>CM022946.1:9303105-9903105 GCA_012931725.1 Litsea cubeba | reverse complement strand
TATATATGGGAGATGCTCCTATGAGAGCATCTCTCACCTTACTATGAGAGATAGGGTGGGGGCCCTCACATCCATATCCAATGCCAACAACTTAAATGTGAGGGCCCCCATGCTATCTCTCGTAGTAAGGTGAGAGATGCTCGCATAGGACCATATCCCTATATATATATATATATATGAGCAAGGCTCTCCTAATCTCGAGATTAGGATAAAATTTCGTAAGCTCATGCTTGTGGGCCCCACCCTTGGTCCAAATGGACCAAGCACACGACACCCCTGATTCTCATATGTCCAACTTTCGGTCAGATCCGAATTTACTAGACCGTTGGATCGACTATGTACCGATCCGAATGGATTGTTGACCATTAAACTTTTGGGGCCCAGATGGAGATGATAGAAATCACGATTGGGGCTGATTTTTTTGCAGAAATGAGGATCCCAAGGAGTCCTTGATATCCCCCTCATCCCCATCTCCACGTGGGCCCCACCACACACTTGAGCTTACCTTATCCTAAGCTTGAGCTTAGGAGAGCTGGCCCATATATATATACTAGAAATTTCCCGTGCTTAAAGGCACGACGCACCACCGGACATGGATATGCCTCAGACCGACCGAACCTAGGTTCCATGCATCTCGAAAGCAAGTCCAACCATAAAATGGATTCCACCCAAAAAAAATCCAATTGATTGCCAAATGATATAATTCCATTCATTCATTTATTCTTAACAAAACTGAATCATGAAATCTTTCACCCAATTTGCTCATCTCATCTTATCTTGATCCCATCTCATCATCAATGAAGTAGTGCTTTTTTTTTTTTTAATGAAAAAGGGATGGCAATACCTGTAAATAACTCAAACTTGCTGACCCTTTTTGCTTTTGATTGGGATGGCAAAAACTTGTAAATCTCTCCAACTTTTAGCCCATTTTCTTTTAAATGAAAAAGGGATGGCAATACCTGTAAATAACTCTAACTTGCTGCCCCCTTTTGCATTCCCCTTTTAAATCTAAGGGTCCAAAATATCCCTTGGATTTATCTTGGATCAAAATGTCCTAGGATTCAAACAATGAGCTGCCATATTATATAGATATATATATAAGGATATTCTCTAAAATGCCCTATTTTAATGGGGGTGTTTTTTGCCCTTTGGAGTTATCCAATTAGATTATGCCATGTCATGTATAGAGAGAGAAAAGATAAGGTTATGATAATGATAACTTTAATATGCTAAAAAAGGGGAGTTTTTCTTTGCCCCATATATATATATATGGGAGATGCTCCTACGAGAGCATCTCTCACCTTACCATGAGAAATAAGGTGGGGCGCTCACATCCATATCCAATGCCATCAACTTAAATGTGAGGGCCCCGACCTTATCTCTCATGGTAAGGTGCGAGATGCTCTCATAGGAGCATCCCCCTATATGTATATATATATATATATATGTATATATGTATATATATATCGGTAATATTCAGGTGAGAACTAGTTCTCACATATTATATGAGAACTTTTTTGTGGGGCCCACAATTTGGGGATGGGACCAAGGGGGATGAAAAGATCTATGTGAAACCACCCCAAGTATCAAGTTTGACCGCAAACCCATGCCCCTAACCCCTTCATCCGTGACTCACAAGTTTAATGGCTTCATATTCAAAAAAATATTTAACCCTCAATCCAACGTTTCAATCCATTCGGATGTGTGTCAATCCTTGGGATTAGAGACTATCAGGGGGTTCCCTATTGGTTGCTAAGTTTGGATGGGTTGCTAGTTTGGCCCCGCAAAAAAGTTCATATAATAGGTGAGAACTAGTTCTCACTTGAATATTTCCCTATATATATATGGGCCAGCTCTCCTAAGCTCAAGCTTAGGATAAGGTAAGCTCAAGTGTGTGGTGGGGCCCACCTGGGGACCCACATGGGGATGGAGATGGGGGGAATTTCAAGGACTCCCTGGGACCCTCCTTCCTGCAAAAAATCAGCCCCAACCGTGGCTTCTATCATCTTCATTTGGGTACCAAAAATTTAATGGTCAACGGTCCATTCAGATCAGTACACAGTCGATCCAACGGTCTAGTAAATTTGGATCTGACCAAAAGTTGGTGGGCATGTGCAATTTAGGGGGGTCGTGTGTTTGGTCCATTTGGATGGACCAATGATTGGCCCGCGTTAGCTTACGAAATCTTATCCTAAGCTTAAGCTTAAGAAAGCCTTGCCCATATATATATATATATATATATTTATATATATAGGGGGATGCTCCTAAGAGAGCATCTCTCACCTTACCATGAGAGATAAGGTGGGGGCCCTCACATCCATATCCAATGCTAACTTAAATGTTGGGCCCACCGTGAGACCCCACAGGTCATGGGAACCGGTCCGGTAAGGACCGTCCTTACAAGCTTACGGTGCGGACCGCCTGGTGGGGCGCACCGCGAGACCCCACTGGTCATGGGACAGAGGGGGGCGGAAAGATCCAAGTGGGGCCAACCTACATATCAAATTTGAAGTCAATCTATTACATCTAACCCCTTCATCCGTGGTCCACAAGTGTAACAACTTTACATCAAACAAGAAAAATGGACCTTCAATCCAACAGTATAATTCATCTGAATCCATGCAAATTCATGGGATTCGATGCCTATAACGGAGTTGTGAATGTGTGGTCAATTTGGATGGGTCATAAGGTGGGCCCCAGTGGGCATTCCGAACTATGCGGACCGTAAGGACGGTCCTTACTGGATCGATTCCCCATATATATATATGGGGGATATTCTTGTGCATCCTTCCCTCACCATATGGTGAGGGACAAACTTAATGGGACCCACCTAGGGACCCACTGATCATGGGACTTGTGGGGTATGGGAAGAGACATCTTAGATAAGACCATATATCAAATTTGGGATTAATCCCATGCCTCTAACTCCTTCATCCGTGGCCAACAAATTTAATGACTTTATATTAAAGGGAAAAAATTTGACCCTCGATCTAACGGTCCAATCCATTTGGATAGGTGAAAATTCAAAGGGTCTAGCGTACTTAAGGGTGTTCCATGTGTGTGGATGATTCGGGTGTGTTATAAAGTCAACTCTATTATGTTGTCCCTCACCATGGTGAGGGATGGATGCACATGAATATTTCCCTATATATATATCTATATAGGAGTAATGGTCTTATGGTACAAGACACCTGCGGGGCCACCTACTGGTCTATCTGAGTGGACCATCCAAACTCACCCCTCCTATTTACACGGGTCCCACCGGTATTTGATAGATCCGAATGGAGTGAACCATTGGATCGAGGGTCAATTTTATTATTTTATACAACACACATCTAATATATATAACCTTCTTGTAGATTGATTGATACATACATATAGATGGGAAATGTTCCTGTACATCCTAATGGTGCATCCTTACGCTGAGAACCGCTAACACACAAGGGACCCATTGATAGTCACTACAACCCATCACAAATCCAACCCCGTCACACTCACCAACCCCCAATGAACTATAACTCACCCTAATTTGACACTAATTTGAATAATAATCACCATTGGATTAAATTCTTGGACAGATGAGAATTATCGGCCTTTAATTTTTCTTTTGTAAATCCAAAACTACATAGTACATATTATTTATGGACTAAATACAAGTTCTCAAACTCACAAATAAATAGTTTCTAGAATTGAAATTGGATGCAAATCTAAATCCATCTGAAATTTAAAACTAAACTCAAATGTAGACATTTATGGCATAGCTGCATTCATATTGAAATACTGGACATCTAATCCATGTCATATGCAGATCCAAATTCAGATCATTGTTGATTGGGCTTGAAATACCATGGATCCAAACTGATTTCTTGACAACACTAATTGTGGAGAGTGATTCAATAAATGCTATTGGTTCAACTTCTCAATGAAGATTAATCGTAGAGTCTATAATTCAATGGAAAGAATAAGGGGTATAGCCACTTTTGTAAGGTGACTGGTTCATGTTTAGACGTTCCAAAAAACTGTACAGAGGAAGCCCCCCATTGAAGAATCGTCTATAGTATCTTCCTTTCCAGTGTTGTAATTCTCCATCTTCCACTTTCCTCAATATATTAACTTTATTGATCAACCTTTCAATCTTATCCACAACTTTAGGACGAGAATCATCATCATCATCATCATCAAAGCCTTGTCCCAATTATGTTGGGGTCAGATAGATGAATTTTGTTTCTCCATCTTGGTCTATCCTCGGACAAACCTTCAAATAGGTTGCACTTCTTCATATCCAACCTTACTACTTCCATCGATGTCCTCTTCAGAATACCCCTTTGCGTTCGCAGGCCATCAACTTGAATAAGACTTTTCCTCACCAGTGCCATTGATGGCCTACATTGAACATGTCCAAATCATGTAAAACGAGTCTCTATTAACTTATCACCTACTGATGCTACCCCTAAATGCTCCCAAATGTGCACATTTCAAATTCTATCTTTCCTAGTTTTATCACACATTCATCTCAACATTCTCATCTCTGCTACCTTGACCGGCCAATATTTTGCTGCATAAGTCGTAGCCGGTCATTGCCCTATAAATTTGTCCTTTTAATCTTGTGAGTGCGCACCGATCACGAAGCATTTCTGAAGCAAGTCCCCACTTCAACCATCCCAAGCGTACCCTATGTTCGACATTTTCCTCAATCTCTCCATCTTAATGGAATCGAAATGAATTTCTTTGTTGTATCACTTAAGCTCAATTCTCACAAGCATTTAATGTCTATGCATATCCTCACTAAAGTAATAATTCATATATTATGGCCTTTGTATAATTTATTTTAAAGCCCTTAGATTCTAGAGCCTCCTTCCACCTCTCAAGTTTCACATTCACGCCATCTCCGCCAATTTAAGTTTTTTCAGCTTTTACTTTTGGTCCTCCAAGCCCGGAAAATTGAGGTTTGCATTAGGAAGGTGACAAGCCAGTGTAAACCTTGTCATATCCTTTACATATATATGGAGAATATTCATGTGAATCCATCCCTTACCATCGGGTGAGAGACACTTACATAATTGGAAATATTCATGTGCAAAAGAGGAAAATCCATATATGCTCATATGCAGAAAAAGAATGTTCAAGTGCAAAGAGGGAAAGCCATGTAAGTGTCCCCCACCCCATGGTGAGGGATGGATGCACATGAATGTCCCCCTACATATATATATATATAGAAGATGCTCTTATGAGAGCATCGCTCACCTTACTATGAGAGATAAGGCGGGGGCCCTCATATTTAAGTTATTGCCATTAGATATGAATGTGAGGGCCCCCACCTTATCTCTCATAGTAAGGTGAGAGATGCTCCTATGAGAGCATCTCTCACCTTACTGTGAGAAATAAGGTGGGGGCCCTCACATTTAAGTTGTTGCCATTAGATATGGATGTGAGAGACACTCTCGCCAAGTTGGTGAGAGATAGGTGGGGGCCCTCACATTTAAGTTGGGGGTCCTTGCATTTAAGTTGGTGAGAGTGGATATGGAAGTGAGGGCCCCCTCCCATCTCTCATAAACTTGGTGAGAGTGTCTATCATAGGAGCACCTCCCATATATGTATGTATGTATACATATACATATATATATATATATGGGTCAGGCTCTCCTAAGCTTAAGCTTAGGATAATATTCCGTAAGCTAACTCTTTTGGGGCCCACCCTAGGTCCATCCAAATGGACCAAACACACGACTCCCCTAAATTGCACATGTCCACCAACTCTTGGTCAAATCCGAATTATATAGACCGTTGGATCGACTCTGTACAGATCTAAATGGACTGTTAACCATTCAACTTTTGGTGCCGAGATAGAGATGATAGAAACCATGGTTTTGGCTGATTTTTTGCAAAAAGACGGGTCCTAGGGAGTCCTCAAAATCCCCCCATTCCCCATGTGGGTCCCCCGGTGGGCCCCACAACATAATTGAGCTTACCTCAGTTTATCTTATCCTAAGCCTAAGCTTCAGCTTAGGAGAGCTGCCCCATATATATATACTAGTCATTGCACATGCCTGAAGGCACGGCGCACCACGTTTTGAGCACAACTAAATATGGGGAAAACCAAACCCACACCGCCCATAATTTAACAAATTTAACCCAAATTTTCTATGTGACCCATCGGATCAATCAGCTTCAAATCAAACCCAGCCGGATTTTTTTTTTTTTAGGTAAAACAGCCCAGCCAATTGGACCCTTGTTTAACCACCATTGAAAACCAGAGTGGCCCACTACTATAAGCAGTCTAGTTCAAGCATGCAAGTCACGTTTGCATATGCAACCAAAACAATCCAAGTTAGCTCAGATTCCACAATCCGTGAAAAACAGCATATATATGTGAAAGGGCAAACTGGTAAGTTGTGGGACCAAATTCCACACCGTTCAATCACTCAATTGCAATCATAGCCGTGTATTTAATCATATATTTACTTGCATGGAAGTTTTGAAAAGATAATGGCACGTTTCGTAATTTCACAGAAAACCAAGGGCACTCCCATATCCTCTTGGAAAAGATAATGGCACGTTTCGTAATTTCACAGAAAACCAAGGGCACTCCCATATCCTCTTGTCCTTTGTAATAGGATCTTGAATCTCTTCTCAGCCTTAGGATTTATGTACATAAATCCAAGAGTCCAAAATATCCAAGGATTCAAAAAATGAGCTCCTTTATTATATAGATATATATCTGTGTGTGTATGTAATACACATATATATATATATGGACCAACTTTCCTAAGCTGAAGCTTAGCTTATCCTAAGATGAAATAGCGTGGTCCCACAAATCAAAGTCGAATATCGTTGTTTTTTACATGATGATCGTCTCCAAAATCAAGATAAATTCAATCAGAACTGGATTTGTGAGACCAGCACCATTCCAGCTTAGGATAAGCTAAGCTTCAACTTATGAGAGCCCTGCCCATATATATATATATATATGAGCAAGGCTCTCCTAACCTCGAGCTTAGGATAAAATTTCGTAAGCTTATGCTTGTGGGGCTCACCTTTGGTCCATCCAAATGGACTAAACACATAACCTCCCTAAATTGAACATGTCCACCAACTTTCGGTCAAATCCAAATTTACTGGAGCGTTGGATTGACTATGTATCGATCCGAATGGACAGTTGACCATTAAACTTTTGGGCCCATACGGAGATAATAGAAATCACAGTTGGAGCTGATTTTTTGCAGAGATGAGGGTCTCAAGGAGTCCTTGAAATCCCCCCATCCCCATCCCCATGTTTGTCCCTGGGTGGGCCCCACCACACACTTGAGCTTCCTTTATCCTAAGCTTGAGCTTCAGAGGGGCCCTCTGAAGCTCAAGCTTAGGATAAGGTAAGCTCAAGTGTGTGGTAGGGCCCACCTAGTACCTACATGGGGATGGGGACCGGGGGGATTTCAAGGACTCTCTGGGACCCTCCTATCTGCAAAAAATTAGCCTCAACCGTGATTTATATCATCTCCGTATGGGCCCAAATGTTTAATGGTCAATAGTTCATTCGGATCAGGACACAGTCGATCCAATGGTCCAATAAATTTGGATCTAACCGAAAGTTGGTGGACATGTGCACTTTAGGGGGGTTATGTGTTTGGTCCATTTGGATTGACCAAGGGTGGGCCCCACAAGCGTGAGCTTATGAAATTTTATCCGAAGCTCATGCTTACGATAAGGTAAGCTCAAGTATGTGGTGGGGCCGACCCATATGGGGATGGGGATGGGGGGATTTCAAGAACTTCTTGGGACCCTCCTCTCTGCAAAAAATTAGCCCCAACCGTGATTTCTATCATCTCCATCTGGGCCCCAAATGTTTAATGGTTAATAGTTCATTCGGATCGGTACACAGTCGATCCAATCATCTAATAAATTCAGATCTGAACAAAAGTTGGTGGACATGTGCACTTCAGGGGAGTTGTGTGTTTGGTCCATATGGATGGACCAAGGGTGGGCCCCACAAGCGTGAGCTTAGGAAATTTTATCCTAAGCTTGAGCTTAGGAAAGCCTTGCCATATATATATATATATATATATATGGGGAGATGCTCCTATGAGAGTTACTGTCACAGTACTACTATAAGAGTAAGAGGTGAGGACCATCACATTTTGGCCGTTGGCATTAGATATGGATGTGAGGGCTTCCACCCTTACTCACATAGTACCGTGAGAGAAACTCTCATAGGAGCATCTCCCTATATATATATATATATAGACACACACACGACACGCATTTGTAAGAAATCCTAATTGCAAAATACTCCATTTCTTGCCTCTTTTCTGAAATATTGACTTGAAGGAGTGTTGAGATTATTCAACACTAGCATTTTCAGAGTCAACAAAACTTTGATGTGAGGTTTAATGAAATACCTCTTAAATTATGACACCTGAATAGTTCAAAATACGCATTTAACTACAACATATCATATCATATACTTCAACATTACGTGTAAAGTCCTTGCCCTTGATATATCCATGTTATATCTGGGAATAATAGCTCTGAAAGGCAGTGGTAACTCATGACAAAAAATAGAAAGATGTTCTGAATGGAGCACCACCAGGCCACAATTCATTGGTAACCAAAATTTGATGTCAGGGCACCTGATTTCCAGGTGTAACTGTAGTTGTAAAGTTACAGGCAAACATCTAAATCTCTCTGAATAGCTGGTGCTAAAGTGTTTGGCATGCAGCCCAAAAAAGGAAAGGAAAAAAAAGAATGCGACATGGACTAGCTAAAATGTTCAAGCATGCTTACATAAACATTGCTTTGCATGAGTTGAGTGTGCGGCTGCATTGTTTTTCTAATTGCAGGAAAGAAAAGTGTTTTAAGTACGCATCCCTTACAGTTAGTTCATTGATTTTCAACCCATCTGTAGCCTTATATTTTGGGCTTAAAGAGTGATATCCTATTGAGTGTTTGGTGTTAATGAGATGAAGCAACCCTAACATGTGATGTAAGAGCCTAGCCTTCATAGTTATGACTTGAGAAGAGACCAGCCTTCACAGTGATGACTTAAGGTGTCAAAATGAGATGCTTACAACCGCCATTGATTCCTCTTAAGTTACAGACGTTTATTTTCAAATTAGCAAAAACCACCCTCAAAATTCCAAAGAACTAAAAAGAAAACAAGTTTTTTACATTTTATTTGAGGACTTGGACTTTCTTTTTAATCAGTAACGCTAATTTAGAAATAATGTGCCTTTCCATATTGATCTGAAAATACTAAACCTATGAATTCTTTATCACAGTCACTACCAAGCAAAGTAATAATGAAAAGTTGAACACACACACAAAGCAGGAAAAAGAGGGAAAAAAAGGACAGCAGGTACACTGCATGGGCTTGAAATCATGTCAAAGCAATAACATTTTTAAAGCATAACCCTTAAAATCCCTATAGTTAAACGAAAACACAAGCTGGCAATTAACAATATCATACATCATACTTGGTGAATAGAAGATGAAGAGAATGAATTGCAGACATAAGGCTTACACACAACACATGCATAATCAAAAAATACAGGTACGAAAATACAGCATACCTGGCCCTGAAATTAGTCTCACATGTTTTCCAGTACTGAAGAACCATCAAAGCATCATCAAGTGTAACTTGGGTCTTAAATCTGATGTCATTCAAAAACTTCTTGCTTTTCACCTGCTTCAAAAATAAAAGTTTCAGCTGTTAATGGTCAATAATTCCAGGTAGGAGAAAAGACAACTGTCAAGTTGATGATAGACCAATAAACGAAAATAATTTTAATCCATTGAGATAATACACTGAATAGAGAAAATGGGTGTTAAACATACTTTAAGGTTCTCATATAATTTCAAAATCAAAATAAGAAAAAACTGAACATGGCAATGAATTTCATATGAATGACAGTTCAAGGGAACAAGTGAACCTGTGGTACAGCATATGGAGCAAAAGCACCAAGGACAGACCGCACTGCCTCACAATCATAGAAAAGATCTTTAGGGTAGTGAAGTTCTTCGTCAATACTTGACGCTATCCACCTATATTCATGAATGCTTCTGATAAATGAAGAATCGACAGGCTTATAATTCTCATTGGAGTCAAAAATACAAGAACCCTTTACTTTTTCACTAAAATATTCATCCCACATTTTATCAAGAACTTCCAAAAGATATTTACACTTATCCCGGTGTTTTATCAAAGAGAGAGAGGATAAAAAACTGATCAATTCAGGCGATTCCCAATCCTCAATAATCAGCTCAGTTGAGCTATGATCCCCATCTGACTTCATATTTTGGAAAACATTATGTAAAACATCCGCCACTTTCTTCTCAATATGAATCACTCGTACAAAATCTGTAACACCCAATCTCTCGAAAAATTCTCTCCACTTTATCAGACTGGATGATAACGATTGGGTACTTGGATGCTTCAAATAGATCGTGTCAAGCACATGCCATTCAACATCATTATCATCAATCAACTTACTTATATCAATAGCATTGCCAAACTCTTTGCTGAAGTGAATCGATACCTCAGAGGGGTGTTTATAACCATAGTTTGTCAAAACAAAAGCTTTATTTCGTAATTCTGAGATTACTTCCTCCCTTTCAAACGAGCAGCTAGGGCATGTAGTGTGAAGGTGGAACATAACAAAGCAAAGGTATTCTGTCATCAGGTGGTTGTCTTTACATGTAACTACATAATTGGACATAGCTGGCAAAATATGAATTTTTATAATTTCATGTGCCGACAACCGTTGGACACCAATTCTAAGAAGCATTTGCTTGACATTTTCCACTCGAGTGTCTTCATTGCTGTTAGTGCCTACAGTTACAGCAGATAGAATGACTGGATTTACAGTCCGAAGTTTCGCATAGAGGTTGGGAAAATCTTTCGAACTGTGTTCAGCTTCAGAATTGAAAGCGTCACAAGTTAACCAAATGGGACCTTCAGCCAATGACCCAAATGAACCATCAGAAAGTGGAATAAATGGAATTTTTCCAAGAGTCTTGATAAGATCACTTTCTATGCCAGAATTTAGAGAGGGGTGATGCACTGAAGACTGAACTGATAAAATGGTATAAAGAGCATCTAGCCATGAAGATAACCAGTCAAGACCCATTGACTTAATGCCGTCATTGGTATGACACATTGATGATATAAATTTAACTAAAACATCAGGTCCATAATCTTGAATGCCCAGAACCTTGGCTAATGGATCAGCCAGGATAATATCCTTATTCATATAACCAACACCAAGATGCTGATGGAGTAAATCCTCAGGCAAGAGAGTATGAGCTTGCTCATTCCAACCTCTAAGAACCCTGCAAGGAGGAACCCATTGCATATTCCGTCCCTCTAGAAGCAAACAATTTGACATTCGTAATTTAGAAATAATCATATGAGGAAGGCGAGAGAAGAACCCATGAACTTCACCTACAAGTGGAACAAAACTCATATAAACTGTCACAGCTTTTCCAGGATTCTCGCGGAAGCAGGGAAGGGCACAGAAAGATCTCTCTGCACTGACAAATAAAGCTGGGAACTCTGACAACAACCACTGATTCCAGGCACTATCTCCATCAACTTCTTCTCTAGAAGAAGGCAGAATGAAATCACCTTGAAGAATAAATTTCAACCCATACGTCCGTAGAGGAAGAAAAGAAAATACTGGCTGCTGTTCTAAATGTGGCTTGTACCCTCCCTCACTGGACTCCTGTAGTGTGAAAGCTATTGCGATCTCTGTAGTTTGCACATCGGGACGAATTGTACTAGCTTGTAAATTCTGACTGGCCATCAACCAAAGCATTTTATCTTTGCCATGCGAAACTTTAACAATACCGTCACCCAAGATCTCTTTTCTCATGACAGTGAGTGAATCATCGAGCATATTTCTGAATTTTATACATCGGAGGCGATGAAGAAATAATAGTAAGGAAGGATGAAGATCTGAAAACATGGACATGATAGAACTCATGCCCATTCCTTCTTTAAATTTTGATCTGAAAGGAAGCACAATGCAAGTATTCCAACTCTTAGAATCAGTTTGATCTACTTCACCAGATAATTGCCTTGTAAAAAAGTTGATATCACATGGAGAGACCACAGTTGGCAGAACCAAACCAATCTGACCCTCGCTTGCATCAAACTTTACATGAAACCCATTGGAATGAATCTCAGGAGCATCTGTTACCTGAAAAAAAGATCAGCTCAAATTCTTGCGAGTTGAATATTACCGAAAAATATCACTAACCATGCAGCTTGAAAATAAGGGCACGTTTGGTAAACGATGAAGAATCCTCTATTTAGAGGATTCTCTCCATCTTCAAAGAAGGCCACAATCCTCAAGAAAGATTCCCAATGAAAGTTCTATGTTTGGATGGAGGGAGGATTTCTACAAATTGTAGAATGTATAATCCAATGGTAATAAACATATTTATAAAAATTTTCAAAATCCATGAAAAATTAAGGCCTCAACTTTCACCTCAAAGTTGTTTGTGGTCATCTAGAAAATATGAACGGTTCAGATCTTGCAAAGAGGGCCCACAAGAATAAGAAATTAATATTTTAGCATTGGACGTTTTTGCAAATATCTCAAGCTATGGTAATGATCAACGGTTGAAATTTGGTCCAGTAGCCGTGTTTGACCTTCCAAAAATAACTACCGGTTCAGATCATGATCGTGGGGCCCACAGAAACCAGAAAATTGAAAAGAACAGACTGGTCTCCATCCCGGTTTTGGCCCAGATTTGGTCATCTAACGGTTTGGACAATTTTGCATAGATCTCAAAATCTAAGATGAATCAATGGCTGAAATTTGGTGACATAGCCGTTTTGGATTTTTTAAACATTGTTAACGGTTTGGATCTTTCTTGTGGGACCCAAAAGATGCATTAAAAATGCAAAAACCGTCCAAAACCATATTACCGTCTCAATCACTGTACAGGTACTGTAGCTCCGCCTTTCCACTCATTCATGGAATCACTCGGTCTGAGGGGGGGGGTCTGATTGTGGAAATAATCACATGAGAGGAAAACTCATGTCATTCCTCTCAAAATCCTCTCCCAACCAAACATGGAAAATCCTCAAAATAGCAGAAAATGGAGAGGATTCCACTGCCATGCCCTTTGCCAAACATGCCCTAAAGGTTGTCCACATTTTAAAGGACGGTAAGGATCTTTTTAATAAATGAAATGCTGGCAATGTGCGACCAGCCCTATGCTCTAGATATTCTTCAAAGTTGCACAATCCTGCAGGTCGCCACCCCTAGTGGGCTGGACTTGTTGTAGGCCTCATGGTTAAGGGTCCAAGACAGATGGTCTCCAGTCCATGGTTTGTGGCTTGTTGGGCTCATATGGACCTGGATGGACCTGATTAGATAGTCTAATTGGAACATTAAGGTCTGGTCTGGATCCTCAACAGTTTCAGCACCTGTGTAATTAAATATAGAACCCATTTTAAGCCGGTCTTGACCATCCAGATTATGATTTGGTCCCTCTTCTTGATAGATCCCTGATTGAGACAGATCAAAAGCCCTTGTGATGGATCAAACCGATCCAAATAATCTAAAGCCTGATGGATCGAATAGCTCGCTAATGGCTTGCTACCATGGCTTTAATAGTCCATCTTATTCAGAATTTCTCGCCTGATCGATCATACGATCCATCAGATCCAAGCCTTCCACTACTGCATCAAAAGCCCAACCATTTGGACCAGGCAGTCAAATCTAGTTTCCCAAACATTGGGAAAGATAAAGAGCTAATCCAACAAAATTGTTCATATTAGCCTACCCGAAATACTGATTTGAAGCCAATTCCTTTCTGGCCTATATATCCAGTATTTGATCCTTTCTTTGTTGAATTCCCAACATCACAGAGTGCTCGTATGTTATGAGCGGAAAACCCTTGCTCATTATTTAGAACAACAACACCAGTAGATTGAAGAATAAAAACCAATGCAGGCTCCACATTTTCTGGATACATATTATCATCTGCATTCTGAACCTGAAGGAATAGGGTAAGAGAATTAGGGACAGCTGTTGAAAATTTCATTTAGATAAATATAGACTTATTCCCAACCTTAAAAGTAAAAGAAAAAGGTTGAGGGCATAACTCCAAATGAATTAAGTATTTTGGCATGATAACACATTATTCAAAAAGAAAAGAATACAACAAGAAAGGTAATTCGGCCTGGTTTGCAGCTAAATTTCCACACAATCATAAAAGACAATAGCCTAAGTTCACATGGAAAAGGAAAACAAGAAAAATTGATGAGGACATCACAGCTCCTCCGTTCAAACTCTTCTAATGGAAGAAGAAGAAATCACAAAGGCAGGCCTCTTTGTGGTTAGATGGTTACTTCTTGGTGATGAAGATCCACCGTTGGATCGTAAATCTGATGCAGATCCACCATTGGATTACAAATCTAATGCAGACCCACCGTTGGATCCAACCTGATCTAACATGTGGCCCATGATCAAGATGCAGACCTCATGTGGTATATATTAGAAAGGCCCCACATTGGGATGGACCATTGAGAAAAGAAGCAAAAAAGAAGAGCATTGAATCAAGATGGTCCATCAAGGGGCCCACAAAATACGGACCATTCATGAGCCGTACGGCCAATTCTCCAAGGCTGAATCATGCCCAAGCTTGCTTGCTTATTATTATTATTATTATTATTATTATTATTATTATTATTATTATTACAGCTACTATTTGATTTATTTGAGAACTATTAATAGTGAGACCATTATTGTTATGTTAGTGGTTAGTCTCAACCCTTCATGTGTTTTCATGGTTGAGATCTAGTTTGGTTTACGGTTTTATCTTTATAAAGCAATGTAGACTATATTTTTCAATGAATGATTGGATGGATGCTTGAGCGCTCATACTCTCTCCCTCCCGGAAAGGATTTGGCGTGAAGCCACTTGTGGAATCCGGCAAATCAAGTATCTTCCTCTCCCCTCTTTTACTTTTGGTAAGTTAATGGTTTTGTTTCATCCCATCATCATCATCTCCACCATAGAACAGCCATAAATCCCCTTTTCCGTGCAACCTACCTCGTCAAAATCCAACCCAAATCCCAATATCCCATAGCCGACTTCCCCATCTTCCTTTCCAATACATGCCACCAGCCTTACACTAATAAACCCTTTGTCCCACTACCTACCACCACTAGCTTTACATCCATACACTGACCAACCCATCTATATTCACTTTTTCATGATTACATCATCTCCTAGTCATCCAATACTATAACTGCAGCCCCACAAACCCCACCAGCATTGACCGACACTCATATCCACCTAACCAGGTCCAACAGAACATGATCCGAACCAAACCAGGCCCAGCCGAACCAGCCAGGGCCATTCCAGGCCCAGCCAAACCTACCTGGGCCTAGATCCACCTGGCTGAACTTGATTTTTCAAGTTTTGTGAATCCATTTGAACCCTCTTTCAGCCCTATTTTACAGTTAGATAGATAAAATCTGAATATTATTGGACTGTTTTGTGTATTAATTGCGAGATTCCTTGAAGCACAAATCTGAATTTTATCTTTCAATATCATGCACATCAATTTTATTCAATGCTTTTGAACTTGGCCCATTTATCACATCCTCAAAGGGGACAGCGAGTCCACTTGATTTTAATTGATCCCTAAGCTAGTGGAAGGATATCCTTTCGTTGAGACCCTCGATCTTAATTTGAGGGGTCCGCATGGCGGGATTGTGATAAGGCTTAGACTCATCACTAGATTCTTAGACTCATCACTAGATTCTTAATTGAAATTTGATAAGAGAGGTCCAATCTGAATTTTAATTTTATATTTTATTTGTGAATGTTAATGCTTCTCTGATCTCAGTTAGTCATACAGTTTAGCCTTGCATTGTCCTGCATCAAAAATATTTGGTTTAGGATTAAAAATCATGATGCAGAACAAATGAAGTGGAACCAGAGAAGAATGAAGTTAAATAAATCATGCACCATAGTTAATGCCATGTTTGAGACATGGATCACAGGGACTGCTAATGTCTCATATCCCTTATCCTATTGGTTCGAGGCGGATTTCTCCCAAGAATTGATTTGAGAGTGATAAAGTGAATGAACCTAACTCCAATGACCATGAGATCCCAAACAAGCAACAAAAGGTTGAGGCCTCAACTCCAATTTTTAAACGAGTCACTTCCCATATATTGCATTCTACTGAAGGAACAGATGGGTAGAAGTTTTCATAATTCGTTCTATAATTGTTTTCCAAATTCAAATCAATGGAATGTAGGAATGAGATATGAAAGAGAAGCTGATCTCAATTTCACCACCACCATCATCATCAGAGCCTTGTCTCAACTATATTTGTCAGCTAAATGAATTCTATTTCTCCATTATCTTAGGCTAAATCCTCGAATAGGTTGTACCTCTTCAAATCCAACCTTACTACTTCCATCCATGTCCTCTTCGACCTACCACTTTTCCTAAGCAGGCCATCAACTTGCATAGAAAGACTTCTCACTGGCGCGCCGTTGCTGGCTTATGTTCGACATGACCAAACCATCTCAAACTGAAATTCCAAATTTTAATGGCAGCATGAATGGTGAAGAATTTTTTGAATGTTGAGAAAATGTGGAAAGTATGTTTGAATATAAAGAAATTTGGGATTCAAAGAGGGTTAAATTGGATGAAATTAAATTAAGCGGAAAAACCGCCGCTTGGTGGACCCAAAACAAGCAGATAAAATAACGAATGGGGAAAGATCCAATTGTTTCACGAGAAAAAGATCAAAAAAAAAAAAAACGCGAGGGCATCTCCTTCCATTCAATTTCACACAATCCCTATACATAGCATGCTATTTAACAAGAAGAGAGGCTGTGGATGAATATTCCAAAGAATTTTATCATCTAGTGACCATGAATGACATAAACAACAGAAGATCAACTTGTAACACATTACGTTCATGGTTTAAGTCCGTCTATGCAAGCAAAATTATCTATCTGTACGTTCTACAATTATCAACGTAATAAAGCCACTAGCACAAAAACCCGCGCTGATCACGAGTATGCAAGAAGAGATAAGATTTTATGAATGTTAGAAAGGGAAAAAATGGGAGTCCATAAGTAATAAAAGTATATTAGTGGAAAGTGGAGGGAGAGTATCTTAGCCGTTGTAAAAATCAAAAATAGCTTTTGGTCAAAATTAAAAAATAAAGTCAAAATTAGATCTAAAACCTTCCAGCTTAATATATATTATAATTGAAAGATACCAAAAGAGGGGCAAACAAGTGGCTGGTCCATCATCCAATCGCACCAATAAAGGTTTGTTTCATAATGTGAATAGATCAACGAAAGATATGCAACAACAGAAGGATGGCCTTGATTGATAGGTGTTTCACAATCAGCAGTTGGGGTACTTGGTAGATCCAATGATAAAGGCAAATCCCCCACTAAATGTTTTAAATGAGGAGAGCCACGGCATGTAACATCTGATTGTCACAAATGAATAGTTAACGTTCCTAAAAATAACTCTGTTAACAATAGTGATGATGATGAAGCAACTAATTATGATGGCGATGATTGTAGTCCCGTATTTGATGAGTCCTTGCTGCACTTATGACATGTACCTGCTTATCCATCCCGTATCCGCACATCACCAGTACAGTACATACTGGTTTTGATTCTCTATAGATCACTTTTATATGCTAAGTTGGATGAGTACAGCTTCATGTGGCAGAATCCTATACTGCTACAAGGTATCTAATGAACAAAATACCAAAGCAGGAGATTCAAGGATTCTGCGTGTTATTTATGTAAATATCTATTATAGAAAAAAATTAACATGCAAAGACAATACCAAGGAAAAAAAATAATGTAACAAATCTTACTAAAGCATTCAAGTACTAAAAATCAAAACATTTTATTCGTCATCTTCCTCTTCTTTGTCTTAACCAATATGGGATCAGCTTCCTGTGTTCTACTCAAAAGACAAAATTTAAAAAAAAAAGAAAAGAAAAGAAAAAGAAAAAGAAAAAAGAAGAAAGAAAATGAAACCATTCTAAAATGCTTCAAAGGGAAAATCATAATAATATTCAACTGCACAATAATGTTTAAATCAGAACTAAGGGCACGTTTGGCAACGGTCATCGTTGAGGATTCCTCACAATTTTCCTTGCTCAGATGGGAAATTCACATTCACTAACCACAGGAAAACCATGGCAAGGAGTCTCGGAGTCCTTGCTTCCGATTTTTTTTTTTTATCAGACCTTCCCCGTCTGACTTCGCAAATCCATGCGCGCCACAAAACACAGAGATACAATGCTATGGATGGAAGGTATAGGATCACCAGTTTTTTTATTGTTTTTTTTTCCCTCCCTTAATCAAGATCCAAACCGGTAATCATGTTCAAAAGGCCCGAAACGGCTTGGTGGTCAAATATCAGCCATTGATTCCTCATAGATTTTGAGATGTTCACAAAATAAAAATAAAATAAAAAAGTCCAAACCATTGGATCTCAATTTCTGAACTTTTGTGGGCCACTTTTGCAAAATCTAAACCATTAATTATCTTCGGAAGGCCAAAAAGGCCAATGGGGTCAAATTTGGTAGCATCATTCATCATGGATCATGAGAAAATGACAAAAAACTCCAAACTGTTGATCTGCCACAATGCAAAAAAGGGATTTTCTTTTTTGCAGTCCAATTTTTTGATACCGGTGTGGGCCCCAAAAACATTATCCAAACTGCGCGTCATTTCCAAAAGACCAAACACGGCTAGGGGCTCAAATTTTTGCCATAGATCCATCATGTATTTTGAGATATTTGCAAAAGTTCAGACTCTAAAACTGAATTTTTTTATTCCTGCATGCCCCCATTTGCATGATCTGAACCATTCAAATACTCTAGGGAGCCAAAAACGACTAGGGGGTGAAAGCTCCAGTACAGAAGGTAAGATTCCTTTCTTTTTTCTTTTTTTTTTTTCGCCAAACTCAGAACACTCCTCAAAAGTCCTCTTAGAGGATAGCTTGGTTCCAGGTGAACGGAGGAATCCTCTATCCTCTTTGTTTACCAAATGTGCCCTAAAAGAATTGTAAAGAAACTAACATGGTTTAGTGTCAAATATATTTATAATGCCACTCAACATTCAATCCAAAGAATTCAAACACCATAGCAGCATGTATTTGTGTTACGATAAAAGGAGGAAAAGGTCAACTTGTGAAAAACGAAACACTTCCACCAAAGAAAATAGTAAAAATCTGGTACCAAAGTAGTTCAACCCACAAAGCTATTGTAAAATCATGAAGTTGACTTTCAATAATCAATTTGATTAAGGGGGGAATTTCTACCAACAACTCAAGTCAAGAAACCATATCTTAGATGCTTACCAGCTCAAGAAGGAAATGTGAATCTTGTGAGTACAACTCCTGTGAAAGACAGTGAAGTGCTCTCCCAAGGCGGGCATGCTGCTTCTTTAACAAATTACTCTCGGCAAACTTGAGATTTGGGTCCAAACCAAACTCATCACGCCTGATCGATTCAATAATACGGGACGCATCCTCCTGTAGCTGATTATCTTCTAATGAAAGTGGAACACAACTATCACCAGGCATCTCGCCAGACACTTCATAAGAAACCTTCCCTGCCTGAACTTCAGTAAATGTTTCATGATGAGCATCTAGCAGATTAGGCCTTGCCTCAAGAGTGGCCATCTTACCATCTGTGGTTAATGAATTATCAGTTGAAGTCACTGCGTGCTTCAACTCCATGCTAAATACAGGATCCAGTGTTTCAGAGGTCTTGCTTATGATCTCAGTACCAGTAGCTGCCACAGAATTAAATGCATGGTAATCATCAACCCATTCCAATATTCCAAGGCAGAAGCCAATGTCATGAAGCATAATACGTTGTTCAGGTAGGTTGCATTCCCGTAAAATGACCGCAGGAGCATCTTTTGTAAAGGACCGCAAGCCAGATAGCAATACATCCATAGCAAAACTGCGGAATTCTGAAGGTAGATAAGCAACACAATCAAGTACAAATTTCGATGCCACACCAATGCTTTTATTTGTTATACATAGGCTTTCAGGAAGTTCATTGTTTGTTGTAAAATCAGCAATAGCAACAGTATCCAGGGTGCCAAAAGAATGTGGATCACTATCAAAACCCCTAGCCTTCACCATCGGTCCACTCAATTCTTTTCCATGAATAAGAGGAACCCCATTAATTTTCACTCCAGAAGTCATAGAATTTTTTATGATGACTTCAAATGCTTGGCGTGCGTAACATTTTAAAAGGGATAGTGGAACATTGGACATTCCTCCATACAGGGACAGCATGGACAACAATTTCAGTGCTGTGTGGAAGGAGGAACCTTGAAGTGCAGCTTCCAAGAACTCATCAACAGTAGCTGAGGATTCAATTCGGATTAACTTCCCATCACTTGTAACTATACATGACAGTTCTTTACCATGAAATCCATTCAACAACCACTCTAACAAAGGACCAAGAGACGGAGCAAATATAATATCCCAATGAGACCATGAACGCAGATCTGATAACATTGGTGCTTTAAGTAAGCATTCAATAGCATCTTTCTCGGAAATAGATCCAAGGCAGCCACTTGTTTGTCCTAACTCAGTATTCATCTCAGAAACTTCAGATAAATGGCTAGCATTCTGTACCATCGAGCACCCATTATATCTCATCCCCAACAATGTAACAGAAAACATAACACGCCTCGAAACATCACTGCTCTTCTGTCTACTTATAAGATCCAAAAAATCTTCATCAGGATCACTACCTCTTAGTTGAAAGCTGATCAAAGGGAATTGTTTCCTGATTATAGCAGAAATTTGTTGCTTGTTGGTAACAACATTTTTCCCCAAGGCACTTAAAGCCTGGGACAGCAGTTCCCGTAGCTGAAGCTGAACGATAGAAACCTCTAGGTCTCCAGTCATCCCTTCATGAAATTCATAAGGAAACATAGAGGCATGCTTTTCCAGGAATGCAATAAAATCTCTATAACCTAGGGAACCAAATACCTTGGCAGAAAATTTCTGTGTCAACCATTCCTCACAATCACGGAACTTTCTGAAGGATGAAATTTGATCTTTTAGATGCAATTTCCCACCTCTAGGCATGACATGGTTAATGTCAAAGTATGTAGTGATCTTTTTAATTATATCATCGACAGTGATGCCTGCAGAATGCAAAAAAAAAAAAAAAAAAACACTATAGAATAAGATATTGAGTGTAAATTTGTGAAAGATTATGCAATCTTGAGTATTTATGAAGAGATAATTAAAAGGCATATGTAGGTTATATATTTTTTTATAACAATAAATTTTATTTCACCAAACCCAACAAGGGACAAAACACAGCGAAAACAAAATCAACAAAAAGAAAACAAAAAATAACTAAACATCAAAAGAAATAGCGAAAAACTCCTTCTCGAGCAAAGACTATCTGCCACAGCATTTGCTTCTCTAATAGAAACCTACTACTAAATAATAGAGAAGACTTAGATCCTAATCATAATCTTAAAATAACAATCTAGTGGCATTCAAAGTGCTCAGCTGTGCAGGGAGAAAATTAATTATGTGGTCCATCAGATAATTTTCATCCACTACCTAGTCCTTCATTTGTGCATACATTTTTGTCGTTCGGTCTATGGCTTTAACTCCACTTTTTCGTTTGTATCTCATACTTGTCAGACTTGCTGTAAGTGTCCTTGCTTAAATTCATTTGGTGACGTAAATTCATGCTTTGACACATTGAGTATCATGATATTGTTGCTTTTGGTGTCTTCTATGGTCTCACAAATATTCACATATATAGCCATTTTCATGAACAAGCGAAGTTGATTAGATTTAGACTGCTCCTGTTGAAAAACAAGGATGCGTTTATATGTAAATACAGAACAAGTGTGGACTGGTTTGCAAATGTTAAATCTTCAGTAAAAGAGATCCCATACGCTTCTTAAGAAATCTGGGATAGCACTTATACAAGCATTGAACAGCACCTACTGAAGAACTAACTCCACACAAGGGCCTATAGGCATTGACGTAAGCCCTAACAGACGGGGGAAAAACCGCTGAAACTTTGGTCTTCCTCATTTATTACTCCAAGTTAATTCTCCTACCAGTCAAGAATGCTCTAATACCAAATTGTTGATGTGAATTCGGCGTGCGCACGGACCCTCCAGCCTGCTTTTTGCTAGGTTTGGGACTTAGGTTTCAGTACTTGGATCAAGCCTGGATCCAATAATCTACTAGGCCAATTAAATTAATATGCAAACCAGGCTTGGAGTAAGTGAAAGAAGCCCGAAGCTCCATATAAGAGAAATTTTGTGATTTGGTTTGTCTTAAAATATACAAACAGTTTAGGGTTTTCAAATTGCAACCATAAGCCCATAACCCTTCATTTCCTCTCCTTTTCCTAAGACCCTCTTCTTCTTCCATCTCTCTTGGAGCAATTATTCTTCCAGTGGCCCTTCGTCTCTTTATAATTCACACTCTAGTCTTCCATAGTCTTCCATGGAAAGTTTCTGTGCCCTCTTCTCTTGCCAAAGATTTAGGGTGTGTTTGGTTGGACATCCCTTTTTTTTAATGGTATGTTTAGTTGGACTTCCTAAAAGTGCTTCTTGGGATTTTGGCTTTGGAAAAGCCCCGAAGCCCTTAAAAGCATGTTTGGTTATTAGATTTTCGAAATGGCTTTTTAAAAGTAACAACCCAAAAGGCACATTGATGCAGGCCCTAGGGTTAGGGTTTGCGGGAAAGTGTCGAAGCACAATAGGGTGCCGAAACGCATGTTCGTAGACACTTCAACAAGTCTCCGCAAAGACGATAACGAGGACACACCTCAATGGGAAAACCTGAAGGTTTTTGGAGGCTACCAGAATGGATTACTACTAGGTCTATTTAACCAATCAATGCACAGCGGAAAAATCAATCAGACAATCTAGAACTAGCTATCTACCAAGCAATCACCACAAGAAAGCAGACACAATATTTAGCGTGGAAACCCTATCTAGGGAGAAAAACCACGAACCAGAAATCAAGAGTTCACGAACAGTTTACAAGATATACTCACGGGCTCCTTTACCTCAGTCTATACCTCGACCTAAGGACCGTAGTTGTTCTTGCACAGAATCCACTAACACGACTTCCACCGTGCACCGTTCTCCTTACTTTATCTCCTCGCACCTTGCCAGTCAAGATGAACTATCTTCTCCTTCGAAAAGCAGAAGCAGCAAAGACCTTCTAGAGCAACCCTTCAGAACAATCTCTCAATGGCTATAGAGAATACTCTCTCTTATGATATCTCTGACTTAGATTAATGAGAGGTGTTGTGGTACCTTCTAGGGTTGAGAGTAATACCCTATATATATATATATATATCTCCAAATTCGTGCATAAGACTTAGAGCACAGGTAGGACTCAAACTGGAAAACAGAGTCTCAAAGGGAAACAAATTCATGCAAAATAGGAGACTTTTCCGTTTTCTGCGCACCTGATCGCTCGAGCGAACTCTTCATCCGCTCGAGCGAATGAGGCTTTGTCTCGCGGTCACTCGAGCGAAGAAGTGGGCGCTCGAGCGGACTCTTTGCTGGACGGACAATGCGGAAAATCAGCACACTTTTCTTCCAACTTTCTTCTTCTAATGCTTTCAGACTTTTCTTCTTAGAGTCCTTCCCTCTTCTATCTTCGGAGTCCTTTTCTAAATAAAAGAAACAACTCAAAGACTCCTAGAGTTTTGTCCAACATTAATTAGCCAATACAAAAATACTAACAAAACCCAAAATCAATTAATCAAATCTGCAAAATAAATCTCTTACAATGCGTATAAATAAGAAAACGAAAACTTGGTGGCTAAGAAAACCAAATAAACTAACTTAGGAAATAAAATATTAATCCTAATGAAATTGGAAACCTAAACCTAATTACAATTCCTTAACTAAAATTAGAAACTTATGACTATAATTAACGAATTATAACAACCTTAAATCTACTTGGGCCCTACACATGTGGCCGGAGTTCCATCTGCATCACACACCTAAAACAAAACCCAACCCACTTCGCTTTCAGAAAACCCTTTTTCATTTTGTTGAAAGTGAGAAGCAGAACGGGAAGCATGAGTTTTTTTTAGTTTTTTTCTTTTTTTCCTTTTCTTTTGGCACTCTATCTCCAACAAAACATTAGAGTAGCTGTCCTTACAAATAGATTTATATGCTTGAATGTAGCGTATCAAATGACGCAAGTCCTGAATCGTACAATATAGAATTTTTTTGAATTTTTTTCTTTCATTTAAATTGTCCCATTCTACTCTTTCCATCTAAGAGCATCTTTCTTTGACTGCTGTTTCTAAATAGAAATCTAGGGTTTGATTGCTGTATTTGGCATTTAGAGTGTTTGGAGCATGTTTGTACTTCTGGTAAAACCCACCATGAATGCAAAGCACCTGTGGATACTAGGACCATAGTGATTGTGAAATCAGGTTTGAGACTGATAAACAAATGTTGGGCTCGGGATTGACATATTTGAGGCAGAGCGGGTTTGGCCAAGCATTTACAATTCCTGTTGGGCTTTGGCCAGATATAAGCCTCTTTTTTTTAAGTTGGACCAAGCTTGGACATCCCTCAGCCAGTCCCAACCTGGCCCATGAACACCCTTAATAAATGCTGTAATACCCCAGGCCCAGTTATAGGGGCTAGATTATTTTCTAGTATTTTATATTTAAGCTCCTTGATTTTTATTAGAAGTATTAGGCCAACAAATATTATGTTCGAATATAATTGGGAGATGCTTGAGGACCCTTCGTTATTTATGTGGTGGGAACCATAGTTTGATGGGGTATTTTGAGTGGGACTTGTTTTGGTTATACCATAGACTCCTAGTAATGTTAGGAATAGGAGTGGCACATGAGAAGGGAATAATAAAATTAGGAAGAGGACTTTGGGATGGATTCTAACTCTAGCTTTTATATATCGATCAACCCAAGCCTTTCTCACGCCATTCTCTCTCTCTTCTACTTTCTTTCCCATCAAGCCAAAGCCTAGTTTAGTATTAGCCTTGAAGAAAAGAGGAGGAAGAACCAGTCCTAGTTAGCCATAACAAGTGAGTAGAAATTCTGATCTAATTGTATGGTTCTGAATTTCTGGTTTTGCTCGTGTATTTTTTATTCCTCTATTTTATGGTGAGTGAAATTCTTTATATGCATATTGTGTTGATGTGGATAGCTAATTGATTGTTGAGTAGATTTCTTCGTAGACAGGTTGTGATGCTCTGCCATATGTGAATATAGCGATTCGATTCGATTGCTGTAGATCCAGTATGACTGCACTAATTGTTTTCCCTACACTATTGAATGTTTTCCATGGTGATAAATCTGACTTCCCATAACAGATTTTATGTTTCAGAATTAATCAGGCAGTGTCGACAAGCCTAGGCTCTGTTTTGACAATAAAGAATGACCTATGGTTGGGGTGAGATAGGAAGATTAGGTTTCTTATGATTAAGATGATTCCTAGAGGATGTTTTCCTGCAGAGAGAACCAAATCCAATAGAGATACAAAACAGAAATTGGAACCTGCAAGGTTCAGATCGTCAAAGTACTAATTTGAGGTTGTGGGACCACATGGCCCACTTGATGAGAGATATGGTCCAGGGATCCAAAGGGGGACCCATGGGCGACCCCTAGGGTAGTGGACCCATGTGGAGTGGGTCCCATCTGGACCCTCATCCAGTTGCCTTGATGGAAGGAGGCGGCAGTTTGCAGATTTTTGGGCTAGTTGTTGACATGCCCTAGTGGGACCCCCTGGCCCACCTGATCAGAGATCAGATCCACTCATCTGTTAAGGGACCCAGAGGCAACCATAGCAGTGGAGGACCCATGTGGAGTGGGCACCACCTGGCCCATCATCCAGACGACTCAAGGTTAGGAAGCGTGAGACCCATCTCTGTGAATGTAAACTTCTGAGTTAGGATGAGTGTTTTGGGGCTGGATGATACTATTTTTCATATGAACACCATAGGAATTCAGAAATCTCACTTTGGCCCCTCTCCTTTACTTCTTTGAATTCTGTAACTGTTCTGAAGATTTAAATAAAGCCCCTGATAATTATAGTAATCACAACTGGGCATTTTATAGTTAAGTTCCAAGGTTCTGTAAATTACAATAAGGGTCTTACACGCTTTGTTTTCATATCCAAACCAGTTTTACTTATTTCATTGAATCCTAAGTTTTCTGAAATTACAAACAAAGGCTTGTTATTCATTGTTATTATTTGCAAATTGTTTGAATTGTTTCCTTTAGTTCTTGATTTGTTAAATCTGCACTCTTGGACCCTGTTATTTGAATTAATGGTGACTTGATATATGTATGTGGATTAATATGCTTATGTCTTTGTTATTTGGGGATCTCATGGCACATTGTGTGATTTGTATATGAATATGTTATGGTTAAGTTGGAAATCGAGTAACTCCCTTAAAACTGTAAAGGGTAAGCTATGTAATTGACCTCTCTCACCTCGGACACCAATATTGATTCGGACTGGGGCAGATTAAATCCACATAATTTAAGAAGGGCCTGATTATGGAGTTTGCCCATTACAAATGTTGAGGACATGCTAAATATCAGATTTTTGATGAGACATATATTTGCTATGAGAATTGGAAAACTGAGATACGGTGACTTTGTTTGCTTGGAGAAACCTTTTGGACACCCCTAGACCACTCGCGGTGTATGGGATGACGTCCCCGTACAAATGGCCAATTTTGTGAGGATTGTTGACTTCGGACCTTTTTGGGAAAGGTTGATTTTGTGGTATCAGTTTGATGGTTTTGGACCTTGTGGTCAATTTTGCTTTGGATAGAAAAGAAGGAGTGCAGGAATGAGTTTTGGGATCTCTTTTGTACATGTGATATCTTTGTGGAACTTTAAATTTGGGCTTGTACTATCAGGTGGTTAGGAGGTTGTCGTTTGTTTGACCCGATTCCACCATGGCTTGAGTGAGACTCTTGCATGTTACTTTAATTTGTTGTGTAATCTTATCTAAGTATATGTTTCAATGCACAAATAGATTAGAATATCTATTCACTCAGTTGTACTGATATTTTGTGGATTTGCCCCAATCCAAGTAACCAGAACCTAGTGAATCAGGAAAATCTTAGTGTGGAGATATATTTTGGGATGCAAACTTGAGCGCCGGAGCCTCATAGATGAAGAAGAATTAGATTTAATAGATTGTTTAGATTATTTCATTTTAAATGACATTGCAGTTATTTTATTTTATTGGACATTGTTACATTTGTTTATTTGAATTGGGTTTTAATGCAAGTTGGTTTAAGTGGGAAAATGCCTACATCTTTATGTGATCTTTGATTTAACCTATGTGTGTGATGCTTACGAGTCTCGGCACGGAATTCGAAGGGCCCCGGATTTCAGGTCGTTACAAATGCCTTTTAAACCCTTAGTGAATTGAAAATGGAGGGAGAAGAAAAATGAAGTCGTCGTCGTCGTCGTCATCATCATCATCATCATCAAAGCCTTCTACCAACTATGTTGGGGTCAACTACAAGAAAATAGTTTCTCCATTCTGATCTATCATGAGCCAAAGCCTCATAGGTTGCACTTCTTCAGAACTGTTGTTACTACTTCCATCAACGTCCTCTTCGGCCTACCACTTCCCCCTTGGTGGGCCATCAACATGCATAGAAAACCTTAGGAACAATAGGAAGAAATAAAATATGAGAGTTTTTAAGGGAGACAATGTACCGTTCTACAACCCTGTATATTTAATGAGATTTTCATAAATTACAAAATACTCCCATGGATTCTTTAAAATCACAAAACAATCCCTAACTTTGTAAGAAATACAAAAAAAAAAAAAAAAAAAAAAAAAAAAACTTCGAGTCTCATGGGGCCTGTTTAGGCAATTCACTAAAGTGAATTGAAGTGAAGGGTCACTTTGAGAGACAAGATACGAAGAGGGGTCACATCAAAAACTAACAAATTTCAAAAGTTATCTCTTCTTTTAAAAAAAAAAGGTCAAAAAACTATTCTCTCATTCCGCTAAATCACAAAAAACCCTTCTGTTATCAAAAGTCAAAACGGTACCTCCTCATGCCACAAATTAACAAAAAGTCAAGAAGGTGAATTTTGAAATCTAGTACTTTTTTATTTGACCCCTCTTCCCTTCATGTCTCTCAAAGTGACACTTCACTTCAATTCACTTTACAAGTGATTTTCCCAAACAAGCCCTAATAAGAGAACATTGTCCCATTTTCACATATACATAACGCATATCATACATGGATTCTATAAAATATACGATCGTTAGTTGACCTAGAGCTTGTTATGCTTTGCCAAGCAAAGCTGGCTAAGCTCCAGTTAATTTCTAATAAAGCTACGCCAGAGCTTAACTCAAACTCATATCAATCTGAACATGGCTCAGCTTGGTTACAGTTCAAGCCAAGCGCAACTGGACTAGGCACAGTTTGGTTCATTTACACCCTAAGTTTAAACTAGGCAGGGCCAGGCTCAGCCTTGTTCAAAACTGACCTGCATGGAACTCAAGGCCTGAGACTAACAAAGGCACACAGCAAAAAGAAAGGTTACCATACAAGTCCAGCCTATGACAACTAACAAGACATTTAATAATGAGAAAACGCCAAATGATAATTAAAAAGAATACAATAATATATAAGAACACAGTGGCATATACCCAAAAAAAAAAAAAACTAAATGAGAATATAGTAGTTTATAAGTTTAAGACTTGACGATGACAAACTAAAAAGATATATAACACAGATTTTCAACCACCACTGAAGAATGACTGAAGAATGACTTGAACATATAGCATAAGTACTGATGAAAAAATATGCTTAAAATGAACAATACAGAGAAAATGTCATTAAAAGCATTTCAGCTTGAACCACATAAAAACAAATAAGAAGAAATGGAGCCCACATGGGTTCATAGGCTAGAGTTTGCAATTCATGTGGTTATGGTGCGGCAAAGAAACACACTTTTAAATTAATTATTGTTTTGTAGATAGAAGCATCATAAAGAGTAAAGTGAAGCATACTATGATCATAAGTAGAGAAAGACACTGACTCTGTGAAAGTATAGGAATGTCTTCACCGTTGCTGGAGACTGAACCTCTTTTACTTGAAGGCCCAACATCCATAATTTCCATATATGGGGTAGAACTTGGGTCGTCAGATCCAATCTCACCAATGGCTTGGAAGGTGTCATAAAGGCTATCCCACATTCCACGTTTAATTGCTGTCACCTGCAATATCAATAAACACCGAATGACAGTTACGGGCCTGCAAGGTAGCAGAATTTTGTCTACAGCATAGCTTGATGACTCCCCAAGTCTCGGCAACTCAGAAGAGTTGATTCCACTCCTCAGACAGAGGAGTCAAGTCAGTATGGACTCCTGGATATCCACTACTAAGCCAAGCAACATAAATGGCTCAGCTGACTCAGCCAATTCTACCGAGTCATGTGACTCGGGCTGATTCATGCTCATTTTCATTCCTCTAACTTCATTTAAGATTTTCACGTAAAGACTCATAAGGTCCCCAGCTTATGATCAGTTGGTCAAGGACCCATAGTGTAGATGGGTGCATGAGTTCGAATCACTCGTAAAGCAAAAAACCTATTGATAAGGTCCACTTATAATTTAACCTTAGTTTGGTAGTGCTCCCTTTTAATAATAGAAAAACAGAAAAGACCATCATCACATAAAGTCAAGTTAACCTTATCACATAAAGTCAAGTGCTCAAACTAAAACTATGCACGTGGAGCCAACTTTCAATGAGCTAAATCCTTTAAATGATATTTCAGCCCATTCCCACCCTAGTGGACCTAAGATCTGCCCCAATCGGGTGATATTCACTGCCAAATTGAGAAAAACATTTTCAACTAATAATAAACAGTGGTGTCAATATCATAATTTTGTGGGAAATTTTCAAAACAAGGCTTAAGTTTTGCCCAGCTTTCAACATAGGAGAAAAAATATATCAGTTTCCAAAATAGGGCTTAAGTTTTCCACAAAGTTTTCAAATCAAGACATCGGGCAAAAAACCCTTCCGGCTAGCAACTTACCTCTTCTTTTATTAAAATACCCAAAATGCCCTTAGAGAGCATTTTCAAAACAGAACCCAAGGCAAACAAAACCCCTCAGTCGTTCCCTTCTCTCCTTCCACCCTTTTTTCTTCTTCAACTACTACTACCATCCATCTCTAAAATGAGCCCGAAAAGCCCTTTTATCCTCTAACAGCATCTTCATCATCAATAGCGACATCAACAATGCCCGCCTCCTCGCGAAGCTCTTCAATGTGGTGCCGTTCTCCCATTTCATGCATCTCACTGCCCGAGCCGGCATCTTCTACACCATGGAAAGCCCCAGATAGTACATTGACAGCAACATCGCCAGGCTCGTGGCTCAATCCACAACCTGCCACCGTGTTTTTCTGTTTGAGTTTTACTTTGAAAATGCCTTAGGCATTTTCAAGTATTATAATAAAAAGAGGAGAGGAAATAGTCCAAAAAAAAATTAAGAGGAGAGGACAGTCGCTGGCAGGAAGGTTTTTTCACCGGATGTCATGATTTGAAAACTCTGGAAAACTTAAGCCCTATTTTGAAAACTAAGATTATTTTTTGGGCCCTACTTTGAAAATTGGGGAAAACTTAAGCCCTATTTTGAAATTCTCACTTTTTTTTTAACTAGGGACTAATTTCTAGGGATACATAAACCTCCATTTCATCCATAACCACATGAAGGTAGCCTCGATCACGGCGATGTTCGCCATTGCATTGAAAAATGAGAATTTGAATTTTTCTCCTTTTGTTTTTACATTTTTTATAAAAAGCCAATACCTAGTAAGAAAACAAAATTTTGGGCATCCATCAAACTGGATATGACAATCTGAACAGACAGTTCAGACATGTACAATGTAGGCCCCACTGTGCAAAAAAATCTAATTTTTCAGAAGACAGTGTATTCTGGATTTCAATCACCTTTTTTTTTATGACTTGCCCATTCCAGTGGTGAAAATTGAACTTAGTCTTGGACCCCTATGGATAAACAAGGGCAGATGCATTTTCTAAATGGTTCAAATCCTCTGCACCCAAATCACGTGTACAACTTACGCTCACTTTACCTTAATGCAATAAGGTTAACCAGACATTATCATTTCTCCTTCAGATATAGTAAAATAGAAGCTAAAAGATCTCTTAACCCTTTAGCCCCTTAGTAATCTCCACAAACTCTCTCTTTCTTTTTTTTAATGTTTGTAGTATAAAAACCTTATTTCTTTTCATTTTTCATTCCTCTTTTCTTCATTCCATTTCCAACAGTTCCGCTACTTGACTTTCTTCAATAGGAAATTTGAACATCTGTTTTCAAGATCAATAATCAAAACCATTTTTAAAATAATACTACACACGTATTTTATATTTCTATAATATCATTTTTCCTTTTGATTTTATAGCATTATAATTTTCAAAAATGGCATTTCCTTTATTTGATGACTAGATGTCAAGGTATTCATGCATATTAACACGCAAAACCTAGCAATATAATGTGAAGCATTTAAACCCAACATCATAATTTGTTAGATTTTTATTATTTAAGAAGTTAAATTACATAATTAGCATAGCATACTCAATAGTGACTCCTCAAAATTACAATAGATTGTTTTAAATGATTACATTTTTATTCTTTTCTTTTAAATTATTTACCATTTTTAATAATTTTTGAGCTTTAACAAAAAATTATTAATCTGTTAAATTTTATTAATTCAAGAAACTACATTACATAATTATCACTAGCATGTCTTTGATGATTTCTCTAATGTATGAGCTTAATTTTTTCAATTATTTTTTAGCTTTTAGACTTGAATAGTGACTAACATGACTCCCCAACTCAACTCCCCGAATGACCGGATTGACCAATCTTGGCTTTTGGAGCCAAGCTCAAGCTACAAGTTGCAATCTATGGTCAATGGAGCCAAAACTAATCATTTATTAACAACATCCTAAAAATTTCACTGTAAGTAGGAAAAAGGAATGCTTAAAAATTATAATCAGATTCATGAATGTGTCCAAAAAGGTAAAGCAGAATCGTATAATTTTAACCATTTCTATTACTACAATTGAGGTCTGTTTGGTGCAATTTAATTTCGGACACGGATTAGGGAAAGTTTCAGAAAGGTGTAAATGAGAAAAATCAGCCGAAATCTTTGTCAATACTCTATAGGATCTGTAGGTTGCATTCCTTCAAATTATAAGGGCATAAAAGCACCCCACAAAAGGAGTTTTACATCTAACCTAATCTAGTTTGCCATTAGTTGTTTCTTCTAATTTAACAAGGTCACAGCCAATGCTTCACTGCAAGGCCAAAGGAGTTATGACATCAAGAATTAAACCTGCACCAAACATGTCCTTTATGTTCAACATGGTAAGAGCCACTTCTCTTTTTCAAATCTAAACACGATTACTTGAGGAACCAAAAGTCCAGTACCAACTTACAGCAATATTTAGCAATCCAACACCAGGATATGATGAAAAGATCAACTTTAACTTCCTGCTTCCCTTTGTTAACTTGTAGAACTTCAGCATCTTATCAAAAACCTACAAAGTACGAAATAAAACAGGGATGTAATAAAAGGAGGCAAAAGATAAATATATAGAAGGCCTACTTGGTATACATAACAAAGTGGTTAAAACATGCAAAGCAAGTAAATAGCACTTTAGACTTCATTTAGAAGGTTGTAGCAGTAAAACAATCAACTGACCAAATGACTTTCCAGGTTCCAATCTGGATGGTATTTTATGTACAAATTCTCTAAAAAAGACATTAGTAGACTGTATGAAGTTGATATATAATTTCAAAGTATTTGATAATCTCTAATCATACGCAACAAGAAAGATCTATTAAGACCTAGTGCCTAATATCCTATCAAAGCGATGAAAATAGACAGGTATAGTCGACCATCACCACTCATTGCTGAAAGATATGGTAAAAAGCATATCAGACCAAAAGGTTGAAGGACACCCTAATATGAGCCACTTCATGTTCACATGTTAGGCTAGTCCATTCCATATTTAAGTCTTTAAAAAAAAAAATCAGCAAGCAATGAAAGAATGAAAGTGGAAAGGTAGAAAAGTCTGCTTGAAGTGGATCATGAAAGCAAAAGTAATGGAATGTAAAGCACAGTTGTCAATTATGTTCCGGTCGCTGTTCCGGTTTGACCCTATAGTGGACCGTTTCGGCATTCCGGTCAATTCCGGTATTCTGTTCCGGAAAAGACGCGATTGAAAAATGAAAAAGCAAATATAAAAGAATACCTAAAATTGAAAAAATAGGTGAATGCTAAAATAATACTAAAAATGCATACTTACATCACTTAAACTAAACTACACTCTACCATTGACCATTTTCTAGTTTTAACTACATGTGAATGGAAATATGAAACCTTGGCCGGAATGGGGCTAAATTGGAGCCTGAATTGGGACCGGAAAGGCCGGAACGGACAGAATTAGGACCGGAAACTTTTATGGGGCCATTCCGGTCCGCCCAAGGCTAATTCCGGAACGTTCCAGCCAATTCCGGCAGGAACGGAACGGAATTGACAACTATGATGTAAAGTGCATGGCAAGAAGTAGGTGAAATAGTTCAAAGTTTAATAAAGATCAATAGTGGACCCATTCTTTTATAATGAATTTCATTACCAAAAGAAAACAGGTCGAACAGAAGATGTGCATCCATGATTTTCAAGATAAAGCAAGGAGTGGAATGGAATATAGAAATGCATGTTAGAAGAAAGTGGGCATACCTCACCAACAGTGTGCTCTCGACAAGTTTCCTTCCACATCGTGATGAACTTTCCGATATCATCACTGGTAAGTTTAAGATCATATGAGTCCTCTTGATCATCATTTCCAGTGTCTCCTGGTTGACTTTTATCTTTCGACACCTCGCTTGGATTTCTTACAACTGTATGAAGAACCTGAACAGACTCTTTTTCTTTTTCAGTCTTTTGCAATTTATAGATAGATGGGTTGCTACCTTGATACTCAACTTTCCTTTTTTTTCCAGATGACTTCCTACCCTCACTTTCCTTTAAGCCAACACTAGCAGGTGACGCTTGACCATCCATATCAATTTTAAGTCCAAGCCGTAACATCTCTTCACTTGCTGACGGGTAAGGACAACTACTTAAACGTTGATCATTGTTCTTCTTGTTTTGAGATGAATTCAGACACCAACCTTTGGAGTCATTGTCATCGCCTCCATCTTCCCTATTATCGACATCATGCTCATTGTCATCCTCAGAACTTGATGACTCAAATCTGATATGCTTACCCTCATGTACGAAGGAAAACAACTTCATGCGCTCAGATATAGAATTAAAACGTCCATCCAAGACTTGTTTCTCAGAGACAAAGCTATCAGAAGTGTGCTTGAATGCCCGAAGATGTCTCTTAAGTGTTAGTTTTTCTGCTTTCTTTGCTTCACGAATAAAAGTAATATGCATCCTGGACCATTAGGATAGTGGTGAAATAGTTCAGAGAAAGGTGCACAATCTGAATAATAATAAGATATGAACAAACTGGGGGAACTATAATATCCCAGGATCCAAATACACTAGAAAATTCTTTTCATTTTTTATCAATAATTGGCAAATTTTATTAGAGAAAAAGGAGAAGGTACAAGCTAAACTAAAAGGAAGGAGGAAAGCCTTTTACATCTACTCTAGTTTCAGTAAAGGCGCTGTAAGCACAACAAGCAAGTGACTTCCACAAAGTGGAGATTTTAATTTTTTTAATTTTAATTTAGGTAATAAATCCCAACAAGAAATCCCCAACATCCCAAATCCTCTAAAATTCATTTAATTTTATCTCAAGAATTATATAGCACAATATAAATTGGTAACTCTGAAAAGAAAATTTCAGTTCTTGAGATTGTTTTTCAGGGTCTAAACCAACCGACACTATGAAGGTGGATCCACAAAATGCCCAGGAGTAGTTCAACACCTCCAAACGTCAAAGAACACAGGAGAACACCTGCATTATGTCACTATTTTTCTATTGTTCAAACAAAATAGGGTTCACTGTGGATTGACCACAGGCCAAAACTTTCTCTGATCAAATGAATCTAAAATTCAATCGGCAACTTGCACTTTAAAGATCACTGGACCAACCACAGTCCACTGTCACGAATCAAATAGTTGTGTCCATCTGGCTCTATATCCTGCTGGATTATGAGCTATCCCATAATTGATGAACAGTTGAAATCCTGCCAGCCTCAAATGAAGCCCAAATCACGGGGCTTCTAGACAAAGGCTCCTAATTATATAATCAGTGGTTTACACAACAGTTTTTTTTTTTTTTCCTGAAGAGTAAGAATTGTATTAAACACAAAAGACAGAGAGCCCTATGCAAAATGAATCAGCTTCTATCCAATAAGACATCCCAGTAAGGCAACCAGCTACACAAAGCATGTGGTGACGTTCAGTGGGTGAGTAAAGGAAAGAAGCTGGGCCAGCTAGAAGCACAAAAGAAAGACAAAACCAAAGGTGACCAAACAAACACATCATGCCTTTTCAATGCCCAGATATGAGTCCAATTGATGCAGGAGCAGAAGATCTAAACCTTATGGATCCCATGTTGGATCGAGCCCTAACTTATTTGGACCAATTCAATTAGTTCAATGGCTATTTGATTCATTTAAATCAAGGTCTAATCAAACACAAGGGCTCGGGTCTGAATCTAAATAGGCCTAAATTGAGTACAAATATCTCCAAACTCAATGTGGGCCCAATAGAAAATAAATTGAGCTCTAACCATGATGGATCGGCCAATCTACAAAACCATAATATTTATACAAATGAGACTCATGGATTTTGTGCTCAACAAAGTGGGATATGTATGCCCACCAAAAGGGGACACTCAAGCACTTCTAATCGTTTTAGAAGTTGCAATCTTGAAATAAAAATTAAGAGGCACAAAGACATTGGGACTCCTTAAAACAAGAAGCACTTACGGGGACTTGGGAACCAAAGACAGCAAGCAGAGAAATCCTCCCTACTATGGTACAACCAAGGAGGGGATTTGCCAACAAACTTTCCTTATATATCTCTTTCTTTGTTTATTTAATGTATTTTTGGATTATAAAATAATTTAATTGATGTTTTCCTTAGTTAGCTAAGATTAGATGAATGTCTGGGATTAATTCTAGAAGCATTAGGGCCTCTTGGTTGCAAATAGTATATAAAGAATACATAAGGGACTCCAACCATGCTTGGACAACTTTTGCTTCATACGATGCATGGATTTGGCTCCTTTGTTCTCTTCTCCAATCTCCACTGGATTGAGAGTGTGTCTCCCAAATGACTAAAGATCAATCAAGTGGGAATTACTGATTTGGTGTAAGCTAATCTCTACTTTCTCCTTGTGTTTGCATATTTAATTGTTGATCTAATTTGAGTCTGATCTAATTTTGGACTTTCTCATAAGGTGCCGGTGGTGTCCTAAGAGCAACATCCGCCAATCCCTGGTTGGCATTGTTTATGGTTGAGACAAGGATGGTATCTAATCGTCTTCGAGCCCCCAACATTCATTCTTGATTAATGAAAACATCCTTGGAAAATGCTTTTGCGGTTGTTCGTCTTTTATAAATCCAAGAATTTCACCTCTGACTATGAAATACGAATGCTCATTCAATCGAGTTAAATCCTTTTAGGGTCATCAAATAATCCGATTTTACTAAGCAGGAATATATTGTCAATTGATGCTTTTTACCTAATCTAAATCTTTTAAGGAAATAGGATGCTCACCCCAAGCTCCGTATCCTTATGCCAAGCCTTTCTCTAACAGCAACTGACTTTTGCTTCGCTATAAAATTCAAAAAATCCTCGACCCGAATCTCAGGACCCGGACAAATATGCATGTAGTCAACAAGGGAAGATATTATATCCTCACTCGATATCTTGAATATTTCAGTTGCATCTTTAGGAACTGAGAAATAATGCTCAACAAGTGGATTTCGCAGCAAAGGCCCCATACCAAGATCTTCAAACCGATCAACACCTTGATTCTTGCAAATGGCAATATCAAGATCATGCAATGAAGTGATCATCCGCACGCCCACAAAGCAATTTATAAATGCATTCACCTACAAAACCAAAAATTCAATGTTCAAGCAAGAGAAGAAAAAGGAGGGATAGTTGCTCTGTAACAAAACCAGTTCAGTGCTCTTTGCAACCATGGATGTGGGTGCAGAATCTGGCAATGTTCTAAAAATCAAATTGAATCATAAAATCATAACTAAAATCATGAATTGTAAATTCTAAATCATAGATGACAAAGCTGCAAGATTTTTATATCGCCATTATCACCATCAAAGCCTTTTCCCAATCTAATGGGACGTTATCTTCCATTGATAATTTTTAGTTCCCATTTTCAAACAATAATATTGTTGCTGCTGCTGCTGCTATCGGTGTTGTTGATGGTGCCGGTGCTAGTGGTAGAGATGGTGTGTTGGTTTGAGGTCTCTGACATGAGGTGAGACTTGGTTCTCCTTTATAGAAGAGTGACGCATTACAAGTCAATCATTATATTGTTTGGGCTTGAAGAGCCTCAAACAAAAATAAAAGACAAAACAGTTAGCCAAATTGAGATTTTGTACAGTCATGACACATGCCTTTCAAAGGAATCACAAGATTTGATTGCTGTAAGACTCAAAAATAGAATCTGCAAGATTTGATTGCTGTAAGACTCAAAAATAGAATCTGCAGGCGAATTGAGTAGTTCCCATGTCATCTCTGTATTTACTTAATTTGTATTGGTCATTTCTAAGGGGACAATTGAGTACTGTTCCTATTACTTCTATATTTATTTAGGTAGTTTTGGTATTTCTAAAGACTTAAACTCATAGCACAAGCACAAGCAAAAGTGAGAGGATGTCCTTGCACAAACACATAAATATATTTACTTATTTTTATATAGAGAGATATGCAATATACACACTTAAAAATATACAATTAATGAATTTTTTTTTTTTTACATCTTCCCCCTTCCCGAAGATTCTTTTGTGCGTAGAGCGCCCCAAAAGGAGAATTTCCTGGATCAGCCCGTGTGCATTGTCCTAGTTATTAGTGAAAAAGGTGTGTATGTCAGTGTGCATAAATGCATACACCGGCATGCATATGTGAAGGCTGTTCTCACATTCCTGAGTGCGTCTGCACAGTAATATGACAACAACAAATTGATATGGAACAGTAATTCCCACAGGACCAACCAAATGGACGATTGGGTTCACCTTGCATTCACTTGTTGACACAAACATCAGAAAGAGAGAAGCATCAATAAAATTTTCACACCCACCCAATGATCCTGACCATCTAAACTCTTACACATCAATTCAATCAGTTAAAACAGAACTAACTAATTCCCCCACATCAACAACAGATTTAAAAAAGAAGATAAATTTCCAATCACCTTGCTCTCAATGGCGATGAGGCGATACAGAGAAGGAATATCTTGCAACTGAAACCCTAGCGAGCCGAACGAATCCGCCTCGAGCACCAAGAGAGCAGACTGAGAGACCTTATATGCCGAGATGCCTTCCCCGGCAGCGAGAAGGTCGCGGTTCACATTGCCAACAGCGCGCTCGATCTTTTCTAGGGTTTCTTCGCGATTATTGGGAGGGGTTGGGCGGATTTGGGGGGAAGGCGGTGGATGGAAGCCGGGGTTTTGGTTGAAGGGATTTTGGGGGAGATGAGTTGATAATAAATTAGGGTTTGGGAAAAGATGAAAAGGGTTTCGGTAGAAAGGAACGGAGGCTTGGAAGTAGACATAAGGATTAGGGTTTTGACGAGGGAGAGGAGGAGGGGCGGCGGCCCTTGGGCGGAAGGGACGGCGGGGGCCGTGCATCGAGGAAGCAGAGAAGACAAACCGAAAAGGGTTTTACACGCGGGCAAAACATGGGTTTAGAATCATATAAATAGGGTGAGGTTACAAGTATCCCGGACAGATTCAAGGAATCTATGAGATTTTTTGGTATCTCTATTTTTTTTTATTTTTCTTTTTTCTTTTTCGTTTTTTTTTTTTTAGAAATTTATCTGAAAACGAACTTTAGATGGTCACCGGATAAAAGGGGGGCACTAATTTATATGCTACGAAATCGGTATGCCAACCAAAAGTTTTTTTTTTTTTTGCTTATTTTCTACAACCGACGACGTCGTCACAAATTAACACAGCAATTTTCGCATTAGCTTCTATGAAGCAACGACGTCGTCAGATATTAAAGCACACTTTCTTCCACTAGCTTCTATGAAACAACGACGTCGTCAGATATTAAAGCACACTTTCTTCCATTAGCTTCTATGAAGCAACGACATCGTCAGATATTAGAGCACACTTCCTTTGAAATTTTATCTTTTGTGTAGCAACGACGTCGTCACTGACCATTGCAATCGAAAAAAATGATGTATGTATTGATTTTATGTGTGAGCGCAATACAAGACATGGACATGCAATCTTCGTTTCTTGCCATAAAAAAGCATATAACTTGGCATTCAAAAAATCATATTAAAACATTCAATAATCCACCATAAAGCAACATTCAATAATCCATAACAAGCGAACGGTCTCTGCCAATAATGTTATGGATTTTTGTACATTCAATAATCCATAACATTCTAATAATCCCTCATCTTGTGCGGACTTGTGTTCGTTTGTGGAAGGATGAAAGATTCATTGTAGGTTGATTAAGGTTGGATTTGACTTGGATGTTTATGTTGGCAATTATTTTCAAAATCTCTACCCAATTAAAAATTTTGAGAAATAAAGGCAAAAAGTAGTGATGCCAAACCGAGGCTAAATTGAAATCCACAAAAGGAATTGTTCAAATGCAAAAACTAAACTTAACCAAGTCAAAGAATCCTAACTCACTCAAAATTCCACATGAATGGGTGGTCCCATTGGGCCTTTAAGTTTTTAAGTCCATGCTTTGAGAAATAGGTAAAGCAACATCCCTGATCGCCCACGCACTGGGCACATGGTGTGCAAGTGGGCATGGTGCCCATTGGGGCCCGCTACGGGTTTATCCGAATGGACCAACACAAGGTTCCCACTGCAAATTACGACAAGTCCATGGGTTTACACCCTTCTGAATGGACTAAGCCCACATATCGATGTTGAAACTTGTAACTTGTTTTTTATAACGTAGGGTTCCAGTCCTTTGGGCCAAAACAATCCCTCAGGCCCAGGAGAGAAAGCCTGACCTAGTGTGGTAGTGTAGTTTCAAACGCACAACTTGTAACTTATTAGGTATTAGTGAAGTTGTTGGGATGATAAAGTGGACCCTAAACTTAATAGAGGGGTAGTGCCCTAAACTTGTGTCAACGTGTGCCACCAGTAAATAGTCGTCTCACAGTAGCGTACAACAACTAAGATAAAGGATCCAAAATCGCCCATGTGAAAGTTTGAAAAAACATTTTTCCTACCGTGTTAAAAAGAGAGGTGTGTGTGTGTGTGTGTGTGTGTGTGTGTGTGTGTGTGTGTGTGTGTGTGTGTGTGTGTGTTGGAATGACCGTACGGACGACCTAAAACCTGACATTTATCGGGTACAAGACAAAAAAACTGAAATTTACCGGATGGAATATCGTACAAAAAAAATGTCCAAATTGGGACGAAGATACCCTTTTTCCTGCGATATCCTATTTATGTAGGATATCGCAGGATTCGATATCTCAGGATCTTAGGATATCGCACAGTTTAGGGGTGTAATGACGTGGAGAGAAGTCTCTTGCTTTAGTGTAAAAAGAGGAAAAAGCTCATCTCCCGCCCATTCCCGGTTTGAAATTCAAACTAATTCCAAAGGCCCAAAACGAGAGAAGACCATTCCCATTCCTCCATTTGAAAATTTTTTCGACTTCATCAAACAGGGCGGGCGCGTCTCTTCTCGTCTCCATCAATGTAGGTTGGGCTCTCTTCTTATCTTCATCTCTATGACGAACAGGGCTGGGTAAACTACTACTGGTCTCCATCGTCGGCAACATCTCCATCTCTGTCCAGCAATCATCTAGCAGCTGCATCTCCCATCTGATTCCAACAAGGCCGCATCTCCATCTGTTGTAGCTATTCATGTTCAATCTGCTGGATCTATTTTTCTGTAGCTTCAATCTGCTGGGAAGGGGGGAGGGTGATTTTTATTCAACTTCATTTTGGGTACCCCATTTTTTCAGAAGTTTTTTTCTGATGGGATGGGAGGGGTGATGTTTTGAGGACTGGTTGGTTTTGTGGATGGATTTTTTTTTCTGCAGCTTCAATCTACTAGGAGGGGAGGGGCCATTTTTTTAAGGTTCGTTTTGATATGTTTGAGATTCCACCCTTGTCAGACACAAAGTTATCAGCATCTGCCTTGACTACCATGTTGTCCTCCTTTTTGCAATAGTCTTTCGATGTTTCATGGAACTTTATCGTTGAATCTCAACAAAGGACTCAATGGAGTATCAACTTATTTTACCAATGTAATTTACCTTAGATTGAGTTGAATGTATGGTAGTAGTTCACTAACAACAACAGTACTAGCAGTAGTTTTAGTTTTAGCAGTTCACCAACAACAACTGTATTCTCACTATAGTGAGAACAGGTCTCGCTATAGCGAGAATTGTTCCCTGCCTCCTACCTCTCCACTATCTCTCCATTATTCTATTTTCCTATTTTAAACTCCAGCTCCAACCCCATTGCAGCCGTCGATTCCATCATAGCATGACCCATCTCACCTCTTTTTCTACGAATCTTATTCGTCTTTCACTCTCTCTAATTATTGGAAATCCCTTGCAAAAAATTTAGTAGTGATGCTGTTGTCTACTTATTTTACCATTTTTCCATGGAAGATATTGTTGTTAGTGGGAAATGTTGAAGTGGGGAACATGGCGCATTTATATGGAAAGATCAACGTCAGAGATAAGAAGTTTTGTAATCAAGTTCAGTGTCATGTAACAGAAATGATATAAATAGAGATTTGTAGAATCTGGCATTGGTGATCACAGACCTCAAGCTTGCAATTGAGATGCACAATAGATTATTGCATGCAACACTAGAAGAGAAAAAAAGAGAAGATAAAACTGGGGAGTCTAAATAATTTGTATTTGCACAGAATGTACCATGTAATGTTGTTTATGTTATGTTTTGTAATATTGATAGTAACTTGGACCTATATATGATCAATGAAAGCCTTTTTATTTTGATAGTAACTTTGATCCAATTTTGCATTCCAGCAACTTATTGAGGTGTATTAAAGTTGACAAAAGCAGGGCAAGTTTGGATAGTTTGCCTTTTTAATGATAGTTTGCCATTTTGTGTAAAAATATAACACACACCTTTGAAAAATGGTATGCTGAAAATTTGTGATCTACTGAATTTGCCCCTTTTCCTACCAACTGGTACTTGAGTTCCATGCTCGTGTTTGAACATGACTGCAAGAGTGACAACTAGATCGGTCCAAACCAAGCAACAATTCCATCAAGCACTAAAGTGCGGGAACGTGGAGATTTTTTCCCAAAGGGAGGTCTCGCAGTTCTCACTATAGCGAGACCACACCTCGCTATAGCGATGGTCTCGCTATAGCTAGACTTTTCTCGCGGGCCGCCATGTGACGAGGGTATTTCCATTGAACTGCACGAGGCTTTTTTTCCTATATGTTTGTTAAAAACATTTAAAAACAAAATAAAAAAAAATTGCTCAACCCCTCGTTCACAGACCCCCCCCCCCCCTTCTCGTTCACATACACCCCCTTTTCCAGAGTGTGGTCTCTCTATAGCGAGACATATTTTCACTAGCTTCTAGTAAGTGGTCATATTTTCACTAGCTTCCAGTGAGTAGTCTCGCTATAGCGAGACATATTGTCGCTATGGCAAGGATGTAGCGAGGAAAATAGCGGGAGGCAGGGACTATTCTCGTTATAGCGAGAACAGGTCTCACTACAACGAGACTATAGTCTTGCTATAAATTTCCAGCACCCCTCTCTTTTTCGGTGTTTTTTTAATATACTTGTTGGATTGCAGTGATTTGATCATCTTTGTGCTCACCATCCCATTTCCTCAATGGGTAGTGTTCTTTCGATGGTTGCACTATTTATGCTTTATTAACGATCTAGAATTAAAAAAAAATTCGTTGAATAAAAATATAATAAATATATATATGCATTGGTTGCCAAGAATCCTATTGGGATTTCAAAAAACTTTAAACAAACACAATAGAAATCCTTTAAAAAATACAATAAAAAACTTTAAAATAATCTTAATTAACATAATTTTAGAATTCTATCCTGTTAAAGAGTCATTGTCTCCCTTTTCGTTTCCACGATGGAAAAGAGAGAGGGATGGACGCTGTCGACTGCGATGTGACGTGGAGCTGAGATGGGTCGTGCTGTGATGGAATCGGTAGCTGCAATGGGGCTGGAGCTGGAGTTGAAGTTGAAACCATGGCTCTATTGAATCCATGGGGTTTGTGAGGTTTAGCACAAGATAAAATCAGAAAAAAAAGAGGGTTGGGGGGACAAGAGAGTTTGAGAGAGATGAGACTTAATGAAAGTTACGGGAAGAAAGACCGGAAGAGACAAGGAGGAGTAAAGTTTTTTCATCGCTGGAAAAGTTGAGCGGGAAGATTAAAAGCTTTAGGTGAGAGGATGAGAGTAGGTAACTGTGCGATATCCTACAGGCCTAGGATATCGAACGGTACGATATCCTAAGAGCCTTCGATATCCTACAGCCCTAGGATATTGCTGGAAGAAGGGTAAAACCGTCCCATTTTGGGTGTTTTTTTGTGTATGATCTTTCATCCGGTAAATTACATTCTTTCATCTTTTATTGAATAAATATCGGGTTTTGGGCCGTCCGTACGGTAATTGTCCCTAAAAAAAAGTATTTTCTGCCTAAGATGATCATTTCTCAATTACTAATCATTTTCGTTGCAGTACCTAATTTAGCCCCACTACTTAATCAGAGAACCCAAAGGTCTCAACCGCCAGGCACACTTACTAACTACTGATGATGGATCATGGCCCATGGTTCCAATCTTGCAACCAAGTGCCATGGGCTATTACACTTTTATGTGGACCATTGTCCCTTTTTTACGTGTCAAAGTAAGACTATAAATTGCCTTACATTTTAGGTGACCTATAAATTGCCTAAGTAAGACTATACATGAGGGTGTCAAATTTCTTTATGCAAGAGCCCACAGATTCCAGGAAATTATGTTTAATGGCTCACATATTTTTACATATATCTTAAGATCGGTAATGATCAAACGGATGAAATTTGGTCTTATGGCCGTGTTTAATTTTGTGAACATTTTTTAATAATTTGAATCTTAATTTATACTCTTAGATTTTGAAAAAAAAAAAAGAGTAGGCGTGAATGGGCCATGAACACCATTCACCCGCATCTATTTTTCGCCTCGACTTTCTACATGCATCCAATGGTTGGTTGTAGGAAATAGAGGCATTGCCTTTACTTCTCTACACCATTTAGACGCCGTCAAACGCTGCCCAACGCCTTTATTCTCAAAATCTCTACCCGATTCAGAAATTTTGAGAAATAAAGGCAAAAACAGTCATGCCAAACCGGGGCTAAATCGAAATCGGTAAAGGGAATTGTTCAAATGAAACTTAACCAAGTTAAAGAATCCTAACTCACTCAAAATTCCACATGAATGGGTGGTCCCATTGGGTCTTTATGTTTTTAAGTACATGCTTTGAGAAATAGGTAAAGCAACATCCATGATCACACACGCACTGGGCACATGGTGTGCAAGTGGGCATGGTGCCCATTGGGGTCCGCTGCGGGTTTATCCAAATGGACCAACGCAAGGTTCCCACTGCAAATTACGACTAGTCCGTGGGTTTACACCCTTCCGAATGCACACATCGATGTTGAAACTTGCAACATTCTTTTCTTTCTTTCTTTTTTTTTATAACACGGGTTCCAATCATTTGGATTAAAATAATCCCTATGGTCTCAGGAGAGAAAGCCGATAAAATTTTCCTACGGCCCCAGTGTGATAATAGTTTCGAACCTAAAACTTATAACTTATAAGGCATTAGTAAAGGTATTAAGATGATCAAGTGGACCCTATTAAGAGGGATAGTGCCCTAAACTTATGTCAACGTGTGCACCGGTAAATAGTCGTCTCACAGTAGCGTACAACAACTAGTCTCAACTACGATAAAGGATCCAAAATCGTTCATGTGAAAGTTTGCAAAAACCTTTTTCCTACAGTGTTAAACAGACGTGCACTACCTTCTGAAAAGTCTTCTTGGGTGTAAAAAAATATTTTCTGCCTAAGTGACCTCTAAGAGCAGCAATTGTCTTTTTGCCTAAGGTTTTAGCTGATCATTTCTCAATTACTAATCATTTTCGTTGCAGTACCTAATTTAGCCCCACTACTTAATCAGAGAACCCAAAGGTCTCAACCGCCAGGCACACTTACTAACTACTGATGATGGATCATGGCCCATGGTTCCAATCTTGCAACCAAGTGCCATGGGCTTTTACACTTTTATGTGGACCATTGTCACTTTTTTACGTGTCAAAGTAATACCATAAATTGCCTTACATTTTAGGTGACCTATAAATTGCCTAAGTAAGACTATACATGAGGGTGTCAAATTTCTTTTTGTGAGGAATTTATGGGAAAGATCCCCGTGGGACCCCATACGTCCTATCGGGATCCCGTATCATGTTGGACACGGAAGGGGTCCTCATGTGGCCCTTCTAATTATTATTATTATTTTTTTTTATCGTTTTGCGATAATCGATATCGACCATTCTGCCGATCATGTTTTTTTTTTTTTCGCTCTGTAAATGTCTTATTTGCTGAACTTAACAGAATGGTTGATATTGACCATCCCTGATAGTCGATATCAACCATTCTGTCAGTCAGATTTTCTTCAACATGTAACTGTCTTATTTACTGAATACAACAAAATGGTCGATATTGACCATATCGCAAAACAACAAAGAAAAAAGATGAATATGCACGTCCACCTGCATATCCTCCACCCTTGCCTCCTCTCACTCCCCTTGGGTCTGCAGGTCTTTGGCCCCCATCCCCTCCAGTGCCCACTACCTTTAGGCGCAACCCTCTTCCTCATCTATGCCTACCACCTCACCTCCGTCTCCCTTTCCTTCTTCTCCATCCTCTCCCTCCATTGCAAACCTCCCTCCTCTTTGACGAAGACGACCCCATGCTTGCCGCCCTCCATTCCTTCGTATCCTCCCTCTCCTTGCTTCCCATGGCCTCATCCACCGCTCTAGAGCAGCACCAGCGACCAAGAGATAAAAACTCAATTTTTATTTGGGTTCTGCAAAATAAGAGCAACCACCACAGAATGGTCGATATCGAGTATATCGCTAAATGACAAAAAAGGAAAAAAAACGCACTAAGAGGACCCCTCCCGTCTATACGGTGCTACTGGAACCTCATCAGTGGTATGGGGTCCTATAGGGCTTTTACCCTTAAAATCCTCTTCCTTTTTTTTTTTTTCCTATTGGAGGTGCCATTGCCGCGCATGTGTATGGAGTGATGTTTTGAACTTTGAACACCCATGAATCAATCCCTCGGCATGTGTAAGGTGCCATTGCCAACACCAGTCAACCACGAGTGTTAGTATTTAAATGGCCCACTTAAGAGCCTCAGGAAATTATCATGAGTGGGAGCCTGGGCTTGACCATGGCCATCACGCTTTGGGCCAAGTTTGGGAGTTGGGTTTTAGTACACGGGCATGCCTGGATTTAATAACCGGGCCTGTTCAATATTTGGTCCGAACTTGAATTAAGTGATAGAAAGCCCGGCCCAGCCTCACTTGATTGACTGAATGGGAGGCCATGGACCTGACTTGATCGAGGTGGGCTGGGCTTGATCCATGAACTCCCAGCCCACGTCACAGTAAGGCCAGATATGAGCCTAACGAGCCACTGTTTCTAAACCGGTCTGGTACAGGAGAAGCATCAGGCCAGCCAGACCCGGCCATGACACACCTATTTAAACCAGACTCCAATAATTGACATGTTTACATTCATTGTACTTCAAACATTTATGTCCATGCCATGATTGAATGATTAAAATTGACCTGGAATGATAGAGATGCATGTTATCACTACTTACAGTGTGGCCCACCAAATAAACCATCAGATGAGGGCCCCTTTTTGGTCCATCTGGGAGGACCATTCATTTGTTATGTTAAAAGGTGGGTGGTTGAATAAATTGTTTGTGTCTTTACTAGCAAAAAAAAAAAAAAAAAAAGGTTTGTGGCAGATTCAGGTTCCCCACCTGCTGGTCAATATTTCCAATCTTCTAGTTGTTCTTTGAATTTCCTGGCAAGTTGACAACAGGGTCTTTTTGGTGGTTGGGTTTTCAGGACTTGAATTGGGATCTATATGAGCAATGATAGTTTGAATGCTTCTCTACAGAACATCCAGAACTGCATAGAGCAAGGTATGCATTTTTTTAAAGAATTATTATATTATTATTATTATGTTTTTCCTTTTGAGAAGTATCTTGGGTTAATTTCAAGTTTTTTCTTTTCTTCCCAATTTTTATTTCTCACTTTGAATGGTTTTATCATATGGTTTCCTTGGGTTGGTTTGTTTACCGGTTTTGGGCAGTACTGATTTTAAGCTCTGTTATTAATTCCACCTAATGGAATTGGTTGGTGGATGTTGCTTCACAGGGTTGAGATATATTTATAATAATTAATAATGTTCTTATGGTATATGTATCATGCAAATGATTTGATCTCAGTGTAGAAGAGCTAGCAATTTCAGTAATTTTTTGGGGGATTGACCCCAAGGAAGATTATTGAAATTTGGATGGAATTTGCACAGGAGAGAGAGAGAGAGAGAGAGAGAGAGAGAGAGAGAGAGAGAGAGAGAGAGAGAGAGAGAGAGAGAGAGAGAGAGAGATGTGCTAATACTATTAATTAGTCAAAATATAGAAAATCTAAACTGAGCATAATTCTCTAGTAAATGTATCTGGTTCGTGCTATCAACTTGAGCACACGGTGTGTTGGTGGATTCTGCTATTGGATGGACCTTTGACATTTACTGAATTGGATACGGTGATCATATCTGCCAGATTCAGTCTTAAAGTTTTTTTTGGGATCCAATTTCTGGTCACTTGGGTCGTTGAGTACTAAAGATTATAAGCTTTTTTTCTGAGTGCTGATACCTGATGAATGGAACCAACCATGAACCATATGTTAAGTGCAAGCATACTTCACCAGGGTGTGCATGCAATTTAGATTTTCTCATATAACACAGTCATGCTCAGTAGCCAATTTCTGATCACCACCCCACTCCAATATCCTGGAGGCTCTTTCAAAGTTTGTCTTTCTCATATAACATAGTCACTAGGGTGTTTGTCCTTCCTTGTCAGTTGTCACAAAAGTTTGATTATTATTAGTTAGGACTACAGGGCTCAGATTGATATAAATTATAGAAGGTGTGATTGACTATGGTTGATACCTCTACATGTTCTGGAGTCTCAAGGGTGCTCTAACTTATATTTGTAGGAATGGGTTTAATCAAAGCATAGGTATATGTATAATGGTGAGGGCTTTTGCTTTACAGCATGATCAAATAATGTGCCTGGAGTCTTCACTGCAGCTTCATGGACTGAAAAATTCTAACCCAGAGGAATGAAATTTCTGCACTCCTGGCATGGGAAAAAAAAAAAACATATATCTAGGACATAAAAAGTAGATGCTTTTTTTCTAAGATCTATTAGCTTTGATATACTGTGAGTGCTTGAACGAATTCAGGAACAAGGACATTTATGATGTACAATGGTATATACGACTTATGTCGCTGAGATACAAATATAATCTGAACATGAGACATGGAAATGGTTATGGATATCATCATCTCCTTGATCTTTAATTTTGAAGACAGATTTAAACCTTTTCTCTTTGTTAAATTCCAAGGAATTCCTTTTATGAATATCACCACTTCAATAGAGCAAAACCCCATAACCATCTTGGTTTTCTTAACTGCATATCTTCCCTCAGAAAGTGTGAATCCATAGAGTAAAAAGGTGGAGATGTTTGTGGCAGTTTTTTCTAATAATGCTTTAGATCATAGGAGGCATTGAAGGTTCTTTATTGTTTATTTGTTTTAAATGGATAAGTTGGATTAGTATTTTTCACAGCAAGAAGATCTATGTGACGCGGCTGACGCCTAACTGAAAATTAGTTTAGTTTTCTTAGTGGCAGTTTTAGAAATTTATCTTTTAGTAGATTAAATGCTCCCCTCAAAATTTTGTTTTTCAGAAGCCATCCTTTCTTTTCGGAGGGGCATTTGTCCTAGGGAGTTAAGCTATCCACAGTCCATTCATGCTGCCAATCCTATTGATGGTGCATGGTTTAGTGGTAAAGAGTAAAGACCATTGATTTGATGAGGCCCAGCATAATTGGAGATTCTGTGTCAAGATTAAAATATCTTGATGGTTTGATCCATAGCCTCAATATTCATAATTAACAAGAAAATCATCAATAGTTCGGAAAAAATACCAAATACTGTTGTCGAAACATTACTAAAACATAGATAATGCGGGATACAGAGCATGCGATCATAAGACTATAATAATGAAACAGAATCAAAATTTATTCGTTGAACAACCATGATCTTGAAGCGGAAACTGTCCAATGATCAATGCTTTGCATGATCTAGCTTTGGCCCACCAATCTCATGACCAGCCTCTTTTATAGTGTTGAAAGTGTTGGTGGTAACCTGATTCAGGCATTTGAAAATCTGAAAATATCTGGACTGGCATTAGCCATGAAATTGTTTTCCAGGGGAGTTAAAGGAAAAATATATCCCTTGCTGTTCGTCAAATCAAGTTTAGTTACTGGAGTCCGAAGATTATGAAAGTATCCCAGTTGTATCAACTGTTTAGGAACAAGTCAAAAACAAAAGAAGGCAAGATCTAGAGCTGAAGGAGAGTTGGGCTATGGGAAAATCTATGTATAGTTATTGTTGCTGAAGAGTCTAATGGAAGAACTTGGGTTCTCAATGAAGACTCCTACTCCGTTGTACTGTGATAATCGTACCACCATTCAAAATGCTTCAAGCACAATATATCATGAGAGAATTAAGCATATAGAGACGAATTGCTATCTCATACGTCGACTTCTCCATTTATGGAATTGAAGAGCAGCTACTAGATATGTTCATTAAGGCACTGCCACAGAATCTCATGCAAGATGTCAATGGCAAACTGGGATGATTTATACCTCTGCCTCAACTTGGAGGGCGAGTCGAGGGGGAGTGTTGAAGCATAGATTTCCATGTTTATTAGGAGCATTGTAAAATTTACATTGTTTTTCTTTTAGTGCTCATATAGTCATATGTTTATCTCACTCATTCTTTAAGTCGGCATACTTGTGTAATCATATAGTCATATGTTTATCTCACTCATTCTTTAAGTCGGCATACTTGTGTAATTGACTATTTGTTAAATCAATAGTGTATTCTCTCCCTGATGGGGACAATAGTTGTTATTGCCCATAAAGGTCACTACCTAGTGCGGGTCCTGCCGAAGCAGGGTCTTGCGAGGGTCCAGATTGGAGACAGACCTAACCTTTGGCAATTTTGTACAAAGTGGCTGCTCGTAGGTCTCTAACTTGCATTATTACGCATGGCATCCAAGAGTCTTACCAGTGCACCAAAGCATTGACTCCATACACACGACAATTGCATCCACGGCAGTAGGGATTTGAAAATCTTTAAATTGACTTCCTTTTAAGATTGAAAGAGCAAGAAGTGATATTATAACCTCATCAATGAAAATGTTGTAAAAAATAGAAGGCAGTAGGTTGACTTGAATTAAAAAAAAAAGAGACTGAAAGTACTATGACCTAAATCGTTGGCAAGGGGCAAGCAACAACTCACTTCTTTAAGGCCTATGATATGCTACTACCTCGTACCTTAAAAAGGTATTCTGCTCTCTCTCTCTCTCTCTCTCTCTCTCTCTCTCTCTTTGAGGGGAGAAGGATCTATTTCTCAGAAGTTTTATGTATATATTTTTTAAACTTTGAAATCCATATGTTCAATAAGTTGATGTAAACCATAAGTGAATTTTACTGGATGAAGCGGGGAGTTTGACAAAAACTAGACCCAAGGGGAGTCTTTTCTAAGGTACTTGTATTGGTGGTGAAACTTAGTCCACCTTTATTAAGTGGAGTAGCTATAAACTTGGTCTACCTTTGAAGTTGAAATGTTTTTCTTAGGTGTCAGTAGATGATATATGCTGAGGATCATATCTCCACAAGAATTTATATTTTATGCACTGGGAGGAAGTGGAAACTATAGATAATCTACTTCTTTGTTTAATAGGCTGTGTGGGAAGTTGAACCACTTCTTCAACCTATTCAAGTGAATTGGGCACTCCATTTGCTAGACAATTTTGTTGCCAACTGCCCAAATGGTGGTGGATTATGGGCTAGAAGTAATTTTTCCTACAAGATGTTCCCACTTGGAACTATTATTGAGAGTGGTATGAAAATAATAAACAGATCTTGAGGGAAAAGAGATGTTAATTCTGAAATTGATTGGAATTATCAAAAGTAATTCAGTTATGTTCCGAATAGAGAAATAATTTGTTTACCATTTGTTCAATAACCATCCAATCTAGTCAACTTAGTTTTGGGCATTACAAATGAAAACAAGCTGATTCTGCTCTGGGCTTATTACTTGGTTTGGACCTTTTGGTTTGGCTTTGATGTTAATTAATGGCTTGGTTTCTGTTGTTAGGACTCTGTCTTGGCTAGAACCCATTTTTCCCCTTATCTGTTTCTTATATTTTCTTCAATGACATTACTTGAGCATGATACTCTTTTTGTGTTACTCTTGAAATTTGTGTAATGCAATTTTAGAGTGGGGTTCTATTTCCAGATCTTCTATAATTCCATTACCTTTGGAAGGATGTTAGCAAGGAAGTTCCGTTCAAGCAATGTTGAGAGGTCTTTGTCATTGGAAGAGCAGCAAGAAAAGGTGCATGAGACCAACTTGTATGCATCATCTTCACTTGCATTTGACCTTTGTCCATTAACATTATTTAGTTTTCTACAAATCATTGATCTTTAAAGGCAAACCATGAAAACTCAATTTAGGGTGTGTTCTGAATTCTGACACAGGTCATGGGCCAAATGCATCCTTGAAGTAAAATAAGGCCAAAGAAGATCACATAGGCCTAGTCCACTAAGAGGGCCATATATAAGCAGTTTAATTAGTCACATATTGAATAAGGGCATTATGGTTCTTGACATGCCCAGTCTCATATTTTAGGAAGTCCTATCTTGAGAGAATTAACTTTATTGTTATTTGCTTAAATTTAGAAAGATGTGTAAATCAGTATCCTTATGAGACCTTGGTTAGAAATCACAATCTCCAAGAATGAGTACAAAATTTTTGACTACTCTACTTAGTAGGTGTAATCTCTGATTGAGAGCTTACAACCCTATATAAAGGTTGTCACTAAATACTTTCCTGTCTTTCAATATTGAGTGAAATCAAACTCTCTTAGCCTTCTATGAAGACTCCTAGGTAACTCCTATGCCTGAATTCTCCATTGGTATGACTTCAAGAGGTGTGCGAAGATTCATATCTATCCACCTCCATTATGTTGGGATGTAGTCCAATTACTGGCATTGTTTTTCTGGGAGGAGTGGATGTCAAGTGCAGGTGCACAGGCGTGGCACGTAAAGGGGTGGGGGGACTGGATCGTAATTCACTTTGCTATGCTTTTAGGGTAGATCCAAAGTCAGAAATCATGCTAGATGGAAAATTCTTTTTTCATTGTTTAATTTAAATAATTATCTGCACCAACCTTTACTCATTTTTTTTTATAGTAGGCTTTCTCCTCTTGTGATTAAGACCAACACCACCCCCACCCCCCCCCACAGACACACACATAACAAAAAAAAAAAAAAAAAAAAAAGAAAAGAAAAAAAAAGCCTGCACCAACCTTTATTTTAACTTGAGGTTGAAAAGCTGAATGAATAATCACCCACCCTCTTAAACTATTCAATTGCAATTTATAGTAAATCCAGATGCATCCTTAGATATATAGCTAAAAGCATTATCCTACTCATCATGTTGTTTATTATGTAATGTCCTTTATCTTTCAGATAAATGAGGTCCGGAAACTGATAGGTCCTTTGAGCAATAAGCTACCGAATTTCTGTTCGGATGCTTCAATACTAAGGTACCTCAAAGCAAGGAATTGGAATACCAAAAAAGCAAGTAAGATGTTGAAAGATACCTTGAAGTGGAGACTGGAATATAAGCCTGAAAAAATTCGATGGGTATGTAATTTATCTGTTTTTCGTTCCCTCATATATATCATGTATCTCAAATTGCTAAACAATACACCAAAAATTCCTAGGGCAAACTAACTACTTAACGCCCCCCCCTGGGGCAGGACACCGCCCGACTTGAAGCATACGCCAGCACAAGATGCGGCATGGGGCCTTTTTGCCCTGTGCATATGTGCCCGCACACAAAACGCGGCATGGGGCCTTCTTTGCCCAGTGTGGATTCGAACCCGGGACATATTGGCTGTAATACCATCTCAAGTTGCTAACCAATACACCCAAAATGCCTAGGCAAACTAAACTACTTAACAATGTAATCCCCTACAAAGGGTCTATTAATCCAATATAGTTTCATGTCTTATGCCTAGAAACAGTTAGAGCCATGCTAATTCAACTCGTGCTATTAGGATAATAATCCAAATTGCAGGTTCATATATAAATGATCTGGCATTCATCATGTGGGGCACGCTATGCACTTGCCTAGCTGAAAAATCAGGCCAGCCACAGATCAGTTGGAGGTGAATGAAGATACATTGTTAAAATAGTTAATATTGATCGTGCATGTGTGGCCAGGCTGATGAACCTTCCAAGTTATGTCTAGCCTGATAAATGGCCTCGTTCTATTATGTCCGCCTTCCCATTTTGAGTAGTCTTTGCATTGCTTATATATGTTAATGAGAAACAATCACACACATGACTGTTCCATAAGTTCTGTAATGATTGGATTGTGGTTCCACTTTTGATTATTGAATACCATGGGATTAATAGTATGCCGCAGGAATTTGGACTGACGTGAATATATATTATTACGTATCACGAAGATTGGAGTAATATCCACAATAGGATTGAAGTCATGTTCACCTCAATATAAAATGTGAAATTGCTATGTAGAGGAAATCACTTCAGTTATATTGCGAATATCACTCTGATCTGATTAATACAAGGCTATTGAAATTTACGAAATAAGAGTACTGATGAGAATGATCTAACTTGACAAAAAGTGGCTCCACAATGCAAATTTTAATTGCCTGAATTGAAACTTTTGGTTCTGTCATCTTTTCTTCTCAATGTTAAGGGGGTGTTGTGCATAAATGGAAGTTCTTGAAATGGGTCAAAGTCGTTAAATTCTTTTACAGGTATATCAATTGAAAATTGAAATACCTTGAAATGGTTCGTTTCATTTAGTTGTGAAAACTATTTTGATGACTGGAAGAGGAACTTAATTTCCTCTTTCTAACCTCAAGGAAAAGAAGTCCATTTCAGTAGAAATGGTGAAAATGGAAGGATACATTCCCCAATATCATACATAGCCAGTAAGTCCTAAACATTTCAGCTAGAAATAGCCCTAAACATCTTACATAGCTAGTAAGTCCTATGACTTTAGACTATTTCATCCATTCAGGTGGTAGGTATTTCTCTATGGAAATTTGAGAACTATATTTTGATAAAATTCACCATATGTTCATTATGAGAATATAATCCAATATATATAAGAGAGAAGAAGATAGAATAAAATTCAAAAGTGCTTAGAAATACAATCTCAGTTCCTAAAATCTCTTTCCTCTCCTAATATCCCCACTAATATCCAGGACAATTTTCGCATTAGAAGCTTGCTAAGGCTAAATGGGCGCTTTTTATTATCATCAACCAGTTCAATGTGGGAGTCTGTGCCTTCATTTGTGTTGGGAAAATTTCTCCTCCAAATCAATTGGTTTCCAAAATTAAAAATACATGATTTTTGGCAATGCTACAATAAAATCAGCAGAATGCAATATGATGGAAGTTAAATAGAAGTAGCACATGAAATTATATAGTACTCAAAATTTTATGTGGTTCATGCAAAGGGGGTATTCCTTGGGAAACATTTTTAATTTTTCATCTAGAATTTGGTTACACTGCCAATGTAAGACCTTGCTCTCTTTGAAAGATTCTCTCCTAGAAATGTTGGAGAAAAAGCCCCTTAACCGGGTGCAAGAATCCACCACAACAAGGATAAATGTAAGGGGAAAAAACTCCTTGACTTGAGGGATGTGTAATAAAATAACAGTCTAAGGAAAAGACCCGTTGCACTTGTGAGGTGTAAGAGCCGTTGGAGAAATTTGAATAAGTCAAATATTCTAATGCTCCCCCTCAAAATGGAGCATGAATGTTGTGAATGCCCAGCTTGTGATATAGGAACAAAAATTGGTCTTTGCCCAATGCTCTGATGATTTGATGGAACATAAGAGGTGCGAAGAATTCCTTGTTGAGTGCACTCCAAACAAGGTGACAATCCAACTCCATATGCTTATTTCTTTCATTGAATATCGGGTTGAAGGCAATGTGAATGGCTGCTTATTGTCAAAATAAAGGGTCATCGGGTCAATATTACCAATGCCAAGATCTGCCAAAAGATACACAACCAGACAAGTTCATAAGTTGCCGCTGCCATGGACGGATATTTAGTTTCCTCGGATGATCTCGAATAAGTTTTTTGTTTCTTAGTCTTCCATGATATGGTGCTATACTGCTATCACCTAAGAGAGTGCAATAACCAGTGACTGAGCGCTGTGTCATAAGGCAACTGGCCCAATCCGAATCACAATATGCTAGCAAATGAAGGCTGCTAGAAGAAGACAACAATAAAACATTGACCAGGGGTGCCTTTGAGAAAATGAACACATAGCATGGTATCATAATGTGGTTGCCAAGGTTGGCCCATGAATTGACTCAAGATATGAATAGAATAAGTAATGTCCAGTCTAGTGATAGTCAAGTAACTGAGTCGACCCACAAGGCGACGATATGATGTGGGATCATCGAGTAAGGACCCCTCAATGGAAGTTAGCTTAAGATTCTGTTCTATGGGAAAATTTGTTGTACTTGTACCAAGCATACCCATGTCTTGCAATAGGTCGAGAGTGCACTTGCGTTGAGAGATGAATATACCTTGTTGGGAGCAAGAAACTTCAATGCCCAAAAAATACTTTAGAGCACCCAAATTTGTGATGTGAAACTTGCAGTGAAGGAAACTTTTAAAGGTAATAATGGTATGCTTATCATTACCAGTGATGACGATGTTATCATCATAAACAAGAACAAATGCACATGAAGAGCCTCTAATTTGTGTGAAAAGTGAATAATCAGCACGAGACTACTTGAAGTCAGCGAGTAACAATGCACTAGAGAATTTGACAAACTAGTTCCGGGATACTTGCTTTAGTCCATAAAGAGACTTTTTCAATCAATATATACTCTTGTCTCCCCCTATTTGGAAAATCCAGGTGGGATTTTCATATATATATATAAATATTTCTTCCTTAAGATCCCCATGAAGGAGAGCGTTATTGACATCAGTTAATGTAATGAACATCCTCTAATGGCAGCCAATGCAAGGAGGAAATGTACAGTGACTAGTATTCAGTATAATAGTGAGTTTATATACAGCATCTAGACAAGTTAAATCCCTAGACTTGAGGGATATGTGTAACAAAATGACAGGATAAGAAAATGACCCATTGCACTTGTGAGGTGTAAGAGCCATTGGAGAAATTTTAGCAAGTCAAATGTTCTAACAGAAACCCCAAGCTCCTTGAGCACTCTTCCCCACCTAAGCTTCAAGAAATCCATCTAGATAACTCTAGAAGAAACTAGAAGAAAAACCACTTTTGCTTTCCTTCAAAGCAAGAAGCCAAACCCCCCTTCCTCTAGCAAGACATTTCACTTTCTTGCTTGAAATCCATCTTCAAAAGAGTAGTCCCATTTTTTCTCTGGCTGTTGCTTAATTGGTTAGGGACATAGTATTGTGTGTGTGGGTGCGTGAATTTGAGTCCTTCGAACAAAAAAGAAAAGAAAATAACCAAGCAGTCCTATTTTTAGGCTTGAGGCTAATGTATTATGACAAAATACCTCCATTTAGTGACCAAATATACAAAATGTCAACCCAATGACATATACGTACATAAGGCCCATTTTCCTCATGTAAATGTCATCAACAAAGGAAATAGAATATTGATTTTGGTGTCATTACTCTAAGTGTGATATAATCATATAAGTAATCTCATGTACTTCTTGATGATTATGCACCTGTGATTGTAGAAGAATCTGCAGTTGGAAGCCAATCTATATTCTAAAGTTACTGCTGTTTTGATTTCAGGAAGATATAGCCCATGAAGCTGAGACAGGAAAGGTCTACAAACCCAATTACCTTGATAAATATGGAAGGACTGTTCTTGTCATGAGACCTGGATTTCAGGTACACACAAGATAATTTTGTTAGGATAAACTTTGCCAGTTTGTAACTGCCGGTCCCAGGCCCGGATGAAGGACGATGGTTGCATCATATAGGTTTACACCGGGCGAAAAACTTCTGTCACTACTCCAACAGTATAAGTTTGTTAAGCCACACTTGTATAACCCAGTTCGACTTAGCTGCTCCATATGGTCACATCCAAGACTCCCACCAAATCAGTCCCATCATGTAGATGCTATTCCTGAATATTGGTGGTCCATTTATCAACTGAGCCCCATATGAATAACTTATTTAATGTTTTTCTTCATACATTATGGCAATTGGATGAGTGCGTAGACCTAATTGTTGGCCAACTGCATTTACATGATAGGCCATGTTGGAAACAGCCATGCATTCATGGGCTTGGAGATACATGTATTTAGACTTAAAAGAAAACTAATTGTAAAAAGCACTTTGCATTCAATGTTTAGGTTCTTGTGGAACATTACACATTTCATGGAAATGATTTATTTGGGATCATGATTAGTGATGGTTCTATGTTTATTTTTATCAGAATACGAGCTCAACGAAAGGGCAGATTAAGTACTTAGTTTACTGTTTGGAGAATGCCATTTCAAATTCGGCATCAAATCAGGAGCAGATGGTGTGGCTAATTGATTTTCAAGGTTGGAATATGTCAAGTATATCAGTAAAGGTGACGCGTGAAACAGCACATGTATTACAGAACTACTACCCTGAAAGGCTGGGCCTAGCTATACTCTATAACCCACCAAAGATCTTCGAATCCTTTTGGACGGTATGTGGCCTATTGCTAATTTTTTGTCTTGATGTGACCACAGTCACCACATATAGTATCTTGAGTAACCATTCCATACGCATGGGGCCTATTTTTGGTGATCATGACCACATGGGATCAGGGGCGCCTCTCCAGGGCCAAATTTTCAGATTCCGCCCCTGCATGGGATGCTCTAAATTATACAGACATGAAATCCAAGCTATTTAATCCAAAAACAAACAGCTAGGAAGAAAATCCAGTAATTATCCTGAAAAATTATCAAACATTGCACGGTCAGGTACTTACAGTTTGGAAGGAGTGTAAAGTATCCCAGTCTACATGGGGCCTATCTCTATCTGGCTAGCATTTTGGATCATTGAAGCATGGGCACCACTTGTGTCAAATAAAAGTATCAGAGAACTGTATGCTTCTGGTGCTGGATTCTTGAATTCTGAATGGCATTGACTTGCTAATAGATAGTCACTAAAGCAATTCAAGGAAATGGTGTCCCACTTAATTTGGCTTTTGATATCTGCACTGCAAGTAAAAAGCCTGTAATTTATAGCCATCTTTTTAGAATATCCAAACCACTGATCAGCTGGCTATGGGGAATCCAAATGCACCACCCATGGTTAATTGGAATTCCAAAATTTAGGAGATATGCTGATCTTCCCAAACTGATTGCTGGTGTGATCTCAGAGTCGATTTGGGGAAGAGATGGCGGACAAACAGAAGGCCATCTAGTGTGGTTCCTGTTTCTAGTACCACATCAAATGCACTGGGTAATGAATAAGCATCCACTTCATTGTGACTTGTCAAAACACTTGGTATCTGGGCCACATCCAAATAGCATATCATCATGGAAGTTTTGCTACTTACTGCAATAGCTGCTTTGTTGTTACTTTCTCCTGGGAATTTTTTTAATTTCCTTAATCCACTGTTATTTGAAACTTCAAAATGACAATTAGCATTTTGCAGATAGTGAAGCCCTTTCTAGAGCCTAAGACATTTAAGAAAGTGAAGTTTGTATACTCTGATGACTCAGAAAGCCAAAAGATAATGGAGGATCTTTTTTACATGGACAAGCTTGAATTGGTGTTTGGAGGCAGGAATTCAGTTGGGTTTGACTTTAAACTATATGAGGAGAAAATGAAAGAGGATGATAGAAAGATGTCTGATTCTTTGAACTCGGAGGTGGCTTCGATCCTCTCACATCAACCATCAGTTGAGTCAGTTATTGAGCAATCAGAGTCCTTAGTTTCTGATCCTGGGTCAGAGGCCTCCGATGAAGCCTCTTTGTCTAGCGATGTTACTTCTTTAAATATGGATTTTGTTGACGATTTACCAGATGATAAAACAAAATGCCAACAGGATTACAAAGATGGTGGAAAGACAGTAGCAGAGGTTCAAGACAATTCATTAAAATGAATGAATCAGCTTAAGCTTTCAAGTGAGGGAATAACAACTACAAATCAGTTTCTTGAATTCAAAATCTCTGAATCGCTACTTCTGCGAAGGAACTGAACTAGCCACTCCTACTGAAAGAGAAGGTTAGAAAACTTCTTTTTGGCCCTGATGTTGATTTGTAATCAAATGTCCCAACATTCTTTTTGAGATGTCCATCCCTGTATTATAATAAACTACAACAGAAGATATACTTTCAATACCTCCATTTTCATCATCACTTAGTTTATCTTTTGCCAAACCCACATGTATTCTTCTTTCATTGTGTTGTTGCTCAACTGTATCAACCATAGTGATTGAAGTTTCAAATGGCATTGGCATTTGGGAACTGCTATTCTTTTCCTCATCCCATTTATGCAAGATGCATCTGTAGTTAGTGGAAGTTGCAGTAGTGTCAAACTAGACCTTTCTCCCCATGCAAACTGTAACCATCCATTAGAGGATACCGTTATATAAACAAGATATACCCTGGAATATATCTGAAACATTGTACTGGTTGAAAAAAATCACTTTACTAAATTTTTATAGCTCTTTTATTTTCAACCATTCAATTGGCTTCAATTGAATGGTTAGGAACATCCATCCAATGGGTATTTTTCATCCAGAACGGGACCCACGGTTTAATATTCAGTGAATTGCTGTCTTGTCATTTTCTCCTAATCCAAGCAGACCTTAAATATAGAAAATCATCATCCATACGTTTCGCTAGATGCATGAGCTATTAGGCCAGATGAAATATATCTGAGAAATTTTACTAGTTGAAAAATTACTTTTACTGAATTTGGACAACTCTGTTAATTTTAACCATCCAATTGCTACATCAATTGAATGGTCAGGAACATCCAATGGGGCATTTTCCATTTTTTCAATGGGACCCCAAGTTTAGTATTCAGTGATTGTGCATTGTACTGTCTAGCCTGCTATGTGGCCTTCATCACTTACATGGGTACTGAAAAATGAGGTAGGGGCCATGTTTAACAACCACCATGTCGGAAGTTTTAGACAATGTTCGCTGCATTTCTGGAAGAATGTATCATCACAGATTTGTATCCTGCAACTATTGCAGATAACGCGTACATGTTGTCCATGCAGCATCATGCACACGTGAGTAATCCTACTATTACCATTGTGTCTCCATGTACTTCACAGAGTGGCATTGGGTCCAGTGACTGCACAGCACATGGCATGTTTGGCTTACAAATTAAGTCGAAGACTTCACACGGAATCTGTAGAAAACACCCACTTTTAGATTCGCACGCGTCACCGTTGTCATCTTCTTATCCTTGTTCTATCTATCTGGATCTGCTAAAAGAGTTCTACTATGTGCAGTGAAGTTTTTCTCTATCTGTATGTGCCTGCACATACTTTATGTAATCTGACTTCCCTTATGTGTTTTATAGATTTTATGGCCTCTTTGAAAATAAGTACAGCAATTGTCATGAAATCTTCTAAGATGTCCTATTTCTATAATCTCTTTATTTTCGAGGAACCCCCATTTCATCTTTGTAACATTATAAACTTGTTACCCAAGAGTGTTTTCTTACTCATCAGGTCTCACCCTGCCGAGTATCATTTACATCTATCTTACCAGGACCTTTAATTTTCTTAGTTTGTTTGGTTTTAGTGTTTGTGATGGAACGGCCATCGCCTGATATAGCAGGGCTGGCGGACTCGTAGCCCACATATAGGACTTAAAGTATAAGATATCATGTTCCAACCCAAAAACTTAATGTGTGGGGATTCGAGCACACGACCCTCCCGGCTTTAATACCACGACAGATACCATGTTCCAACCTATAAGCTGATAGATGGATGTGCAACTTTCCTAACATAAAGAAGTATAGAATTTTGTTTCTTTCTTTATTTCTTTAGCGAGTTGTAATTACGATCAGCATTCTAATCTCATTTGGTTTCTTGAATTATAGGATTTCGTTTTCTTAAATATATGTATGAGTATTGTAAGACATTTGAAGTAGTTTTAGAGATTATCCTCAGTTCATCGTTGAACTTGATGAGTTGATGGCAAGCAATTGCAGTCTGCATGACAATGACCTCCATGTTTGATCAGCATACTATACTTGAAGTGTAATTTTTAGTATGCCTCCCATCGGTCGCCTTCTCAGATCTAGCTAGAATTGCTTTAATGCATCAATTTGGGGCTTGTTTGTGTCTTTTAGATCAATTTTCAGCCCCAAAACCCTTCAGTGGGATCACTCCTCCAAACCAAGTTGTGTAATGTACAGGTAAGTCAAGACTTCGTACCGATCATGGTATTTATATTTGATAGTGACAATCATTTAAGGTCTGTAAAGATCCTTGAAGGATTAATGAAAGATATAGGTTTTAATCAAACCAAATAATTCTTAAATATTTTTTCAAGCTTTGAAGTGTGGTTGAAGCTTTTGGTAATTGAATGAGGAGAAACCCCACTGTTGTTTGCGAGGAACTGGGTTTTTTTTTTTCTTTCTAAGAAATGTCTTAGGAACTGTTTTTTTTTTTTTTTTTTTTCATTATGAGAAACGTCTTTTGAAAAGTGGTTAAAATTGAAAAAAATAAGAGTGGAGATCCATAAATGACTATCAAATAATTTTCCCTTTGACTGAAAATGAATTAAGGAAAGATGATAAATAAATTCCGAGCCATCTCCCTAGTATCAATTCTAAGAAAGCTAAGGTCCCATCGACATCTCCACCTAATATCCTTCACCCTCACTGCTTAAATAGTCCTCTATTGCAACCCATTTTGGCATGAGTTTCTAGTAGTTCAAATCCACGAACCGGAAGATGAATGGTCAGAAATCATTCACTTAAAAAACCAACCTTGTCCACCCCATTACTCTTTTGAGGAAAAATCCAGTTCTTTCGGGGTCATTTATTTGCACTCATTTACATATGTAAATTATGTGCATGCTTAATAATTATGCATCATTATGTTTGTTTGCGCTCATTTATGCAGGTGATATGTAAATGAGGTGTGAACATAGTGTGTAAATAAGACCATTTTCAACCTATTATTTACACACTTCAAGAGGTGGTGAACAGAGAATAGCCACTTACCTCATTAGTAAGTTGTGGCAGTTCTCACCTAGTTGCCTGGGTACGTCACCTTTTCCCACTTGGGTGGGCTTTCTTCCCGCTTGTGCGAGCTTCTTTTCTACTTGTATGGGTTGTCTTTCCATATATGTGTAGACTCTCTCTTAGGTCCAACCCCCTTTGGGTAAAAAAAAAAAAAAAAAAAAACAGAGAGAGGTGATGAACGATTATACTCCTTCCTCTTGCAAAAGGCAATGGCACAATCCCCTTTCACGTCCCTGTGAATAGGTCACAGATTTAAAGCCTCTCAACTACGTACATTTCATTTTTCAAAGTCATATGGGCCTCAAATTCATGATCCAAGCTACTCCTCATTTTTATTAAATTAATAAACCTCAAGACGTTTAGTTTCATATCTAAAATCTTCATTGATTTCGAGAAATTCGTGAAAACTCCAAAAACTCTCCACCTATAGATAAGATTTTCTCCACTTTTATAGCCCCCAATTTATGATATGAGCAATTCAATATTCTCATACTATTGATAAGCATCAAGATGCTTTGTTTTATATCTTAAATCTTTATAGGTTTTGAGAAAAAATTGCGAAAGATGTCCAAAAAATCCAAATGCATCTAAAATTATTGAACGTACTCATCTTTTCATGAAAACGGTGATCCCTACAAGGTTGGAAATGTGTATGACATACGTAGCATTTGCATGTAAAACTCATTTTCGTATCCCATGCACCCCTTGTCGAAATAGTACGAGACTCTCTTTGGACGAGGGCAAAAGAGTAGAAAGTTGATCACAGCTCATAGCCTCATACTTGCACTACCCAACTTCTACCCATTTTTACAGGTGGGCAGGTTTGGGATAGGATTAGTATGAGTAGGACCGGGTATGGATTCGTTATACAGACTTTTCTATCCCTACATATCAGAAGTCCATACCCCATGCAAGTGTATGACCCACATGATGACTACAAGGCCTCATTTTTGGGCCAAGTAAGGTTCACAGTGGGCCCACTTGATAAGGCCTAGCTATTGCACGTGTGATGCCATGTCTTATTTGCATAAGTATTCCTAGCAGGTTGTTTTGTATTAGTCTAACATGCATGAATCAGGATTCTATCTTCAAGTAATCATACAAAGGGTTAGGCTAAGGTCCAGGGGCGGACCCAGGCTTTGATGACCTGGGGCGACCGCAGGTTGATTTTAAATTCTTCATTGATTTAAATGGGCTCCTCATACATATTTGTCTAAACACTACACAATCGCCCCATGTCCGAAGCAAATATGTCTAAATGGTAAATAATCCCCCCACCTAAATAAAAATTCTGGGTCCGCCCCTGCTAAGGTCAGAATCTTATGACTCTAGGGCAGGGTTGGACAAGATTTGGCTCCCGGGCCCAGCCACCCAGCAACAAGATAAAATTACAGGGATGCAACTTGGGTCGGGCCCAACATCAATTAAACTGAACCAACCTTCAGAAAAGTCAATTTGGGTCTTGTGTCTGGTTGGGGTTGCAATCAAACTGGACCAACTCAGCTGTCTCATTTGATCTTGTGAGTGGCCCTTTTTGGCTCAAGCTTTGACATAAGCCCATTTCACAAAAGAGCTGGGCCTAGGCATCTATTTCAAAGCCTTAAATCTGAACCAATCTGGTCTGTTCAGGTCTACTAATAATGAGTCGGTTCATTCCAACAATCCCTGGCCACTATGCAAACTCCCATTTTTGCACTTAAAATTATTTCTGGTTCACTTCATATTTTATAATTCAAGTCTTAAATTGGTCATGTTCCATATGTGGAGGGATAATAGTGTTCCATATGTGGACTGTGGAGGGCAGGTAGAGTTGGGTTTGTTTTGGGGTTATAGTGTATTCAGTCACAAACTCGAATTACAACTGGACCTCATTCCTGGACCCAAACCAAATCAGATCCAGGCAACATGATGCATACTCTTTCCTGAATTTATATTTAAGACCACAACCCAAATAAAGGGCACTGAGACTCAGATTGAGAACTGAATATCCATACATTCAAATAGTATATATATATTTTTTTGTGGACTCTTGAGAGACCTCACTGGCATGGGAGTGAACCACAATACATGCATGAGAAAGAACTGCCTGCACACACAGGAGAGGACCAAAAGATTGAACCTTGAGCAGTTGGTCGGAAATGGGCTATGCCTATCCATTTACATACTGTCAAATGAGTATTGGGTCAATTGGCATGAAAAAAATAATGAATCTGAACTCGGACTCCTTCTTGAGTCAAAGTAAGAAAGGGTTCCAAACAGTGGACCCATATTCAGATTTTTGTCAACTAACTTGGATCCTACGGGTATTCAGGTATTGAGGGGGGCCTGTAATGATCCCTTTCTTTTGAAGCAAGTGAAGATTTGTAAATGTACAGAAGGATGATTAGAAGGGTAGATAGAAAAACCTTTGACATATGGAGGTCTATAGGTATTGCACATTGATTGTCTCACCAAAGGGGACAAATGGTATGGTCTCTTTGCCAAGTCTGTAATTGGCGACAAAGCATACCAACAGCTGCATGTGCCCTCCAAGCCTTCCAAGCCCCAAGTCCTTGCCCCTTGACCACACATGCAAGTAGCGCGTGCACAGTGTGCATGTAGTTAAGGAAGTGATGTTAATTGGGGTCTACATTCTCTTTTTGGTTAAAGGGGATCTACTTTTCACTGTAGTGTTCTCCCTCAATTTTCATTGGGGGACTTTCTACTGCTAATTCTCTACATGATCGGGCGCCTTTAATTCAGGAATGTACTTTGTGGGACAGTAGTCTACACTGCCGTTGCCCATGCGTATAGGTGAAAAGTCTTCTTTTGCATCATAATCTATTTTACATTGGTAACCAAAATGCTAGATGGACATCTCTAGTTGGACGACTGGCGGGGTCGGTTTTTGGGACCGACCCCCTAGGTCCTCATCCAAATATCGATTGTATTTGGATGAGGGACCTTTAGGGGGTCGGTCCCAAAACCGGACCCCCCAGTCGGGGTCACCTAGCACGTATCAATGTAGTACCATGATTGATCTAACGTTGCCTAAAGTCTCACTTACCTAAATACTTGTGAATTATGGTCTCCTATTGGATGGTCAGAGTCATTTCAAGCTGAACAGCTGTGTCCATCACCAAATAAGCCTTAAGCATTATATGGGTCTTTAGCAAAATAGAGTTAACAGTGTTTAGGCGAAAAAAGTTCAGGAAGGGTCAAAATCATTGGCGGATAAATAATCTGATTTGTGGTAAAATCATTGCAGGATCACACTGTTGTCTATGCTTTTATTAATGATTTAACTATTACTGTCTACAAAACATAAATTAGCAACGGTTGTCATGCCATGTAAGCCCCCATAGAAGCATCTGGATTGATAGCTTTCAAAGCGGATAACAGAACGACATTTCAATGGAGATTAATTAGAATAAATCAAAAAATCAACCAAAATAAAAGCATATGAATAACATTTATTCAATCATAACTCATTCCACACGAAGTAATTTGAAAAAAAAGAAGAGAGACATATAGGCACAGAACAGTCTAGATCCGCGCATACCTACTTATGAAATTCAAATCCCTCAAAATCATAGTCTCCACTATATTGACATCGCCGAGTTTCCTCCAATCAAGTTTTTACCCCACCATCATATTGATCACTTATCGGATTCATTCAATTCATGAGATGGTAATGGTAATACAAAATCTAAACTGAATAAATCACACTGAAATCATGTAATCTATCAATGATGAATCTGACAATAGGCCCAAGTTAATTAGACTGAAGTTTTGGCGACCATAAAAGAGACCATTATTTAGGGTGGCATAAATTTTAAAAGACGGCACCACATGCGTGCTTACCTTGTGGCGAGGGCTCGAGAGAGGCGAGCAGAATGCGAGCGTGCGAGGGGCGGCCGATTGGAGGATCTGGGCACGTGCATAGAGCTACCATTACTCAGCCTTGACATGGCGGCGATCCGAGCAGTCTCAACCGTCGATGAGGTGGGGCATACCCGCAGCTGATCTGGCCCACATTTGACCGGTTGGGGCCCAACGTTGACCGCCTTCTCACACCTGCAACTCAATAGACCCCCATTGCTCTTCTTCCTCCCACCTCCACCACCACCTCCGCCGCCGGCGGTTACCGGCACAAACCTCACCTCCTCGTACTCCGAAGCCGAGGTCGAGAAGTTGGCGACGCTTCCTCGGTCGAACCCCTCCGCCGTCGTGACGCTCCACTCCACGCTTGCCTCGCTGGGCTCGTACCACTCCCCCTCCTCCATGCTCCGCCGCACAAACCTTCCCCCCTCTTCGAGCGACTCCCGCCGCCGGAATGGTGCCGTCGCCTGAGTCGACAAGCTCTCGATCTCGAACAGGTCCGAGCTCGAGTCGCTCGCCACGTCGTCCTCCCGGACCGCCTTGGGGCTCCCGGAGAAAGTGAAGCTCCGTCGGCCTGAGTCGCCGGAGAAAGGCAGCACTACCATCCTCCTTTGAAATTCATCCGACCTCCGAACACCCATCTCGTCCGACGGTCGGAAAACTTCCAGAGACTCCCGAGGCGGATCCTCCGGTGGGCTCGTGCCATTCAGTCGCAGTTTTCCGGTGGAGGGTGGCGGGTTGAGTATCGGAAACGAGAACCCGCTGTCACCGAACGACCGGCCAGAGGGGACGATCCGGCGGCCGATTTCCGCCGGAAAACCGCTTCCCGGCGGGAAATGGTCATGTTCACGTACGACGACTTCCTCTTCTTTTGCCCAGCTTCCACCTACTAATTTTAACTTTGCCACCGGCTCTGCTCCTAAGCTCTTCTCCATCTCCACAGGCGCCTTTTCCAAGCTCTGCTTCTTCAGATTCAAAGAACCGTTCGAATTCGAGTTGATTTGAATTGGGTTTCTCGATTCCGGTAGTTTCTCTTCAACATCGACTGATTTCTTGCCAGAGCACGGGCATTTTCGACCAAAGAGCCATCTTTTGGAGTAGCCCTTTCTCTGCTCATGATTCAAAGGTAGGGTCTTTATGGAGACTGCAATGGAGCCAGGTGGGTTGGACAAGAGGCCTGTTTGGGAGTTCCAACTGGCCTCAGAAGAGGCAGTTGGGGTGGCATGAAAAGACCCAGTCCTGTAATTTCTGGGGTACCCATCGAGAGACGAGACAGAGGAGAGCCTGGAGACAGTGGAAGAAAGATCGCATCTTTCGACGACGACGGGGGATTTGGGGTGGTGTTTTTTATCAGGGTTCTCGTTGAAGTAGCGTTCTGCGTCGAAGATGCTGAGTTCGGTGTCGTCGAGTGGGGGTTTGGGGGAGGTGGCGGTGGTGGGTCGGAGATAAGAGGAGAAGGAGGCGTCTTTGGGCTGGGAATTGTGTGGGATTTCGGGGTTATTGAAGGTGGTGGGTATTGGAGGGATGGTGGTTCTTTTGAAGGATGCTGTTACTGTGTATCTTTCCATCTCTCTCTCTCTGACTACAAATATTCTATCCAACACAAGAACCAGAAGAAGAAGCAAGGAGAGAATTTCTTGGCAGGAAGAGCTGAAAATGGCAGACTGAAATTCCTCCTTGGTATATGTAGTGGAGTCAGAGACAACGATCTTCCACAGCAGTATATCCTCTATTCCTCTACTTCTTTACTGCAGGGATCTTTCTGTTTATTTAATAGAAAAATAGAACCAGTGAAAATGATAAAGAGTGTGGTGGGGTGGGGTGGGGTGGGGGGCAACTCATATAAAGAATTTTCCAATCTTAAAAAAAATTGGCTGATTGGAATTACCAGCATCCCATGTGATATCATCGTATCTTTTTGGCAAGCCTATTTTACTTAAAATTAATTAAAAAAGTATATATTTTGGTATTGTGATTCAATGTGTTTACAATGTCGTAATCAGGATTTTAGTTTGGATTGTACGGACAATGATCAAGTAAAAGAAGTTAAATAATAAAATTAAATATTTTAAGGTCTTATATAAGGGGTTTTTTGAGTTTCATGGGTGCGACTGCACCCGCGTGCTAATACTTGGGTCCACCTTTGTATGTTTGAGTACTTTAGACCATATGATAATTATTTGACAATTCTACTTCTATGTTTATTTGATTTAAAACTGAGTGCATTGGATTGTTCGACAAAGTTTACATGGATAGCTGATTTAATTAGTTTTAGGACGGTTGTCTCTTCATGAATGTCTAAAGAAATTGCACATTTTTTTTATTTTCTTTTTACAACTATGGTCATTTAACTCCTAAAAAATGATAAGTTCGCCTGTACTATCTTTTTAATAGTCTATTTTGCTAAAAGTCATTGAAATAACTTTATTTCAAACAGATTTGTTTTAAATAGATAAGACTTGCCAAATAATCCTTAGACTTGACACCTGACTCTTCATTAGAATTTCTCGCAAAAATTCTGATTGTGTTAGAATTCCAAAATCCTTGTAAATTACTTTCTTATTTTAGCAGGAATTTGAGAATTAAGAAATTTCAACATTCCTAAATGCCCCAAATCAAGCATCTCTAGATCCCAACAAGCATTTTTTTTTTCAGAATCTCAAAATTCTGGTGGCTTAGTGCTAGATTCCGAATTCCCCAAATAGTTGTTTCAATGTGACTATGTGAGACCCACATATGAATGTCTTTATATTGGATCGGAGCAGTTTCCATATATTGGATTAATTGGTAAGGGTGGGCTCATGATTCTTTTCTTAGTGTCTAAATGTGGTCCCATGTTAAGAGTGTTGTATTTTGTAAGTAAGTCGGACCCTTAATGTAAAGTGTAATAGCTATGAATCTAAAAATTCCATGCACATTATTATTCCATTGAGATTTGTATATATAAAATGCACATTGATATAGGTGTAATTCAATTAAGAATTCCAGAAACTATAAACATGGAATCGATAGAATTTAGGATGCATGAAATTCTCAGGCATAAATTTCTTCATAAATGAAAGAATAGAATTCAGTAGCATTTAACGATTTGGCATTTAGAAATTTGAGACAGAGTTTTGAATGATTTCAAAGATTCTTGTAAAGAAGCCAGGCATTTGGTTGGAGGAACTTATAATTTGTTATATGTTTAAAGAATTTCTAATAGCAGCCTTGTTTGGATTCTAGAATTCTGCCTTTTGAAATGTCACTTTTGGCCGTTCGAATTTTTGAATCTAAGTAGATTGATATTGGAGAATTTAAGAAACCTGTTGAAGGATGGCAATAGAAAATTCAAAATTCTCTCCAATAGGAATTCTTTTACTTCTGTAAACAATTAGTGCTTGACGTGATTAATTTGTCTAATGCTATGCATTGACTTAGGCAAAAGTGGATCTTTTTCTTTTTCTTATTTTATCTTTATTTTTCTTCTCATTTTTTTACAAGGGATTAAAACTCATGCAACCATGCATACACTACATATCCCTAACCAGATCCAACTAACAAGTTGGGACAAATGAAGCATGTTTTAGTGATGAAACAAGGCAGTGCACTGATAGTGATTTAGATATCAAATGTAGGTTCATAGATGGATTTGATTATACTGAATTCAGAGACTTCTCTTATTCTCAATATAGACTCACATAATAGATCATTACATCATATAATTGGGATCACCTAAGGACATGCAACAGAGAATTTTCTTTGAGTTACAAGTCCTAGCTAACTATATAATCTAAGCCATTCAAAAATTATTGTCAATTCTTATATCGCACCAACCAAATTTTACTTCAATGAGAGTTGGTTCCATGGTTAAATTTAAAAATGCGATCTAACTCATTTTATTTTACATGAGTTTTAATTTTTATCAATCTAATGGTGGACCCAACTCTGATTAGGTTGAAATTTGACTTAGCATCATAAAATGTGAACCCTTAGTGTGAGCGGTTTGGATCTTAAAGTTAGCCCCACCGATGGAATTACAAGGTTGGCTTCATAGTATCTGTTTCCATATTAGGTAGAGGATAGGCCCAGACACACAAATCATGGACATTAAACATGCATAAATTGAAAACCTTTTGCAATAATATACAAGAATAAGTTGATATGGGATTCAGTGAGAGTCAGAATATAAAGTTAGTGCTCCAAATTGAATTCAAATTATATATAATAATAGGCTGATGTTGGTTCCAAAAAGAGTCAAAATTGAAAGGCCATGGTCAAAACTAAATTGAAAGCCTTCAGTTACAATATTTTCCGTAGACTTGGTGTGAATCGATGGAGTTGACTCACCTTATTATTGGAATGTTGGTAGACTCAATCAAACACAACTGGGATCAATAGTTTAGTAAGGTTTGTCCATAACCATGTGATAGATCTATTCACAAACCTCAAGATTAAAATATAACTTGGATTTAATCTAAATAATAGAGAGAATATCATCAAATAATTTAAGTAAATCATACCTCCTGAATTCATGACTTCTCTTAGTTTTTCTTCAATCTCGGTGGGATTTACAACTCTGCTACTTCTTCCTTTCTACCCATGTAAGTAATGGTATCTTTGAATCAATTTCAAGTGAAGATTATTACCTAGTACGATTTTTTTTATAGGTCCTTTTCTACATGCATCTCTTCCATCAAGATATGCGAACCTTAAATTCCATAAATGACAATGAATGGTAAAAAAATAAAACATGGCAAGCAAAGAGAACCAAGAGGCCATTCATGCATGTCCATTCAATGAGAGAGAGAGAGAGAGAGAGAGAGAGAGAGTTCATTTAGTGGTCACGTGGACTACAAAAATTGGTATTCTACCACCATGCTCTTAGCTTAACAAGTTTAGGTTTTAACATGTCCAATGCATGATTTTCTTGGTTATCTAATGTAAAACTTAATGCATTATAACTCCATCCTCATTGTAGTGATTTTCTATCCTATTAGTTTACTTATATCTTGAACTTCTAGAAAGCAAATGAAAGTTAATAATTCATATATAGATGCTCTTGTTTCCCAATATCTTTTTTTTTTTTAATTTTTAGGACCTCATCTTTGTTTGCATGGAATTTAATTTTTAGGAACTCTAAAAAGTTTATTCCCATCAACATGTTTAAAATTTTAAAAATAAAGTCAAAATGATCATCAAGTAGTTACTCTTTGGTGGAACCATCACCCAAGTGAATCAAATCCGAAGAAACTTGTGATCCTATCCAAATCTCTACCTTATATCCCTCACCTCTTTAATATTTATATTTTTAGAAGCATCTTATCTTACCGTAAACTCCTAGGAATTTAGTTCCATGCAAGAAAACATGCCTTCACGAGTATTTTCTTTTATAGAAAAAAAAAAACTGCAATAAAGGACCAAAAGAACTAAAAAATCAGTCCACGACCGATATATCAACTGATGCAAAAAGGTGTCAACTTCCTAATGCGAAGTCCAAACAACGTTTTAATAGCGTGTTCGATTCATTAGGAAGCACTTATATATTCTACCCCTGCCAATAAAAAAAAGTAGCACTTATATTTACCATTTTATGGATTCTTTGCATTCACGACTCGACCCAAGTACACTTGCCTACTCAGTCAAGACTCATCCGAGTCTTTGGGTTGACCTATTGGTCTTCCAGAGAATAAGTTTTTGGAGTGCATGGTGTGAGACCCTAATTCGTTTGGATAATCCCTTGATGTAAGACCATGTCAAGAGATCATGTGAGCCAAGAAAGGGGGATCCATAAGGTAAAGATAAAATGTTTCGGTTAGCACTGTGAGGCCCTATCCAAGTTCCACATTAGAAATATTCAAGTCCTAATTCTGAGCTTATAAGTCGAACCCTGTTTTAACTCAATATAACGCATTTTAAAGCCGTGTGCCCTAAATTCCATAAGAACTCCGAAGTTAAGCATGCTTTGGCTTAGTCCAATCTCTCCCATAAAGATGAGCCAAGAGGTAACTAAGCACTCTATATATCTGAAAAAAATATATAAAGCGTTTTAAAGTTGTGTGCCACAAATCCCATAAGAGCTCCAAAGTTAAGCATGCTTTGGCTTAGTCCAATCTCTCCCGTAAGTATGAGCCAAGAGGTAACTAAGCATTCTATATATTTGAAAATAATAATAAAATCCCAACAACTTTGATGATGAAAATAATAAAACAATAAAGAAATCAACACATTTCATTAAACATATCCATTCATAGAATTTAGTCAAAGAAAGTAAACACCACCTCCAATGACCAATGATAGGATCATCCCTCTTCTTCTTCTTCAATTAATTACAATCAAGTATGGGGGGGGGGGGGGGGGGGGGGGGGGTTTACAAGAGATTCTTTGGAAGTCTTTCTACTTGTGTCTCATTGTTATGCAAGACTTTCTAATCTTGGTCATACTTGTAGTTTCTTGGAAATTTCTCTCTTGCACCTTGAAGGGGTCCCACCTTGGGAGTGCAAGGCTGGTGGGACCCACATGGGGCGCCCCATGTGGCTTAGATACTTCCTTGTTTTTCTCCTCTTTCTTATCTCTTTCATTTCTTAGCCCCTGTTTGGCATCACTATTTTTTGCTTTTATTTCTCAAAATCTCTAGATCGGGTAGAGCTTTTGAAAATAGAGACGTTTGGCATGCAGCCTCTAAATGGTGTAGAGAAGTAGAAGCAATGCCTCTATTTCTCACAGCCCACCATTGGATGTATGTAGAAAGTAGAGGAAAAAAATAGAGGCGGGTGAATAGTGTTCCTGGCCATTCACGCTCAATTCCATTTTTTTTTTTCAAAATCTAAGAGTGTAAATTAAGATCCAAACCATTGGAAGTGTTCACAAGATCAAGTACAACCATGAGACCAAACAATCTCGAGAAATTCAAAAAAGCGTGAGCCATTGGATGCAATTTTTTAAAATCTGTAGGCCCCAAGTACGTGCAGGATCCAAGCCATTTGATCTCTTTGGAAGGTTGAAAATGGCCATGTGGTCAATTGTCAAGGCTTGATACCTTATGGATCTCGATATATTTGTAAAACAATATCAACCATTGATGTACTATGCTCAATATTGGATTTGTCCATGAGCAATAACGTTTTTCCATCTTTTTTATTATTTCTAATAGTGTAAATCAAGATCCAAGCCGTTGGATAAGTCCGCAAGATCAAACACGGCCGTGAGACCATATTTCAGCCGTTGGATCATTACTAATCTCGAGATATGTGCAAAAAGTGAGCCATTAGATGTAATTTTCTAAATTATGTGGGCCCCAAACACAAAACCCAAACCTTTTAGATCTCTTTGGAAGGCTTACATGACTATAGGGTCAATTTTTCAAGGCTTGATACCTTGTGGATCTCGGGAAATTTGTAAGAAACTTTCAACTATTGATATAAAAAAGTCTATTTATCATAGATCCTTGCATTGCCAAAAACTTTTTTTGATTCTAACATCTTTTTTTTTTATAATACTTTTTTTAATGGCTTTCCGGCTCTTTCTATTCTTGAACTCCTCTTGGATCTGAATTTAAACTTTGACTTTGAATTTCCTAAAAGATAGGAAATTACTTGAGCCTTGCAACAACTTAGAGAGGGACGTCCCACCATTGTCGACCCTTGCAAGGGGATTCATGCCCATGGGGTGGTGTGGGTCCCATGGTATTCTTTCTTGTATCTTCCCTCTCTTTTAATTCTTCAAATTCTCTTTTCCAATTCTCCTTCAAATTCTCTTAATGTGGGCCCCAATTTCTAATTCTTCTGCAAAAACAGTGAAATTAAATTCAACAATAAGAATTTCTTGTAGAAAAGAATAGTGCAATACCAAAACTCAACATGTATGAACTTGTATGAATATACCACGTTGATGGATTTTTTGTGTATTATGCAGTGGTGCAAAGAAAATTTATGATTTTACGTGTGAATTGAAAGATATATGCAACGATAATAGGATATAATGAAAAAAAAAATTCATAAAAATCATTCAATTTTTAAAATTTTGGCTAATTTTCAACAAAAACCAACTTTGAAAGCTCAAATGCATGAAATTATGTAATTCAATGCAATTAACCTAAATAAGTCCATTAATCTAAATTGAATAATAAAATTAAAGTGCAATTTCATGGACTTATTAGCGCACAATATCATGGTGAGTTGGGCGGTGTTGTGACAATTGGTTATCCCTTGAAGCAAGGTCAGATATGGGGTCCGACCTCATGATCTACACCCTTATATCTATGGTTTAATAATTGGCATTGGGTTGGTGAGGCATGGAACATGGACAATTGGTAGTATTCCAACTATATAATTAATCACATGGACGGTTAAGAGGAGAGAACCAAGATCATGAATTGTTGATGTTTGTTGCTATGTAGCATTTTTTGTCATCGATGTCATATATTTTTCTACCAAAAAAAGGTTTACATATATTTTTATCATAAAAAAAGTTTTACATACATATACATGCATATATAGTACAAACAAGTCAATAGAAAAAAAGGGATGTATGGAAATGAAGTAGACGGCCCTACCTAACACTATACTAATGTATAATTTTCTTCTAGGACTTCTGTTGGGAACGTCCTTTGATATGAATAACTTTTTTCACACTTTTATCCCACATGATCTTGCACTTATTACCCAATTTTATGCTCATGGAACCTTTATTCACCATTTATTGGATCTAAAAAAATCTATGATTAGAGGACCACTAAGTTTTCAGGCTGGTAAATCAAGGGCTAGGATAACCTTTTGACCTTTCCATCTATTCTACCTCTAATAATAGGAATGGTTTCAAAGTGGGCTCTACAAGCAGGACCGTATAAGCTTAGTACACGATTTGGCTATCGGAGAAGATTTTCCTTAAACTAAAGTGTGACTCATGTGAAAACTAGGGATTGCCTAGCTGGTAGGGTGCCCTGCTTCTCACCCAATTGCTTAGGGTCTAATCCCTTCTAGTGTGAGCAAGCATTTCCTATGCGGGAGCAGGCATCTCTCCTGATGGATAGGGCGTCTCACGGGCCATGCCTACTTGGTTGGGTACCAAAAAAAAAAAAAATTGTGATTCATGTAGCCTGTGTTATTTTGTCACACAATAAACATTTTGCGTTTTTTTTATTTATAATGAAGATGCTTAATTCTTTAGTTTTTGTTGTATTTTTCACACCCATTCACACTTACCAAGGTCCCTCACCATCAAAGCTATAACAAGGAATTGATACCAAGAAGCCTGAAACTTTGATGAAATTAATCTCCTTTTCATATTTTACTTTTTGTAAATATTTCATACTACGGGCCGGATATGGAGAAGACATGTATATAAGTGGAAAGAAATAGTTACACATAAATTTGAACTGCCAATAGTTTTTTGACACACATTTCCTTTACTTTCTCTCCACATTCAAATGAGCCCTAAGATAATAAGATAGTGAAATTAGTTTGTTAAAATATAGAAAATTAAGCAACAACCCAATAAAATTTAATATTAAGCAACAACTTATATGTACACCCTTGCCCCGTACAGTTAGGAGTTGATGTCCCAAACCAACAGAGGTATAGCTCTGGAGTCTGGACACTTGCTTAGTTGCATTTAACTTTTACCAACCTCTTGCTCAATGCATTCTCGGCTATTCAGTCAAAACATGGCAAAACTGTTATATGGGATGGTTTTAGGTACAAAAGATTGAAGATTAATTATTATAATTAGAAATTTAGCTAAAAAAATAAAAATTTAGCTTAAAAAATCAAATGCAAAATATTTAGATGTGGATGCATCCAGATATAATATGATTTTCTTTAAAATACTCAGTACGTAATATTTGACATATATTTGTGTGTAATTCGATTTTTTTTTTTTGGATAAATCGTGGTTTACACTATTTCTTTCATAAAATCTAAACTTATCAAGCTCAGCATATATATATATATATATATTAAATGCGGTTTTATATGTGAGGGTTTGTGTCTTGATGTTTTTTTTTTTCTATATATGTATAATATTTTTTTTTATCATTTTCAAATGAATCTAGAATATTTAATGTGATTTTATGCTTTCTTTATGTTAGATTTTTTTAATAGCCATATCATACCAGTAGCTTCCATATACACATATTATTCATGTGTAGTGTGGATTGTTTAAAATTTGCATATTGACATGTTTCTTTAATTATTAAAAGATAAACATCAAACAAAGACATACTTTTGAACGATTCCTGTCTACACTTACTTTCGCATATTATTTGCAAACTGGCTAACTAAGTAACTAAGTTTTGTTTTTAAATTTTTTGTGTGTGCTGTTATCATTGTTTTGAACAATGTATTGCTCAAAGCCAAAACCTTTACATAATATTGATTGGTATATTGGTTTCTTTTTCTAAACTGAAAAATCTAAAAACAAATCATGAATGAAAGTGCAAAACTTCATTTTTTAAATTGTATTTACAGTGTTTTAAATATAAATAGAATGAAAAAAAAAAAAGAATAGAAAGGTTGCGAGAATGGAAATCTAATACATTTTAAAGTTTCGGATTAAACATATAAAAAATCTGCATCAGTCATAGCCAAAACCTGCATGTTTTTGGCACAATTTACTCACTTTCAGCTTAGTTTTAAAACCATGCTGTTATGTTTTTGTATAAGCATAGTTTCACAAATACATTTAACTGTTTTTTATGATTGTATGTAAATTACTTTCCAATGAATGGATTTTTCTAAATTAAATCTTGAAAGCATGACTAGGTTCTCTTTTTTATTTTTGGTAAAAGACTAGGCCCTTAAAAAAGACAGGATAGGCAGCTATAGTGGTAAGCAAGTGTAGTCACAGACTCACATGTCATTTGCCAAAAAAGAAAAAAGTGTAGTCACAAGTCAAATCATGTGGGCCCCACCATCCCCACTAGTAGAAACCATGGTTGTAGACACCCTACTAAGAATTCTTAGCTGAGTAATCAATTTCATATCATTTTAATTAACGGCTTTGACTAGCTACCGATCACTTTGTTTACTCTTGTTTTACATGACTCCTGTTTTTTTCTCTCTGTGTGGTAAAAGTCTTAGATGACTTGGTCATATATAATTTTCGAAGTCAAAAGGAAGCATTTTAGAATAATCATAGACTTATGTATGTAATTAAAACAAAGGGTGTCATTGGATTAAAGTTCATTCTTACGATTGCATCCCTTTCTCATTTATGTCATCTACTTTGCATCCATGTGTGTAAAGTTCATTAGGCATATCTCTTCTCTCTACTTTAAAACCTTGCTTATCCATGTCACTTCCAACAGTCCAAAAAGTCTTCTCACCTTATCACTTTAAATCATTTTAAAGATTGTCCCAGATGCATGTTTCTTCAATCTTGTGAAGAACAAAAACAAAAAAAAAGACCTAACTCATTGACAAGGTTATGTTTTATTTTTACTAGAAAATTGACAAGGTTAAGTTGAAGACGTTTGAAGAATCATTTTATCTAACTTTCTAGAACATAAATGATACTATAGTAAAACCTGTCAATGTATCAAGAAAGTACGGGAAAACAAATATAACAGTCATCCTACCTGAGGTTTGATGGCAAGAAGACCTTTGATTGAAAAGGAGAGTATGTTTTAACCTAGGTAGTTAAAAGAGTGAAACAAACTCAACTACTTCACCAGACAAAGATCTTTGTAAATAAGTGGGGAAAACCTACGTTGAGCACAAGTGCTCACATTATTGTGAGCACTGCACCTAGTAGGCTCACCTTATTATCCATCGAGTGGACTATAAAACAAGGACTTTCTTTGATAGTCACTGATTCCAAGTTTGACACCGATCCGGCTGGACCATTAGTTCGACTGTGCAATCATTTGAATGGTGAAGACTTGTAGGCTGTTAATCAAATAATTAAGATGAAGATAAGAGCCTCCATCACCATACACATACATACACCGGGGGGGGGGGGGGGGGACTTTCAAGGTGAGCCCCAACCAGTACTAGTGCTCAGTAGAGGGGGACCCAAATAAGAGACTTAGTTAATTTATAAAAGGCAGATATCACTCAACTCCAGAGAGGTATGTGATGTGAGCAGGTTGGATCATGCAAGATCAACACCACGGGAAATTACCTTAAAAAGAGAGAAGAAATAATAGATAAATTGTATTTTGGTACACCATAGGGTATAAAGGTGAAATGCATTCTTGAGGAATCTTTAATGCGGGCCTACTAATTATTATTATAACAAAAACATTCATTCACTAAATACATGCCCACTTATTTTAAAGCACTATTGTCAGATCCTTTCCAATGATTGAAGACATGCCCAAACATAAATATTCATTCTTGCATTAGATCAAGTGAATGAACCATATCAATCATTTTATTTGCACCCACCATTGCAATCCAATACTGTTGCTCAATAAATTCCCTAAATCTACGAGTTAAAGCTTAATATAATGTTTGCTGGGTACATGTGATCATGTGTACTAAGGGTCACTTTGATACGTTGGATGCACATGAACATTCATCTATGAAAGAATTTAAATATGAATATTCGTCAAACCAATTTTTGAGTTTACTTCTGTTTGAAGTATGCATTGATATCAATTGCTCAAATTATTTCAATTGTTCAAATTGTATCTTTTGAAAAAAGTCATAGCTGGTCATAAATATCTCTACTCAATCACTGATGCAGCAAAGGGTAACAGAGAATGGTTGCTCAAGAACCCAAAACAGAATATGAAAGATTGCATAGACATAAAACAGACACATGTAAGTAATGTCCAAACTAGAGATCATGGGATGTGCTGAGCCACATATGTGAATGTGGGCTCTATATATTCTTTGAATCCACTGTCTTTATGTTTGAATTATTCAAAACTCAATCCCATCCACAAAGACCCCTCACAAAATCTGCCAAAACACAGCTGTGTCTAACACTTAAAAAACTCTTCACATTATCCTCTTATATTTCTGTTCTATACATGTAGGCCATTTCTAGAGTGTTCCAACCCAAGAGTCCTAGTACTCTATTTTGCCCAGCTCTATCCAGAATCCAATTTGCTCCTAATCAACCCAACAATCTGAAGAACCTGAAGAATATGCAATTAGAGCTCCATGATCACATATTTATCAAAAGAAAAGAATCCACAAAAGTGTATGTCTTCAAAGTACCCATGGCTTATGGTTGTAACAAAGAAAGAGAATCAAATAGAAGATATTTTTCAAATGCAGAGGGAAACAAGCAAATTTTAGGGATTGCAGAAGTTTCATAAATTGTGGTTAGCTATTGAGAAATATTGCCTCTTCAGTTGAGGAATTGAGTTATATACTCTTGGCACACAATCAATTCTATCAATGCCATTCGAATGATGTCATCTGAAATGTGGGTCGAATCCCTAAAAGTCACTGATCAAATGATCCTAGCAGTGCAATTTGAGATCATCAAATCGGGCATGGTTGTGATTGCATGCCTAGCCTCAAGTAGGATGCAAAGGGGTTGGGAATTCGGTTAGAATCAACAATGTATAATTTGGGTCTGAATAATTTTTTAAGCACAACATTCATTTTTGGATCTGTATCTTAACTGGGTTCTATATATTGGACCCAAGCCCAATATCAAGAGGGAAGGAAAGATCCAAATTGAAGCAGTCTGAACCTGACAATTAGCTTTAATAACTGGATATCAAGTTATAAACTAACAAGAATGGCTCCTTACCCGAGTGTTCTTACCTAACTGTCCAGGGATTTTCCTTATCACTTGAGTGGGCTGCTTCCCGTGTGTTTACGGGCTTTCTCTTGAATCCCAACCCCTGACTTGGGTTAAAAAAAAGAAGTTATAAACTTATAATCCTAGATTTCTATGCAAAAAAGTAGTAATAATCCTAGATGAATTCGTACTTTGACTTTTGTGTCTTACATCTGAGTCCTGAAGGTTTGAAAATGTATGTATCTGTCCGAATAAGGTAGGTGGTGGTGTCACGGTCCGAGCCAGCTTAGAATAAACCCAAGCCTGGTCCCCATTGATATGGATCTGTACTATGTTTCAAGTCTGTGAATGTGGTCCTGGTACTTCTTAAAATGCAGTTTTCAGTCAATAAATATTGAGTGGGCTTGGTCGGCACTTTCAGGTCGACAGACTGGATGTAGGCCTTAAATTAGGCCCACAATATGCCAAAATGACAAGCGTGTGGTCCACCATAATGCAATACGTGCACAACCATCCGTACTCAGTACGGTCGTATTATAAATTAAAAATTTATACATTAAAAAGATTACGTGGAGTATCTCTTTCTATCCATTAAGTATGTTGCATAAATGAAAATAAATAAACTGGGCAAAAAGAAAGTAGAAGAGATAGGGTGGAGTAATTGACTTAAAAAAAAAAAAAAAGTGGAGCTATAGTGAAGAGTAGTGGTTGGTTTGATGAGATAAGAATACGAGTAGATAGTTATACCGAGAGAATGTAAAACATTTTATTAAAGAAGGATAACTGTAAGTTAAAATCATAACTGACGGTCAAAATTAAAGCCAAAGCCCTTGGCTTTAATATATAATAATTAACATTGTAATTTTTTTAATTTTTGCTAATGAAGGTTTCCTCGTGGGACTATTCCTCATGGAGAAGTGCCCACCAGCACAGACACCCTTCGAGTAAAGCTGGTAGTGGGAGTCGAGCACAAAACCTTGGGGAGCAAACCTACTTCTTATGCCAATGCACCATCACACAGGTGGGCAAAAAGAAAAAGAAAAAAGCATTATACCATCTAAAAAGAAAGAAAAAAAAATCTAGCCCCATTTGGCTTTCCCGAGTCGTATAAAAATGTATCGTCCTATAAAAATGTATCTTATTTTGAGGCTTTTTTTTTTTGCTATCAGAGGGTTTCCAACCCTTTGGGCTGGACTAATAATCCCTCCGGGCTCAGAGGAAAGCCGGGTAACTCCCCTATAGCCCCAATATGATCGATAGTGCAGTTGGCATAAGAGTGTTTGTAGTTTGAAGCTCATTTCAATAGATATCATATTTTATATCTTCATAGACGGCATATTATTTTTTTTCCAAGAGTTCAATTAGTTTTCTCCATAAAATATTCTCGAATTTGCATATGGCCATCCAGAGAATTGGGATAGCAGGAATGGGACGGTCTATGTTAAGTTTGGAAGTATGAGCATTTTGGTTAATGGAATGTCGGCAAACTTATAAGAAAACTTTAACAAAATATTTTACTCTTGATTTTTTTTTGATAGGCAAGGAAAAATTATCGTAACTTAAAATATTACAATCAGAATTAAACAAAACACCCTATCACGAAGATAGGGAAAAGTACAATGTTCTAAAAAAGATATACCAAAGAAAGGAAAGAAGAAATTACACAGAAGAAATAAGGAGTAATTTTTTTTTATTTTCTCGATTTCCAAATATCTTATTTTGGTCTAAAAAAATATAATTTGTTTTAGAAATCCAGGCATCTAAACTGACTCTGTTATGCAAATTGAGATCCGCATCTTGGAGTTGTTGGAATGATATAAGGCTTGGGTTTGCTCCCCACGTCGTCTTATATTCAAAACTACTTGGTACGAGTTTGTGTTTTTAGCCGTTGTCACTTGGGAGATTAGCAGTGGCAGATCCAGATTTTCATTTAGGTGGGTGAAACTTTTGCTAGAAATTTTTTCACATCTACACTAGCAAAATAGAAAATGTAATATTACATTTAAATAGACGCGAAATATTTAACTGAATCAACTAACATATATATATTTTTTGAAATGATGACTATTCATTTCTCTAAAATTTACAGGCCCTTGGTAATGCATCAATAAACTCTCCTAATGACAGTTAATTGGCAATTTGACACTAACCCAATGATATTAATGGCCGAGTTAATCATGCTAAAACAAACCCATACCAAATCATTGAGTTTGTGGCCTAAAATGAAAGGTTAAGTTGGTTGGATTAAAGTGATATTTTGGCCACCCAAATTTGCATTACAATTTACAATAGTGTTAATTAAGGTACCTCTAATCAGTTTAGAATCTAGATAAAGGTCTACTTAAAATAGATATCCATCACTTTACATGAACATTGATTGTTAACCAGCATTCAGAAGTCAAAATCATGTTTCTAGTTATCTAATCAAAGTACAAATGAAGACAAATAGGAAAACAATGTATATGAATACAAAATTAACAAAAGAGATTAGTCAATTATTTTTTTCCTATTGATCTTTATCATAATAAAAGCACATGTTCCAAGTTCCATCACATCCTAACAAAGAAGATGCTCAACTTAGACCGTCCAATCCATCATAATTGATCATGTGAAGGCCTCAGACAAACCTCATTCATTCATAGATCAAACAAGAACGCAAGATATAAAAAAAAAAAAAAAACCCAAAGTCATGAAGTAATATAACAAAGAGAGCCATAAATAAAAAATCCTTAAATCAACACTACAACCCCAACCCCAACCATGAAACAAAAATCTAACAAACAGAAGCCTAACTGCTTTGTGCAGTCCCTAAAACAATGAATGAGATCAATGAAGACAAGGGGAGATGGAGAGAGGTGACATAGAAGTAACTATTAAAAATAGAGAACGCGGAGAGGGCGAGTGAGGGAGAGAGAGGCGACAAGAGAGATGAAGAAAGATTTAGCTAAAGCGAAAGATTATCACAGACTTCCGACAAGGTTAAAGGAGAGATCCATCGTGCACTCAAAGGAAGCAGAAGGGATTGAGGCCGAAACTCGAAAGGAGGATTGAAGTTGGAGGGTTTTTTTTTATCTCCCTTTTAGAAATAGGGCGAAGTGAGTAGACACATGGGGCATGGACCAAAGGCCTGATACTATTTTAAAGAGGATGTGAACATGGGCGAACACGTGGGTTCTGCCCCGGGGATCAGTCCTTTTGAGTCAAAGACCTCTAGGATAAAATATATGGCAATTTAGTTCAATCATTTTTGCCATTAAAGATAGGTCATCACACAATGTGGTCCCGTCAAAATAGGATCTTAAGAGGGTCGGACCGAATGCAAACCTAACCTTTTCAATTTTATACTGGGATCTCAAACACTTTTGAGATTTTTACCATTACACAAAAGCGATGACCTACTCAGTCGACGACCTACTCCGTCACTCTTGCCATTATTTCTCACTTAAAATAGAGAACTTTTTTTTCATGCATAGCTAGCAGAATATCCGTTTGGTGGTTTGTCAACGTTATTTATGTTCATGGGCGGTTGGTGTAAGCATCAACAGCAACAACCAAGTCTTTCATCCTTTCAACACAATACCACATATTTCCTGACGTGGTACGGATCCTCAACTTCAAAAAGCACATGCTCTGTCGGCATTTTTTTTTGGTGGAAGTGTAGTCCTGATCCTCTCCAGCTTTCCCAGTGGAAAGCTGCACAAAAAGGAGCTCTTGCAGTTTTAAGTGGCACGTTTATGGGTCTCATATTGGCATGACCAGGTAGTACTTGGGATGGGATCCTTTCTCATGCTTGAATGTTGGATTTGCCTCTTAAATGGTTTGAAATGCAAATAATTTATTAAATTAAAGTTATTCGCCTAATGAGTTAGGCTTTTATCAAAAATAAATTATTCAGTTGACTCAAGAGTCAATAGTCAACTAGTTTCTTATATTTTTGTTTCTACCCTTAATCTGCGCATATACTTATTACCGTCATCAGTTTTCCCATGATCTCCACATAAAAGTTACTTATATATCTTAAATTATGAGATCTGCAGTCAAATATGAGGTCCCACTTGATGATATGGTTAGCCATTTTGGTAATAAGATGTTAAATCAAGATAACTTTATAGAAAGATGTAGGATCTAATATGATCTTATTATATGTGATGGTTGACTGCAGCTCTTTGATGATAGGGACCTCACATATACTTGCATGGTTCTACATCTCACTCCATACTGTTTGAAGAAGATCTAGTTCAGATACACCGTAACCCCACTTACTTACCAACAGCAGTGACCACCAATCGATTTGGACAGCTTGGAATCTTATGATTAGATTTCTTCTACAATAAATTCCAAATATGCATTTGCCATGTCAACAATGTTAACCTGCATTTTCTTGTTTTTACACTAAACAAACTGAGCCTTATGATTATATGTTTTTTTTCTTTAGTTATTACTATTATTTGTTTTCGAGTTGTAGATTCTGATTTATCTATCTGCCATAAATACAAACTATTTACAAGTCTTCAACACCCGTCATATTTACTGCTGAAAAATGACCAATTGAAATCGAATTAAGGTCCAACGTTAAATGTCCAATCCACCAGTAATTTAGTTGGGTGAGGCACCTCCCTTCCACATAAACAACTAATGATCAATTATTGACTGTAATGTTGACGGCGATGGACTTGGGTGAGTAGGTGAGTACTTACCTTTCAAAAAGGAAAAAAAGATCCAACATAAATTCATAATATGGTTTACACATGATGAAGCTGAAGTGAAGTCTATCCCTTCTAATTATTTATGCCCGTGCAAGAGGAAATGGTGATGATAAGGGTGCAACTACAAATACTTAGTACATATTTTTAGACTGGTAATGAGGTGTGTGCCTTGTTCATGGGGCCCACTGGTGGTCCATATGAATGGACCACACACAAGGAGGCACCCCCGCCCCCGAATAATTTTCTAATCCTTAGGTTTTAAATCCATTAGATTGGATTAATGTTGAACCAACTGTGTTTTTTAATATAAATCTATTGAGATTTGTAGGTCATTGATCAAGGGGTTAGGATAATGAAGTATGACTAGAACTAGGTATGGGGTAGGGCCCTCCTAAATATTTCGATTCCCCTATAGTCCCATCCTCAAGTAGAAACCACAGTAAGGCATGCACAATGATCCAGTGGAGAACTATACTCTGTATTTACATCAATAAGGCCAAGTGAAGGACAATATGTGCATGTCTAATTTGACACACTCGTGGCCTTTTTTTTTTTTTTTCTCTCTATTTGGATTAGAATACACAATAATTAAAAATATAGGAATTCATAGTAAGATGAGCCCCACCGAATGATTATTAAAGAGTTGCAGTGTAAATGATATAGAAGAGGGTGAACAACATAAGTTAGCAATATAAATGAGACTATATTTTCTTAAGATTTGAACTACTAGGGTGATGGTTGGGTATTCATTTTTCATCTTCCCTTGATTCACTAATAAGGAGAGGCTATTTGTTCACATATATTTAACTCATATATATTCTATATATGTGAAGAAACCTTCCATTTGCATGAGGTTAAACCTTATGTCATCACTTTCCCACATGCATTTTCTCATATGCATGTATGGCAGCGTCCCCGCGGCCGTGCGTGCCTTTAATTCAGGGTTGGTCCATGTCTACATGCCTAAGTTTGTTGTTATTGCTGTCGGTTTTTCTTTAAATTTTATAAAGACGCCCCTAAGGTTGAATCTTGGCCTTCCCACATGCATGTATGTTTGTATAGTGTCCAACAATTATATGAGCGACAATGTGAGACACCATTTCTAGGCCCAACCTTCCAAAGATTTAGAACTATATTCAATGGATGCATCCACCCACATTCACCTCTACAAGTCCCAAGTTCCATAAAAAGTGATTGGATCCTACAAATGACAATGTTTTGAAATCTTAATACACGATTACAAACAATGTCCAAATCTCGACATGTAATGATCATGGAAGGTGCAGATGGCAGAAAAAATAATAATTTAGATTATCCATAAATTTTAATTTAGGTAGGACCCACTAAAATGAATGATTTGTATCACCATATTGGGAGTCGCTAAGGGTGTTGTTGGATAAGAGAACAGCCATTTTTGTATATACATAGAGGGAACTTTAGCAAGCAGGGAGTGATGTACATAAGCAGCAAAGCATATGCTTTGTTTTGTAGGTTTGCTATCATAAGATGATCTCATCCAAATCATCCAATCATCTTGCCTTCCTTGTTAGCTATGAGATCATGTCTTCCCAATTATCTTGCCATTGCTTTTTCCTTTTCTCGAACTCTCTTTTCCTACAACCTCTTACTTACAGTCTTCAAAATTTCTACAATGATCTGGTGGTGGGTCACCATCACATCATAATAAGGTGACAGGTCCTTTTGCAAAACAGTGGGTTCCACCTTTGAATATTATTGTCCAACCATAGAACATTCCAAGCATGCATAAAGACACCTCGAATCACTTGATTTGATCACCTGATCATCTTTCATTTTCTGCTTTATTTAGACTGTTCATTCCAGTGCCAATTTGTTGACATTTTTTTAAAAAAGAGAAACCTTATTAAGTAAAAATCAAAGAAACAAAACAGACTACATAACCCAGATTTGACAGCCAATCAAGATACTTAATTCTACTCCCTCTAAATTGACAGGCATGAAAAAAATTAATCAAACATAGCTAAGTGATGAGCTATCTTTTTACTCTGTTCCGGGAAATCAAAATTGAAATCTATTCTATCAAAACTGCCAGACAACTCAAGAATTTAAGTCCAAAATGACAAAATAATAGACCAATCTTCATTGCTTTACAAAACTTTAATCGCTTCACAAGCATTAGGCAAAAAAAGAATTTTAGAACGGCCTTTTATCTTTAGTTGAAGGATTGCTCTCACTGCTAACTCTTTGGAAGACAAAAGATTTTGACCCCTTAAACACTCCTGCACCAAAAAAGGAGCCATTAGAAACAATTAAAAAACTTAAAAAGCAGAATGAAAACAGCATATTTTTAGCACAATCTCTTCTCTTTTAAATCCAAGAATGGCTCCATGGAATTATGATATGCATGTTTTTCTCGATTAAACATTTGCCAAAAATAAAAAACAACTTACTCTTTGCACATGAGATAATTTTCTGGGGCCTAATACCAATGCCTCTAAAAATAAAATTGTTTCTAGCATTTCAAATTGCCCAAGATAAAGATAGAACCCACAATTTAATCATTTAGAGAGATGATTATTAAGAGGGATATTTGCTTGATTGGAATCAAATCACTCCGTCGACTGATATAAGATATCATTTGCCATAATATTGTAAGATAAGAGCCCATATTGCAAGATGCTCAACTAAAACCCGTCCCATTCTCACAAATAAGACAACCTGCATCATTAGAACCATTAATCTTAAAATCAAGAAAAGATAATACTATAATCTCCCTCCCTTCTGATTAATTGAACAGAGAATTCTTGGGGGAAAAGGTCCAAAGGAACTTCCAATTAGTATTAGGTTGGAGAATGGCTTCACACTAACTTTAAATGTTTGGTGTGACTAATTAACACCTTTCATTATCTAAATATAAAGTAGATATTTGCACAACAGTTCACTGCTCAATATGTAAATCTCTTTCTGCACATTAGAAAAGTGAAATAAGAAGACAAGAAATGTGTACCTGATACAAAAGTAGGCATAAGAGCACTATGAACTATTTCTAATACCAGAAAATAAAGTAGACTCCGACATAAATGAAAATTGCTATATAGAGAGAGATGGGAACTCTTCCAATTGGGACAAAAGTCATTAAAATTTAATGGGTTCCCCAAACGGGACAAAGACAATAAAATTCAATGAAGTTGGCCTACATGGCCACATCTATGTTCCAAGGGACCATGAATATGCAGAAAGAACATTGTTTTTTTAACTCATCTTTTTGTCCAGAACTTATCCATTTCATTAGTTATCTATACTAATCAAACTAGATGATTTCTTAAGAAGCCGATGCTGAGTCACTTCAATATCAATTCAATCAAGTTAAATCTGAATTGGTTGTGCTGTAAATATCCACAGTGGGCTCCACCTATGATGAACTTTCTTTGGACCCACTAGGTGGGTTGGGTCTAGGTCCCAGTCAAGTGCAATGGAACCCGAATATAATGCCGATGGACCCTGGTTAGATCCGAAAATTAACCCAACTGACAAATAGTAACATATTGTTTGACAAAGATTAACCATATCATATTGTCATCAGGGCATCTTTCTAATTTTATATCTAACCACAAGAAACTAGACGGGGTTAAAAAGCACGGCAGTGGAGTTGGTGATCCTTGCTTGAGTAAGATGACGAATAAGGAGACATTGCATCTGTTCTCAGGGGTTGTTTGGCAAAACCACATGTGATAAGAAAATGATTCAAATGTGCATTATCTAATTCAATTCCATATGCAATTGAGTTCCATGGAAATACTTTTTATTGTTTGTTATTTTCCATAGAGGGGTACGCTGCCTTTAACTGAGTTTCATGGAAATACTTTTTATTGTTTGTTATTTTCCATAGAGGGGTACGCTGCCTTTAACGCAGCTAAAGGTTAGATCACTTTTTGGTAATTAGAATAACATAAAAAAAAAGGGTAACAAAACAAGAAAACTAGGAGAGAACAACCCTCTCTCCCTCACCCGGTCCGAAATATAATTATCCTAATAAAATCTTCTACCAAGCATAGAACTATACTTAGCAATAATAATAATGATGATGATGATGATGATGATGATGAGCAGCTTCATTAGCTTCCTTAAGAACGAGCAAAAAATAAAGAAAGGCAAACAAAATTAACATATGAGATAATAGGCATGATAGCCCAATCCGCATTCCTTTTGATTTTTATTATAATAATTAACTAGTCTCGTGTTGATGCAGGTACATATAAACGATCAAAGCTATTCTTCCAAAAGAAGCATAAGATAGAGCAATCTACCTTGGAGTGAGAAGGCTAGAGAAAGGGGATTCTCCAAAAGGTTTTTTGAAGGTTCATATTCTCTCTTATCATCTTAAAGTAGTCAAGGCTTTTTGAAGAGAATGATCTGATTGACTCCATTAGTTGGGATCAAGGTTAGAAAACTTCACGAGTGGACTCTTGACTCTCCCGATTATATCTCATTTTGATGAAGAACTAAGTCAAATATAGGAGAGACTCAGCCAAGTAACCTTGTTTTAATAAATTGCTTGCATTCTGAACCATTTAATAGGTAGAGCTGATTTTAAACAATTAAAGTTTATTTTTAAGTAGCTATATACATGGTTTGTATTTATATAAACTTATTAATTTGAATTGATTGTCATGAATGCACATAAATAATGTTTATTTATATTTTATTTGTATTTGATTCATTTTTTAAATATTTCAAAATTATTATTTAAAAAATAACTTGATTCTCTCGAGTTTCAACGTTAACTCTATCCTAGTCAAATTTTTTATCAGACTGATTGAGTCCGTGTCAGGAATCTTTCAACCTTGTTTTGTATATATGGGATCTCTATAGTAATTTTGAGGGCTTTTTTCTATGTCTTTTAACAAGGCAGCTCATCACTTAGCCAAGGCAAAAGGCGTTAGTGCCATGGATGATATATGGTGTAATGACTTTCCAGACTAGTTGATTGAGCAAGTCTAGTTCTGTAGTTGTTTTGTTCGTGTTTTAGTTAGTTGTTTTGTTCGTGTTTTAGTTACTTCTTTAATTATTTCTAATTATTTCTCCTTTAAACAAAAGTAATTATAATGGATTTTTTGGGATTTTTTAAAATAAACCACAGTATATAGCGGCAATGAGTAGCGTTAGTTACTCAGTTTTCACCTTTCATCGCTTTTAAATGTCCAAAATGGGTCTACCTATTTACTGTTGGAAATTTTCAAATATAAAAAATCCAAAGTTTTCATTTTATTTTCTTGGAAAGGACTCTTCGTATTCATGCATTTTTCATATAGAAAACGTACTGAAGTCCCATTTCTTATTTGAAAGCTCATCTTATTTTATATGTAGCGCACATAGGGGTGTGCATCGGTCGGTCTGTTCGGTTATTGACATATTTTTAACCTAACCAAAATTTTTCGGTTAATTTCAACCATTTAACCAAACCAAAATTTTTTAGCGGATTAACCATCGGTTCGGTTAACCTAAAATATCGGTTTGGATTTCGGTCGGTTCGGTTAATTCCAATTATTTTGGGCCAAAGTCAAAGCCCAAAAGCTAAGTTCACAAAAGCCTTATATTTTCATTATTTTGAGCCAAAGCCCAAGGCCCCAAAGGCCACTCTATACACATGCAACCTGCAGCAACCATGCAACCATTAATTGTAAAGGAATTGAAAACATTAGTTCTACAATAGTGCAACCATTAGTTCTGCAATCTTGATAAATATAAATATATAATATATTGAAGGTGCTACATTATATGGTAACTTGGTAAGTTACTAAGTTGGTACTTGGTAACATGAATTAATACTTATTAATTGATGTATGTTATATTCATTTTGAATTTTTTATATAAGTATTAATAGATTTTCATATTATATACATGTACACATTTATATATTTATATAGTATGCTATAATTTCGGTTCGATTCGGTTAATTTGGTTAATTTTTTCTATTAACCGAACCGTTAACCGAAAACCGATATATTCAAACATCTTTAACCGAACCATCCGATCAGTTAAGAATAACCGGTAAATTCGGTTAACGGTCGGTCGGTCGGTCCGGTTCGATTAATCGGTTTTAACCAAACCATGCACACCCCTAAGCGCACATCCCACATTAGATATGTAGCGGAGGAAAGAGGCATTGGTAAGCGATCCCTCAACTTACATTTTTATTAGTAGACTTGGGGGCGTTGGACATACTTATGGGGTTGCATCATCATTATGTGGGTCATATGGTTATGCTATTGGGTCATTAAAGGCTTCATTGTATCTTGGAGGCGGCCCGCCTTTTAACTTATAGCGGACTTGGTCTCCCACCAAGCGATGGCGGAAAACGTCTTATGAAAAGTAATTACGCGCCTTGAAGCGTGGGCCAACTTATATGGGGCCTATTGTAATCTGGAGTCGTCCTCTCCCTACAAAATCTAGAAGGGTGGGGCAGTGGTGAGGTGGAGGGATGTGGGGTCCACTTGGGGCATCATGATCCAAAGGTTTTGGGGTAAGGATAAATGGGTCGGATCCGGAGCAAAACCATGGTGGATCCATACCCGGATTTTTATTTATAAATAAAAATCCATAATTCAAATTGAGATCCAGATCCGGATACGAAGTAAGATGTATTGTGTTAGTGTAATTGGATAAAAAAGCTTAAATTTTTTTTTTTTTTGAATATTAAAGTAGGACTAATAACTGGTATATGATTAAAAATAACTGTACTCTCAAATATTAATATAACTCAAGCTCTATAGGACGACCTTTATGAATTTTTACATGTGATGAAATCTTCATGTGTCTGGAATGTTGGGTTGGAACACACTAGGATCTGTTTTTGGATCCGAATGTTCTAGATGCTGTATGCATGGTTCATGATATGGATCCATATTTTCTTTAGATTCAAAAATAGGCTCGTGACCCGCATTATTTGGTACCGGAGACTTTGGATATTCAGACAATCGGATACCCATTTGCAACCCTAGTGAATTGAAAGGACCGCCAAAGATAGGAATGATAATGGTTACTTGGACACATAAATGGCACAAACTTGTAAGATTGGGACTTAGGATTGGGGCAAGCCCATCACTTTCCTTTTGTGATCTCCATGACCCTGAGCACCAGCGGGCCCCACAATTCAACGGTCTCAGCATTGAAGAATGACTCAGGTTAGAAATCTTGGTCAATTTCATCATTTTTCAGCTTAATTGATTGATGGGATTAGTAACCAAACATCAAGATGTAGATATGGGTTAAAAGGAGAAGGGATGGGCCAATTTTCTTATCTTGTACTTCTTTGTGACTTTATAGGGTAGTTCCTTTTTGTGCTGCATGCATCTCTTTTAGGTTGCTTTCATGTCATGGCTTTAAGGGTCGATTGAAGGGTAGGCAGACAATCACTTCACATGGTTAGGTCCATGCCCACTAACATTTCTCTACAATCTACATATGACCTTTACATATACCCATGTGGGTTTTTATTCTCTAGCTTTGAACAAAAGACCCACCCAATATGAGACATCAAAACCAAAATCCTCTTGAAACTTTTTTGAGTTTGAAGTTTGAACATGTGAGGCCCCGGATTTTTCATTCAACCATTGAATTGATGGGTTGGTCCTTGATATAGTAACAGAAATTGGAAGATCATAGCCATCCAAGTTTGTTGCTATTTTTATTTAATGTGATCTGTTTTTATGTTTCTTTCTTAAAGTTTTTGCTTTTTATGTAAATCATTAATTGTAGGGTTGTCATGATCAGACGAGGGAGATTTTTGGGTCCACTTTTGTCACCAAACCATTGGCCTTATGTACAAAATTGCAGCCTCTGAGGATGGATCACATGATCTATTTTTAGAGGGCTTGGCTTAATACACACATGAGTCTTAATTTGAACAGCAGTGCTTTAAAATGTGACCAGTGGGGGCTAAGGTTCGGTCCAATCTGGTCCAATTGGAGGCTCTTTCCGGTCGAATCTGACATCAACATGACATCATAATTATGATTTATTTATAAATAAATAAAATATTATAAAGAATTATTTAAGACTTCAGAAATGACATTTCTGTCCCAAAGAGAATTTTTTTTTTTCTGTTTTTTTTTTTTTAGCTTTGCCTCATTGGCCAGGAAGAAGGAGGTTCAAACCTCCCACCAGGATTGATTCCTGATGGTAGGGATGGGAGCGGGATGCCTTACCAACAGGCTATCCCTATGTTCCCCCTCAAAGAGATTTTTGAGACTCTACTTTTTAAGTTTCAAAAATGAAAGTTCAGTTTGTCATGTTTTTCTTTTCAATTTAATTTGTTCACTGGTTCTTAAAATACAGACTGGTTTCAACCATTTAAATGATTGAAGAGGGTTGAACTGCATGGTTCAGATGCTTTATCTAAGAATCAGCAGTTTTGAACCCAACTAAATCAGGTAGCAGTTTTGATCAGGTCAGACTTTTGAAACACTGGTGAAAAGGATCTATTTCACACAAAGTTCAGTTCAACCAAGTTGGTTGGGCCAGTCCAGTCTGATTTTAGAACACTAGTAAAAAAGGTCCATTTCAAAGGAGGCATATGGGTCCATAAGGATCACATGATTCTTTTTTTTTTTATGGGAAGGGCTTGTCTTAATACATTTTTGGAGCCCTAATGTGAAAGGGTCCACTAGACTGGAAGCATCTTCTTTCGTGGCCATAGGAAAAACTAATGGGACTGCCCGAATAGACAACATGTAGGGCATGCCCCATCCTCATGACAAGAAGTCTTGGTGTGATGGGGGTTTTCGATTTGGGAAGATAAGTAGGTGGGCCACTCAATCATTCTCTTTGGGCTAACTCGATCTCTGTTGAGTCTTACCAGTATTTTAATCTTTATGGCATGTGGGGTAGGGTCACCTACAAATCGACTTGTTTTGTGTGTATTCATAGGCAGATGATCAATGTAACCCTAGGTTTGTACTTCAAATTGTTGAGTTTTGATTCAACTCTTTTACCTAATCTTAGAATAAGGCTCTAATGATAATGACGATCATAACGGCTCAAGTGTTTAAACAAATACTGACAGGCAATGATATTGATTATAATGATGGTTCAAATTTGGTTTGACTAACTTTTACGGGTGATTTCATATGTGACTTCAACCCTCACTCATTCTTGACATCACATGGCACCGGTACGCATCAAGAGACCTTCTCCTATGAGCACACTGCATGTACCATCCATCTCTATAACGCACACTCATGTCCACTTTTGATCAGTGCAGCTCCTTTCTCATTCTCATCCCTCCATAATTTAGTACCATGCCCAATTTTATGTTCATCAAACCTTTTCTTGCCGTTGAATTGAATTTTAAAAAACTTATTGCTACAAGACCTTTAAACTTTAAGGCTGTTCAAATCAAGGGCTAGGATAATCGGATGTTGTTGATTTATTGCACAACTCTTATCCGTAAAGAGACTTTTCCACCTACCTTTCCCTCAATGATAGAAAAGCATCCAAATGGGCTCCTAGGTGAAGCAGGAGAATTAAGCAGTATGATACGAAACGACGCATACATGGACCAACTCCTGTCTCACCATATGTTAACTTAATCATGATTCATGTTTATCACTAATTTGATGATGAAGCATTTGGCTGCTATCAGATTATAATGCCTTTTGTTGGTGGGCTTTTCTTCTTCCTTCTTCCAAAGCAAGCCAAGAGAACGAGGCCCAAGCCCATCCTAAGCAACTAAAAGGTCAGTTTCCAGCCCAAACTGGGCTTGGATATGGCTGGGCATTTGCTAGCCTAAGACTTTAGTCATCCTAAAGTAATCAATTTGGTTCAGACTACAGTCGAATGATTCAATCACCTACGGGCTGTTGTATTTTTTTTTTTTTGCTTGAAGGCAATTGTATTGAAAACAAAGGGAGTGGGGGAGAACAAGGACTTCGAAAAGTCCCCCAAAAGGAAGACAACAGGAGGAAGCTAAATAGAAAAAAAGACCTCAATGAGAGGATCCAAAAACTAAATTGGTAACTGATGGTTAGCGAAAGCTTGAACTCCCAAAACATTGAGGATATGACCTACGGACTGTTGCATGATGGTAGCTTTAGTTGATCAGCTGGTTCTTAATTTCCAGTTGCTGGCCACCAATTAGATAGTAAAATCAACTATAAGTGGCCTAAATATGGCTCTAAGATTTAGTAAATCAGATGGTTGAGATATGGGGTAATGTTTGTTGTGTGATCTTTGAGTTGTGATTCATAGTTCATACCAAGCAGGGCTCAGAATTTGAACCCAACTGGTGTAGCAATCTATTTAGGATCAGATTGAGACCACATTAATATGAAACAATGAAGCAAAATCTCTACAATGGCACACTAGAGGGATGGCATCCAACCATTGGATCTAGACTTCTAACATGCGATGGTTGATGGGCAAGAATATCACCTAATTATATTCATTATTTGGATCAAACCATACCATGGAACCCTCATTAAAGCCAGCTTACTGAAATGCCAAAAGATAAGGTGAAGCTGACTAATTGCTGGGTCTTGTTGGAACCCCATTTCTTACATCTGGACCTACATGGTGGACCCGTTGAATAAACGTGTGGATCTTGTACGCCACACATGTACTGAAGTGGCCATGTTCAGTGAGGTGTACTTAGCCATAACAAGAACACACTTTTGAAGCCTAATTTGTTGCATCTGCCCTGCTTGAATCTATTGGTAGCTAAGTAGGCGAGGCACCTCCCTTCCACATAGATGGCCGGGATCAATCATTGGTTGTAGCATTGATGATGAGGGACTTGGTGAATGTGTGTGAATACTTATCTTACCAAAAGAAAGAGAAGGAAAAAAAAAAAACACAATTGGGCCAGAGATTCCAGCAAAACAAATTTTTTTTTTCACCCCAGCATAGGGCGGTGGGAGAGCCCACATAAGTGGGAAGAAGAAGCGCACAGTGTAGGAAGAGAAGCCCAAGCACATGGAAAGAGTGGCATATTAGGTGAGATGCGGCATTGCCAACCAAACGAGCAACCCCTCATTCTCTCCCTAAGAACGTGTTAACAGCAGCTAAGTATCATCTAATTTAATTTCTATGGGCCTAATTTTCTACCCAAAACAAAATCTATGGGCCTACCTTCTCTAGATTGGACCCGCGATATCACACAGGATAAACCTCCAGTTAGGAATAAATGGCCCAAATTCCAGTCCAGTCAAAGTTCTATACAAGGTTGTATCAATCATGACTATATGTTTCGCAAATAAATGACTGTGATCAATCAAAATTCATCTTACTATAGGATCCCATCAAAACTCTATCTTACTAAAGGATCCCACCAGTTAGGCTCTGATACAAGTTGGGGTCAGTCATTCCCATCCATTCTATTCACATCGATGCCATCTAAACTTGTCCTAATCCATGAAGTCCCAAATCCAATTCTGGTTACACAAAAGCCCCCTCGAGTCCATGTCATCCTTCACTTGGTGAGCTCTAATTCATTGGAGTATCACTTCATTGTGGCCTCCCTTCCATGACTCAAACTATCTATTTGTTTGCATTAACATACATAGGAATTTAATACACAAGTTTTTGAAGTGGTTAAGAATGAAGACCAAAAAGGGCAGGCATTTATTTCCTACCTACTCTGCTTGAATTGGTGTGTATACTAATTAGATCTTTGAACATCAATCATTATTGAATTTTATCATAATATATCTACAGTATAAAGCCACAGAATCTCAAAGATTTTATTGAAGAAAATGTGTGCACTAACCTAATCCACACCAAAACTAGCCCACCTTTGACATCCAAATTGCCTAAAAACCACTATCTAACATCTTCTATCATCAAGAAAAAATCTCCCTCAAACCAGATTTATCCCCATTATCATTTACTGATGTCTAAAATAGTTATAAAAATATGACAAGAATGGTAAAATCACTTATTTTTAATATGATTAAGTAGGCGCACGTATTGCTCTAATAAGAGTAAAGCTTTACTTAATGATAGATAGTGGGATAGCAATATTGGAGAGGACCCAGGGACTAATAGCCCAAAGGTCGGGTATCTCATTTCTCCCCCTAACCCCATTGATCAATCCCAGGGTCCTCTCCCTTCCCTTTACAGCGCTCCTCTCTCTCCTTTGTATGTAGGTGGTCTTCTCTCCAATGTGTGGAGGTGTTCCCTCCCGCATATGTTTGGTCTCTCATAGGTCCAGCCCTCTTGGCTGCTATCTTGGCTGGTAAAAAAAAAAAAAAAAAAAAAAAAAGAAAAGAAAAAGAAAAAGAAAAAGAAAAAAAAAAAGACGGCACTGCAATATTGAATTGCATACTACTGACATAGCCCCATCTATCATGCTGATTTGAAGATCCATTACTGGGGAAAAATTTTGTGTTGGTACTGGTACCATAGCCAGGTGTTGGGAGGTTGGAAGGTTTTCTTCATTAATTTCTTGATTTATGGTACCTGAATGATGATAGGATCTAGTTATAGAATTAGGCCTCCATAGATTAATGCTACAGAAAGTCCCATTTGACTGTAAGGGTGTGACAAGATCCTCCAAATATTGGTTGCATAATGGAAATTAAACTTGGGCCATCCACTAGACCATAGATATCATTAAAAGAAAAGGGCACTACATAAAACCCATTGCTGCAAAGGCAAAATCTCAAATTAAAAACAAGACCCAACGATAACCAAACAGCAGTTACTCTTAGGAAACAAAACATAAAAGATAAATGGCAATTGGAATGCATGCATGATGCATCCATGCTTAAAGGCTTACATTTAAATTATCATCAACAAAGAACTCATGCATGATCCAGTTTGTCTTTTCTTTATTTTTCTCTTGTAGTAGCAAAAGGTTCTCTTGTAACCCAATATCGTATTTTGATCCTCTTCTGGAATTATATCACATGAGAAAGTATTTTTTTTTTCCAGACGTTCTGTTCCTATAAAGAAATTCTTCCACTATTGTTTATAGCGGCCCCAAATGCAGCACAATGACATATTTCTAAATTTTACTCGATTAGAAGTTGGCTCCTCCCTAATATTGAGCATCGATTTAATAATTCCCCATGTCTATTGCCTTTGACCAAGTTTCATTTCAAGGAGTTGGGCCACCACTAAATTGCTCAAGTGGAAAACTTGTAAATAAAATATATAAAACCGTTGGACTGAAACTCTATACTAGGCCCATCTATTGAGAATCTGAACTGCTCAAAACCAATGCCCTCCCATTCAATTGCGTATTCTAAAAGTTTACCCCAATAGGATAGGGTCCCACTGTATGATTAAACATATTACTGATTACATATGAAATAAATCTCTCTATGTTGTTTATAGTACCCCAAATGTAGCACAATGGTACATTACCAAATTTTACTCAAACAGGCCCTCGCCCTAAATGAGTTGTGGACCTTCACTGCTCTTTGAAGAAAGAAGTGGAAACATGATTTTGATGTGCGAAATTTGGGGGTACTAGAATCCACAAGACTCTCTAGGTCCTCATTTTCAATAGACGCTTGTGGAATCTTAAACTCCTAGAAAGAACTATCCTTTTTTTTTTCTTATGAATACTCCATAACCACACCCCTGGCTAAGACCCACATGAGCGATCAGGCATACTTTATCTGCATATATGATGAGGAAGGCACCTCATATCTATTCTTCGCAGGGTTCCCTCTCCCTCCACATTTTGGATGTTTGAAGAATGTACTCTTTAAACAAATACCTCACTCTTGGCAGTTCCATGAAGAATATTGATCCATCAAAGATGACTGGTGGTGGAATTGCTTGCTTCTGGAGTACTGACAATGAAAAAGCTCTTTTAATTAAACCCCCCACCACCAATAGTTACCATGTGCAACATTCTTTTTCGCTTCACTGCCCAGAATGATTTCACCTCCATCCATCTCTCTGTACAAGGACTACTGAAACTTAATGTGAATAAATCTCTGTGCAGCTGCACCAGTGAGAAAACTTGATGGCAATAAAGCAATCAGTCAGACTGAACGAATGCAGGTGGGAAATCACCACAGAAAAATGGATCTTCATGACATTGGGTAGAATTCAGCACAAGCAGTATCTTCGGGTAGCATAAAAATTACAAACCTCCTTTCCACTTGAACCCAACTTCATTTCATGGGAATGACGGATGAGAAGTTTCCCAGATAGCACTAAGGACTCTAGCTAAGAGAAATTAAACCCAACTTCCAGAAGTAGTGTAATTCTGACATGTTCTAAATGATAATCTAGCTAATTTTGTCACTGGGGATGAGGTCCAATAGAGTAACAGATTACGTGGTTTTGCTTTTTGTTAGTTGGGGATGAGGTCCAATATAGTAACAGATTACGTGGTTTTGCTTTTTGTTAGTTCTGTGTCTGAGACTGAGAGAGAGAGAGAGAGAGAGAGAGAGAGAGAGAGAACCTTAAGGAGCTTCAAGGGTTTAAAAAATCTGTCCTACCTCAAGGTCACTGACGCCACCCTTCCCAAAATAAATCATCAAAGCATAACAATTCAATTCAAATATAAGGAAACTAGAAAACCCAACTCTCTAACAAAACCTTCAAATCTGAATGGTTAATACTCTCGTTCCCTGTCTCGACTCTTCTCCCTTTCTCGTGGCCTTGAGTCATCACGATCAAATCGGTACTGATAGTCATCGGGATCCATTCCTTCATACCGCTCTTGTTCATCATCAGGATCCAGTTGTCCATGGCGATGACGCTCATAATGATCATAACTTTCAAGTTTGTTTTCAGGCTCAGGGTGCCCATACCATTCTCCATCATGTTCGGGCTCAATGTCATCGTACTCCCTCTCCCTGTCGCAAGGCCGATCCTGTTCATGTTTTGACTCAACATCATAGTCCCTATCACGGGAACGACCCCGCTCATAGTCATAGTCATCACGATCATAGTCCCGATCCCTTTCACGATGGCGATCCTGTCTACGTTCCCGGTTGTGATCACGACCACAGTCCCGATCACGATTCCGGCACGGTTCCGACCATGGTCACGACCCCGATCTCTCTCTCTCTCCCTCTCCCTCCTCCTGTCATGGTCTCTGTGGTGCCTATCTTCTCTTGGATCATGATCACACATCTTGTCATGGGAGCATTCATGGGACTTTTCGTGCTTTCGGTCTCTATCCCTTCCTCTTTCCTGGGACTTCTCCCTGTCCATGATGCATAATTTCAAACAGCAATCAGCAATAGAGGTGATTGTAAACAAGTGTTACTACTCAATTAGGCAATTAAATAGATACAACTACCAGATGAGGCCTTCGGGTTGTTATCTTGGAATGCCAATGACTAGATAGTGGGTGGAAATGAAAATGAACTTAAAAGGTGAATCTACCTCTCTGCATGGCGATCTTCCCGTGACCTTGGCTCCTCTGAGTAAGCATGTACTAATGCAATCTACTGTGGTTCTTTGTGGAAATTCAATAGAATCAAGATTTGTACAGCATGAGAACAAAAACGGATGATGTGAAATGAAATTAAAAGGCGTGTTTAAAGAAAAAAAGAGTAAATGGACAGATTTGAATATTGCAACCCTCTTAAGACCTGACCTGGATAAAGGGCAAACCCTGATGCTAAAAAATGTCAGGTTTTTTTTTTTTCTTTTTTCATCAGCATTATGTCAAGCATCATGTCAAACATGGAACACGCGTGCCACACAAAAGGAAGATGTTTCATTTTATTTCAAGACAAGGCTCAGCGAGGGGGGAGTATATTCTGTATTGCCAGATCAAAAGCATATCATTGCAAAAATCTGAGGGCAGCAACAAATCCACTTCAAGTGTAAAGAATGAGTAAAAAAATACAAACCTTGCAGTTGCACCTGACCAATATATAATCACCACCTCTATGACAAATATCCATAAGTTGTAGATACAAATAAAAAAACAGGAAAAAAAATAATGCCCACAGTTTGTAGATGATACATCATACAAAAATACACTTTGTATTAACTGTCAGTGAAGAATGATTATAAAGTTCGACAGAATTGAGGGGAATCAGCACTGTTGCAGATAAATAATATTTTTTTACAACAGTACCCTGATTATCCTAAAAAAAAGCGAAAATCTTTTAAAACCAAAAGATTTTCCTGAGAAATAAAATTACCAAGACTGAGGTTTGAGACAAAGGTTCCTATCATTCAACAATAAGCAGACATAAAAAGGTTACATAGGAAATAATGAAAGAACATGTGCACGTAAGTATGTACATTTGAGCAGGTGTCCTCACAAACAGTGCAAATTCACTCAAATGATCTTCACCTCCAATTAGCGTGGACCCAAGTGTTAGGTTTATGGGCTTGGTTTTGGCTCGTTTTGTAGGTCCAACCCATTTGTATTAGGGTTAAGGGGTAATTTAGTCTTTGTTAAGACTATATATTATCTCCTTAGGTTGTAACCCTATAAAAGAGGGGAAAACATCTCTGATTAGAAGGGAAGAAGAAGATCAAAGAAGAGGAAGAAGATGTAGTCTCTTTTGTAGTGGTGTTTCATACACCACATAAGAGAGTGAGTGAGGTTTTGAGTGAACTGGTATTGGGAATATGAGAGAAATCTCATATGTTGTATATCTCCTCTTGTATTTCCTCGATAGTGAATTATTTTGTTATCTTCCCCGTGGACGTAACCCTAAATGGGTGAACCACGTAAACCCTCTGTGTCTCTTCTTGTGTGTAGATTGATTGTATGTGTTCATCCATGTTGAATGTAGATCCATCGATCACTCGTATTTCCGCTGCGCCACTGATCCTCTGCACTACACCAAGCCCACCACCCAGTCTATGAGGACGCCACTTTGGAACAGTTCTACCTCGTTCAAAAACCACTAGTACTCTCTTGTTATCCAACTTCCGCCCATCAGCTTGTTTGTATGCAGCTGCATTAAGTAGACCATCATAATTTAGAAAGAAATGTTCCTTCAAAACCACAGGTGCAGATAAGTACCCTAAAAAATATTAAAACATATACTTTCACAAGACATCTGATGACATTAATCTTTATATCCCGTGTATGCATGTACTCAACAAATGCATAGCCTCTGGGCTTATTTGTCGCCTTATCAGTAACCAAATGAACCTGAGACAGAATAAATCAATAGTCAGAAACAGTGATCACTTGTCAAACCAAAAAACAATTGAAAGGAATAAGATGCATAAATTAAAACAAATGTGGTTATATCGTATTGGAAGTGATTTACCATAAACAACAACATATTTATAATTTCAAAACACTAAATGGTACGGCAGACAGGCACTGGCCTCAATTGCCGTGCTCACCTTTCAAGGAGTACACTCCAATGCATAGGATGCTTCGCCAGCATATCAATTGAATTTGCAGAATGCGGTCAGTTCACCGATTGCAGAACAGATTTACCCTCCCCTTACCAGGGACTATATAGCAAATAAATAAATAAATAATATCTTCTGAACCACGGAGATTTCCAATTGGCCTCCTTAAAAGAAAATTTTTCAGGAGGAGCATGCATGGAACTCACATAAGTTCAAATGCACCAGACATAAAAGAGGGAGATTGTAGTTCTCCTTTCAAAGCTTGAAAATAAAGGACAGTAAGGCAATGTTACTAGCGAGCTCTTCTCTAAGGTTTACAGCTTTGTCGTGCAGGATGAAGCAAGTCGAGTAACACCGCCATCGGAAGTGAATTGGCATAAAAACCAAAGTGCATGGCCAATAGACCAGTTGCAAAACAAATTAAGCAATGCCCCTTACCAGAGATATTATTTCAAATAGAAAACTAAATACTATTCACTACATATTATTCTGTCTTCTGAATCCCTGAAATAATTTCTACAAAAAGATTTTAAAAATTAAGAAATTGTCAATAGAAACATAGATGGCAGTAAACCCATTTTACTGAGACAGGCAAAAGATACTTGTATCACTCCTATACCATTTACCCGGCATCGGCAGAAATTTGATATTTGAAAACATGGCAATGGTCAGAAAAGACCTTCAAATTTGCTTGCTCCCAAGTTTAACTAGTGAGGCAGGACATAATTATTACCTATGATACCCAGATACTCTAAATAGGCAAAGTATCATGCCGTACTGTATCAAATACTTCACTTTTTATGTGTAAACCGTGCCCTTACCATATCCATGGCTTGTCCCTTCTGTATCTGGCATCATTATTATCATTTTCAAATCAAGTAAACATAACAATGGGTGTTCACAATCTCCTTTAGTGATTAAGGAACACTTAAACCGCCCTCCTCACCAGGGATCTCACAAGATGAAACCAGAAACTAAATAGGATTGAGCACTGATACAGGCAGTGTAGAGTTTGAGGTATTCTTTTCCTTTCTTCCATTTTTTTGGCAGGGCCATTTGATTTTCCAGAGATCAGCATTTCAATTAATGCCTCTATGTGCCGAAATAAATAAATAAATAAAATAAAGAACTGCTTGAGAAAAAATTTAGGAATGCAATGATGATTGTAAATTTGTAATTCAGTTTTCAGGCTAGAAATTCGGCTTTTCAGGTGTGCTTGGAAGAAAGGTAAAAAAGTTTAGAACCTCCAAGCAGATAATAAGAGACAAAATTCTCTGAAACCCTTATTAAAAAACAAAAGCCTACCTGGTTGATTGGCTAGGCTACAGGCTTCAAGATTTAATCTTATGGCCTGTGAGCTTTGTAATAAAAACTAGATAGTAAAGAGGACTGACCATTAAACTTTAAGATGCTATTCTCCTGAAGAATAAGGCCAACAAGCTTCATAATTTTTTATTTAAAAAAAAAACATAGTATAAAAGGATCAAGTGACAGATAGAAGAGTCAAATTTTCAAGTCCATTTCTTTTGACAAAACAATTTGACTTTCCAAATGAAAGTAGATCAGTATACCCAGTAATGTGTAAGAGGCAAAAAAAAAAAAGTGACTCCTAATTTGTTGGTGGTGAAGAAATTTAAAAAAAGCAATAATGGAAAATTTTGCATTTCAGGAGCTTGAAAAACAAGGAAAATAAAGTTTAGGACCTCCAAAAAACAACTAAAATGCTCACTGTAACTCTTACCAAGTTAACAGAAATAACCTGAGCTCCCTTTTGGGATACTATAAAATACCTACCCGCTTGATCGACCCATATGCTTCAAACTCCCTTTCAATCCTGTGTTCCATTGTCTCATAATTCTGCATATATGACACAAAGCAATCAACATTACCTTGTATCACTGTAAGCCATAAAAAAAAAAATATATATATATATATATATACGATACACATAACATCTTGCATCACTTGTAAGCCATAAAAGTTTATTTTTTAAGCTAAGAGAAATAAGAATTATGCATAAAATTAGAAAATGGCTTACAAGCTTTGCAACAAATAATGTCTTGTAAGGGTCCCCTGATATATTTGGATCATTAGAGGGATAATCTGCATCAGAGATGGCAAACATATCAGTAAAGGGCCACAAAGAAATATCCACAAACAGAGCACAATGATTTTTTCTCTTGATTCATAGTTACATTTCTGAAGCTCTTCAGCGGCTTTTATAGCACCATTTTCCAGTCGAATTTTGTGAATTCTAGCCCTCTTTTGTGCCTGTTCCAACCAAAATATAAGACCAAAATTATCCACATAAGAACGAAAGGAGATCATTTCATGAATTATGGGTGTGAAAATGAAACTCTCTATCTTGTATGGGGGATTGTAACTGAATATTCATTGCATGATTAGATTAATTTTTCTGTGTAAACTATAAGGACAGATGTATCACTTAGCATCCATTAATTCACTGCTCTGAAATTGAAATGAACTTAAAAGGGAAAGAAAACATTGTAAAATCAGCACAGCACTGCTCAAAACTCAAAAGCCACCAACTCAAAAGGAAAACTCAAAATTAAATTCATAAACAAAATAAGACAAAGTTAACCCTATGAAATAGCCACTGCCACTGCATGCAATAATTCTATATATATACATATTTTCCATGGTACAGATTTGAACAGAGGACAGCTTTCTCCGTTTCTCCATCAATTAATCAACTTCTTCTTCTCATCCAAGACCCTTAGATAACCAGTCCAAAAGTATCATGCAAATTGCAAATGAGCAAAACAGATCAACAGGGTGGTTTTTTAAAACTCAATATCAAATTGGTGTGGGTCTTCCATATGAATGTGGATGGGATAAAAAATGGGCGATTGTTTATCTAGAGCTGTTTCCACATTCTTGAAATGCATTCTCTCTTCGATTTCCCTGAACTTTTATTCTCTGTTATACAAGCATGTCGAAGGCACCCTTTATATAAAATTCTGTTTTACTTCAAAAGCTCATCTCCCCATAACCATGCCAATACATTACAAGAGTATGATTTCAATCATTAACTGGCCCACCCGGACTATTTTTTCTCTCAATAAACAGGTATGTAGTATTGGTATGACACCCAATTCACACCTATATGTCCATAAAAACCGCCACATATCATCTGTGCAGCCAGTAAAGATCAAAACAAGCTGACCCAGATCAATACAATCCAATACTCTGTTTCATTTTTCCAGTTACCAATAAAAACACACCCATCCAGCCAATACACCCATCCATACTATATCGCGATACAATATTAGCTGATATCCCACCAGCTTTTCACCACCACCCACTTCCAATCTGCTGTTGTAAACCCCGCATTCAATCGCCAAACATGGGTTGTAATATCCAAATACAACTCAATAAGAGGTCCTTAATTAGGAAACCACTTTCTTTCCCTAAAATCACATGAGCAGTTCAAAGAAACTAGGGCTTAGAGGATTTGGGAATCAAGAAAACAAAACAAAGCATACAGATCTATAAAACATAGGATTCAATCTGTATAGATCTAGTGAAGAGATGAAAGCAATACCAGTTTCAATTGGAGGATGCTGGCTCGATTCTGCGCTTTGGTGCGGGCTTGTACGGCCGCGTCTATGTTGCGCATCATCGCATCGTTGTAATCTCCCATCTTTCATCTTCTTCTTCTACTTCTACTTGTTCGAAGATCTTCTCAAGAATATGTATGTATAGATCTTGCTCTTTTCTTCTTTTTCTCCTCCTTTTCGTTGTCTTTCTTCTTCTCCTTCACGCTCGGTCGGGTCGAGAGAGCAGAAGAATCGCAGAATCATTCGGAACACACGCTGAAAATTCAAATTAAAGTAGCTTTATCATCTTTTACCCTTTTCTTTTTTGACCGACTGTAGCAAGCCTCAATTATTGGGCTTAACGTTGACTCTGAAAGTCTTTTTTTACCAGTGAGATTAAGATCCATCCGCATCCTCATCCTCATCCTCCCCCTTTGCTTATTGCTTACTTCTTCTGGTGCTCTTGATCTATTGAAGTTGCAGAGAGAAAAAAGAGGGAAGACGAACTAGAGAACATGGCGCTACAGGTGCTAAAAGAGACAGCTATCTCCTACATAGTTCAGGGAGCACTGGATGCGACGACGTCCTGCTTGCAAATTGGTGTCGATCTTTTCCGCGGTGCTAAAAATCGTCTGGAGAAGATTGAGGAATCCCTGGTGAACATCAATGGTTTCATTGTAATAGCAGAAGGAAGCCCCATCATGGATCCCAAGTTGATGAAATTGCTGGAAAAGCTCAAAGATGCTGCTTATGATGCTCAGGACTTATTGGAAGAGTACGCGATCGAGGATCGAAGACGGAGTGAAGTGGCTGAAAATAGCATGCCGGTTCGAGATACCATGACGAACAAGGTACGCAAGGTCATTACTTCAGTACTTGTCTCCCCAATTATAATGCGCAAGAAACTAAAAGAGCTAAGCGAGAGACTCGAAGCTATTAAAGCAGAGTGTCATACATTTCAGCTGAAGGAGAAAGTGACCAGTTTGGGGGCTGAGGTTCAGGAGCGGAGGGAGACTCACCCATTCGTACACGAATCTCAAGTACTTGGAAGAGAGGATGAAAAAATGGAGATAGTGACTTCGTTGTTGTCAACTGAAATGGATCGTGTGTCGGTCATTGCTATCGTGGGCATCGGAGGCCTTGGCAAAACCACACTCGCTCAGTCGGTCTTCAATGATGATGCTGTGCAAAACCATTTCCAGCCCAAAATGTGGATCTGCGTGTCTGATAATTTGGAGCCTGATAATTTTGATAGTAAAAGGCTTGGAAATAAAATTCTTGAAGCTGCTACTCGTGTTCATTGTAACCTCTCAGATCTAGTAGAATTACAGCGCCGCCTCCAAGAAGAATTGGGTGGGAAGAGATTCTTGCTCGTTTTGGACGATGTTTGGAATGAAGAACATAGCAAGTGGCATGGGACAAATGGTTTGAGAGGTCTGTTGTTATGTGGAGGAAAAGGAAGTAGAATTGTTGTAACCACACGCAGCCGAAATGTTGCATCCATCATGAGCAAAATTCAGCAACAGTACATTTTGAAGCCTTTGCCCGAAGATGTTTGCTGGTCTCTCTTCTGTCAACATGCATTTGTAAATCCAACAGAAGAAACAGCGCGTTCAAAATTGGAACCAATTGGAAGACAGATTGTGGAGAAATGCAAGGGCAATCCACTTGCAGTCACAACAGTTGGAGGCCTTTTGCAGGACAAGAGAAGTGAAAGCAGATGGAAGTCTGTCAGAGATAGTGAAATGTGGAGCTTACCTGAAGAAACTGAGAATGGAATATTGCCTGCTTTGAGGTTGAGCTATAACTATTTAAGGCCCCATCTGAAGCAATGCTTTGCCTTTTGTGCAATCTTCCCAGAAGACTATGTAATTGAAAAGGAACTAGTGATCATGTTATGGATGGCCCACGGTTTTATTCCTACCGATCCAGAAGGATTAATGGAGTTGGAAGACATCGGCAACGAGATTTTCGATGAGTTGGTAATGAGGTCTTTTTTCCAAGATGTCAATGTAAATGTAACAATCCATAAGCCAACAAGAAATCGCCATTTTTCTGTGTCCATACTTGATCGGACAACATTTCGGATGCACGACCTCATGCATGATCTAGCACATTCTGTCATGGAAAATGAATATCGTGTGATACTCAATGGCAAGTCAAAAGACATTTCTCCAAGGATACGTCATGTCTCTTCTAATGAATTGGGAATTCTGGCTGCCTCCTTACCCAAAGCTCAAATGCTACGGACATATGTCATGTTAAAACAAGCCGACTTCCAATTTCCTTGTGATGTAGGGCTTTTTAAATGTTTGAGAGCATTGGATTTCATGAGGCAAGATAAACAGGAAGTTGAGAAGCAGTTGCTTACTTCCCTGGGCAATCTCCAACATCTAAGGTACCTCGACCTCTCCTTCACTTTGATTGAAATGTTACCTGAATCGTTGACTAGCCTCTGCTTTTTACAAACTTTGATATTAAGAGATTGTGAAATGCTTTGTGAGTTACCCAAAGAGATGTGCAAATTGACCAACCTCAGATGTTTGGATATAACTGATTGTGATAACTTGACTCACATGCCCCCAAAGATGGGGCAATTGAGCTGCCTCCAAGAATTAAGCAATTTCATTGTGGGTAAGACCAATGAGATTGCATGCAGTGGCATAGGAGAGTTGCAAGGTTTGAACCTTAGAGGACGTCTACAAATTGAACTCCTTAAGAATATAACAGATGCTATTGATGTTCCACGAGATACTCTCATCAACAAACAAAATCTTACTTCTCTTGATCTATTTTGGGGTCATTCTACGGATGTGAAATTTGGTGATTTGGAAGAAGATAGAGAAAGAGAAGTGCTTGAAAAGCAGGTACTTCAGTGCCTCCAACCACATCGAAATCTGAAGAAGTTGGGAATATTTCACTACGGGGGCCTCAACTTTCCAAGTTGGAGGATGGACACCACTCTCACTGAATTAGTTGAAATCACATTAACAGGGTGTTGGAGATGTAACCACTTGCCACCACTTGGGGAATTGCCCTTTCTCAAAGTCCTTAGAATTGATGAATTGAAGAATGTGGATTGCATTGGTAACGAGTTCTACGGCAATGAAGTATCGGGAGGATTTCCATCATTAAAACAACTTTATATTTATCATATGGAAAAATTGAAGACATGGTCAAGGTTAGAATGGAAGGGCAATAGGGCGTTCCCTAGCCTTGTCAAATTGGAAATTTGGCGTTGTCCCATGCTATCTACATTGGAATTTTTTCCAGACATCAAAGATTTGAATGTGGACCAAGGGATGATGCAAAGCCTCAAAAATCTGAAATCGTTTGAGTCTATGGACCAACAAAATTGTAACCAATCGTCTTTTGCCGATGAAGACCGGATAAGAAGCCAGAGCTCTCTTCAATACTTGTCTATTGACTCTTGCAACAAACTAATATTTTCAGGCCTAGGGATTCGTTACCTCAGTTCCCTTGAGAGACTGGGTATATGGAACTGCGATAAGTTTGCACACGTGGCACATGAATTATCTTTCCTTACCAGCCTCCAACATCTCGATTTAATTGGGTGTCATGGTTTGAAGAGTTTACCAGAGGGGATCGGGAATCTCACATCTCTTCAAGAGCTATTTATTGATCATTGCCCTGAGATGGCGTCCTTGCCAAGAGAGCTACAACGCCTCTCTGCACTCAAATATCTGTCTATTTCTGGATGTCATCCGTCATTAGAGATTCAATGTACGAAAGGCACAGGTGAGGACTGGGACAAGATCCAACACATCCCTGGTATCAAGATTAATGATCGTCTTATCGCAAGAGATTAATAATGGTTAGCCTTCCTACTTGTTGTCTTTTTTCTAAAATAATATCTATTATTTATTTCTAATGCAACTCTTGTTTGTAATTGTAAATGTAATTGTAATTGTAATTGTAGGTAGGAAGAAAAGAGGGGACGAAAGTAGTTGCGATATAAAAGAAAGCTGCTTGCTTGCACATGAGTCGAAAGACTTAATTAGGTATGATTATAATTTTCAATACTGCCCTTGTAAAAAATTTATAATGCATAAAGAAATATAGAGGCAAAAAGGTTAGGAGATTCAATCTCTTTAGTTTGACATTTTATTAGGAAGAGGAAAATCATTTAATAGTATTACTTGTATTATATAATATTATATAGATCATATATCATGTACTTGGGCATGCATATCTAGGCCTAACAACAGTGTCCGGGTATAGATTTATAAGGTTAGGACGGGGTAAGATGATTTTTTGACTAGGGTGCTTTTCCTCATTTTATTTTATTTTTTTTTTCATTTTCATGAATTATTATCCATTCACATGTTGCTAAGTAAAGTGCTATTTTAATTGGATTGGAGAATTCTATAATTAATGCTTTAATTTAATTTAGTGGGCCCTCACACATTGCTTTAAAAAATGATAAATGCTAATGATGAAAAATCCATGTGGAGGGTGTCTGTTCAGGGCCCTGCAGTGGACTCTGTGGATCGAAGGTGGGGTCCCTTAGCACCAAGCAGCAGTCACATTCCAACTTCGACAACACCGAAGTCATCGGGATAGGGTGCGTTATTTGCAAGTACTTGGTCGAGTAATTGGCAGGTTGATCTGGTGGTGCACCATGGGAAGGAGTGAGGGAGCACAGAAGAAGAAGAAGAGAGTGTGAACCAGTGCGGGTTCATTGCAGTACGGTAGTCTCGCAAATGGCAATCTTCCCAACTGTAAATTGAGAGATGCGAGTGGCGGCCTCTCCTTTTTCAGTGAGAACCGAGTGTTGGTGGACAACAGAAAAGATTTAAAATTTGAAATTCTATGCCAAAATAGTTGGAAGGACGCGTATCTAGCGACTTCTCGCCGAAATATATCAAGATCGTGTACTGACATATTTTTGTCAAAAGTTGTTGTAGTGGAGGTTTTACAAGACCATGTTGATAGACATTTGGCTAATTATAAAAAAAAAAAAAAGAACAACATGTTCTCAGTTTGTGTAAAAAAAAAATTTCTCGTAACTAAAATGGTCGTATTTTCTGATAATGTAGACATTACTTAGGCTTTCTTTCTTTAGTGAAATTTCTGTCAGGAATTTACCATATCCAAGAATTCCTGAACATGATATGACAGGCTGTACCCTGGAATTTCTGAATTCCATATTTTTTTACTGACATTTTTAGATTTCAGCCACCTTTTGACCTTTGGAAATCCAGGAATTCCACTCCATATGTATTTTTATTGAATTCCTAGATGCTCAAGCCCAAAGGGGTATTCAGGAATTTCACTTTGTTTGAGAATTCAAAAATACTCCAGACAGGAATTCTTGGAATCCCAACAAAGAAACATGCCCTTAGCATCATACATGCTCGAGTATGGTCATATGTGCTGGCGTCGCAACGAATTTGAATATTATATGACCATTAAACTTTCAGGGCCAAAAGTAAGAGAGAAAATTTGGCTCGACCTAATAGCAGGACACTCGTTTTGAGACTCCCTACGATACTGGTGCCTCCTCTACTCTTTTATTTTGGGCGACATAAGGTTCAAAATTTTCATCCACGATCGAACTTGGCCCAACGTTTTGGACCAAAACAACTAGAGACCCAAATTTTAGGGCTTAATTAACCACGGATTGTGAGAAATTTGAGAAAAACAAATGATGATGCAGTATAGTGTCATTTCACATATTTCTCGGTGTTTGCCAAACATTGAATGTAGTGATTCTTCCCCATGGAACGAAGGGATTCCTCTTTGGTCCCCTAAAACTAGGCTAAGCACAAACAAAAGCTCAAGCTTGAAGCAGTCAACACAATTTATTTTTAATGTGTTGTTTGACATATTGATGAATGCACAAAATGCTCAAATTATCTGCAGTAACAGCTAATATTGAGCTTAAATCTTGATTTAGAAGTTGTAAAGAAACTACGATGGCAAAAATTGCTTAAGGTTTACAAGGTCCTTTTAGTTGATAATATACATATATGCATGTTGTATACAGAGTTAAAACCACTATGAGAAATGAAGCTCAAAAGATACCATAGAGATTTATTTTGATGCCTTAGCTCGATAATTAGTAAGGATGGAGAGATTGTGGAAGAGGCACAGTATAAGATAAAAGTGGAATGGTTGAAGTAGAGACTCGCTTCTAGAGTTCTTTGTGATTGGCGCATGCCAACAAGTTTGAAGAAAATGTTTTACAAAGAGAGCTACTAGATACACACTACAAATTGATCTCTGCACATTGAATTATTTTTTATACTACAATACCCATCTAGAAAATTACTTAAAAGGACATCTATCAAACTCTCTGTATCCCTAACTTCTTTCTACACCACCCCACCGCCACCCCACCCACCACCTCCTCCTCCCCCAGCACCATCGCCGGAGGGGGAGATGGAGGAGAGGAGGATAGATAGGGAGAGGGAGAGAGGATGGGAGGCGGCCAGGGAGTGGGAGAGAGATTGAGAGAAAGTGAGTGGGGCGAGCAAGGGCGGGCGGAGGCGGAAGAGAGAGGGAGAGGAAAAGAGAAGGAGTGTAGAGAAAAGTTGAGAGAGTAGAGGTTAAGGAATTTTGGGCAAAACAAGGTGTTTATAGAGTAAGTATGGAGAGTGTAAAGAGTACCAGTGTGGAGAAAGCAAATACCATGTGTATTTATCCTTTCTTTTACAAAACAACAGTGAGACCAGCCATGACCTATGAAGCAAAATATTGGTGGATGTGTAATAAAACTAAAGATATTATTAGAAATGTGAGCTTTCAAGAGCATTTAGGGGTCGCATCAAAAGATAATAAAATAAAAGAAAACAATTTAAAATGAATTCAACATGTCCAACACAGGCCCGCGGAAGTGTTGAGGAAAAGTTTTTCAACGCATGTTAATGGCCCACAAAGGGTAAGAAGGTATAGGCTAAAGATGATGTAGATCAATCTAGTAAGATTGGGTCTTAAGAAGAGCAACCTATTGGAAGATTTGGCTAGAATAGATCCAAATGGAAAAACAAAACTCATGTGACAGACCCCAACATAATTGGAACAACGCTTTGATAAAAATATTTTCTCTATGCGCGCGCACAAAAAAAAAAAAAAAAAACTAAGCCTTTTTTTTTTTTTTTGTTTTTTTAGCCCTTTCTTCGTTAGACAAGCCTGCAATTCACCGACAGCCCTATCTAAGTGGATGCTGATGGCAAGCATCTAAGATTTCTTTGTACAGCATCTTATTTGGAACAACAGAGCAAGATAGAATGTGCTATAAATTAATGGCATTTCAAATAATGAAAATGTAGAAATCATTAAATAGACTTGACAAAATTTCAGTACTCTTTTATTGGAAGGGCCAGGTCTGCACTTGGTCATTAGCTCGATGTCAACCTAACAATACAAATAAGACCTATGCTACACCCGATTGATTATTCTCATCCCACCTCTCTCTGCCAGCTCCTAGGCCTCTCTCCTGAGGAGAAAAAAAGTATCAGTATATATAATGAAAAGTGCCCCCTAAAGAATCAGTGAAATTACTAGCCCTCAAACCCTCATCAGTAGCAATTGGTATATCAATGCACCCAAGATTATATGGGAAACAGCATACTGAAGACATGCATCTTAGCGCTCCAAACACACAACAGGCACCACAAATCACCCACAAATTATAAATGGGGTTCATGACTTGTTACCAGACCTTTTGTCTATAGAATACATAGGAGATCACATAATGCAGAAACAGAAAATCCTACTTACCTTGAGCCGAGCCCCAAGTACATGAGATCCAAGATTAACTTAATTGGTCTTTGTTTCAGTGCCTCTGACAATATGCAGGTTAAATCCTCCCATGATGATGCCACAGCCACTTGGGTTAGATGTAAGAAAGACCACCACTTCGGTGGATGGTGTTTCACAAGGCTTCTGTAAGAAGAGAGAGCCACAAGCCCAATTTATACACACTCTAATCAGTCCCCTACCATCAAGGAAATTACCCAAGGACACTCCAGTTTTCCCCCCTTTCGAACCTGGTTCAGAGATCCACCACATTGGATTTATATAACCAAAATTCCACATTTACTCGTGCACCACTAATAATCAGATGACAAGAAGTTTGTTTCATGATGGAAATAATGTTCCAAGGGATGCAGCATTAACCGTTAGTTTACAAAGCAAAATGTTATAAACATATTATCTCAATGGATGGAGAGGGGTGTGATAATCATTTAACTGCTAAAAGCATATAGTGAAACAAATGTTGAGTGGGTAACCATGCCATCAATTCCAAGGTTAAACACAAAACTTGTAGCAGCAATATAATTTAACAAATACGGACTCAAAACAAGCCGCTCATTTGAGAAGATATTTTTCAGTTGGATACGTTGTGCTTCACATGGAAACCAATTTTCATGGGCAATATATCTTGTTTGGAAAAATCAATCAAGGCTTCTTTCACCCATGATTTGACAGAGAAAACAATGCTGAACAACAAAATCCATTGCTAACACTTCCCACTCCATCTTCCCATGAGAGCATTTGAAAAGCACATGCATCCGAAGAAAATCTCGGTTCCGTGATTTTAGACAGTTGTGCTCAAGGCCATTAACTCATTTTTCCTTTCTCCTCCTGTCCCTGTCCCTCTCTCTGGACTTATCATGGTCATCCCTCTCCCTACTCCCACTCTTCTCACGCTCCCTCCCCCTTTCACTGTCTGGCTCGCGGGCTTTATCACGGTATCTGTCTCGGTCCCTGTCTCCATCAGTGTCCCTATCCCTGTCTCTGATTGATGACTTGCGTTGTGGACTACGACTTCGACTATGGCTACGATGCCGCTTCCGTGAAGAATCACGGCTTTCATCATGTTTATCCTTCCTCTCTAGAGATGTCCGCTCTACAATTTCAAAATTAGAAAATATATGAGCATGCACAATGGCCAAATTTAATCAACCATAGACAATCAAACCTCTCACACAATAATACTGCCAAGTTTTGTTGATGGCTTAACTGAGTCAAGAATCATAATAACATCCATTAAACTCAGATATAATCCATTAACTCAGCAATAATTAGGCCAAGGATCATGAATTCATGATAGATCCCATTCACCCAACCACAGTCGAGATTGTTCAGATAGGCCTAACATTGCAAGATGTAAATATAATATAATTTTAGTTTTCAACTATTTAGCAGAAGCCAAAAGCATAGCAATGTCAGAGCTCTCCATATAGAAAGTAGCATAGAGTATACTAGAAGGAGAATGATGCAGTTTTCTGTTGATTTAATATTTTAGGGTTTTTAAAAAAAGTCACTAGTTTTGACCTACGTGCAACATGCTTGTTATTCCCTAGAACATCTTCCGCACGGTAACTTGAAACTTTCCGTTCAATTTCCTCTGAGCTTCTGATACCCCGCTCTTCAAGAGACTCACGGTACTCTATCACAGAGACCTCTAGACGCCGTAATTTTTGCCTGTAGAACAAAAGCTCAGTTAATCCCCCAATTCCACAGACAATAACATATTCCAGCTACATTTTTATGTATCAGAACTAAGGTTCATCTATGCAACTTTGAGTCACCCAGTTGAACGCACACCCCTTTATTTTGTATGGGGTGGAAAACTCAGGAACACAGTATCCCACCCAAAGTTTTGAAACTCAGTGAGGTCCAAAGTCAACTTCTTCGAGTCATTGGTTTCAAAAGCAGGCTATCAAGTCACTTGGACTCAGCTGAACATCATGCATATCAGTTGAATCTTGGTGCAACTTGGCTAGCTCATGTACTAAAGAGGTGACTGAAATGAAGATTTGAATCCATGATCCCTCCCCTGCGACTCTGATTGTTGCACTGTTCAAAACAATGTGCAATGAATAGTCATGCATTCTAGGGTCATATTCACACCCATAGCAAATTGGAGTGCAAGTTAAATATAGAGGAATTAATTATGTCTAACCCAGATTGATGGGATAAGGTTATGATAATGATGATGACTGGTTTCTGGAACATCCAAATGCACCATAAGATTTCCATATGACTTGAAATATGTTACAACCTGTGTTCTTCGCTCGTACTACTGTCCAGATGAGTAGGAACACTTGTATCAGTGCCCACCTCCTGCTCATCAGCCTTGCCTGCACCACCACCGGCATTTTCACTTCCAGATGATGAGTAGCTTAAACCCAGACCATGAGCATCTTTTCTTTCATCATCACTAACATCATCCTCACGAGCCCATTTAGAAGCCGGCAAAACAGGATCAGATTTTCTATTCTTTGAGAAGGCTTTTAGTTCAGGTTGTGGAATTGCAAGTGTGGGAGCCAAAGGTGCAGAAAAACCTTTATCTTGCAATTTTGACACTTCATCCCCATATCGACTCCATCCCGATGACCCAGATGGCTCCAGTCCAAGCTCATTCTCTCTACTACTGGCATTATTTGCATTCCAGATGCTTTCATCTCTTGAATACTTAGTGGAGTTAGACTGACTTTGTCCATACTTCATATCATCCTCTCGCTCATATCCCCTCTGTTTTTCTGCCTCTTCCAGACTAAGCAATCTGGAAACCATCATCTCCCTACCGCCACAGAGGGATAGTCCATTATGTCTGCAGCGTCTTTCCAGCTCAGCTAGGGGAAGATTTAGCAGCTCCTTCATAGCTGCCCCTTTCCCCATTGCTAATGCAGCATCTTGATTGAGCTTACCTCCATCAGTGGTAACTTCGGAGCTGGTTTTCTTTTCAATTTCCGGTGCATCTCCACATATGGAATGAAAGGGGATGACACCTGAGTTACTCGATCGAAGAAAAGTTGCACGCAGTCCATTCACATATGCATCTGAAAAGAGAAACCAGTCTGACCACACTTGGAGAACCTTCAGAACACGTTCCTAGAGTATCCAAAAAGGGAAAAACCATGTTACAGAAAATTCATAGAAACCGGCTAGTAAAACAGGTATTTTACTACCGCATGATGCACAAATGAAAAAACTAAAATTCTTTTTGCTTGACCCAGCAATAGCATAGGTGGAAAGCACCTTTCAATAACACAAGCCTTTCATTTGATGGGGCTAGCCTTTGACCTTCTACCCAATATCTCCCCCAACAGACAATTCTACAGAATCTACACATCCAACGAAAATGAAGTGATAACAGTCAAATAATCCACCCAAATGGGAACAGTTGATGGGGAGGTTTTTTGTGATGTCTTCCACCACAAGGCTCAGCATACACACAGTGTTGCTCACCCAAAAGCAAACTCAACATGTACAGTTGATTGAGTCAAATAAAATGATCGACTGATCATTGTATATTTCATTCTGACAAAACCCAGCAGCAAATGCCAAGTACAAGTATCAGACTTTGAGGTGCGAACTTACTTTGAGGGCCTCTGCCGTGATCCTTCCAGTTATACTGCGATACAAGTCATTGAAGCTCTCCATTATGTCAGGAAGGCTAGCTTCGAATTTCGTACGATAAGCTGAAGCATTCTTTACAGGAGCGCTACTGTTGTGAAGTATATCAGAGACAAGCATAAGTCTAGCAACTTTGGTTGGGATCGGTGTTTCTTTAAGGGTCAATGATTCAGTAAGAACCTCAACTACCTGCAGATATGAGAAGCGCATGAACTGAGTATTTCTTGTAAACAAACCCAATTTTAGAGTTATCTTAATTTCTTCTGATTTCCTTGACACTATTCAACCAATAAGATTAATTGAACTAATAGGGATATGATGCTCAAATACGGCATGGATATGGAAAGCACACACCATTGATACAGTAGGAACATGGACTCTACACATAAAAGTATCGGATACGATACAGTATGTGTTTGTATTTCATTTGAAGCACCTATGTATCATATAAAAAATATAAATAGAGTATGCCATGAAAGAGAACTTCAAAGAATCAAAGGAAAAATGGTTAAAACTGATAATTTCTCAAAATTAAAAGAAATAAAAAGAGGAAAGAAAAAAACTGCCATGCACAGTACAATAAGTCTATACTTGAGGGCCGAGTTCTCATCAAGGGAAGATGTTGGATCAAACCCGGAGGGTGTGATTGATGCACAGACCAAACATCACTCAAGATTAGAGCCATATTCAATTTGGTTAGAGTGTTCCTCAAATGTGATGGAATGGTCAGCAACAACTTCACTAGAACAGAAGCTCGTGTTCTATGTATACTGAGGTTGCCTTCTATAAATACTCAGGTTCAGGTTCTGTATACTGAGGTTGGCAGAACGAAATACTGAGGTTACAGAGAAAATGTAAATCACTCTGCTGAAACTTCTTTCTCTCAATAAAAACGAAAATATAGAGATTCAAGAGAAGAAACTTGTCCTCTTGATCTTAAACAATCAGAAAAGAAGACCAATGGATAAACCAAGTATGGAACCTTAAGATTTCACTCTAACTTCTTCATATGAAAGAGAATACATGACTCTACTTGTGGACTACATTTCTAAACCAGGATTGAACAGTAATTAATCCCTTACAATTTCCTAAGCAATAAGTTAATAATGAAAATACATAAATAAACCAAAAGACACATAGAATACCCAAGATACAATGATGCTACATAGAGCCAAGAGACATGACTGCATAGAGCAGTGAGCAACATTAAATTCCTGCAGCTACAATGGGCAGTGAACCAACTGCATTGAGCAGTGAACAAAACATAAAATCTAGCTTACTTCTAACAGCCCCCCTTAAGCTAGATTTCTCTTACTCCAAGTAAGGTCTTCATTTTGATGAACAAGTCCTTCTTCAAAGGCTTGGTGAACAAATCTGCCACTTGATCTTGAGATTTGCAATAGTTAACTTCAACTTCTTTGTCCTTCACCAATTCTCGAATGAAATGATACTTGATCTTTATGTGCTTGCTTTTGCCATGAAACATTGGATTCTTTGACAGAGATATGGCTGATTTATTATCACAAAACAGTTTTATAGCTCCTTTTTGCTCATGATTTAACTCTTCCAGAATCCACCTTAACCACCTAGCTTGACAACCAGTGGCAGCAAGAGCAATATATTCTGCTTCAGCTGTTGAGAGAGCTACAACAGATTGCTTCTTTGAAGACCATGAAACTGCACTAGAACCAATATTGAAAGCATACCCCGAAGTACTCTTACAGTCATCAACACTTCCAGCCCAATCACTATCACAAAAACCAACTAAACTTGGATTTTCAGTTTTGTAATAGTGGAGGCCATGACTTTGACTTCCTTTCACATATCTTAAAATTCTTTTTCCAACTTCCCAATGAGCATCTCTTGGAGATTCCATGAAGCGACTGAGCATACTTACTGCATATGTGAGATCCGGTCTTGTTGTTGTTAAGTACATTAAACCTCCAACAAGACTTCGATAAAGAGTTGGATCCACCACTTTCTTTCCATCAAATTTGCTTATTTTCAAGCCAACTTCCATAGGAGTGCTAATAGGTTTTGCATCTTCCATCTTAAACCTTTTCAACAATTCTTTAGCGTATTTCTTTTGAGAAATGAAAATTCCATCGTCATTTTGATTTACTTCAATTCCAAGAAAGAAATGAAGTAAACCCATATCCGTCATCTCAAATTTATGCATCATGGCCATTTTGAAATCTCTAAACATTTCAACACTACTCCCAGTAAAAATCAAGTCATCCACATATAAGCAAGCAATGAGAATCTCACCTTGAGGACTTTTCTTGACATAGAGAGTGTGCTCATAAGGTGACTTGTGAAAACCGCTTTCTTCAAAATATGCATCAATCTTTTTGTACCATGCCCTTGGTGCTTGCTTTAAGCCGTACAAAGCCTTTTTCAACTTGCATACTTTCATCTCTTCATGCTTCTTCTCGTAGCCTGGAGGTTGATCAACATACACCTCTTCTTCTAAGATGCCATTCAGAAATGCTGATTTCACGTCCATTTGGAAGACTTTCCATTGATTTTGAGCCGCGAGAGCCAATACCAAACGAATGGTGTCTAGTCGTGCAACGGGAGCAAAGACTTCATCATAGTCAACTCCTTGCTTTTGCTTATAGCCCTTGGCTACTAAGCGAGCTTTGCATTTTTCAACTTCACCTCTTGCATTTAACTTGGTCTTGTATACCCACTTTACTCCAATTGTCTTCTTGCCTTTAGGAAGTTTTACCAACTCCCAAGTATCATTTCTTTCAATAGCTTCAATCTCTTGATCCATAGCTTTAATCCACCTTTGATCTTTAGAGGCTTCTTCAAAAGTAACCGGATCGGCATCTACAAACAAAGCAAAGCTCATTCCACCATTAGTAATCATAACATAATCACTAGATGGATACCTTGTTGATGGTTGATGTGGCCGACCAGATCTCCTTGGTGTAGGTTCTTCTTCATGTTCATCATTTTGATCTGAATTCTCCCTTGATGATGATGATGGAGAATTTACAACTTCATCATTTTGTTCTTCTAATTCTTCATCAAGCAAGATGGAGCTTTGTTTCTTCTCATTTTCATTCCACTCCCATGACTCTTCTTCATTGAATTTTACATCTCTACTAACAATGATTTTGTTAGTCAATGGATTGAACAACTTGTATGCTTTGGATTTTTCACTATAGCCAACGAAGATACATTTCTCCGATTTGTCATCCAGTTTTCTTCTTTTTTCATCCGGTATATGTGAATAAGCAATACTACCGAATATTCTCAAATGACTGACACAAGGCTTATGACCACTCCAAGCTTCTTGAGGGGTCATATCTTGTATGCTTTTTGATGAGGCACGATTAAGAAGATAGACAGCACATGCTACTGCCTCTGCCCAAAATGAATTAGGCATCCTTTTGGCTTTCAACATACTTCTTGCCAAATCCATGATTGTTCTATTTTTCCTTTCTGCAACCCCATTTTGTTGGGGTGTGTAGCGAGTGGTGAGTTGATGCTTTATCCCATTTTCTTTCAAGAATTCTTCGAACTCATTTAATACATACTCACCACCACGATCAGTTCGCAAAGTTTTCAACATGAAACCACTTTGCTTTTCAACCATAGCCTTGAAAGTTTTGAAATGGCCAAACACTTCAGATTTTTCTTTTAAGAAGTACACCCATGTTTTTCTGCTACAGTCATCAATGAAGGTAAGAAAGTAACGATTACCTCCATTTGAAGTTGTGTTCATAGGCCCACACAAATCTGAATGCACTAATTGAAGTGGACTTGATGCTCTCCAAGCTTTTCCAATAGGAAAAGAGTCTCTATGATGCTTTCCAAGTGCACATCCTTCACAAACTTGGTCTTGGCGATCTATATTGGGCATGCCTCTCACCATATGCTTTTTACACATCAAAGATAATGAACTGAAACTTAAGTGACCAAAACGGAGATGCCATAACCATGAGCTGTTTTTGATGATTGCACTAAAGCATGGCAAAGATTCATATTGAATGTTCAAGCCAAACATATTATTTGGAGACATGCGTACCTTTGTAATTAGAGAATTGTTCTTGTCTCTAATTATACAATGATCACCCTTGAAATGAACATCATGCCCTTTGCGAAGAAGCTGTCCAACACTAAGAAGATTATGATTTAAGCCTGGCACAAATAAGACATTAGAGATTCTCTTTTGGTCTCCTTTCTTTGTACGAAGGAGGACATCACCACATCCTTTTGCTGGAAGCCTTCTATCATCACCAATCTTGACTTCAGATTGAATGGAATTGTCAAGATTAATAAACACATCTCTATTGCCAGTCATGTGGTTACTACAACCACTATCAAGATACCATATATCACCGCAAACATTTTCGCTGACATTACAAGCAAGTAGGACACTTTCATCACCTTCCTTTTCTTGAACATTTTCATGCATAAAACTTGATTCATTTTGTCCTTCATCAGCCATTTTCTTTCTGCAGTATGCTTGTATATGCCCATACTTCTTGCAATAATGGCATTGAATATGAGAATAGGGAGAGCCATGACCTCTTCCCCTTCCTCGTCTTCCACCTCTGCCTCTTGTAGGAGTATTGTTACCAAGAGATTCAGATTCTTTTTCATTTTTCTCATATGTGCCACGTCCATGGCTACTTCTTCCTCTTCCACGGCTGTATCCTCCTCTTTTTCCTCTAGCACCTCTCCCAAAAGAGAGTTGAGATTGAAATGCCTGCTCTAGAGGAGAAGAATCAAATTGCTTCATGCGAAGTTCATGGGATTGGAGTGATCCCACTAGACTTTCTATAGACAATGAAGACAAGTCTTTTGATTCTTCAATTGCTGCTACAACATATTCAAACTTACGGGTCATACTTCGGAGGATTTTTTCAACAACCCGTTGATCTTCGATTTTTTCTCCATTTACTCTTAGTTGATTAACAAGAGAAATGACTCGGTTGTAGAAGTCATCAATCGATTCAGATTCTTTCATCCGTAGAGAATCAAATTCACATCTGAGAGTTTGTAATCTTACCATCTTTACCCTGTCTTCTCCTTTATAAGATGTGTAGAGTATGTCCCATGCTTGCTTTGCTGAAGTGGCTGAGGAGATTCTTTCAAAGACAGCTTCATCCACCGCTTGAAAAATGAAGAACAACGCTTTCTTGTCCTTCTTGCGATTCTCCTTCAACTCATTAAGTTGTTGTTGGTTGAGAGCATTTGCATCAGCTGGTTCTTCGAAACCAGTTTCAACAATATCCCATAGATCTTGAGATCCATACAGCACCTTCATTTGGATACTCCATTGGTTGTAGTTCTTTCCACTGAATCGAGGAAGTTGTGGTTGCAGCATGTTGTTGGAAGCCATTGAATCTCCTTGAACAAGGCTCTGATACCACTTTGATGGAATGGTCAGCAACAACTTCACTAGAACAGAAGCTCGTGTTCTATGTATACTGAGGTTGCCTTCTATAAATACTCAGGTTCAGGTTCTGTATACTGAGGTTGGCAGAACGAAATACTGAGGTTACAGAGAAAATGTAAATCACTCTGCTGAAACTTTTTTTCTCTCAATAAAAACGAAAATATAGAGATTCAAGAGAAGAAACTTGTCCTCTTGATCTTAAACAATCAGAAAAGAAGACCAATGGATAAACCAAGTATGGAACCTTAAGATTTCACTCTAACTTCTTCATATGAAAGAGAATACATGACTCTACTTGTGGACTACATTTCTAAACCAGGATTGAACAGTAATTAATCCCTTACAATTTCCTAAGCAATAAGTTAATAATGAAAATACATAAATAAACCAAAAGACACATAGAATACCCAAGATACAATGATGCTACATAGAGCCAAGAGACATGACTGCATAGAGCAGTGAGCAACATTAAATTCCTGCAGCTACAATGGGCAGTGAACCAACTGCATTGAGCAGTGAACAAAACATAAAATCTAGCTTACTTCTAACAAAATGAATAGAAGTCAAAGAGATCACTTTAATCCAACAGATCTGCGTGACACTTGAGCAAGAATTCATGGGGCTATTGTCCTCTAATGAAGAAAAAACTTGTATCAAGAGATGTGACATTGTGAGAGAATTGATCCTTACTCTTTTATTCTAGCTTAAAGTGTTAAGATTCCACACTAATTAAGGAGATGTCTATGCACAATCTGCGAAAGAGGAAATCACATTTCCTCTTCTGCTGCACCGAGAGTCCGACGTGGGAGGGTGAGAAGTCCCGATCCACGATAGTGGGGAAAAAAATACAAAAAAGATGTAACGAAGACGTCGGGAAAATCGACGGCATTTATATTGCATTTTCATGGTAACTGACATTACACAAAGAGTCGTGCTCCACAGCCTGGGAAATGTGCCCGGGCTGTGGGGACCGTGCCACAGCCCCGGCGCATTTCCCCGGGCTTTATGGACTTTTCCTTACACAAATGCGTCCTAAGAAAGTCTATCCTTGCACCGCATGCATAAGAAGAAGGCCTTGGTACCTTAGAATCAGTCAAGTCAGGTAGTGGAAAGTGGTATTTTACGGTTAAGAAATCAACGATATGGCCAATTAGCTCACTACTTGCCACCCCTTTGTTGACAACCTCTTTTGACTCCATGCCTTCATATATCTTGATGAGTTACCCTCAAGGATTACCTTTGTAGCAAGGGTGGACCCAGAATATCTAACTTGGGGGGCAGGAGGGGCTTAATGTAAAAGAAATATTGGGAGAAGGGGCAAATGTAAAAAAAAAAATAAAATAACAACACATTAATTATCAAAATCTGTAGGGGGTTCTTTGAAGTTTTTAACTTTTTTCCAAGTAGGGTGGGGGCTTCATCCCTGAGACCCATGTACTTGGTTCGTCCCCTGCTTTGTAGGAAACTATAGCCCACCAAATACCCTAGATCGATCCAACAAATGAGCTTCAAGAGGCTAATTTTGAACCCCATTGGATGGGAACGCTACCTCTCACCTAGTTGCTCAAGCATTGATCCCTGATATACTCTCTTCCTATAGTTGTGAGCGCCTCCTCCCCACATAATGTGGGTGTTCTCTCCTCGCAGGCTTTCTCTTGGGTCCCAACTCCGAACCGCTTTGGCTAAGCCACCCAAAAAACAAAAAAAGAAGTTGATTTTGAATTTGCTAAGTTGCAGCCTCCAGGCTTTAGTTTTTAAGTAGTTCATTTTGGTTTTCAATTCTTTACGTTGTTGTAGACTCAATTGTCTTTACATGACTTCTTGCTTTTAATGCAAAACTAGAAAAAAAAAATCTCACGGGGATCACAATAAGAGGAAAAAAAAATGAAATAAAAAACATGCATAAATAGCTATGAAATAAATTGTCTTTTTATTAAGGAAAATTTTACAAAAAAAAAAAACTTTAAATGACTAGTAGATTAAAAAGGTCACTTTGGCAAACCTTACACCAAATCAGCCTTCCCGTCTAAAAAAATCTTTTTTTCTTTGAGGGTCGACGTCAACCCTCGCTAGATTGTTCAAGTGGGGTGGCTTAGGGTTTAGAAGCGAAGGAGCGGAGAAGCTCACATGGGTCTTGCTTCTCAGCTCTGGGATTGTTCTCCTCATTGTAGTAGCAGTTTCTGTTATTCTGTATACTCGTAAATGCAGCGAAGGGTAATGGAGAATGGTGTTGTTTACAGGGCTGCCTTAATTCACTGAGTGATGTTTTGAGAAGCTCGAATTGCAACAGGGGCTCTACAGAATTGGTGTCACTTCATTAGCTCTGTTTTTCAAAACTGTTCTTCCCTCTCAGTTGCAGTGAAGACAATTGAATTGAATAAAAATAGGATGGGTGAGGTGCTGGAATTTATAACCCAAATGGGGTAGACACAGGAACCTAGTGAGATTGCTTGGGTAATATAGCAACAAGAAGGTGGTGTATCTGTTGTATGACTGCCAATGGGAATTTGGGTGAGAAGATGGGGATGAAGAGGGATCCTGCAATTAGTACATGGGCATCTAAGTATAAGGTTGTGATGGAGATTGCAAGGGGGCCCTGCTTCCTTCACCATGAGTGTCATCGTGCTATCCCACAGGGAGACAAGGCCGGTTTTGACTTTTCAAAAGCCCAATGCGAATCACTAAAATGGGCCCTTTATTCATTTTTATAATTTTTTAATATATGCACATATATATAACATGTTTTTATAAATTTAGCCCAAAAATAATAATTTCATTAAAAACCAAATAATATCATATGATAAATACATTTAATACATAAATAAAATACAGTTAATACATAAATAAATGAATTTCTCATACCAGCATCTCGGTAAGAGTACTGATCGTCGGCCAAATAATTTCTCATACCAGCATCACCATCTACAAGATAAGGTGAAAAACAAAATCACAATTAAAAAAATATTATTGAAATGATTTTCTTCTTGCATTTTGAGAAGCAAAATCTTCAATTATGCTTTCAAATTCAAGATTTTCTAATCATGAAAAAAATTACCTTCAATTGATTTCTATAATGACCAATTTTGCAGTGAAAAAAGCCACACTTTCGCTTTTGGAATCTCCCCAATCTACCAAGACAACGATGATATGGCTGTTATGAAGATTGAAGAAGATCTATAAGCTATGGGCCCATGTGCTGATGTATACAAATCTGATGCAAGTGGCTTTTTTTGTAAGTTGCTGTTCACTGTTGTTTTGGATTTGGGCCTAACTCAAACTTAGGCGAGTTGCAAATGGGTCCACCTGACCTGTATTGACTTGTTGCCAAAGGAAATGGCTTGTCAGCAGAATGAATCACCGGATCAGGTCCAACCCGACCCGAACTCTACCTAAACTAAGAAGACTGGGCTGCCTCGGTCTTCGTGTTTGGGGAAAAACAAAAGGAAGCACTGAAGTGTACAGAACAAAGAGATGTGGCGTGGCGGGTGGGTGGACGGTGGAGTCGTGGAGCAGCAGTAGCAATCAACCCGTGGTGCTGGCCTGCTGGGTGCTTCTTCTTCTTCTTCTTATTTTTTTTTATTTTTTATTTTTGGGCTTGCTGTTTGGTTGAGATGGGGTATTGGGGTTCAAAGGAGTTCGATTGATGAAGAGTTGATGCGTTTGACAGTTTGACTGTTGGGTAGCCTGGGTGCTTCGTCCGAAGTGATGATGGACTGATGGTGCATGACTACTACTGTAGCAATCAACCAGTGGTACTGGCCTGCTGGGTGCTTCTTCTTTTTTTTTTTCTTTTTTTTTTTTTGGGCTTGCTGTTTGGTTGAGATGGGGTTCAAAGGAGTTCGATTGATGAAGGGTTGGGGTAACCTGGGTGCTTCGTCCGAAGTGGTGATGGACTGATGGTGCTTGACTGCTAGGCGCTAGCACGAAGATGATGGGCCAGCCGGTTCTGGCGATGGCGGTGCAGTCGATTTGGGCCTCACCGGTTATGGCGGTCCAGTTCTCTACTGCTTCTTCTTCTTCTTCTTATTGTTAAATTTTTTTTTTTTTTGGCTTGTTGTTTGGTTGAGATGGGGTTCAAAGGAGTTCGATTGATAAAGGGTTAAGGAGTTTGAGAAGGAGGTCGGTGGATTTGGAGGAGTGGAAACGTTTTCTTCTTGAGGAGAGGAAATGTTTTTGAGCCCCCTGAAAAGTGGGGGCCCGGGGGGGGGCGGGGCGGGCGCACTTACTACCCTGCTTCAGGGTCGGGCCTGCACGGAGATCTGATGTCAAGTAGCATTGTGTTTGATAAGAACATGGGGCCCCATCTGGGAGAGTTTGGGTTAAAGAGATTGTTACAGATGAATGGAAGAGGTTCAACTCCTAGGAAAGCCTCCAAGATTGGATCTGCCTTGAATACAAGTATGCTTATTTCTCCTTTGTGCTTGATAATCTTCAGGGACTATGGATATTTAAGGCTATAAAATGGATTGGATGTATGTGAAGGTGGCAATTCCTAACCGACCTGCCAACCCAACTTGGTAATCTTGAGTTGGGTTGATGTTTCCATCTGATTAATGAAGTGTAAATACATTCAAAAGTCATGGTTACCTAGTTTGCGGTTAGGGCAATTTGAATTTGATCATTCACCATTCATAATTCAAGACGCAATTTGATTCAAAGCAAGGGTTGACGTCGACCCCTAGTTTTAGCGAGGGTCAAGATTGATGTTGATCGTCGAAAAAAAAAGGGAAAAAAAGGTTTTTTGGGCTGGAAGGCTGGTTTGGTGTGATGTTTGCTAGAGTGATCTTTTCGGTGTACCGATCATCTAAAGTGTTTTTTTTTTTTTGTAAAATCCTTTTTTATTAATTACTAACTTCAAAATAATATCTAAAAAAGATCTCGCAGTCTAAATATAATGAAAAAAAAATTAAAAATAATCAAAATCTCATTGTAAAATTACGCAGAAAGAATAAAAAAAAAACTAAGACTTGAAAATCTAAAAAATCAAATTTAGATATTAATTTTAATATTTTAAAATTAAGTCTCGTTCAAATTGTCCCTTTACCCAAGCAACAAAGACTCCAAAAAAATTCAGATGGCCTAAAATTCTCTTTACTTCTAGATAAATTGCCACCCTAAATAATTAACCATTAAAAAAAAGAAAAAAAGAAGAAGAAATTGCCGCCCCTGAATCTTAATTTGTTAAAAAGATAGTCATGTAAAGTACAACAATATCTATAAGGCCATAAGGATCAATTTCTCATTTCAGACCTAATTTCAAAGAAAGTTAAACTCATTGAATTCACTAAAACCTTTGTGTCGTGAGTTGGGCAAGATTATAGAGAAAAATTAAATAAAAGTAAGTTTACTATTACAAATTAAATCTCTCACATTGATTAGAAAGTTCTTAATGAGTTAAACTGAATTGAAGATTGTGAGAGAGTTGCCATAATAGTAGCTTGTGGAATTACTAGGCATTACATTATAGAGTAAATCTCTCTCCTACTGTGAGTCCAGATCTCCTGTTTCATTAAAACATAGAGATACCGTTTCATCCGATCAAGATTTTTCAACTGTATAAAATCTTATGCCGTCTAATACACCCTCATAATTATGATTTTTTTTGAATGAAAAAATAAAAAAAGTGAAAAAAATGAGATTTTATATAGTTGGCAAATCTTGTTTGGATGAAATAATATCTCCCTTTTTCTTTATTCTTGTTTAAAAAAAGTTCTGAATGACTTAAATCAAACAAAACTGATGTCAGCCAAAAAATGGTGGAAATTAGCCATATATTCCAATGAAGGCCAAGTCTTTTTCGTGGAACCGCCCAAGTTGAGAGAGAGAAATAAAATAGGCACTTTTGGCTTGGATTTTAGTCATGGTCATGTATATCAAGCTAACCTATAAAATGGAATGGGTTGTGCCGGTCAGGTTAGTAGTCGGACTAGATATTGCCGCCCCTAGTTTTAGTCCCGTATGAATTTCTAGGTCAAGCATCTTCTAATATTAAATACTCACTGACCTTTTTTAAGCAACAAGCTTATATTACTTTACTTGAAACATTGGCCTCACGACAAGAAGTCCGTGCGTTTCTTTGGCCGGGCCTCATTTGAAAATCCAATTTTCAAACTATTCTAAGTTTTAACAAAAAGTCCCCATCCATGGGCGGACTTACTGGGTCTGCATGTGGACGGACCCAAATGTTCTCATCCAATATTTATTTGGATGGGAACATTTTGAAGTTTTAAATGTGCGCCTACTCATGGCAGAATGGCTGGTGACAGCGACACACACTGAACATTCAGATTAAAGTAGCTTTATCCTTTTTGGACTGGACCGTTTCTTTTTTGACTGACTGTAGCAAGCTCGATTATTGATCTTAATGTTGGCTCCTTTTAAGTCTTTTCACCACCACCAGTGACCAGTCAGATTCAGATCCATCCTCATCCTCATCCTCCCCTTTCTTTTCTCTTATTGCTTATATCTTGTTGTGCTCTTGATCTACTCAAGTTGCGGAGAGAGAAAACAGGGAAGACGAACGAGAGAAGATGGCGCTCCAGGCGGTAAAAGAGACGGCTATCGCATACATAGTTCAGGCAGCACTGGATAAGGCCTGGTCCCTCTTGCAAAATCGTGTCGGACTTTTCCGCGGTGCTGAAAATCATCTGGTGAAGATTAGGGATTCCCTGAAGGAGATTCGTGACTTCATTGTAATAGCAGAGGGAAGCCCCATCAAGGATCCCAAGTTGATGGAATTGCTGGAAAAGCTCAAAGATGCTGCTTATGATGCTGAAGATTTATTGGAAGAGAATGAGATCGCGGGTCGAAGACGGAATGAAGAGGCAGAAAACATGGTACGCGCGGTCGTTACTTCAGTTACAATGGCCGAGAAACTGAAAAAGTTAAGCGAGAGACTCGAAGCTATTAAAGCAGAGTGTCATACATTTCAGCTGAAGGAGAAAGTGACCAGTTTGGGGACTGAGGTTCAGGAGCGGAGGGAGACTCACCCATTCGTACACGAATCTCAAGTACTTGGAAGAGAGGATGAAAAAATGGAGATAGTGACTTCGTTGTTGTCAACTGAACTGGATCATGTGTCGGTCATTGCTATCGTGGGCATCGGAGGCCTTGGCAAAACCACACTCGCTCAGTCGGTCTTCAATGATGACGCTGTGCAAAACCATTTCCAGCCCAAAATGTGGATTTGCGTGTCTGATAATTTGGAGCCTGATAATTTTGATATTCAAAGGCTTGGAAATAAAATTCTTGAACATGCAACTGATCATGATCGTCATAACCTCTCAGATCTAGTGGAATTGCAGCGCCGCCTCCAAAAAGAATTGGGTGGGAAGAGATTCTTGCTCGTTTTGGACGATGTTTGGAATGAAGAACCTAGCAAGTGGCATGGGACAAATGGTTTGAGAGGTCTGTTGTTATGTGGAGGAAAAGGAAGTAGAATTGTTGTAACCACACGCAGCCGAAATGTTGCATCCATCATGAGCAAAATTCAGCAACAGTACATTTTGAAGCCTTTGCCCGAAGATGTTTGCTGGTCTCTCTTCTGTCAACATGCATTTGTAAATCCAACAGAAGAAACGGCGCGTTCAAAATTGGATCCAATTGGAAGACAGATTGTGGAGAAATGCAAGGGCAATCCACTTGCAGTCACAACAGTTGGAGGCCTTTTGCAGGACAAGAGAAGTGAAAGCAGATGGAAGTCTGTCAGAGATAGTGAAATGTGGAGCTTACCTGAAGAAACTGAGAATGGAATATTGCCTGCTTTGAGGTTGAGCTATAACTATTTAAGGCCCCATCTGAAGCAATGCTTTGCCTTTTGTGCAATCTTCCCACAAGATTATGAAATTGAAAAGGAACTAGTGATCAAGTTATGGATGGCTCAAGGTTTTATTCCTACCGATCCAGAAGGATTAATGGAGTTGGAAGACATCGGCAATGAGATTTTCGATGAGTTGGTAATGAGGTCTTTTTTCCAAGATGTCAATGTAAATGTAACAATCCATAAGCGAACAAGACATTTCTATCGTTTTGTGTCCATACCTGATCGGACAACATTTCGGATGCACGACCTGATGCATGATCTAGCACATTCTGTCATGGAAAATGAATATCGTGTGGTACTCGATGGCAAGTCAAAAGACATTTCTCCAAGGATACGTCATGTCTCTTCTAATGAATTGGGAATTCTGGCTGCCTCCTTACCCAAAGCTCAAATGCTACGGACATATGTCATGTTAGAAGAACTCAGATATGTAGAAGAATTCAGCTTCCAATTTCCTTGTGAAGTAGGGCTTTTTAAATGTTTGAGAGCATTGGATTTCATGAGGCAAGATAAACAGGAAGTTGAGAAGCAGTTGCTTACTTCCCTGGGCAATCTCCAACATCTAAGGTACCTCGACCTCTCCTTCACTTTGATTGAAATGTTACCTGAATCGTTGACTAGCCTCTGCTTTTTACAAACTTTGATATTAAGATTTTGTGAAATGCTTTGTGAGTTACCCAAAGAGATGTGCAAATTGACCAACCTCAGATGTTTGGATATAAGTCATTGTTATAAATTAACTTACATGCCCCCGAAGATGGGGCAATTGAGCTGCCTCCAAGAATTAAGCAATTTCATTGTGGGTAAGACCAATGAGATTGCATGCAGTGGCATAGGAGAGTTGCAAGGTTTGAACCTTAGAGGATGCCTAAAAATCCAACTCCTTAAGAATATAACAGATGCTATTGGTGTTCCACGAGATGCTCTCATCAACAAACCAAATCTTTCTTCTCTTGATCTAATGTGGGAGCATTCTACCGATGTGGAACTTGGTACTTCGGAAGAAGATAGAAAAGGAGAAGTGCTTGAAAAGCAGGTAATTCAGGGCCTCCAACCACATCGAAATCTGAAGAAGTTGCGAATATTTCACTACGGGGGCCTCAACTTTCCGAGTTGGATGATGGACACCACTCTCACTGAATTAGTTAAAATCACATTAACAGAGTGTTGGAGATGTAACCACTTGCCACCACTTGGGGAATTGCCCTTTCTCGAAGTCCTTATAATTAGTGGATTGAAGAATGTGGAGTGCATTGGTAACGAGTTCTATGGCAATGAAGTATCGGGAGGATTTCCTTCATTAGAAGAACTTTATATTAGTGATATGGAAAAATTGAAGACATGGTCAGGGTTAGAATGGAAGGGCGAGAGGGCGTTCCCTAGCCTTGTCGAATTGCATATTGAGAGTTGTTGCATGCTAACTACAATGGAAATTTTTCCAGATATGCACCAACAAAATTGTAACCAATCGTCTTTTGCCGATGAAGATCAGATAAGAAGCCAGAGCTCTCTTCAATGCTTGCATATTAACTTTTGTGACAAACTAATCTTTTCTGGCCTAGGGCTTCGTTACCTCTGTTCCCTTGAGACATTGGAAATATGCGACAACAATGAGTTTGCACACGTGGCACATGAATTATCTTTCCTTACCAGCCTCCGAAGTCTCTTTTTAGAGCAGTGTCATGGTTTGAAGAGTTTACCAGAGGGGATTGGGAATCTCACATCTCTTCAATATCTAGGTATTTATAATTGCCCTGAGATGGCGTCCTTGCCAAGAGAGCTACAACACCTCTATGCACTCAAATGGCTAGGTATTTCTGGATGTCATCCGTCATTAAAGATTCGATGTACGAAAGACACAGGTGAGGACTGGGAGAAGATCCAACACATCCCTCTTATCGAGATTGAGGGTCATCGCAAGAGATTAATAATGGTTAGCCTTCCAACTTGTTGTCTTTTTTTTTTTTTCTAAAATAAAATGTATTATTTATTTCTAATGCAACTCTTGTTTGTAATTATAGGTAGGAAGAAAAGAGAGGAAAAAGGTAGTTGCGATAAAAAAGAAAAGTGCTTGCACATGAGTGGAGAGACTTAATTAGGTATGATTATAATTTTCAATACTGCCTTTGTAAAAAATTTATAATGCATGAAGAAATTTAGAGGCAAAAAGATGAGGAGATTCAATCTCTTTAGTTTGACATTTTATTAGGAAGAGGAAAGTCATTTCATAGTATTACTTGTATTATATAATATTATATAGATCATATAATATACATTGTTAATTAAACATCATATATCGTGTACTTGGGCAAGCATATTCAAGTCTAACAAGGCTTGGATTTATAAGGTTAGGACTTTTGAGCGACAGGGTAAGATGATTTTGGGCTTGTGGTGCTTTTTCTCATTTTATTTCATGGTAATTATTTTATTAGAAATCTAATTATTATTATTACATGTATTTAATTTATTGTTTGCATCAATTGAATTATGCTTTCATGCATTTTATTTAATTGTCCGCACATTTCAAATTTCTTTTTTCATTTTCATGAATTATTATCCATTCACATGTTGCTAAGTAAAGTGCTATTTTAATTGGATTGGAGAATTCTATAATTAATGCTTTAATTTAATTTAGTGGGCCCTCATACATTATTTTAAAAAATGATAAATGCTAATGATGAAAAATCCATGTGGAGGGTGTCTGTTCAGGGCCCTGCAGTGGACTCTGTGGATCGAAGGTGGGTCCCTTAGCACCAAGCAGCAGTCACATTCCAACTTCGACAACACCGAAGGAAGACATGAAGGGAGCACGTTGGGAATTGGTAGTCCATCGGGATAGGGTGCGTTATTTGCAAGTACTTGGTCGAGTAATTGGCAGGTTGATCTGGTGGTGCACCATGGGAAGGAGTGAGGGAGCACTGAAGAAGAAGAAGAGAGTGTGAACCAGTGCGGGTTCATTGCAGTACGGTAGTCTCGCAAATGGCGATCTTCCCAACTGTAAATTGAGAGATGCTAGTGGCGGCCTCTCCTTTTTCAGTGAGAACCGAGTGTTGGTGGACAACAGAAAAGATTTAAAATTTGAAATTCCATGCCAAAATAATTGGAAGGACGCGTATCTAGCGACTTCTCGCAGAAATATATCAAGACCGTGTACCGACATATTTTGCCAAAAGTTAAGTTGTTGTACTGGAGGTTTTACAAGACCATGTTGATAGACATTTGGCTAATTATAAAAAAAAAAAAAAAAGAACAACATGTTCTCAGTTTGTGTAAAATTTTTTTTTCTCGTAACTAAAAGGGTCGTATTTTCTGATAATGCAGACATTACTTAGGCCTTCTTTCTTTAGTGGAATTTCTGCCAGGAATTCACTATGTCCAGGAATTTCTGGACATGATGTGACAGGCTGTACCCTGAAATTTTTGAATTTCATATTTCTTTACTGACATTTTTAGATTTCAGCCACCTTTTGACCTTTGGGAATCCAGGAATTCCACTCCCTATGTATTTTTGTGGAATTCCTAGATGCTCAAGCCCAAAGGGGCATCCAGGAATTCCACTTTGTCTGAGAATTCAGAAATTCCCCAGACAGGAATTCCTGGAATTCCAGCAAAGAAACAAACCCTTAGCGTCATACATGCTCGAGTATGGTCATATGTGCTGGCGTCGCAACGAATTTGAATATTATATAACCATTAAACTTTCAGGCCAATAAGTAAGAGAGAAAATTTGGCTCGACCTAATAGCAGGACACTCGTTTTGATACTCCCTACCATAGCGGTGCCTCCTCTACTCTTTTATTTTGGGCGACATAAGGTTCAAAATTTTCATCCACGATCGAACTTGGCCCAACGTTTTGGACCAAAACAACTAGAGACCCAAATTTTAGGGCTTAATTAACCACGGATTGTGAGAAATTTGAGAAAAACAAATGATGATGCAGTATAGTGTCATTTCACATATTTCTCGGTGTTTGCCAAACATTGAATGTAGTGATTCCTCCCCATGGAACGAAGGGATTCCTCTTTGGTCCCCTAAAACTAGGCTTAAGCACAAACAAAAGCTCAAGCTTGAAGCAGTCAACACAATTTATTTTTAGTGTGTTGTTTGACATATTGATGAATGCACAAAATGCTCAAATTATCTGCAATAACAGCTAATATTGAGCTTAAATCTTGATTTAGAAGTTGTAAAGAAACTACGATGGCAAAAATTGCTTACGGTTTACAAGGTCCTTTTAGTTGATAATATACATATATGCATGTTGTATAAAGAGTTAAAACCACTATGAGAAATGAAGCTCAAAAGATACCATAGAGATTTAATTTGATACCTTAGCTTGACAATTAGTGAGGATGGAGAGATTGTGGAAGAGGCACAGTATAAGATAAAAGTGGGATGGTTGAAGTAGAGACTCCTTCTAGAATTCTTTGTGATTGGTGCATGCCAACAAGTTTGAAGAAAATATTTTACAAAGAGAGCTACTAGATGCACACTACAAATTGATCTCTGCACATTGAATTATTTTTTATACTACAATACCCATTCAGAAAATTACTTAAAAGGACATCTATCAAACTCTCCATATCCCTAACTTCTTTCTACACACACCCACCCCACCGCCACCCCAACCACCACCTCCTCCTCCTCCAGCACCATCGCCGGAGAGGGAGAGGAGGAGAGACATGGAGAGGGAGAGAGGATGGGAGGCGGCCAGGGAGTGGGAGAGTGAGTGGGGCGAGCAGGGGTGGGCAGAGGTGGAAGAGAGAGGGAGAGGAAAAGAGAAGGAGTGTAGAGAAAAGTTGAGAGAGTAGAGGTTAAAGTATTTTGGGCAAAACAAGGTGTTTATAGAGTAAGTATGGAGAGTGTAAAGAGTACCAGTGTGGAGAAAGCAAATACCATGTGTATTTATCCTTTCTTTTACAAAACAACAGAGAGACCAGCCATGACCTATGAAGCAAAATATTGGTGGATGTGTAATAAAACTAAAGATATTATTAGAAATGTAAGCTTTCAAGAGCATTTAGGGGTCGCATCAAAAGATAATAAAATAAAAGAAAACAATTTAAAATGAATTCAACATGTCCAACACAGGCCCGCGAAAGTGTTGAGGAAAAGTTTTTCAATGCATGTTAATGGCCCACAAAGGGTAAGAAGGGATAGGCTAAAGATGATGTAGATCAATCTAGTAAGATTGGGTCTTAAGAAGAGCAACCTATTGGAAGATTTGGCTAGAATAGATCGAAATGGAAAAACAAAACTCATGTGACAGACCCCAACATAATTGAACAAGGCTTTGATGAAAACATTTTATCTATGCGCGCGCGCAAAAAAAAAAAAAAAAAAAACTAAGCCTTTTTTTTTTTTTTTTGGGTTTTTTTAGCCCTTTCTTCGTTAGACAAGCCTGCAATTCACCGACAGCCCTATCTAAGTGGATGCTGATGGCAAGCATCTAAGATTTCTTTGTACAGCATCTTATTTGGAACAACAGAGCAAGATAGAATGTGCTATAAATTAATGGCATTTCAAATAATGAAAATGTAGAAATCATTAAATAGACTTGACAAAATTTCAGTACTCTTTTATTGGAAGGGCCAGGTCTGCACTTGGTCATTAGCTCGATGTCAACCTAACAATACAAATAAGACCTATGCTACACCCGATTGATTATTCTCATCCCACCTCTCTCTGCCAGCTCCTAGGCCTCTCTCCTGAGGAGAAAAAAAGTATCAGTATATATAATGAAAAGTGCCCCCTAAAGAATCAGTGAAATTACTAGCCCTCAAACCCTCATCAGTAGCAATTGGTATATCAATGCACCCAAGATTATATGGGAAACAGCATACTGAAGACATGCATCCTAGCGCTCCAAACACACAACAGGCACCACAAATCACCCACAAATTATAAATGAGAGACCCACACCCTTAAATCTCAACGTAATGGGGTTCATGACTTGTTACCAGACCTTTGTCTATAGAATACATAGGAGATCACATAATGCAGAAACAGAAAATCCTACTTACCTTGAGCCGAGCCCCAAATACATGAGATCCAAGATTAACTTAATTGGTCTTTGTTAAAGTGCCTCTGACAATATGCAGGTTAAATCCTTCCATGATGATGCCACAGCCACTTGGGTTAGATGTAAGAAAGACCACCACTTCGGTGGATGGTGTTTCACAAGGCTTCTGTAAGAAGAGAGAGCCACAAGCCCAATTTATACACACTCTAATCAGTCCCCTACCATCAAGGAAATTACCCAAGGACACTCCAGTTTTCCCCCCTTTCGAACCTGGTTCAGAGATCCACCACACTGGATTTATATAACCAAAATTCCACATTTACTCGTGCACCACTAATAATCAGATGACAAGAAGTTTGTTTCATGATGGAAATAATGTTCTAAGGGATGCAGCATTAACCGTTAGTTTACAAAGCAAAATGTTATAAACATATTATCTCAATGGATGGAGAGGGGTGTGATAATCATTTAACTGCTAAAAGCATATAGTGAAACAAATGTTGAGTGGGTAACCATGCCATCAATTCCAAGGTTAAACACAAAACTTGTAGCAGCAATATAATTTAACAAATACAGACTCAAAACAAGCCGCTCATTTGAGAAGATATTTTTCAGTTGGATACGTTGTGCTTCACATGGAAACTAATTTTCATGGGCAATATATCTTGCTTGGAAAAATCAATCAAGGCTTCTTTCACCCATGATTTGACAGAGAAAACAATGCTGAACAACAAAATCCATTGCTAACACTTCCCACTCCATCTTCCCATGAGAGCATTTGAAAAGCACATGCATCCGAAGAAAATCTCGGTTCCGTTTTTTTAGACAGTTGTGCTCAAGGCCATTAACTCATTTTTCCTTTCTCCTCCTGTCCCTGTCCCTCTCTCTGGACTTATCATGGTCATCCCTCTCCCTACTCCCACTCTTCTCACGCTCCCTCCCCCTTTCACCGTCTGGCTCACGGGCTTTATCACGGTATCTGTCTCGGTCCCTGTCTCCATCAGTGTCCCTATCCCTGTCTCTGATTGATGACTTGCGTTGTGGACTACGACTTCGACTATGGCTACGATGCCGCTTCCGTGAAGAATCACGGCTTTCATCATGTTTATCCTTCCTCTCTAGAGATGTCCGCTCTACAATTTCAAAATTAGAAAATATATGAGCATGCACAATGGCCAAATTTAATCAACCATAGACAATCAAACCTCTCACACAATAATACTGCCAAGTTTTGTTGATGGCTTAACTGAGTCAAGAATCATAATAACATCCATTAAACTCAGATATAATCCATTAACTCAGCAATATTTAGGCCAAGGATCATGATAGATCCCATTCACCCAACCACAGTCGAGATTGTTCAGATAGGCCTAACATTGCAAGATGTAAATATAATATAATTTTAGTTTTCAACTATTTAGCAGAAGCCAAAAGCATAGCAATGTCGGAGCTCTCCATATAGAAAGTAGCATAGAGTATACTAGACGGAGAATGATGCAGTTTTCTGTTGATTTAATATTTAAGGGTTTCCAAAAAAAGTCATTAGTTTTGACTTACGTGCAACATGCTTGTTATTCCCTAGAACATCTTCCGCAGAATCAGATAGGCCAAATTCTGACTGCAGACGTCTACGGTAACTTGAAACTTTCCGTTCAATTTCCTCTGAGCTTCTGATACCCCGCTCTTCAAGAGACTCACGGTACTCTATCACAGAGACCTCTAGACGCCGTAATTTTTGCCTGTAGAACAAAAGCTCAGTTAATCCCCCAATTCCACAGACAATAACATATTCCAGCTACATGTTTATGTATCAGAACTAAGGTTCATCTATGCAATTTTGAGTCACCCAGTTGAACGCACACCCCTTTATTTTGTATGGGGTGGAAAACGCAGTAACACATTATCCCACCCAAAGTTTTGAAACTCAGTGAGGTCCAAAGTCAACTTCTTCGAGTCATTGGTTTCAAAAGCAGGCTATCAAGTCACTTGGACTCAGCTGAACATCATGCATATCAGCTGAATCTTGGTGCAACTTGGCTAGCTCATGTACTAAAGAGGTGACTGAAATGAAGAATTGAATCCATGATCCCTCCCCTGCGACTCTGTTGCACTGTTCAAAACAATGTGCAATGAATAGTCATGCATTCTAGGGTCATATTCACACCCATAGCAAATTGGAGTGCAAGTTAAATATAGAGGAATTAATTATGTCTAACCCAGATTGATGGGATAAGGTTATGATAATGATAATGACTGGTTTCTGGAACATCCAAATGCACCATAAGATTTCCATATGACTTGAAATATGTTACAACCTGTGTTCTTCGCTCGTACTACTGTCCAGATGAGTAGGAACACTTGTATCAGTGCCCACCTCCTGCTCATCAGCCTTGCCTGCACCACCACCGGCATTTTCACTTCCAGATGATGAGTAGCTTAAACCCAGACCATGAGCATCTTTTCTTTCATCATCACTAACATCATCCTCACGAGCCCATTTAGAAGCCGGCAAAACAGGATCAGATTTTCTATTCTTTGAGAAGGCTTTTAGTTCAGGTTGTGGAATTGCAAGTGTGGGAGCCAAAGGTGCAGAAAAACCTTTATCTTGCAATTTTGACACTTCATCCCCATATCGACTCCATCCCGATGACCCTGATGGCTCCAGTCCAAGCTCATTCTCTCTACTACTGGCATTATTTGCATTCCAGATGCTTTCATCTCTTGAATACTTAGTGGAGTTAGACTGACTTTGTCCATACTTCATATCATCCTCTCGCTCATATCCCCTCTGTTTTTCTGCCTCTTCCAGACTAAGCAATCTGGAAACCATCATCTCCCTACCGCCACAGAGGGATAGTCCATTATGTCTGCAGCGTCTTTCCAGCTCAGCTAGGGGAAGATTTAGCAGCTCCTTCATAGCTGCCCCTTTCCCCATTGCTAATGCAGCATCTTGATTGAGCTTACCTCCATCAGTGGTAACTTCGGAGCTGGTTTTCTTTTCAATTTCCGGTGCATCTCCACATATGGAATGAAAGGGGATGACACCTGAGTTACTCGATCGAAGAAAAGTTGCACGCAGTCCATTCACATATGCATCTGAAAAGAGAAACCAGTCTGACCACACTTGGAGAACCTTCAGAACACGTTCCTAGAGTATCCAAAAAGGGAAAAACCATGTTACAGAAAATTCATAGAAACCGGCTAGTAAAACAGGTATTTTACTACCGCATGATGCACAAATGAAAAAACTAAAATTCTTTTTGCTTGACCCAGCAATAGCATAGGTGGAAAGCACCTTTCAATAACACAAGCCTTTCATTTGATGGGGCTAGCCTTTGACCTTCTACCCAATATCTCCCCCAACAGACAATTCTACACATCCAACGAAAATGAAGTGATAACAATCAAATAATCCACCCAAATGGGAACAATTGATGGGGAGGTTTTTTGTGATGTCTTCCACCACAAGGCTCAGCATACACACAATGTTGCTCACCCAAAAGCAAACTCAACATGTACAGTTGATTGAGTCAAATAAAATGCTCGACTGATCATTGTATATTTCATTCTGACAAAACCCAGCAGCAAATGCCAAGTACAAGTTTCAGACTTTGAGGTGCGAACTTACTTTGAGGGCCTCTGCCGTGATCCTTCCAGTTATACTGCGATACAAGTCATTGAAGCTCTCCATTATGTCAGGAAGGCTAGCTTCGAATTTCGTACGATAAGCTGAAGCATTCTTTACAGGAGCGCTACTGTTGTGAAGTATATCAGAGACAAGCATAAGTCTAGCAACTTTGGTTGGGATCGGTGTTTCTTTAAGGGTCAATGATTCAGTAAGAACCTCAACTACCTGCAGATATGAGAAGCGCATGAACTGAGTATTTCTTGTAAACAAACCCAATTTTAGAGTTATCTTAATTTCTTCTGATTTCTTTGACACTATTCAACCAATAAGATTAATTGAACTAATAGGGATATGATGCTCAAATACGGCATGGATATGGAAAGCGCACACCATTGATACAGCAGGAACATGGACTCTACACATAAAAGTATCGGATACGATACAGTATGTGTTTGTATTTCATTTTGAAGCACCTATGTATCATATAAAAAAATATAAATAGAGTATGCCATGAAAGAGAACTTCAAAGAATCAAAGGAAAAATGGTTAAAACTGATAATTTCTCAAAATTAAAAGAAATAAAAAGAGGAAAGAAAAAAACTGCCACAGTACAATAAGTCTATACTTGAGGGCCGAGTTCTCATCAAGGGAAGATGTTGGATCAAACCCGGAGGGTGTGATTGATGCACAGACCAAACATCACTCAAGATTAGAGCCATATTTAATTTGGTTAGAGTGTTCCTCAAATGAATAGAAGTCAAAGAGATCACTTTAATCCAACAGATCTGCATGACACTTGAGCAAGAATTCATGGGGTAAGGTTACTACAGAGATCTGTGTTTAGAAGTGGGTCACTGCAGTGCAAATTTGCTAGACAGTGCCACAAACTGTAATACTGTTGACGAAATTGGATCATTCCACTCTCGTGCACATGAAATACGTCCATATGAAACCAAGGACGCAACAGAAGTCAATCCACTTGAATTCTATTTTTGTCAAGCCTCTAAAGTCATATCATAAAAGTACGTCGTTGACCAAGTTCTGACCCCTTGAATGCTCATGGGATTAAATATCACCCCGATCAGAATAATTTACCATTGGACTAAATCAGGCCATTCTTTCACAGTCCGGTCGTTGTCCCACTAAAATATGAGAAAATCATATCATGACTAATTAAGGCTGATTTAAACCCTCGGTGAATCTCAATCCAACCAAAATGAAATTCAAGCCTAATGACCATCTCTAAGACTACTGCAATAAGGTAAAAGCCATTTTGTGGGAGCACTCAAGAAAACCCATACTGTTAATGGAAAGTGGGATTAGACTTTAAAGGCATGTAACAAAGCTGGTATATGGGCTAAAACCCACCTAAATACAGTGATCATAAGCATCCCTTCAGGACCATTCAAATGAATGATTAAAACTTATTTGAAAATAAAAATAAAACCTTGAACAATTTCTTCCAGAGTGAGAGAAATCAGTTCAAACTATGACATCAGCATTACCTCTCCAGCTGCATCAGCATTATCCAACGAAAAACCCATGGCATCTTTTATCTGGCTCCGCTCCAAAGTCAGAGCCCGCAACATATCTTCAAATTCATCCCGTTGTGAATCTGTAAGAGTGCGCTCCAATTCCACACGCTGAGCAGAAGGTTTACAAGGAGAAAAGAAGTGAAATCAAAGTAAGTTCCAACAATGACCATGCTTTAGGGTCCATATGGACTCGTGCCATTTTGAAAATGAGAAAAATCCTCTCTTGATTAACAGGTTTTCACATTGAAAATCCAGAAAACAAGGAAAGCACTTGAAGAGGCAATTAGAACATAGCCGAATGCATCCTTTAGGGGTCATTTGTCAATTTCATATTTGAAAGGAAAGTGGTTGACATATGTAAATGACTCCCCTGTGAAACATTTTCATATGCAATTGAGTCACATGTGAAACACTTTCAATTTTTTATCCTTTTCACACCTCTTCACATGTGAATCAATGTGGTTCCGACGGTTCACCAATTTTTCACAAAATTTTCATTATTTTCACAATTTTCACAATTATCTTAAAATATATGATGAATAAAGGCATGAGACTCGACTATTCGGATCGTAAAGATGGGCCCCACAATTCAGAATTACAAATTTCCAGTTTGGGCCTTTTTTGTAAATATCTAAAAATCCGTGTGGAATTTAGACATGAAATTTGGTCCCATGGCCGTTTTGGTCATTTTAGAGAGGTTAAACGGTTCAGATCATAATTGTGGAGGCCCACATGCATAGAAAACAGCAAAAAAAAGGGATTGGGTTCCATGGATGTGAAAACAGTGTATAAAAACAATATTTACATCCAACAGTTGAACGTTTTTTGCATATATCTCACAATCCATGATAGTTAAGATGTGAGATTTGATCCCATAGCCGAAATTGGCCTTTAAAGAGTTTGAACGGTTTGGATCATGACATGGGTCCAGATTCCCAGATGGCCATTTTTTACGTCTGAATATATTTTTTTAAAAATATCTCAAAATCTAATAAGATGAATCAACGATTGAAAATTGGTCCCCTGGCAGTAATTTATCTTCTGAAGAGCTTAAACGGTTCAGATTGGACTTTTGGGGCTCACATAAGTTTAAAAATTGAAAAAACTGTGATGGGCGATGAGGACACCCAATCACTGTAGCTCCGCCTAATAACAGTAACATGTGCATCAGTTTACCATCTCATGAGGTGTGGAAATTTTGGGCTCAAAATCAGCCCATTTTCACACCCAGTTTTCACATCTCATGCATAAATCATCGCAAACAAACATAAACATGCATAACCATTACACATGTGAACCTACCAATATGCATGTGAAACTGGCTGCAAACAATCGAACCCTTAGGTTAATGATGAAATTGCCTAATAATGGATGCATATTATGGAACAGGAATTAAGTTGTCCACAATAGGAAATTCTACTCAAACAAGGTAAGTCACCTAAGTGCAAGAATCACTTGACCCCAAAAGTTTACGAAAAGGACTGGAAAATAATCATACTTTCACGAAAAAAACATTACCATATAAGTTTTACACATCTGTTTACAGATGGCAGGGAACAAAAGTGCAATCTCGCAATTGCAACACTGCGAACCTAGCCACCATCTACAGGTTCAACAACATATTTTTACTCAATTTTCAACTGTCTTTAAAATTCATTTCAGTTTTTAATATAGAGCGGAGCTACATCCAACATGGACCCCATGCCTAAGGTGGATATGAACAACATAGAAACCATGGGTGAGTTTAAGGACTCGTACCACAGGATATTAAACTTTTCTACAAGGAAAACTTACCCTGCTTCTTCCTGCAGCAAATGTAGTACTAGTTTCTTTCTCATGCTCTGGGCTCTTGACAATTGGTAGAGAGGGCGGTATCCATCTAAATGATACATCACAACAAAGTAGATCATAAACAAGGAAAAATTCAGTCACAAGGTGGAACTAGTTCTTGACCAAAACCTAGTTAACTCACCAAAAACCAGTTCATGCAGACCGAGTTCGACTGAATTATACAATTTCCTAATAATTAAACTCTATAGATAAATAAACATATAGACACCCCATTATGTATTACATAAAGTCAAAACATAAAGCACAATTTACTCTTTATCTGTGAAACAGCATGTTAAAAGCAACAAAGCATGAAACAAACCAATCAAATGTATTTAACTGATTTTGAAACACGAGACACCCCGATGGTTAAGGGTGTCTCATCTCACACAGCTGCCCAGGGCTTTTCGCAAAACTACTATACCACTCACCTGTCTAGCATACATATATATATAACTGATTTTACCATTCAAAAGAATGTATTTAACTGATTTTGAGATTTAATAGTACGAAAAACAACAAAAAAATTCCAAATGATCTTCTCAAAATAATTGGAACTAGAATTTCCAAAAAAAAAAACTATTTGTGAATCCCTTTAACGGCAATAGCCCTCGTAAAACTATGGAGGTTGGGACTTATTTTTTAGAGAAGCTTGAGAGATATGAGATCATCTCAACTGCGCTTACTGTTGAAGAGAGTTGCCAGAGAAGTAGTGTGAGATTTCTTCTCTAATATCCGATCTTTTATTTTTCTTTGCTTTTGCCATTCGTAATCCGCTCTTTTGGAATCCATAATGTTATATATATATATATGGAAAATATTCAAGTGCATCCATCCCTCATCATTTTAGGTGAGGGACACCCCCCTTTGGAAAAGTGTAAGTACAAAAAGGGGAGTGTCAAGTACATAGGACTCCCCTTTTTGTACTTGACACTTTCCAAAAGGGGGTGTCCCTCACCAAAAATGGTGAGGGATGGATGCACTTGAATACTTCCCTATATATATATATATATATAGAGAGAGAGAGAGAGAGATCTACTGACACCCTAGTTGATGGTGCTCTTATCTAGACATATGGCCACTAGATCGGAAGTAATCCCTCAGCTAGGGAACTCCGATTTAGATCAAGATTGTTGCAGACAACATGAACCAAGGAACATGAAATAGAGTAGCATTGATACATGACAAACTTAGAATTGTAGTAAAAAGGGGGTGTCCCTCACCAAAAATGGTGAGGGATGGATGCACTTGAATACTTCCCTATATATATATATATATAGAGAGAGAGAGAGAGAGAGATCTACTGACACCCTAGTTGATGGTGCTCTTATCTAGACATATGGCCACTAGATCGGAAGTAATCCCTCAGCTAGGGAACTCCGATTTAGATCAAGATTGTTGCAGACAACATGAACCAAGGAACATGAAATAGAGTAGCATTGATACATGACAAACTTAGAATTGTAGTAAAATTGCCATATCCTCTTAGAGGGAGTGCCCTTTATTCATATTAATGTTCCTAACGTAAAATTACATGTAAACCTTTAAGGGTTTAAAGGAAGGATGTGTACAAGGACAGATTAGGAAGAACTAATTCACAACTAGCTATCTAGAGGGACTAGTCCTGTACAAAGGTCATGCTCTGGCAGTGTACTAGAATCAGCACTCTTCACAGCCATATATGCCTCTGGTACAAGAAAAAAAAGGTTAAACTGACAAAGTACAATGCTATAATTGCAAAAAACTTGGTCATTTTGCTAACTGATGTAAGAAAAGGAAATTCATAACTATTGCAAAAGGCTTGGCCATCTGATTGATGGTGTCTTAAATGCTTCCAAAATCGTAAAGCTCACGCATATCAAGTCACCATTAATATTGACACTCCAATGCAGTCATCACAACCTACAAACACTATTGCTCCTCTTCTTAGCCCTAAGCCTTCCAACAGATTGTGTGTGCTCTATCCACCATAAGATTCTCTCGTAATGTCTCTCCTTTTGCAACAAGGTATCTTGATTCCAGTGCATCAAATCACAACTATGATGCACCAAATTCCTCTAACTTTAAGCAATATACTGGAACAACTCGAGTTTGTACTGCCAATAGTGATAAAATGGATATTTTCGGTATTAAGGATTGTCCTGTTTGTTCTGTTACTTCACATAATTTTCTTTTTGTTCCTTCTTTATCTCATAATCTTCTATCTATCAGCCAATTTATTAACACCAACTAGTCTGTATTGTTAGTTATCCTGTGATGGGCGGTGCCTAATACAGGACCAAGCAACTAAGAAGCAGTCGGGATGGGGCATAGGAATGGAAGATTATATGCCGCTTTGATTCATCATATATTATTTGTTTATTCATTTCCATCTTCATGTGAATCTTATGACAATGATGATCTATCTTCGTGGCATAGGAAATTAGGAAAATCAAACAATAACAAATGGTTATTTATGTTGAATTCAAGTTGTTCGTCAATTAAAGATTTACTGCGTCCCAATTCCTTTGCACCAGTTGTCATACAAGGAAAGGGAAAACCTTTCCCTTTCCTATTCGCACTCGTAATCCTTCTGGTTGTTTTGAATTAGTGCATACCGACTTTTGAATGTTTCATACCTTATCTATGATAGGATACAAACATTCTATTATACTAGTTGATGATTACGGTTGTAATATATGGGTATATTTTTCACATCCCAAATCTCAATGTATATCCTATAATTCAACAATTTGTAAACATGATCGAAAATCAATTTTTTACATGTATTAAAACATTATGCTCCAACTCGAGGAGAATACATGTCAAAAGATTTTCAGTCATATCTACAACAAAAAGGAATTGCTTCTAAATGCTCCTGTCCTCAAACTCAAGAAAATGGGGGTTGGGTAGCAAAGAGTAAACGTCAGTACAATTTCAAATTGTTTGCACTCCATTACTATTAGATTCAGTTATGCCTGCATCTATTTGGGTTGAAGCAATTAGCATGCCATTCATGTCATTATCGTCAAATTTATTTATTTATTTATTTGAATGATAACTTTCATTAAAGGGAAAGCAGTACGAGAGGGATGTAGTGATGTACTGAAAGCAAAAGGAAAAGAGAGGAGAGGACTGAGAGACCGCCACAGGGCCACAGCACTACAGGACCCAAACATAAAAAAAGGAAAACAACCTGCCTAGCACTAGCTAACTGAAAGCCACCTCACTCAAGTTCTGAAGAATTAGTTTGATGAGTAATCATGGAAGCAAGCAAGGATAGATGCCCAAGCTGCCACTTTGAATTTGATTTTGTCAATCACTTCTTCTAAGCGAGAGGCTTTCCCTTCAAAACATCTAGCATTTCTCTCTTTCCAAATGAGCCAAAGAACTGACATGAATGAGAGATTCCACAGGGTCCCTACCTCTCAAACTCGTGGTGAGTGAGCAACAAATTAGGCAAAGCATAACTAACCGGAAACCAACAGAGTACCAATAACCAAACGGGGTATGCAAACTTGAACTTAAGGAGAAGGTGATCCACTGATTCTTCCTCTGCGAGACACACAAGGCAAGAATTAACCACAATCATTTTCCTGCAACGCAAATTATCCATGGAGAGGTGATGCAGACAGTGGAGGGAGGATGCAGGGCGGGCAATGAAAGTGAGGGTAGATAGGATAAGATTGGGGAATGTGGAAATCTGTTCTTTCTGTTAAGGCTGACTTTGATTTAGAATCCGTTATAGGGTTCATCATGGCCAGCGGGTTTGCTTTTGGCATGCTGAATGGTGTGAGCAAAACACGTTGAATCATCTCTTTCCTAATCTTTATTTATTGGACAGAAGGCCTAAGGGGACTGTTGCTGATCATTTTTCTTTTACAGGAGACCGTTTGTCTTGGGATTTTTGTTTTCGGAGGCATTTAACTGATGGAGAAATTTCTGACTTTACCATTCAAATAGGCAAGGGTCCTCACACTTTATTGGACGAGTGTGGGGGGTAAGGAAGCTAGTCCAAAATAGAAGGCTGAGATTGGGCACTTGGAACATTGGGAGCCTAACTGGGAAACTTATGGAAGTGGTGGATACAATGGAAAGGAGACGAATCGCAAGCAGGGTGGGACACAAAGCAAAAGAGATTGAGAGGACCGGGTATAAGTTATGGTATACGGGACTTAATAGATCGAGGAATGGGGTCGGCATAGTGGTAAACAAGGACTTAAAGGAAGATGTAGTGAATGTAAAGCGCTATGGAGATAGGATTATTGCAATTAAGTTAGTATTAGGAGAAGAGATAGTGAACGTTATTAGTGCTTATGCCCCCCAGGTGGGCTTAGGAGATGGACATAAGGAGAAGTTTTGGGAAGACTTGGAAGGAGTGCTACTAGAGATACCCCAAGGAGAGATGGTCTTCATAGGAGGTGATTTGAATGGTCATGTAGGACGTGACGTAGATGGATACATAGGAGTACACGGGGGACATGGGTACGGTAATAGAAATGAAGAAGGGAAGGATATCTTGGAGTTTTCAGTGGCTTATGATCTCATGGTAACTAACACATTTTTTAGAAAGAGAGAGGAGCATTTGGTGACTTATAAGAGTGGCTCATCGAGGACACAAATTGACTTCTTCTTAACTAGGAAAAGAGACCGTTTAGCTTGTAAAGATTGTAAGGTTATACCGGGGGAGAGCTTGACTTCCCAACATAGGTTGTTGATCATAGATGTGCAGTTACAAAGGTGGACTAGAAAAAAGAAGTTGTATAGATGCTCAAGGACTAAATGGTGGAACCTGAAAGGTGATAAGCAACTAGCTTTAAGGGAAAGAGTACTTGAGGAAGACGTTTGGGCGACAGATGAGAGTGCAAATAATATGTGGGATAAGGTAGCAGAGTGTATTCGGAGGGTAGGGAAAGAAGTCTTAGGAGAATCTAAAGGGGGTGCTCCGGTAACAGAAAGAGGCATGGTGGTGGAGCGAAGCCGTCCAAGACAAGATAAGAGTTAAAAGAGAGTGCTTTAAAACGTGGCAAAAGGATCGAATTGAAGCGAACCTGGAGAGGTATAAAGAAGCAAAAAGAGAAACCAAAAAGGCAGTTAGTGAGGCCAAGGCAAAGGCATTTGAGGAGCTATATAGGCGACTTGACACTAAGGAAGGCGAAAGAGAGATATTCAAGCTTGCTAAAACTAGAGATCGGCGGACCAAGGACTTAAACCAAGTTAAATGCATTAAGGATGAGGATGAAAAGGTATTAGTAAAGGAGGAGGAGATAAAGGAGCGTTGGAAGAGCTACTTCTACAAGTTATTTAACGAAAGCAGTAGTAGTGACATACAATTGGGGCAGCTTACCATTTCTAGAGAAGAAGCGAATCATATGTTCTATAGGAGAATCAGTAGGGAAGAAGTTAAAGAAGTATTGAAAAGAATGAAGAATGGGAAAGCGGTTGGGCCAGATGGTATCCCTATTGAGGTATGGAGGTGCTTGGGGGAGGATGGTATTAGTTGGTTGACAAAGCTTTTTAATGTAGTGCTAAAGAGCAAGAAGATGCCTAATGCATGGAGGAAAAGTATTCTTATACCCATATACAAGAACAAAGGAGATATTCAGAACTGTGCGAACTACCGCGGGATTAAATTGATGAGCCATACGATGAAATTATGGGAGAGAGTTATTGAGAGAAGACTAAGAAGAACAACAAATATTTCAGAGAATCAATTTGGTTTCATGCCTGGGAGATCAACCATGGAGGCTATCTTTCTCCTGAGGAGGTTAATGGAACAGTATAGAGAAGGTAAGAGAGATTTACATATGGTGTTCATTGACTTGGAGAAGGCTTATGACCGGGTTCCTAGGGAGATTCTTTGGAAAGTTTTGGAAAAGAAAAGAGTTTGTGTCGCTTATATTGAGGCGATAAAGGATATGTATGATAGAGTCGTGACATCTATAAGGACGACTGGCGGCGAAACTAAGGAGTTTCCTATCACGATTGGTCTACACCAAGGCTCAGCGTTAAGCCCGTACTTGTTTGCCCTAGTTATGGATGAGATTACAAGACATATCCAGGATGAGGTGCCGTGGTGTATGTTATTTGCAGATGACATTGTTTTAGTGGATGAGACGAGAGAAGGAGTGAATGCTAAACTTGAATTGTGGTGGAAAACATTAGAGACAAAAGGGTTTAGGCTAAGTCGATGCAAAACGGAATATATGGAATGCAAGTTTAGTCAAAGTAGGACACCTGGTAACATAGAAGTAAGTTTGGGCACACAAAAGATAGCAGAAAAAGAAAACTTTAGGTACCTTGGATCTATGGTGCAACAGGATGGAGGGATTGATACTGATGTAAGTCACAGGATTCAAGCCGGGTGGACCAAATGGAGGAGTGCTTCGGGGGTCTTGTGTGATCGGAAAGTCCCCCTCAAGGTTAAAGGAAAGTATTATAAGGTGGCGGTACGGCCAGCGTTGTTATATGGATCAGAGTGTTGGGCAGTAAAGCATAATCATGTCAAGAAGATGGAAGTTGCGGAGATGAGAATGCTAAGATGGATGTGCGGGATCACAAGGAGAGATAGGATTAGGAATGAGGAAATTAGGGGCTTAGTAGGAATAGCACCGATTGGAGATAAAATGAGAGAAAATCGACTGAGATGGTTCGGCCATGTTAGAAGGCGTCCAACAGAGGCACCTGTTAAAAGGTGTGAAAGCATGGAGTTTGCCAAGAGTAGGAGAGGGAGAGGGAGACCCAAGAGAAGTTGGAAAGAAACTATTAAACATGATCTTGCCTACATGGATCTAACGGAGGACATGGCCCTAAACAGATTTGATTGGCGTCGTCAAATCCATATAGCCGACCCCACCTAGTGGGAAAAGGCTTGGTTTGGTTTGGTTTGGTTTGGTTTACCAGTTTGCTTGGTATGCTAGATAAGATTTATTTATCAGTTGGGAGAGGAGATAAAAGGGTTTGGAAACCTGATGTTAATGCTAACTTTTCGGTCAAGTCTTTTTTTAATAGCTTGACTGAAAATTCTGATAGAGTGGTTGGTTGGCACAGTTTTTGGGATCCTTCCGTTCCTCCAAGAGTTTTAGCTTTTTGCTGGATTGCTGGGTGGCATAAAATTTTGACTATTGACAAGCTACGTCGACGAAACCATATTATAGTTGATGGGTGCCCTATGTGTTTAAAAGATGAGGAGTTCGGTGCATCACTTGATGATCCATTGTCATTTTGCTTATAAAGTGTGGATCGCTATCCTTGACATGTTTGGTATGCAATGGTCATGCCTAGGGCAGTTGATGACCTTTTTCATCAATGGTGATTTGGGTGCAAGTATATTCGTGGCAGAATCTTATGGAATTAGTGTTGTATGCTACACTATGGAAGCTTTGGTTGGAGAGGAATGATAGATTATTCAGGAATAAAAGTAGTTATGTGGATGAGGCTGTTCAGTCTATTGCTTGGTCTGTTTAAGAGTGGGTACGGACTAAATAGGAGTTTGAAGGTGTTGATCTGAGAGATCTCAATATTTCTTGGGTAGATGTTTTGAGAGGAGGTTGGAATGCTAAACCTGTGAATATGGTGCTTTGGTTGAATCCTCCGTGGAGTGTTCTAAAGCTAAATTTTGATGGAAGTTTTCTTCATTCTCTTAGAAGAGGTGGAATTGGGGGTGTTAATAGAGATTGGTCTGGAGTGGCTGTTAGAAACCATTTAGGGCCTGTCGATTCGATTGATGCTAATGAAGCTGAACTTTTTGCTCTTTTGATTGGCTGCCGTCAGTTGCGCAAGATGGGATGTGTCACTGTCATTCTTGAAGGCGATTCTTTTTCAGTTATTCAGTGTTGTTCTGGTAAGTCTTCTTTTCCATGGAGGTTAGCGGATTGGGTGGAGGAGGTGCAGGATATTTCTCTTCATTCGGGTGCTTGCTTCAACATATTTTAAGAGAAGCTATTGTCATGGCAGATGCTCTTGCAAGGGAGGGAGTTTTTCTTTCTCCTCTTAATTTTGATGTATAGTATCATTTTGTTTCGTAGTACTCTTTGTTGGAGTCTTGTATGAGCTGGCTTGTTGTGGCTATGTCCTGTTTTGGTTCTTTTCGCTTCTTAATAAAATTTTATTGTTATAAAAAAAATAGGAGAAGATTGGGCTCTCACCAAACTCCGATCCAGAGGCATTAATAATTGGGCTCTCACCAAACTCCAGAACAGGAGTCATTAGAGATCTCGAGAAGGAGAACTAGAAGAAAACTCAATTCCATTATTCATTAACCATTACTGATTAGCCAAAGAGGCTTTACATCATTAAATAGGAAATGAATAACGCTAAGACTAATCTGGACCATCCAAACACATTGATGGCCAAGATTAAAACATCCTACTAAACAACTTAAAACATAATTAAAATATCTAAATAATATAAAAATAACATAAAAATGAGTGGGCTAGGTTAAGACCTCTCAATGAATAAAATGACCATGGATCTGTCCTGCATCAAGAGGATACCTCCTCTCAATGCTAACCAAACAAATGGCACCACCCTCGGAGGAGCCTTAGATTTCCAAATGCCACATAAAGGACTGGGCGCTCAATCACCTACAGACAGCTGAGAAGAAAGAAGTAACTGAAAAGACTCCATCTTGAGACAGCTTTCAAATCCTGCCATCCTGAGCTTCAACCTGGGTATAGGTCTGGTTAATAGTATGTAGAAGGTCAGTGAGCTGGTGAGTTTCTGAGTCTCTTAGATGTCTACTAAAAACGGGACTCCAGACAACTATACCATTTCCTTCTTTGGCCATATAGCTAACAACCTTCGCCTCATTGTCACATGAAACCCTTCCAAATGCTCGAGTGGCAGTACGAGGATTCTTGAATATTCCAACCATTCCTCATAACCGCATATTTGCTTGAGATGACACAAAACCATAATTAGTCTTGTTCTTCTCCCAATATCCACAACCACTTACCCAAGAGGACCTTGTTCTTCTCCCAATCTCCATAGGCCCATTTTCCAACTAGATATTAAAAATGCATTCTTCCATGGAGATCTCAAGGAAACACTATATATGACCACCCCCTGGCTATCTAGTTTCGAGATGCCATGCATGTTTCTCGACTTCGCTGATCTTTATATGGGCTCAATAGGCTCCACATGCATGGTTTCAAACATTTTTCTCTATAATTCGCAAATATGGGTTTAAATAGAGCAATTATAACCACTCATTATTTCTTTGAAAGTCTTTCAAAGGGTCATTATACTTCATATATAGATGATATTTTGACTTTTGGGGATGATAAGTCGGGCATTCTTTCCTTGAAACAAATATTCCAATCATCTTTTCATATAAAGATTTGGAGCACCTTAGTTATTTCCTTGATTTGAAAGTTACTCCCGCTACTAATGGTATCTTTCTTTCTCAACATAAATATACAAAAGATCTCATGGACATGGCTTCAATGACACGTGCAAAACCATTTGATACACCCACAGTTCACATAGCTAAGTGAAAAATACAGCAAGAACAGTGGGAGCCTACTTCAATGTTGTTCTTTGTAAGACATTAGTTGGCCGTCTTATTTATCTCACCACGATTCGACCAAATATCTTCTATACAGTTTCAGTTGTCATCCAAGTCATTGCTTACCCACGTCATCTTCAATAGATGGGGTGTTCTGTGCATAATTAGAGAAAAACATGAAACTTCAAGATGTGGGATTCTCTTCGATAACTACTTGTAAATTAGTCCTTTCCAATCTACCTATACATATCCATCCTTTAAATCGTCCCTTAAGGGTTCGTTTGCCTTTTACATGCAATAGGAAAATGGGTTTTTACATATGCAAATGCTACACATGAGACACACTACCATGTTTGTCAAAATAGACATTTTCACGTGAGAAAATGAGCACGTCCAATGGTTTTAGATGTATTTGGATATTTTGGAAGGTATCCAAAAAAATCTCAAACAAACCATGAAGAATTAAGATACGAAAATAAATGCCTTGATATTTACCATTAATACAGGAATATTGAACGGTTTGGATCATGAATGGGACCCCATAGAAGTGCAAAAAATTAGATCTATAGGTTGGGACTTTTTCACAAACTACTCAAAGTCACTGAAGATTCAAGATAATCAGCTTCAAGATCTTGGTGTTGAACTAATAACCAAAGTGAACGATTTGGATTACAAATATTGGGCCCACGGGAATGAAAAAAAAGGTTGTTGATGCACCCCACAAGAATCCAATTTTGGCAACTGTTTAGAGGTGTGAGTGATTTTCGCACATAATAAGGTGTGAAATTTTTTGTGTAAATTGCTTTAATTACACCATTTTCACAACTCATTTATGCATCATAGGCATAAATGAGCGCAAACAAACGTGATGATGTATAACCATTATGCATGGTTATTTCCGCTGGTATGTCTAAAATGTCCGAAATGGTTAATTTCTTCTGTTTTTTAGATTTTTTTTTAAAAGAGGGGCAAAGTGAAAAATACAAATTTTTATATAAGAAACACAAAGCTTTTGCATTTTCGCCCCTTTCCCATTTCTCCATATCGACTGCCTGCCCCTAATCTGCTTACTGTGATGCCGTCGGACCCATCGCCAGAGATGCTAGAGCATTTTTTTTCCTCCTCAATTTTCTTTCTCCCTCTCATCTTCCCTTTCCTTTCCTCCCCCTTTCTTTTCGTTGGTTTCATTTCATGTGCTTTTGGGTCTTGCCAACATGAGAAAGGGCTGCCCATTTAATGCCTTTGGTCTTACCAAGACAAGAAAGGGCTGCTCATTTAATGCTTTTGGTCTTACCAAGATGAGAAACGGCTGCCCATATATTGCATTTTGTTGGCAAGTGCTTTTGATCTTACCAATATGAGAAAAGGGCTGCCCATTTAGTGCCTTTGAAAAAAAAAAAAAAAACATCATGGCCACTTTTTTCTACATAATGATTTGTGGCCTCCATGAAAGGGACCACCAAATTGAAAATCCAAATCATATTCTACTATAGTACTATTAGTACTATTTCATTATCACATTATTCATAATATTTTTTATATTTTTCCAAAAAAAATTGTTGAAATTCCGAAACACCAAGATATTTCATTTTGGAGGCCAGACTGAAATGGAGACCAACGCGAGAATGAAAACTATGATTTTGACTCTTTTTTGTGCTTTGGAGATTGGTTTCTTTCACTGCCTCACATTATACATTTCTAAGGTCTCTCCCTCATGAATTACAGTCGTACCAATGGCAACCTCTACAAAATTTTATTTTCTCCATCTCCCCTCGTTTCTCTCAACACCCTCATACTAAGAGCAACAAAACCCATTTCAAGAAATCAAAGATAACCCAACCCCAACCTAAGAGATAAAGAAAACACATTTCAAGAAATTAAAAAAAAAAAGGGAAAAGGGAGATGAAACCTGTAATAAACCATGTAGAGAGACGGGATTGAAAACTAATTAGCATAGGAGATAACAAATCTGTTGTAAGAAACACATAAACACCAACTTTCATAGCATAGGAGATCTTCAATCAATGCAAAATCCCTTTAAAGAAAATAAAGATATCCCAATTTCCAATTCAAGAGATCAAGAAAACTTTCTTCAAAAAATCAAGAAAAAAAGGAAAGGAAGAAGATGAAAACCACCTCCAAAACACCATAGGAGGTCTTCTTTAATCATTCCAAAACCCCTTCCAAGAAATCAAAGAATTTTTCATCTCCAAAACACCATAGGAGGTCTTCTTTAATCATTCCAAAACCCCTTCCAAGAAATCAAAGAATGCCAATTTCCGATCCAAGATATCAAGAAAATCCATTTCAAGAAATCAAAAAAAAAAGTGGGAAGAAAAAGAAGAAAGCCACCTCCAAATGAAAGATACTGAGTTGAACTAGAATTTTCCAACCCTATTTACACCCATGATTTTTTTCAGTGGAAACAATTACTCTACCCAACGTTTGGTTTTAGATTGGCAACCAGTTTTTCTACTATAATAGTATTTTAATAAAAACTTAAGGCTAAATGTTTGATTAATTCAGAAAACACGGTTGGCCATCAAACTGGGTCAGGTTTGAGTTACTAAATCATGCAGGTATTTTAAAAAAGGAGCTTGAGAAGTGAGAACATGCAATTACCTCCCACTTCCTGTTATCATTATGAAAGGTTCTGTCCGCCACCTCTGTAGTGTATCACCCTACATTTTCCATGACATAAGCAAGTGTAACATAGTGACAAAATATTAGGCAAATATGTAATGAAATGCACTCCAAAATCTCTGTAATCATTAACAGAAATCAGGACCATGAGTGGCAACAGCCTAACGTGATATACCTGAGCAAAGGAGTACAGCCTCCATACATAGTATGTATGCTCCTTTGAAACAAGCTCAAATAAGAAATTAAAAAGTGGATTTCCACGACCTCTTTCCATTATTGCTTGCTCAAAACCACATCCCCCATCAAGAACATGCAGAGCCATTGTGTCAATAACATGGCGAAGGTGATCATCTTCAGGTGGAACAACCAGTATATCAGGAACATTTGGAGTAAGCACCTGAGAACCCATATCCAGGTGTCAACAACATGCATGGTCAAATGAAAATTGAAGATTGAGGCTTGACCAAAGAACTGTTTATCTATTCCACATAAGTTTAAAAAGGCTCAAATTAAGTACAAAACAACTGGCAAATGGCACAAAACCAAAAGGACGCCAAAAGTCAGTAATGGTGATACACAGAACCTCCAACTTGACCATGTCAACTTTGCACTCCTTTACTCGTCATAGGAGGTTAGAATTTTTCAAATATATGTTATAATCACTGTCATGAAAATCGGAGTTGTATCTTAAATCGTTTAATGGGATGAATTGAACTATATCGTGAATCCTATCACGAATTTTAGGATTTTTTTCTTATAAAAATAAAAATAAAATTAAATTTAAAAAAAAAAGGAAAAAAAAAACAGTTATTCGTAATCCATCCGTAGTAGCACAAGTACAATGACAAATTCACAAATAAGGCTATGATACAATCATGTGAAGAACATTATTGACATATATTAATACATTATAAATGATATGTATATATAGTTAAATATGTTGTTATAATAATAATAATAATAAAAAAAAAACATAGTTAAATATGTTGTTATAAATAAAACATAGTTAAAATATGTTGAAGATATCAATGTTGCTAGGGAAAATAAACTAGTTGCAATAGTTTTTTTCTTTTTTAGTTATCTTTAAAAATAAAAATCAAAATAAACCAAAATCAACAATCTTACTCATTATGATATCTTCTGAAGCAAAAAAGTGTTCATGAAACAAAAATTGAAAAAATGGATACAGGATAAAACCCCATTCTTACATTCCAATACTCAATTCATTATTCATATCTAGACCATCCCAAAACTGCAAAAATTCTTAAGAGGTTCCGATTCTCAGTAAATAACCTTGAAAAAAAATTCTTAAGAGGTTCCGTTACTCAGTAAATAACCAAAGAAAGAAAGAAAAAGTAAAATATGATTAATACCACCCTTAGGGCTATAGTTGTTCCCACTCAACTAAATCGCTTGAATCGTAAGATTCCATGAAATGACTATCAAATAGTAAGATTCACCTGTAAATGGGATTCATTGCATTATATGCGAATCATTTTCCTAAGGATTCGAATCGTAGGATATGGCATACAAATCTTAGGATACTGACAACAATGGTAACAGGATCCAATTCCTCCCTTGTCAGGTACTTCACAGTCAGATGTTTGCTCAGACCCATACAACCTCTTACTTTAGCAAACATCTGACCGTGAATGATACTAAGCCAACACAATATTCAGAAATCAAACAGTGCACAGCTTCTTGTAATAAAATTTTCAACATCAATATAGTTCAATGGACCCAAAAAAGGCCAAACCTGCTCATCATACCAATATCATTTCAAGTGCAACTTCTGAAGGCAAACATAAGACAATCATACTCTACAATATAAACAACTTCTGATAAGACCAGTGCATGGGCAGTTGGGACAAGCGGCTTGAAATGTTGAAAGAATAATAGATTGAACAGAACTATTCGTGTCTATATTTTGGAAAATGGAAAATAGATAGGCAAAAATTTTCTAAGCAAACCCAGCTACGATGAGGCTTCAATAATGAAGATAATGGTAGACAGAAACAGTGCACAAAAATAAGAGATTAAAATAACAATAATACTAGATCAGAGACCCAAATAGTTTCAGGCACCTACCAACTCAGAACTTTGGCTTGTCACTGAAGTAACTGGAGGGCCATCAGGTCCGGACAAGATCACAGTGCCACCCTGTCCATCATCACATTCAATATGTTTCAGTTAAAAGATTAAGAAAATTATTTTATGACATTAATTTTTCATGTTAAGATGTTTGAGAAAAGTAAAGAGTTGGAAAATGACTAGGAAATTCTTCTTGAAAATGGTAAAGAAATACGAGTATACATAATAGGCAAAATAGGAAAAAGATAAAAGATGAAGGTATCGTTCACCAACCTCTTTACTTCTGATTGCCATATGTCCTGGTGGAGGAGCTGGTAGAGCCTGTGATGGAAGAGAAACAGACTTACCCCACCCAATTTTCAACTCATACTCATAAACGACAACCCCTGTAACATAAAAGATTATTTACTTGGAGGTTTGCACTAAAAAGGCATCTAAAAATAATTCAATACATCCACAGCAACAAAACTAAAGGTGCCATGCTAAGAAAATATAAGTAGATCAACCTGGAGTTCAGTTAAGCCTATACAAGGGTACATTCTAACTTTATTCAAAGTCACATGACATGGGTGTGCGACACTGTGCGTGGTCAACCATCCATCAGGTGAGTCGATCATGCAAACCATGGTTAAAAATTGTGATATCGGGCTTGGTAGCAGCCGACCCAAAAACCGATACACCATGTTATGGTCGTCACTGTGGGGTTTTTTTTTTTTTGACCCCCAGAAAATTATGAGAAAAATCCAAAAAAATAAAATAAAAAATATTATAAAATGCTAGAAAAAAATGTTTTTCTTCATTAGTAACATATCTTCTTCATCATCAGCATCAACAACAAAGCCTTGTCCCAACTCCCAACTATGTTGGGGTCGGCTACAAGAATTTTGTTTCTCCATTTTGATATATCCTAAGCCAAATCCTAGAACAGGCTGCACTTCGTAACATCCAACCTTACTTCCATCCATATCCTCTTTGGCCTACCCCTTCCCCTATGTAGGCCATAAACCCGCATAGAAAAACGTTTTTATGATGGTTGGCGTTGGACATGTCAAAACCTTAGTAACCGGAACCTCCCCTCTCCCTCCCCGATCCCGCTCCGAAAGTGCGGATAGGCGTTTTCGGAGCGCGGTTCGAAGATGCTCAGAGCGTGGATCAACCGAATATGAAGCGAACCGTGCAGAATCTTTAGTTTATGTGCATTTTCTTTTTCTATAAGCTTAACATTTATCTTTTAAATGAAGAAACTTCTTCTAACTTACTAATTATTGTCTATTTTATGTGATCAAATAGCAAAGTTCATTTTTTTTCTCCATTTTTTATACTTGAATATATGGATAATATATATTTGTGCCCATTAGTTAATTGTTTATATGTTGTATAGGCACTCCGGACATATAATTATTTTAAACTTTAGCGTTTCGGCGCTCCCGCTCCCGCTCCGTGCTCTGGGCACTTAGGTCAAAACTATCCCAAAAGGGTCTCTCTTATTTTTATCACCAGTTGATGCTACCCCTAAATGCTTCCGAAAGCACTCATATCTGATTCTATCCTTCCTAAGTCATAACATCTTGTATCGCTATTTAATCTTTAGCTATTAATATGTTCAGTTCTAGTGTTGTAATTTTTCTGGCCAAGTTTATAACTTACAAATCAATCAATATAGTCCACATTGACCACTATAAAACACTTGAACTTTTACTTAATATATTATTCCAATTTTTATAAATGATCAATATGACATTGGACCCAACTCCTGTTGGAATAAAATCTATTTAAGGGCCCATTAGGGAGCCATTTGTTTCAAGTGATTTCGCTTTTTTTATAACTGGGTTCCATTAGAGGGGTATAAGTTAATTAAAAAAAAAGTTTGGATACCCGAAGGAATTGGGCCCATCATTAGATTGACTACCATAGAGCATTTTAATTTTTTTTATATTTTTATTCACATGACTTACAAGAGATTAATTTGATGGGCCCAACTTTAGTTTGATTAAAATTTGTAGAGGGCCCCATATCAAGAGGGGGCATTTATGTTTAGTGGCTTATATTTTCATAAGTATGCCCACTCTAAAGTATTTCAATTTACAAAGTAACTTGGGTCCCACTAAAAAAAGCGTGGATACTCCAAGGACTTGGCCCTACCATCATATTGTCCAATATAAAGCGTTTCAATTTTTCTGAAAAAAATTTATTTAGATATGTTTGGGTGATCAATCTTATAGTGTGCCCCAACTTCTATTCGAGAATAATTGTTGAAGGCCAATTCAAGAAGGGGCATTTATTTGAATGCTTTAATTTTTTATAAGTGGGCTCAATTAAGTATCAACAGGGTATGATATAAAAAAAGGTCTACGTAAATTAGGTCTCCCTCCCTCCCTCCTTTTATTGAGTTTCGGCCGTTAAGAATCCATTATGGTCTCATCCACTTTCTTTAAATGTGCAAATTTTCATCATTGTTTTGAAAGACAGGAAGATGGAGTTCTTAGCTTTCTTCTCATATTCTAATAGATACCATGCAGCCTACACAATACTTAAATTAAAAAGAAAAGTTTCTTTGCTAAAGTCCATAGGGAATTTCCATGTGGATGGTTTTTGTAGACCCTCATATAAACCTATGTTTGATCCAAGCCATTCATATCAAGTCCCAACTCCCAAATGAATAGCTATGGACAAAAAAGCCACTCCTTATGGAGAGATATACGCGGTTGGCATTGATGAATTTAACCATGTAGTAACTCAGGGTAGAGTGAAATTTAGGCCCATTCCAAATTTTTGGGGACATCTGGTATGAGTTTTGAATCAAGCAAAAGTAGGCCCACAAGGATCAACAAAGTCACCCGCATCAAAACTCCCATACAGACATCAGCATAGGATCGTTCCTAGAAAAGTTGATAGTCCAGACTGCAAAAGTAATACCTTTTCACATTATAGGCTAGAAAATCGTGATTTAACTCTAGGACTCAGCCCCAACTCATCAAAGTCGGTCAAGTTGGCAGAGTCAGGTGAAACTCGGCCTCGGCCCCTCTTTTTTTTCTTTTGCAGAAACGGGGTGGGGAGAAGGGGAGATTGAAGGAGGGGAAATGGGTTTTTAATAATGAGAGAAGGGTTTTATTATTGGGATTCGGGAGATGGCGTTTTAATAAAAGACTGAGGAGAAGAAGAAGGATGGAATCATGGAAGAAGGATGGAATCATGGCAGAAGGAACAATTTTCGACCAAGGTCTTCTTTAAGACATAGATGGCTGGAGAAACTAGAGAGGGATTGAGGGCTTGGGATTTTGATGAGTGTGGTGAAGAAGGAATGGCTAAGTTCTAAAACACTGCTAGAAAGGTTACCAGAACATCATCCAAAGAAAGAGTAAAAATAAATTATCAAACCTTGCATCTCATCCTTTGCAGCCTGTCCATCTGCTCTATTCATGAAAGCAACAAAACCACAATTCCTTTGTCGCCTTCGCTCCTCTTCTGTCCGAGGCCACATTATTTTCACGCTAGCAATAGGCCCAAACCTGCCGAAAGTTCTCAGAAGAAAGTTCTCATCCACCTGACATGATGCACAACAACATAGCAGGATGGGACGAGTGACATTAGGTTCCAAAAAACTGGAGCACCAATGAATTTGTTGCGTTAAATAAAGAACAAAAATATTCAAGATCATAACCGTACTTGTGGTGAGAGATTCCCAACATAAAGATTTGTAGTTTGTGGGTCCCCATCATCAAATGATCCAGGAAGCTTTCCGCTTGGATCAAAATCATCCGGTAACTCATCAAAACGGCTAAGTGGCTGCATGAAGAAGAAAATTTTCATTTCAGAAGAGTTAAATTCCAACAAAGAAACACACCTTGGAATTGCATTCCAGAGGTTTATAATGTAAGGACAAGTAGATGCGCAATTGCTCAAAATGGTATATCAAGAAAATGCATGGCATATAGAGTTAGCATACAAAGCTCGGCATGTAACGTGGAACAAAAAATCTCCATCACTGATCAATCTCAATCACCTAACCAATGGACTGGTTATTGACCACATTTTTAGGATAATCCATTCACAAGCTTTACATCAAATGGTGTGGGGGAAGTCATTGCGGCACCAACCATCCATTGTAGCCCCACCAGATTAATGACGAAAAATTAAAGATGACCCACCTGTAATGATCCTTGCCTAGAATGAAAACACCATTATACAGGACAACCATCATTTTAAACATAAAAATCGATAAAGAAAAAATAAAATTGCAAAAGCTTGCAAATTATTCTTGATGGTTTAAGGGGTAACTTAGTGCCTAGATACCAAATCAGGAAAATAGACCAGGAAATAAATGTGTGAAAAAAGATATAACAAACATAAGTATCTTCAAAATGAAACAAATTACCCAGTAACTACACATTAGGATCCATTTGGATGCCCCTTGTAAAGTGAAATGAGCAGGGATTCTCCCCCAAATCCATTACATTTCACATCAGACATGGAATGAAACATACAATATTTCTGGAAAAAAATGAAAGATAATGAATAACATAGTATAATGCAGCTCCAACAATCCCAGGTGATTCGAGTATGTAGCTTTTTCTAAAAGAATCCATTTAGAAAAAAATTATTGTTTCGTGGTATGTAAAACCGCATCCTTAAAGACTTTTAGAGCGTGTTTGGGTAACAGAGAGAATCCTTTGTCCAGAGGATTCATTCATATTCCTGGAACCATGCCAGGGTAGAAAATCTTTGAAATCCAGCTTTGGCAAACACAAGGGATTTGTGCTTTTGCATATAAGAAATCCAACGGTCACAAGTTTTTTGCAATTTTTTCACAATCCATGACGAATCAAGTACTAAAATTTTATCCCCTAATAGTTTTCGGCCTACCATAGATGATGGACAGTTCGGATTTCCATTGTGGGTCCCACAGAAATTTTTTAAAAAAATATTTTTAGAGTGTGATGTTTTTTCAAATTTCTCATAATATATGAGGAATCAACGGTTTAAAATCCTTACAAGAGCCATTTTGGACCTTATAAACATGATTCACGGTTCAGATTATTATTATGGGACCCATAATGTAGGGTACAAAAGCAAAAACCCATCCAATTCAGGCGCAGTTCACTATTCATCCGTAACTGTACTAATTTCACTTGGGTTGATCTACGGTCATTAGGTTTTCTTCTATTTTTTGAAGATCCATGATGAATCAGATTTCCAAATTTGACCACATGGCCGTTTTAGGCCTTCTAAAGAGCATGAACAGTTCAGATTTTTCAAAAGGGGAACACAGAAATTCAGAAATGTTGATCCAACATATAGACTTTTTTGCAAATATCTTAAAATATATGATGAATCAACGGCTGAAAATTCATCTAATAGCCGTTTTAGACCTTATAAATAAGATTAATGGTTCAGATTGTGATTGTGGGACCCATACATTAGGTTTTCAAAGCAAAAAACATAACCTCTAAAGTTACGGGCCTTACGGCCATTAACACTGTTCATCCGCTGTACTGCCGTTTTTCTTCACCTGTGAGGGGGGAGAAAATCCGATGGGGGGAGGTGGAGACCGAGGAATAATCCCTACGGGGTATTTTTGAGGGTTTGGGAGGATTATGAAAATCCTCTCGATGCCTTTTCATCCAAACATGGGTTTTCCTCGATTTCGAGGAAAACCAAAAAGGATTCCTCTGTGAGGAAGTTACCCAAACATGCTCTTAAGGAAATACAAACTGTAACCATCGGCATGGATTCACCTTCCAAGATAAAAGCATAGAAGACGATGGGGCATCAATGAAGCATTGGACACCGCTGGATTATAGATAGATTGGATTCATCCATATCATTTTCAAATTACATGGTAAAGAAGAAATGTTAATATCAGCAACTACTTACAGCAGGATTTTCATTATTACGCCCCTCGCGCCATTGTTCACGTTCCTGATTTCGCTTCTCCCTCAGCTCTTGCTCAAGCTTTAACTCCTCCATGAAATGATCAATATTTCGAGACTTCCCTTTCTCCTTCTCCTTCGGCCTCTCCTCATCCTTCTGCAGGTTATTTTACAATAACTTAAGAACATCTAAAAAAAAACAGAGAGAGGGAGAGAGAAGAAACAAAATCTAGCAAACCAATTTTAAATACTACTGGAAAAAATATATATATATTTATATTACTTGTAAAACAGGTAAGCAACAACTTAGAGGACAATAAAACAGGAAAGAATTCAAAAGAAAGAGGATTGATCAAGTGCAATCCAGTAAGATTAGACAAATAGACAGCAGGATCAATGATCTGTGTCACTGATCAAGCGCAGTCCCCTATCTTAGAAATACAGACAGCAACGATTATTAATCTTCACCATTAATTCATGTACTGTTTACAAAAATTCATCAACCTCGGCTTAAAAATGCATTTATTGGGTGTTAGATCTGATTGTGATAGCAAACTCGACTGTATAGGAGATGCTAGCTCTTACTGATAGGCATCAAGGAACTTTCAGGGCACTTCTAGGATTAATTGCACAAGGGTAACTCAGCAAATGTGTTACGCATGCATCTTATACTGAGTCCTATCAGTGAGAATATGTAGAATGTGCATAAACTGATGGAGTAAGGTAATGAGAAACAACCCACATGTGGTCATCTGTTTGCAGCATTTTAGATGAGTAAACAATACATGTGTAGTGTTACACATTGGTGTTTCTCTGTCACATTTTAAATATTTCAATGAAACATATGCATGAAGAATGGTGTGTAAATGGGTCTTTTACATCAAAAACTTTTCCACCCTGGTGAAGTGAATTCATAGGGAGAAGAAACAGCAATTTCTCCCCATCCAAAGAAAAAAAAAAAAAAAAAAAAAAAAAAAAAAAACAGCAAGGGTTTGAGTGACATGCATCACAAAGAAATCACCAGCTCTCCCAAATGAAGAAAAAGAACCCAACGCTCTTTCTTTAAACACATCTCTCCTCTATGTCAACCTATCTAAGGGAGAGATGATTGGAAGCATGCTTTTTCCCCTCTACTTTCTACAATATATTTATGTATACAAAACCTTTTCGGGTTAATCTCAAGTAGATGGTCAATGTATTGCAGAACGGAAAATGAGTTTCATATTTCATAATCATGCATAACCAATCAAATGGCCTAAAACAGGGATATAATTGAGCTGGTTTTCTCTAGCACTTAAAATAAGAAACATACTTCTCTGGGCATTATATGTTAACATTGACATCACAACAAAACTGAGTGTCGAAAGAGTAAGAATTCCATTCAAAATAGGCTAACAGCTGGGCTAATGTTGTGCTGGAGTTGGGCTGTGATTTGACCATGGGATGGGCTAGGTTTTTGGACTCTGTTATGAATGTGTCAGAGGAACCTATTTAAACCAAACCAAACCAAACCAAGCCTTTTCCCACTAGGTGGGGTCGGCTATATGGATTTGACGACGCCAATCAAATCTGTTTAGGGCCATGTCCTCCGTTAGATCCATGTAGGCAAGATCATGTTTAATAGTTTCTTTCCAACTTCTCTTGGGTCTCCCTCTCCCTTTCCTACTCTTGGCAAACTCCATGCTTTCACACCTTTTAACAGGTGCCTCTGTTGGACGCCTTCTAACATGGCCGAACCATCTCAGTCGATTTTCTCTCATTTTATCTCCAATCGGTACTATTCCTACTCTGCCCCTAATCTCCTCATTCCTAATCCTATCTCTCCTTGTGATCCCGCACATCCATCTTAGCATTCTCATCTCCGCAACTTCCATCTTCTTAAATAAATTCTAAGCTGAAAAGAGGAACCTATTTAGTTGTACTTAAATAAATTCTAAGCTGAAAAATGGATATTTTTGGGGACAAAATTAAATGAGGTTTTTCGTGAATGGATAGTCAATTCGATGACTGAATCTCAAATGATCTCAGGTAATTTGTGGGCCAAAAGAATGGACCTTAAAAGGAACAGTTATAGGTGTTTTCTAGATGGATCTTTTGGAATGTAGTAGAAATGGAATGTGATATAGCCATTCAAAGGAATGGAATGAGGAACTGTTAGGCTGATGGTGAATGGGTTGTAAGTTGTAAGATAACAGACTTTAAGACAGGTTGCAAGGCAAAGTTTGATTCAATGTGTCTCGCAGATTTGACCCCACGCTCAAGTCATCTGATCCCAATTTCATAGGTCATTTGGTCCCAACGTGTATCTTAGAAGTAAGTATTCATTATCAGAATTATTATCATATCATGTTGACAAAAACAATGTTGGCCAAAGACAAGTATCAAAGTCTCCCTTTTATGCAATCGAATGAATCTCCAGGACCTTTTTGACAAGTTATTGGTACTGGTTGCAAGTAATATTTAAATTCATAATCATTTGTATCGTCTTTGTTCTATTGCCATTTCTTCCCTGCTTGCTTCCTGTAACACAGGTCTCAGACCAAGAGGCAATCTGTATTTAAGATATAAGAATGACAGTTCTCGCTCGTTCAGTTTTGTTGCTTTCTTAAAGCTCATTTCTTTTGCATTGTATATTTTTAACTTATGAATATCCATCTTCCCTTCGGTTCTCGCTTTTTTCCTTTTTTCTTTTTTCTTTTTTCTTTTATTTTTTGGCTCTGGTAAACACCCCTCTAACTCTCTCACCATCACAATACCCTGATTGTTTCTGTGGAGGGGAGGTGCCTCGCCGCTGAGCTACCAGTGACAGGGCTTAAGATTATATAAATGTTAGATTAATATAAGCTACCAGATGGACTTTGGCAGGCAACAACCACACATTCCAACAGTACGACTTCAAACCTGTTATTATTAAGCTAGGTGATTATAACATGGATGATTGAATGGAAGGTGTAAACATTTTTTTTTTTTTGCATTGTGGACAGTGAACAGAATGTGAAATAAGATTTTCTTTTTTGGGGGGTAGATTTTTCTACTTGCATTCCTTTCAAGTAACAGGTACAATGATTATTTTAAACACAAACGGCAGCCCACATGTGTTTGATGTTTGAATAGGTAGGATGATAAACAAAAACTTAGTAGATGTGCATGTATTTTTCGAGTATTAAACATGCACAATATCCATTTCAACTCAGTTTCTGAGTTCACAACACACGGGCGGCTGAATAGGTTCCACTTACTACTGGAAGTGTACTTGTTAATTTTTATTTCATTCCTAGGCGTTGTATAGGTAATACTCACTTTTATTTCAAATGTGAGTATTCAACTTCATTTTTTTAATTTTCATACAGTTACATATCAAGTAAAAAAAAAAAAAACGTGATAAAAAAAAAAGAATTATGCGTGAAATGATGTTAGTAGACAAATCATAGTTGTGAATTTTGTTTCGGACACCGTTTCGGTTTGGCCTCCAAATGAATTTTCATCCGATTCAGAAATCTTGGTGAAATTTTTCGGACTTATGTTTCGGGAAAAATATAAATTTAAATATTTCTATACATGTAGAAATTTGATTAGGGATTTATTTTAAGTGGAATTCGATTAGGGAATATATTTTAAGTGGAGTTCTTCCTCTTGTTCTTCTTATTTATTCTTTTATTTCTGCACAAAAGAGGGCTTAGGGTAGGGGTTGGGGCTTTTAAGAAAAAAATTGCAACAATTCATTTTTTTAATCATTTTTGCCGGAATTTCCGAAATCCACCAAAAATGGGCGAAATTGAACAAAATCTTAACCGAAAATCTGAATATGGCTGTTTCATTTCGGTATGTAGACCGAAACGAAATTTCTCGGAAATCTCATCCCAGACTAAACGACTTTCACAACTATGAGACAAATACTGTAAAATATCTGACATAAGTAAAACCTTATCAACCTCAATCTAGAAATGGAAATTTGATTTACATATCTCATGCATTGAGAAAAAAAGGTCCTTAAGGGACTCAAGTGGTGAACATGCCCCTTACCATGTTTTAAGGACATCTTCAGCTTCTTATAGTTTGTTTGTTGTTTACAGAATTTTAACCATCAAAACAGATGGAAATAAGAGGAGGAGGGAAAATCTCCAAATGCATTAAAGAAGAACATGAGCATGGCATCTAGCATATGATCCTAAAACAAGCCAAAAAAGACTTAAATAATAACTGAGGTATCCATCTATATCCCCATTAAAAAAGTTAACATGAATGAGTTTCAAGGCTATATATACATATATATATATATTTTTTTTAAAGTGACGGTAAATATATATATATATGGAAAACAAGAAATGAAGTTTCTTTTTTTTATCATCTGGTGGGAAAGATGAAAATTTCAGAAAGATAGTTATAAAAATAAAAAATTAAATTAAAAAACTCAAAAACTCTCTACTAGGATTCAACTTCGACATTAATCTTCCAAGCAGTACAACTCTTTCAAGACTCATCCACCATGCACACTGCATATATAAGAAAACCTATCTGGACAGTTCAATCATGATTCAAATGTAACCAGAAGACTAGTCAAAATTCAACCTAATTGAACGATCCGATCCATAAGATCATATCTGCTGAATTTGAGCAATTGGGCATTTCCATTTTAACCAACCATGTGATAGCCACGGTCAGATAGTAGTGTGATCTCACAGGCATAGGCTTCCTACAGTTTTCAACCAAAATAGGCCCACAATCATTGTTTTGAGACTCGGAATCATATCGCAAATCGTTCATACTCTCTTAGGTTTTTTTATTTTTCTAATAAAAATGAAAAATAATTAAAATTTAGAAAAAAAAAATAAAAAGAAAAAAAAGTAATTATTCATCAACCATCAATTTTCTCATTCATAGTAGTACAAATACAATGACAAATCAGTCTATCATAATCATATCAAGAACATCATGACATATATATATATATCAAGAACATACATATATAATAAATGATGCGTAATAGTGAAATAAATTTAAGGTATCAATATATATATATCTATTTTTTATTATCATTAGATCAAAATATAAAAGTAAAAATGAAATCCAAACCATCAATCTTACAAAGTAGGATATCTCCTGAAGTTAAGAAAGTGTTCATAAAGAAAAAAAACCAAAAAAGATTTTTTTTTTTTTAAATATAGACAAGCCCCCATATGTACCATGGAACGCTTTAATCAAATGCATATTCTTTATACATCTCAAAAAGAAAGAAAAAAGTTTTCAAAATTTGTTAATATTAAGTTATTGGTTGTAGCCACATTATCGCTAAGTCAAATCGCATGAATCATAAGATTCAATGAATCGTCCATGGATAGAACCCTCCCAACTCCTTCATTAGTAGTGGCCTGAGTTAGGCCCCAGAGTGTTGTAGATTGACATTATAATATCTGAACATTGTATCTTCTACCAACATATTTAAACAATACGGTACCTAATGTATATGATTTTATCTTCAAAAAAGGAGGATACGGCAGCAAGCAGCTATCATATCTTAACATATCCCCGACCACTATTCAAATTGAATCCCCCAGATAAAAGAGGTAATAAACTGGCAGAACTTTCAGGCATCACTAGAAACAACAATTAATTATAACAATAAGCATCCAGCAAGTCCCATCGAAGTAACCAAGCCACCATGCACTATAAATATAAAACAGCTTGCAGAAGAATTATTGAGAATAATAACAGAGCACCATCAGACCTTCTTCTCAGAATCCTTTCCTTTAGTTGCCAAAGGTGGTGGTAAGAAGGATGGCACATACCTGCAAGTAAAATTAGAATTAATTAGACATGTTCCTAAGCAATCCTTTTCAAATAGAAAGATATTTTAATAAGTGGAGGCCTAAAAGCATTGTTCAAAACAGAACAAACCAAAGTACTAAGAATGTTGAAACCAACGAATGATGATCAACATTAATATATCAAAGTAACCAAACATGCCAAAAACGATGAATGTGATCAACAAAGTGACACTATCTGGATTTGAGGTCCAAACAACTCAGCTACAGATCCAAAGGAAAACATAATATATTTCTGAGAGTTTTCAAAGCAACTGATTCCATAACTTGCTGACATGGGATTTGGACATTTTTCCCTTTCTAGAGGACTAACCAACTTTTACTAAGAAAAGAAAACTCAGACTCAAGTCTTACAAATACAAGAGAAGTTTTTTTCCTTTATTTTTTTTTTTTTTTGGGGTAACTTTTGTTACAGAACTGCACAGTACAAGAGGTAATATACTGAAAGACCAAGGGGTTCCAAAACCAAAAATAGGATCCTCATCACCACCCAATACCAAAATGTAGAACGAAAGCAAGAATTGGAGATGACTTGGAAAATAAGGGAGTCAAGTCACTTTTCCATTTATCTTCATACTATTCTTACAGATACGGCCTTTGTACAAGTTACTTAAAAAAAATTAAAAAGTATAACAACCTAAGTCATAAAGAGTCCAAGCATAGCATGAGAATACAAGGAAAAAGAAACATAACTAAGAAAAGCATTGACATCATCAAAGCCCTACCCACAAGATCTTAAAATAACTTCATCCTAGAAAGTTTAGAAGGAGTATTTATGGGTACAAGAAATTTTAAATATATGTATATATCAGTCGCAAAAGTAACTAATATGATAGGCGAGAATGCAGGAAAGAATCAAACATTATTTTTAAGAACTTAAAAGTATATGTTCAAAGGTGAAAGATGGAAGAGAACTCCATGAGGCCAAGGGTAATAAGATATTCCTTCTTGATCTGTTAGCCTTGACCTTTTTAGTGTTCTATGTCCCTCTTTGTATTTTCCAGGTCTTCAGTATATCACTATATCTATCCTATACTTTATGTTGCTTTCATCTTAATAAAGTTATCATTCAAAAAATAAAAAATAAAAGATGGAAAAGAACATAGATCTAAAAATACTGGAAGACTGGACAGTAACAGTTCATGGAGGTAGGTGGGGTCTAGAGGGGAAAAAAACCAATTTAGGAATTAGGTGAGTACTCGGTCCTATCATGGCTGACTTGTACTCTCTGACCTTAAAGAAGTGATCTCAAGGATCCTTTCACAGCTGCACATCGTCATCGTCGTGATCAAAGCTACACATGACAGATAGAAATCCATTATTTTCACTTTCCCTCCCAGAGAACTTACAAGCAGGGATTCGGGGCTTTTGGGGAAAGCACCCTTTGAAAAAGCACATTCCAATAACCTATGTCCAAAATACGTCCTTATTGGTGCCTAGTGGACAAGGCGGCTAAAATAATCAAGAATTAGAGGGGCCTGTTGCAGCCTAAAGGTGCTGCCGACAAAAGTGCCATGTACACCTTCCTTTAAATCACGATTCTGTTGGTACCAAGTAAAATATGTACTTTCCTTTAGTTGTCAATTCTGTGACGAGCAAGGATCAAAATAGCGGTTGCGGCGGGCGTAGTGGGCAGTGGCCAAAACGCTACGTAGCGGGTGATATATAGCAGTGTAGCGGTGTGAATATTTTAAGTAGTAAAAAAAAATTGAATTTGATGTAGCAACCAATCTTGTGTTTTTAGTGATTTGGAACCATATAAGGGTAGAGACAACTTTAGGAAAGGCTATAAAGGAGAAGAAATATGAAAAACAATGTTTTAAATTAAAATTTATTGGCTCTACAAGGTTTTAGACCGTAGCACCGCTATTTTCAAAATAGCGTAACGGCCTCAACCGCTACGGCCAAGAATGCGGCCGCTACGTAGCTATTTTGAACCATGGTGGCGAGTCCGTAACCTTGCAGCTGGAAGATACTCAAGTCAGATCAAATCCAGAAGACCGAGTTGTGGGAGGCCGTGCTACATCAAGTCATATCTCAATGTGTCAACCTTCAAGGTAACCTTAGACCTTAGTAGTTCCAAGAAACGGGCCCTAAGAACCTTAAGCAAATTGGTAATACCATATGGTCTACATTGGCTAGAGAAGTCCTTTGTTTTAAAGACTTCTCCGGGAGTTCAGAAACCTGACCACAGAGTTCGGCAGCCTAAAGGACCCCCTTGGCAGCCCGAACATACCATCAGTGGCCTTTCCAAAAGGATTTTTTGGCCATGGAGTTCAGGTGCCAGAGATAAATCCTCAGTGGACCAAAAGACCCTTTCAGTGGCCCAAATGCTCCTTCGGGTCAAAATCCAGCAAGCTCATTTCTGAGGGTCTCGGGCAACCGAGCTATTTCATCGGCAACCAAACCATATCCAAATCTGGTCAAACTAGCTGTTGTGCTTCGCCGTGTTTGCCTATTTGGTACCTTTGGACAACCGAAGCATGAAATCTATAAATATATGATTTCAAATCTGGATCTTACACACAACAAAACGGATTTTTTGAGAAACATTGTGCCAAAGCAATAACATCATCTTCTAGCCTTCGTATCCTTCTTCCACTATCTCTAAACCTTCATAGGAAGATCCTTGACCATTCAAAGCTCATCTAAGAGAGGGTTGTGGAAAGATCTAAGATCTAAGCCGTGTTTGGGTCCTTTAGAATACTTTACAAACCCTAGATCCATGACCTCCTAATCTACTATTGGGATATCATCAAAGCGCCAAGGATCATGCATTTGAGGCCAAAGCTTGGAGTCTGGATTCCGGATTTCAACATCGAACACAATCAAAGACAAACTTTGTTTTGAGGCAAGCGTTCGTTTTTCTACTTAATTTCATTACTCATATTGCAAAGAGAACTGTGTGATCAAACCTGTATAATCAAAATAGATCGGTGGAGTAGACCGGTGTGATCGAACTACCTTAATAAAAATTGGTTATATGGGTTTCAGGTGTGACAGTTAAAAACCTCACTTAGTGAATACCAAGAGACCATCGAGTGGTGCTCTTGGGAGTGGACGTAGGTCAAGGAACGAACCACTATAAATCGCTGTGTCAACATCTCTTTATTGCTTTCTATGCATGCTAAATGTGTCATTGATACTGTCTAGATTAACAAGCAGAACACAAGTGCATCACAATTGTTAGATTTAATTTGATATTCACTTCTGTTAGCTTAAGTGTTGTAAATGCTTAGTTGATCGCTTAAATTTCTTCCGCATTTTGCTTCATTGATTATCTTGTTTAGAGATTTAAATTGTGTGTTTGGGACTTATATCTTTTAAATTGGCATAATTTGGCCAATAGTTCTATTTAACCACCCCCACCACATCCTCTCTCGGACTTGGACATATGTTTAGTGAGCACTTTTTCAGATTCTCCAGATCACTCTATTCACAATGGTTTTGGTCTCCATCCCCCGAAACTCTATAGAGGGGTGTTTTGGGGTGAAGCTTCTTCTTTCATCTCTTTCCCCTCAAAAGAGATATTCCCATGTAGCAGACAGAGGTTAACAGCATTATCAACACAATTCCATCATCTCATTCTTAATCATGTCATTTCTGTTTTCTTTCTTTTTCTTGTCTTTGGTGCTGTCAATTCAATTGTAAAAAGGGCACTAGAAACACTTGCCTTTTGCCAGTCACTTAGTGCTTGTACTTCTTCATATTTTTCCCTGATCTGTGTTAAAAAAATGCATAATTTTTCTGCAAACAGTGAGATAGGGGGTGGATTAAAAATAACCCACACATTCATGAACAGAAGCCTTGTGATTGGGGCAATGAAATCCTAGCCATTTGCAAATTAGAAAATCTTCAAGGTGCTAGATCAAAGCCCGAGAGTGATTGCATGATGGCAACCTATCACACAGCCCCTACCCAAGTGGTTCCATATTCATTCCACAATCTCCCGCCTGTTACATTGTAATCTCTTATTTTAATATAGGATTTTCTTTCTTATCCATCAGTGATTACATACCAATCAACTATATTCCTATATTTAGGATATCTTCCTAGGATTTTGTACACTGAGGCTGTAAATCTAGATAATCTTATTGGAGATTTGATAAAATAAAATTGCAAAGCTAAGAAAAAGTTTTAGAAACTTTCTATGCAAATAAAATAGATATCGTTGTGCCCAATAGGCTAGCTGACCATGAACTAAGTCAAACAGTTCAACTATGGGCTTGACCCAATGGGCTGGCCTACTACTGGTACGGCTCAGTGGGCAGCTGGTTGTTTTTTTTTTTTTTAATGGTTGGGCAGCTGATTGTGGGCCTACTATTGGGTCTCCTTCTGTAGACTTTGATAAATAAAGTAGCTATCATTGTGCCCAATAAGCTAGCTGACCATGAACTAAGTCCAACAGTTCAACTATGGGCTTGACCCTTGACCCAATGGGCTGGCCTACTAATGCAGACCCTAGGGTTGGGTTTGCGTGGGAAGTGTTAAAAACAAAATGAGTGCCGAAGCACGTGTCCAAAGACACAATCAATCTCCGAAGAGACAATAAATGAGGACGCACCTCAATGGGAAAACCTAATTTCATTAATTAACTCTCTCTGAAAATAATCTTGTACAATGCCATATAAATAGTAAAAGCAGACTTACGCCCTAAGAAACCTAATTAAACTAGGAAACTAAATAAATTGGAAACCTAATCCTAAATAGAATTCTTTAAATAAAATCAGAAACTAATGACATAATTAGTTAATAAAATATCCTAAATCTAAGTGGGCCCTACACATGTGGCCATGAGGTCTACGCTGCATCATTCTCCCCCACTTGAAAAAGAACTCGACCTCAAGTTCGGAAAAGGTCCACTAGATCAAAGATCAATCTGACGAATTTTCGATTCGTTGGTCCATCTGCAGCTTCCATATACAAGCTTCATGCAAAACTGCTTTGGATGGCTGAAATTTGTGTTGATACGCAATAGAACCGTTGGATGCCTTACTTGTAGAACATGAGCTATCAAATCATAATCTCTGACTATCCGCTGGTCATCTCCCAGTTGACATTGTTGATCCCCAAGGACAAAATCAATGTGAGAATTAATATGGGAAATTTCAACAACTGGCTCTTCATCGCTTGGTGTTTGCACATCGGGATTATTAGTACTCAAAGAAGAAATTTCAAGGCTAACTATAGATGTGGAATCTTTTGTGTCTAACTCTGACAGATCGGTCTGCATATCCGCTGGCACTGGTTCCTCAACACGGTCTGTTACGTGAGACAACTTTTCTTCTTGAGGAGTAACTTCCACTATATGAGACCTTTTAAGCATCCGCTCCACACGAATTGCTTCCCAATATGCCTTGTGACTGGTCTTACAGTCACACATTCTCTCCACTATGTCCGGTCTCAAGCCTCTTACAAAACTAACGAAATCATGTTCTTCATCATCTTCTAATCCACACTTGTCTTGAAGCCATGAAAACATGTCACCATAGTCAAGAACAGATAATTCTCCTTGTCTCAAATCAAGAAAGGACCGAAAATAGACTTCATTCTCACAATACCATATTCCATATTTAGTCGCATATTTGAGTCTTTGAAGATTATTGTAAAATCTACTTATATGGAATTTCATCTTGACTTGAAAATGGACTGACCTAAACTATAGATCTACTATTCACGATCACGATAGCGAAAACGGATCTGAAATCTGACGGTGGATGAGCCTGATATTGTAAAAAGAAATCTCAACCATTGATCTGATCAAATGTGCTGTTAATTGAAGTTTGCTGAGGGGAATGGTATGTGTCTTTTGCTTGTGGGCTTCTTCAACGAGTCGGATCCACCAATGGGCTGAACTAGAAACCAGGCCCAATCACTTAAAATATTTATGGCAGAGTAAAAAAAAAAACGAAAGGGTTTCTGTTTCCCTCTGTAATCCCTTTTCTCGTTCTCTCTCAGCTCCAAGAAGACGAGAAGAGGTGATGCTTTCAGTGGAATTCTGCTGGCGAGGTTGCAGTGATGCGCTCAGCGACAGTGCCCAGGTACGCCTTCCTCTTCTTCTTCTTTCTCTACTCTTTCTGTACTTTTTTTCCTGCTTCGTCCAATCAAGGAGAGGGAGATGGGTGATGGCGCTGAAGGTGGTGCTTCGTCGATGAGGGAGGTGCCTCGATGACCGCAGCGATGAACTGGCAGGCAGCTTGGCGAAGCGAGGTGCCAGGTGCGCTCTCGTCCCCTTTTGCTCCTTTTCTCTTCTTCACTTGCTTCTGCTGAGTTGGGATTCTGGACTGATTGTGGGTATTGACAGCTTTTTTTTTTGGAATAGGGAACTGCGTGAGATGAGTTTAGGAGGGGTTTCAGTGGTCTGGGGTTTTGGTAGTGGACGTGGGATCGAGAAAAGAAGAAGGGTTGGGGGTTGAGGCGGGGGGTTTTACTTCTAGGTTCGGGTTCGGGTTGGGGAACAATGGGTCGTGGGAAGGTGGTGGGGTTGTCAGGGATGGGAGCAAGGAACGGACAGAGTGGATGGTGAGGATGGACGATGGGTAGGGGTAGCCGACCAAGTGTAAATCGTTCGACTCTGATACCAATTGATGCAGACCCTAGGGTTAGGGTTTGCGTGGGAAAGTGCTAAAAACACAATGGGTGACGAAGCACGTGTCCGAAGACACAATCAATCTCCGAAGAGACAATAAACGAGGACGCACCTCAATGGGAAAATCCAATTTCATTAATCAACTCTCTCTGAAAATAATCTTGTACAATGCCATATCAATAGTAAAAGAAGACTTACGCCCTAAGAAACCTAATTAAATTGGAAACTAAATAAATTGGAAATCTGATCCTAAATACAATTCTTTAAATAAAATCAGAAACTAATGACATATAATTAGTTAATAAAATATCCTAAATCTAAGTGGGCCCTACACATGTGGCCATGAGGTCTACGTTGCATCACCTACGATTGGTACGGCTCAATGGGCAGCTGATTGTGGGCCTACTATAGGGCCTCCTTCTGCAGACTTTGATACCCATCATGCATGCACTAATCATCTTGAGCACAACATTCCTTTTCTCCTCTTCTATAGGAAACAACCATAGATTCTTTGGCATACTCACCACTTAACTCATCCATTCTTGTTACACCACAACTTAACTATCCATTCTTGTTACAAAACACATCTATCTTTGTACACACATCTCAACCACATGTTCTTTGACTTCTTATCATTTCTTAGTTGCCCAACATTCATCTCCACATAAAAACATAGAAATAATTGTCACCTTCTAAGAATATACATAGAATAAAAAATAGCACCAGACAGTCACACAATATTTCACTGGCTTTTCTCCACTTAGCCCACCCTGCCATATTCCTAATTGCAATATTATCATCAAGGCATCACACCATGAGACTAACACTATGAGTTATGAGGCAAAAACTAAAATCTTTCTTGCATTTGGAGAAAGGAAGTAAATCTACGTTGTTTTACTTGAAATAGAGATAGAGGGCATTCATTTATTTGAAATACAAATATGGGAAACTGAAGTATATACTATGTGTTCAAGATGTAAACATGCATGTCCTCATCCACAAAAGACAAATCTTGGATGGATTTCAGTAGCTAATGAATCTATTGACATGAGAGAAGGTAATGAACCCAAGCATAATATGCAAAGTTAATGTAGAAAGCGCATACAACCATGTTTGCTACGATTTTCTACTATAGTTGCTATTGATAATAGTTTTGGTGCTAAATGGATAGCGTGAATTAAGGAGTGTGCATGTTTGGCACATGTCCTAATATTTGTCAGTGGACCGTCTAAAGATTAACTTGGAAATGTAGACACTGGTCTTCGGAAGGGGACATGTTACGTCAACAAACTCTGCTCCTAAAATCCATGTATTTTTTACACAGTCAAGTGCCCAACCTCTCTTATCATGAAAATAGTGGAAAAGCTGCAACAGGATTTCTTATGCTAGGTATGAAAGAGAAGTATAAGCACATCTTGCACATTGGCAAACCGTTTATCTGCGAAGAAATCACAGTAGACTTGACATCAGACTCCTAATGTTGGCTCAAGCACTTCTAACCATAGAATAGCTAAAAGTGGCTAACAGTTGCTACTTACAGCTGTTGAAGGGATGGATGGGTTATTAAAGAAACTGTTACAAGTCCCTGACTAATCTAAGTCAGGGACATTGATGTAAATATAATAACATACAGGGATTTTTTCATTATTTCAGAACTTAATAAATAATGCTATAGATGTGATCAACCAAGAGAGTTATTTTTCAAGAAAATCCATAAGTTTTCAAGAAAATCCAGCAACTCTAGCAACACTCCAGAATGATGATGATATGCTAATCCACATTGGATCAACCAACCAAAATCTAAACACTTCCAAACTCTATGGATGAATCAAGAAAAACAAAGCAATCAGTCTCTATTTGACAAAATTAAAGACAGACTATAGCTGTGTAAAGCAGATGGGAAAATAATTTTGAAGGACAAAAATAAGCATTTTTTGCCCTAAAATGATATCTACATTCCGCTTTGTAATGATTAGACAATATGTGGCTAGAATCCTCTTCACTATAATCATCATCAAAGCCTTGTCCCAGCTACGTTGGGGTCAGCTACACGAATTTTGTTTCTCCATTCCGATCTATCTTGAGCCAAATCTTCTTCACTATAATGTGTGCCCTAATACAAGATAGGGACCTCATTTATGAAAAGGACTAGGTCCCTGTCTAAAGGGTCAATCTACGATAGTTTTGCAATGATTCTTCAGGAAATCATCCCAAAAACCTTTTGGGAACCACAACATCTAATTGACGCTGATATAAACCAAGTTAAACAGTAGAGTGTAATCACAATCATGTCTTGGAGGCGTTTAGAAAATCAACAAAAATACGAGCTTCAATCTAGAAGAAGGGACTCGGAGCAATCCTAGGTGAAAATCTGCCAATTCCTCTTGCTATTCTTTGACAAAGTTGCTAGCCAATAATCCCAAAACCAATTGGTGATAGGAAACAGCACAAACAACTACTTAACACCCCCCCCCTCCGGGCAGGACACCGCCGGGATGCGAAGCACACGCCCACACAAGACTATAGCGCGGCATGGGGCCTTCTTGCCCTGCGCACTTGCACCCGCACAAATACACAACGCGACATGGGGCATTTTTGCCCTACGTGGTTTCGAACTCGAGGCCTCTGGCTCTGATACCATGACAAAGTTGTTAGCCAGTAATCCCAAAACCAATTGGTGATAGGAAACGGCACAAACAGTTGTTTTACATTCTTCTCCTAGACTCGAAACCCAACCATTCCAAGCTAATTCAGAAGAAAATTTAAGGAAGAGAGGCAGTATTAAGGCTTCCTATTTTTCTCTTGAACTCAAACCAAACCAATCCAAGCTAGCTCCAATCAGAGAAGAAGAGGAAGAATTATATGTTAAAGAGTATAGGCCCAAGCTGTCCAACCAATGTCCCCCATCTAGCAAATGAATATTCAAGAGCAAGAGGGGCCTCAAGCAAGGTGACCCATTGTATCCAATTCTATCCTCCATTGACTGAATATAGTCAGTTGTAAAGAAGAAAACGTGAAACTCTTTCGTGGGCAATATGATCATAATCAAGTCGCAAAAGTCATAGTTTAAGAATATTCATCCATCCTCAAATTCTTTGAAGCAATCTCTGGCCTTGAATCTATGCAAAAACTCTCTTGCGGGGATCTAGATGACATGAACAAAGCCAGCTGCTTTCATCTCTGCCATTCAACGTACAAGACAGTATTACCCCCTTCCCTCTATTTGGTCCTTGTTTAGGAGCTATAACTAGAGAAAGCATTCCATTTATGTCCAGATGTCAGAAGGTTTCCAAAAAAAGCCATTCAATTGTCCTCTATGGTAGCGACTAGAAATACTCAGCTAGGGGTTTCCCCCCCACCAGTATCGTCACAAAAAGGTATTCAACCACCATCGCCACCCAAATATCTTCAATATGTTGAAAGCGCTTGCCGAAAGTTAATTTTTTGTGCTCCTAGGATGAAAATATCTTTCCAAATGTAGTTTTTCCCAGACCAACAAAACCTGGACACTGTAATCGGTTTTTCTCTCCATTACTTGGACTGTCAAATCCCCAAAACTCCATCATTAGGCGAAAAGTCTTCCCTAGTATTACTAATTCCCAATCCTCCATTTTCTTGAGGAACGTTTGCCACTTTCTGAATTATAAGTTGGAGGTCTGTTTTGCTGTCCTTGACATCCCAAAGGAAATCTCTGAAGTTAATGGGTGGCTTTTGTAGAAAGTAGATTATCATTACCATTCAGAAAATAAAAATAACATCTAACAGTGGACTGGTGAGGAACATCTCATTTAGAAAAGATTTGATCGATTCTGAAATATTTGATAGTGATAGCAAATGGGTTTCATGGTAGAATCCCCTATAAATTAGGAAGGTTGATGTCATTAAGACTAAATTGGAATATTAGAATAATTTGTTGGATTTTGATAGTTGAGGAATTAGAAATAGATTTTTAGGAGCCTTGTATTAGATATTATTAGATGTAACTAGCTTTCCTATATTATCTCATCAAACTCTATAATAAGCTTTGTAATTTTCAAGGAAAACAATAAGATTAAGATATAATATTTGAAGCTTTACATCATATTAGAGCCAAGGCTCGCTCCTCTGGCTTTCGCACTAACCATTGTACCACCTTTCCTTCTCTCATCTTCATTACCCATATCTTTCCTTTAAGTTACTTTCCATTACCCTACATTTCCATATCCACATAAACATCCCTTATCCATGTGATCATTCAAGCCTCACGATCTAGTGAGTTCTTTCCATCAATCCTCTACAAAAGTTTTTTCTTCAAACCTCTATGAGATTGGTTGGATAATCAAGCTTTCTCCTTTCCTATGCTTCGAGAAGAGATCATGGCAGGTCCAATCTAGTTGGACATTGAATCTAACATATTCAAAATGAGTAGGATGCAATAGTGTAGGAATAGATTTTTTTTGGATCCTAGAATCGAAATTGATTAAAGGTGGCTAGCTTTACTATTTTATCTCATTATGAATAAGCTTTGGTGATTCTTAATAAATGCAATAAGATTGACATCTTTTAAATCATACACCTAGAATCTCTCCTGCAAACTACTTCTGGCGTTTACTTTCCACGTAACAAGGTTGAGATCAAGAACTTAGCCCTTGTTACCCCAAGAGGCTCATTCTCAAAATATTTCCCAAGTCATCATCCCTACTTCGGTGGCCCTCTTTCCTCCCAAGGCAACTTTGAAATGCATATCCTCTCCAATAGTGAAGCACTTAGTCTGGACAACTCTCTCCAACAAATTCTAACCGTTGATCATCCTATAAGCCGAAAGTTTTTCATTACCAAATATTTGTTTTTGCAAATGAAACGGGCATGGACTACTTGTTCTTACACTGTTCAGCAGCATCCACCTCTTGGAAACATTTATTTAACCCACTCTATTACTTGGGTTCTAGGTATATGACAGAAGGTTGGGTTTCAGACCCTTTCAAGGAGCAAAATTTTAAGGAACATGGTTCAATTGTTCACTAAAAAAGGTGGCTGAAAAGATCTTATTCACTCATATTATTCTTAGAATATTTTAAGAGAAGGGGTTCACGAATAAATGTGTTGATTAAAAGGATTGAAGTTATTTCGCTTGACAGCAGAGAGTCAGATAAGGAGTTCAAAGGCATATCCCCTACTGCGTTCTGACCTTCAGCATGATTGGACAGCTACAATCGATGATCAAATTTACACGACGACATCAAAGTGACAAGGAAGTCACCACCTACAGGGATTCAAAAGCATATTCCCTTCTGATGGCAGTGAGTCAGTTATGGAGTTCAAAGGCATATCCCCTTCTGACCTCCAGCAAGATTGGACACCTACAATCAATGGTCAGATTTACACCACCACATCAAAGCGAGAAGGAAGTCACCACCTACAGGGATTCAACAGCTCAAATGAAGTTCTTGATTTCTCTGGGTCTATCAAGCATGGATCAAAATATCGACCGCTACAATATATCGGCGCCCTACAAAATTTTAATGGTATCGCTGCTTTCCACCGTATTGGCTGATATGCACCAATATGTATATGTTTCGGCCATTACAAAAAAAAAAAATTACCAGGCTATCCTCGTTCAGGAAGAAGAAGGGAAAAAACAAAACAAAAAATAAATGCAGAGAAGAAGATATGCCTAGCAGCAAAAGCAGCATGTAGCAGGCAAAACCCTACTAGGCTATCTCCATTCAGGGAGAAAAAGAAAAAGGTTAAAAATAAATAAAAAGACACAAGCAGAGAAGAAGACATTACTGGCAGCAGCGGCACCCATCTTCCCTTTTTTATTATTATTCTTCCTCTCCTCCGTCCATCCTTTTTCTTCTCCTCCTCCTTTTCCCTCTTTTCCTTTCCCTCCCCTCTCGCTCTCAACCCTTCTGTTCGTACAACAGAAAGGGGTAGCAAATTCCCTTTCTGGAAGGCCTCTCTCTAGGTACTAGCGCTTAACATGAGATTCATGGGGCCCACCCAACTTTAAAAAAAAGGATCGTTGATCACTATGGTGAGATTCATGGCCCTCACTATGGGGCCCGCCTAAAATATAGATGAACACCATCAAATGTCCCACCTATATATAAGCCAAATTTCACTTAGATATAGGGCCTATCCAAACCCTCGCCAAATTTCACTTTAAAGAAAAATTGGATATGGGTCCTATCCAAATTTGACTCTGCTAGGAATTGGTCCCTATCCAAATTTCAATCTAATATGAAATAGGATCTTGACTAAATTTCACTCTAACATAAAATGGGCCGTAGCCAAATTTCACTTAAATAGGATATAGGGCTTTAACTATATTTCACTTTAATATGAAATAGGGCCCTAGCCAAATTTCAATTTACCCTAACCAAATTTCAATCTAAGTAGGAAAAAGGACCCTAGTCAAATTTCAATCTAATAGGAAATGGGATATAGCCAATTTTCACTCAGATAAGAAGTAAGGACCTAGCCAAATTTCACTCTAAGAGGAAATTGGACCCAAACCAAATTTCAACCTAATAGTAACAGGAAATGGGTCATAACCACACTATAATAGAAAAAAGGGCCCTTGACAAATTAGTATAGCTATAGATGAATACCCAAAAACCACGGACACAACACGACACGGACACGCCGACACGGCATTTCTCAAAAAAGTAGGACACGGACACTTCCGGGACACATTAATATTTAATAATAATAATAATAATAATAATATATCTAATCATATACTAAAAGATAATATCATTTAAACTTTGTAATTAATTTAGCAATCAAATAAATAAAAATTCAAGTACTAGTGTACCACTTTACCAACTAACAAACGTATCAAATTATCAAATAGCAATACAAAACTGAAACATAATTCATAATCATTAAACATGAAATATCAATAGTTCCATAAAATCCATACAAAGAAATGGGAGGATCATCAATTTCCCCTCCATTCCAAAAATACAAAAAGCAAATAAGAAGTCAATTTTTGTCTAAAAGTGTCCCCAGCGTGTCCCCGGCGAGTCCGGGAAATAAAATATAAAAAAATAAGCAGGACACCATTTTTGGCGTGTCGGACACGGACACGCCGGCCCCGGAAAGGTGTCCGTGCTACCTAGATGAATACATTTAGGGAGGTTAGGGAATGACTCAGAAGGCTTATGGAGACAGTTGATCATGGCAAAATATGGTACTATGAGAAACGGTTGGGAGGTTAAAGACAAGCATTATAAAGCGTTAGCTATATGGAGGGTGATTACCTCTACCAAAGCAAGCTTTATGAAGAATATTACATATGGAATAGGCTCAGGAGAAAAGATTCAGTTTTGGCTTGACGTTTGGGCAGGTACCATCCCATTGGCAGATTGTTTTCCAGACTTGTTTCGGTGCGCCTTGGATAAAGAGGCTACAGTTCAGAATTATTTAGGGAGGCAAGGCCCGGGAGCACAGGTAAGGTGGGGACCTACTTTTCGGAGGAGCCTCAAGGAGCAGGAGGAAAGCCAATTAGTATCTCTCTTGGATTTGTTAAATGGCATATTCATTCCAGAGGATGGGGAAGATGTTAGACTATGGAGTGCCTCTAAAGATGGATCCTTCTTTATCTCCTCTTTCTTCTCGAAGATCTCTATGGGGGAGAGAACAAGGAATTCCATAGCCTTCATCTGGCAAATAAAGGCCCCGCCTAGAGTAGTCATCTTTGGGTGGTTAGCTATTCAAAAGAAAATCCTGACCATGGATAATCTAAGACACAGAGGGAAGATTTTGGTGAATGTGTGCCCTATTTGCCTGGAGGAGAAGGAGACGGAAGATCATCTTATTCTAAATTGCAAGGTTGCTAAAATGGTTTGGAGCTCCATTTTACAGTGGTTTTCATGTAGTTGGGTTTTTCCAAGCTCTATCCAAGAGCTCTTTTCATCCTGGAAATCCCCCATTGGCCATCCCATAGGCAAGGAAATGTGGAATCTAGCTTTCCTTGCAGTTATATGGACTAAGAAAGGAGAGGAATGCTAGATGCTTTGAAGGAGTGGAGAAGAACAGCGATTTTTTGTGTGAAAGGATTAAATTCTTTATTGCTAGTTGGGTTTTGATCAATCCCAAGTTCCAAGATCTCTCGGTTGATCAAATCATGATAAACTGGAAAGAAGTTGCTGGGCTTAATGTGGAATTATAGTGTCTGTATTTTCTCTGGTCTTTTGCCTTTGTTGTATTTGTTTTGGTGGTGTACTTATTGTGCTTGTTTTCTGGTTGTTCTTTGGGTGGTAAGCTTGTCAGTATAGTCCTCTTGTATTGCTCACTTTTCTTTTTAATAAAAGTAGCCATTCAAAAAAAAAAAAAAAAAAATAGATGAATACATTAAAAACAATAGATCCCATGCAATAAGGGGGGCCGCTACATCACCCAATCTTAGTTACTAATAAAAACAAACATTAAACTCTAACAATTTACAATATTCTGGCTATTTTAGATATTTTCTGAATTTTCATTACCAATTTTGAATCACACCGGTACGCGGCTACCTCTACGTAGCATTTTGGCCGCCAGCCGCTACGCCTGCCGCAACCACTATTTTGATCCTTGCTATCAAGAATCAAGGGCACTCTATGATATGAAAAGGGACAAGTAAACTCTGCTTTTTCCACATTGGTGCAATAGGGATGCAGCTAGAGTTGGGCTATGAGCAATCCATGATGGGTTAAGGATTTTCTTATACTGTCAGGAAGACCCTCTCAGAAGCAAGCTGACTTGCTGTGGGATGCATTAGTTTAGGATACCGGCTCCTAGAAGATTCCTTGGAGGATTGATTCGTGTTCAATTGCGACTAGACATGAACTAGAAGAAAGATATAACATTTGTCCATGTTCTTGCAGATAATGATGAGGTGGATTCTTTAGCCAAGTATATGGGAGTAAAAGAATTCATCTATACATCAGACATGTACTACAAATATAATTCAACCACTGCCTCAATGGATCATGAATAATCATCTCTTAATGAAAAACTGATGCATATAAAATTTAGCCCAACATTTCTAAGTAGAAGAATAAGAGGAAGAAGAGAATACCTTGATTTTTGGATTTTTTTTTTTTGTGGTACAAGTACAAGTCTCCTAATATAGACATTAGATAAAAGTGATTGATCAATCTTAAAGTGGGCCCAAGACATATTGGAGTGAGATTTAGCCAGATTTCATATGGAAGAGGCACATTTATTTTAAGCAGGTTAGATGTTTAATGGGTGGGCCCCACTTCGGAGCCTCATGAGTCATTAAGTTTTTGTTAGTCCAAGTGTTTGAGGAAACAAAACAAAAAAAAAAAGGCCCCAAGGACATTTGCCCTTTGTGTGTGGAGGGAGAGGAGGGAAGAAAAAGAAGAGGATAAGGAAGAAGACGAAGAAGGCGAGGGAAGAGAGTAAAGAGGAGAATAAGAGAAGAAGAAGTAGCCCCAGGCCCCCAGCAGCAGCAACTGGTGGTTCATTCACTTGCTTCCCTAACTTCCTATCCCTCCTATATGTTCCTCTTTCCTTTTTTCAACTGCAACTCTCTCTCTCTCTCTCTCTCTCTCTCTCTCTCTCTCTCTCTCTCTCTCTCTCTCTCTCTCTCTCTCTCTCTCTCTCTCTCTCTCTCTCTCTCTCTCTCTCTCTCTCTCCATATATATATATATATACATTTCCAAATTTATAGGCAAAATGACCATTAGTCTATTACACTGATAATTTGGAGAATCAATACTGATATCTGACCAAAATATTGGTTCGGTCGTAGGATTCCCGATACTTGACAACCTTAATGCTACTCTATCTGTGTCACTGGCTGCACCCGCCAGCCAGCCAGCCAAACCACCGCCAACCCCCCCCCCCCCCCCCCCCCGGGGCCCTCTTCTTCTCTTTCTTCTTCCCTTATCTCTCTTTTCGCCTTTCTTTCAACCATACGCAACATATACATACTGCACCGACATTCCCATTGATGAGTAGTTTGGTTGAGTTTCTCACTATAGTCTTAAGATGGTAACTTGAGTTGTGGAAAAGATAATAAAAGTTTTACCCTATATAAAATGTAGATTGAGTTGGACTTCTATGGAATAATTTGTACCATTCCTAGGTACCGATTATTTATCCTATACAATTTGAAAGAAAAAAAAAATCCTCCACCAAAATTCTTCCTTAGTTATGATCCAACAGGCAAACACATAAGGAGAAGCTGTGGCATACCCTTCTAGCCTAGAGGAACTATCTCTACTAAGATCATATATAATCACCCCATATTTCATTAATATATTTGAAACTCAAAACCTTAAACTTACCTAGAAAGAGAAAATAAAAAGATTTAAGCCTTTAACAGCTATCTACACCTAAACCAGGATTTTCCAAACTGATATGGAAGTGGATGTCAAGATCCTTCAGATTATTAGTCCAAGTGAAAGCATTCCTAGAAGGTACAATAATGAACACTCTACATCCTCAAATTTACAAGACGTCCACATTGCAAGAAGATTCGATAGTGATTCCATGTATAACCCATCTACCAACTCAAAATTCTTACACTATAGACTTCTTCTGTAAATGGTGCAAACCCATTCCTCTCCTTTATCGATAGACCAGTGTAATGCACTTGTCTTAATCTGACGGTATATCCTCACTTTTACAAGCATACATAACATAATAGATTAGCTTTGGTTCTTCCCTGAGCCTTTTACTTAAATCTTGGCAATTGTTCTTCAGGTGTATTTTTTAACACAAATTATCCATTCGTTTTTCAAATACTTCGCCCTGATAAATACTTTTTTCTACTCCAAATAATACTAAGGGGGCTCCTTGTTTAGCACAAGTAGTAAAGGTGGAGTTAAAGTAGGCATGTGGTGTGACTCTTTTGTACTACATCATGTTTGGGTGAGAAAAGTGGAGTGGAGAAGTAAACTTTTGATGTAACGACACTTACCTTTCACTCCTCCACAGGCCTCTTTCTTTTTACTAAAAAAAAAGTGTGATAAAGTGTGGTGTCGTAAACTTTATGACAAAAGTGCTTTTCAAAACTTTTGATGTGACACCACTTACCTTTTACTCCTCTAGAAGATTCTTTCTTTTTACTACAAAAAATTGTGATGACGTGTGGTGCAGTAAACTTTATGGAAAAAGTGCTTTTTAATCTAGACTCCCTCTCTCACCTATACTTTACCTCATACTATGCAAACAAAGATTTTATTACGCCTCCACTTTTACTTTAACATACTTTACGCCTCCATGATTTGACATTCGCCTCACCTTTTGTCCTCGACACATGTAAAGAAACAGGCCCTAAAAGAAGATTTTCTTCATAGCGTAGTAAAGATTTTTTTTTTCTGCAATTCTATTTATTTATAAGTAATTCGATTATCTTTTAAGATAAGTAACTTTTACTATATTGGTATCTGATGATGCCAAAAAAGGTAAATTCGGACACCACCGGTCAGATAATTAATGCTGTGCAGTAAATGAAGAGAGATGAGAGATTTATAGTGGTTCGGTCAAGATGACCTACGTCCACTTCATAAAGGCAGAGATTGCCTGTGGTGTTTTACTTCCTCAATGATTATTACAAACTAGAGGAATACAAGCGTCGAAGTGAATAGAGAGAGATCCATCCTCCTGCAAGTGCTGGTGGGACTCCTTGATTTATAGTCCTCCCCTAACAGATGGGGACGACTCTTCAGCAACGTTCGTCCTTGGAACCCTCGAACTGCCCTCGCGCTGGAGGAGGCAGGTGAGGAACTGCCCTCAGTTTGGAGAGGCAGGTGCGATATTTCTACGCAGGACCTGGTAGGAGCGGGATTGCTTTCGAAGCAACGTGGCTGCCTTGACTTGGTCTCTTCGTGGGCTTGGACCTGAGCTTTATCCTCATGGGTGGGTCATTTGGGCCTGACTCATCAGTATCCACTACATTTTTTATTTCATGTTACCCTCTACTCCTCACTTCTTTTTTTTTTTTTTTTTTTTTTTTGAAAAAGTGACTGTATTAGAAGCAAACGAGAATTACAGTATAAGAGAACTATACTGAAACCAAAAAAACACCACAAAAGTGGGGAAAAGAAAGAACCAAAAGTAGAAGGACCAAAGCCCCAAAAATGCGGGCACTAGCCCCAAAAGAGGGAAGACACATATTAACCTAGAGAAACTATCAAAGAAGGCTTAGAAACTCCTTCTCTACTCCTCACTTCTTTAAGTTGCTGGTGTGCCACGGAGAAGGGTGTTATGATACGCATAAAGTATCGGCTGGTCCAATAAACTGCCACTGTTGCAAAAATCGGCCTAGGCGGCCGCCTAGGCGGCGCCTAGGCGCTAGTCGGCGGTCACCGCCTAGGCGGTGCCTAGGCGCTAGGCGGGGATTAATCCGACTAAGAGGGGATTAATCGGGCTAGGCGGGGATTAATCGGAAATTAATCCCTAGTCCATGCCCACCGCCTAGCGTCCGCCTAGCGATTTTTACAACATTGTAAACTGCATGGGAGTTTTCCAATGTTTGGGGAAACCCCTCATATAAAATCATAAATAATGTTCCATATGAGCTATTTTACAAAAATTAACAAATAATGCATGTCATACAGATGAACAGCTACACAATGGTCATCTTGGAAAGTTAATATTTGTGGCTGAACTATATGCCTCATGCTATACATACATAAAGTAAATCCAACAGGCTAGTGAATGCCAATGAAGAAGTTGAAAGATGAATATATTAAAGCATATATCACAACAACAAATAGATGGAGTTCCAATCATGATGACTCCTTCCTTTTACGCACATGATATAGCTACTCTTTACAACCGGAAGATAGAATATAAAAACAAATTGCCCCACATCAAATTTAGGAGAATATCTTTTGAAAACAATAGTAGTTAATGTCAAATATTTAGGAACCAAACAGAAATCAACTGATAAAATCATTCAACTAATTCAACGAACCTCATCTTGCCATGAATTTCCAACTAAAAGTAATCAAGATCAATTTCTCTGAATACAATAACAAAAAACTGTGCAAAGATGTCAATTTTGGTGCCAAAATAGAAGACTAATCCATTAGAATGTCCATATGTCAGTGAAGTAAAATATACAAGAAAGGCAACCAATGAAAATAGGAAGTCCATGGTAGCAAAAAAGGAGTGATGTAATCTAAAATCCTACTTTTCAAAGTCATACAGACATTCACAAACTGATAGTTTACTCCCAACATTTATTGTCTTAATGATGTATCTGTGGCATGTTTATCAAAGGGTAAAAACAGCACTAAAATTCTGTGATGAATGTTGAGTGATTAGCATGTATAAGCATTCAACCTCCTTGAATAATCCACCTTAAGATGCTAACAGAGCCAATATGTGGAATCGCATTATATTGTTAAATACAAGAGGGCCCTAGTGTCTAGTGACATCTTTTGCATTTTTTATAATTTAAGTCCACAACGTAATAGAAAAGGCTGAAGCAGGATGCATCGTTAAAGTGAAGAAAAACCTACTAAATGGAAGCATTCAGATCTCTAGATATATTTAGAACTAAACCTTCTTGATGAACTAGAGAAAAGCAACAACAATACTCATTGAAGTGATGTCAAGGCTCCATCCAAATTAAAATAAACTTCATCCAGAACACAATTTCACAACCATAATGTCCCTATTTCTAAAGAACCAGAAGACAGCTTAATTGATATCTTAATTCAAAAGTTCTGAATAGATAAATATGCATTGTAGTGCGATTGAATAATAATAAATCGTTCTTAATCAAAACACATAATATGGCCGAGTACAAGAGTCCCAGTCAAGAAAAAGTTCACTCCAAAAATGGAATATGGCTATTGGCTAACACCAACATTCCATCTTAAGGATCAAGTACATTCATTTACCTACTTCCCTTCTTTGGAACAGATGCCCCATCTTTGGAATTTCCACCTGTCATTGTATAATGAATGAAAAGGCCCATTCTTTTATTAACTTGCTCATATAAAAAGAAATACACTCATGTATCAAATATAACAAAATGCAAAAGGGAACTTCAAAGAGTATAAACAATGAACCTCAAAATATAAGGCTCTTGGACACTGACCTTCACTATCAGTCTTCAGCTTCTCATTAGGATTGATAGTTCCTCCTCTAACAAAAGCCTTAGACCCAGGCGCGTTATCCCCTTGAAATGACTCCACAAATTCCGCATACAATCGAGCAGTTTCATCCTCCGCCCTCTACCATGCATTCTCAAATGAAAAACAACCCAACAACATTTCTATACTATAAGAATCAGAAAGCAGATATTTTTACCTTTTTCTTCGCCTCTTCCTCCTCCCGATGTTTCTGAAAAGGGGTTTTCTTCCTCGTAATGGAGAATGAACTCATCTTCACGTCAAATGCTACAAAAACACAAGCTACAACCCATCATAAACAGACACATAATGCGATAAGCATCAACGCCAAATCAAGGAAAAAGACTGATTCAAAAGCAAAAATCGAAGGGCAAAAAAAATTGATATCAACTGAAACAAACCCAGTTTCGCAACAGAAAGCAACGAAAGATTCAATTCCTTCGGACAAACTCAAACCCTAGAGCTAAAGATCACCAGCAAAAATCCCTCATCCAAAATCCGACCGCAAACACACAAAAAGAAAACATCTTTACAGAAGCAAACAGAGAACATTACAAATTTCATTACCTGAAACAAACCCATAAGCTGAAAAAAATCCAAAAAGAAAACCCAAAACCTAAGTCATTAAATCCAATCGAATCCCTAACTGAGTAGAGAGAAAAATCAGAAAATATGTCTTCTACTGAAGAAGAATACCTTTCAAACGCGAGAGACTGAGATACAGACATGGGATTCCGGAGCCCAAGCCGATGGATTGAAGCACCTAGAAACCGTAGACTGGAAATTCGAAACCCTAGCTCGCTCTCTCTCTCTCTTCCTAAGCTTTGAGGTTTGAAGGAGAATGTAATGTCAGAAGCTGAGTGTGGTTCTTTCGCTCTATTATCATATTTTTTGAGTCATTGTATGAGTTCTTATAATGGACCACCGGCTACATGGAGCCATTGAGAAAGTGGACCTCAAAATCAAAGTGGGCCACACATGAATCAAGAATTTTTATTTTCGCGATAAAGAGGTATCGTGCATCACTACCCCTAATATAAAAAAAAATCAGTTAAATTTTTATATATTTATAAAAAAGAATTATATTGCTTAAATTAATAAATATAAATATAAGAAAAATCAGAATAATTTTTCATTCACCGTAGAGTCCTCTCGTTACATAAATGCACTCGAAAAAGTTCTCAATCATTACAATGAGTTGAGTGGAACTCCTTAGTGTGGTTCACATGTGAAAATCTTAACTGCTAAAAATGGAGGCCGCCCCTTTTAGTGGAATGTCCTCAAAATTTAGTCCATTAAAGTTAATTCCACCCTAAAATTGATCTGCGACATCCTTAATCATATGGTACAATCTTATGATTGGACCAATTTCTTATTGAACTAAGCACTAGAGAAAGTATGTTCGAAGAGAGAACAATTATTTTGAGCTATTTGAATGGTCAATAGTTGGGCCCCTACTGTAGATTTTCACACCGCTCATAGGAAGCCTGTGACTAAAGTGGGTCCGAACTCCTAAATTCATACTATCATATTGTTTAACCCTCCACTGGTCCTATGACCCATCAAACGACTACAAATAACTAGTCAATAGACTTTTATTAGTTAATTATGGGTGCATTAGTTTACATATGATTAACTCAACATGAGTCATACTTTTGATTGGAGTAAGATCCAATTTTAGTGCTAAAAAAGGAGAAAATGATTATTTTTGAGTGATTTTGGATTTATTATGGTGAGCCATAGTATTTTTCATATTTCAACTGTTCACAAAGCTTTTAGAAATTATGTTTTGAAAGCACGTTAGAACTTGCAATTGGATATCAGTGAAGAAAATCCTGGCACTTCCATTGGATGGAAGGATATAGAATATCTTCAATCATTCATGCTATATTTGAAATATCAAGGTTGAGAGGTTTGGCCCAACCTATTCTTGTTTCCTATAGGATAGCTTGTCAGCAGGTCTGGATCCAAATCCAGCATCAATTATATAAGATGAATTAGATAGAGCCTATTTACATATTAGAGCTTATTTTATGATTTTTCTTATTTACACGTTAACGCATTTGGTAAACCTCTAATTGCATTTTCAATTTAAGAGCTTTTTGACAAAATAGAGCTCTTTGCCTCTAAAAAATAAGTAAGTTTTTTTTTTTTTTTTTTACTTCCAAAAAGGATGGAGGTAGACATTGGAAATTTTACAAGTATTTTAGAAGAAAATAACCTCATAAGATTTTCAAAATAATGAAAATAATGGGTTATAAATTTTGATATTTAAAAGGTGAGCCCCAATTTCGACAATTCATAAAGGAGGGCCTCAATTAACTCATGAAATAAGAGGCTTTTTTTATATAATTTTATAAAGCAAACTAATTATGAATTAGAACTTAAAAATAAGAGCTTTTATTTTAGACCAATCTAATTAGCTCTTATTAATAATTAATTAGGCTATAGTTTCCAAACGCGTCCTTAAATCTGGGGAAAATTTATATGGAAGGTCCCCAATCTTAACCACCGGATTCATATCCCTGTTTCATTTCTCCAACCAGAGAAGACCCCAGAGTGGTCCCATTTTTTGCCACTCGCATTTTGTAGGCATTGGAAACAGCCCCTAATAGAGATTTACCTGGCTCCCCTGACCCGTAGGGACTAGTCCGGCGCAAAGGGCTGGGACACCCTCCCTTATAAATAAATAAATAAATTAAAAAAAAAAAAAAAACAGCCCCTAATAGCTCATTCGGATCTTCAAAAATCCAATAAAGGTAGCTCTGTTTATGCATAAATTATGCATTTGGATGGCCAAGTAACCTTCAGTAATTTTGCTCTGTGTCATGGAAAACAATTACAGGAACCAGAGTCGAAGTTAATTTCAGAGTTACAGACTTACAATCTTACAGGCAACCGTAATGCATGGGGTACCAAAGTTACAAAAGCTCCGACAAGCCCACTTGTGTCCAAGAGGGGTACTAGCCTAAAAGTGAAATATTTGACCAATTTGGGTTGAAATTGTTGGGAGGCTAAGCCATCTAGCCTATTCTTAAGTCAGTTGAGCCTATTTAGCTACCTATCCCTGTTAGAAATCTAGCCTATCATTTTGGCAGGTCGAGCCCATTTAGCTAATAACCCCAACTAGAAATCTAGTCTGACATGACTCCGGAGCCCAGCCCAGAAGCCTAAAGCATCAGCACATACGAAAATTTGCAACCAAAGTTGGCTGGGCTTCTGCCGGGCTCAGGGACGAACACTGTTGTTGGGTAACCAGCTTTTACACAATAGAAAAGAAAAATTAGGTTGCAAACCACCACAACATCAACATATTTCTAGAGCTCACCTAAATTCATGCCCATCACTGGGTAAAATGAGAGAATGCTCTCATCCTGGACTAGGTGCAAGTCCCATATGGTCTCAATCTGATAATCTTAACCCCCTGCTCTAGGGTGCCAAAGTTTAAATTCTTTCCTTAAATATATAACCATTGTACATGGGGTCTTTAAAAAGATGGTTTGGGTCAACCAATCATTCCCATGTGGGATCCACCACTGATTCAAATCAGACCTTCAGACTCACCTGAACCAACTGATGAGACATTAAAAGAGGTGGAACCCCATGACTTGCAGCGGCAAGTTTCTAGCCGAAATACCCTCATTAATAAAATGGAACCTGATATTAACCTGAGACACAGTTTGGAGAAGCCATAAACACATAAGATGAGAAGATTTTGATAATATGAACTTGCTAGCATCGATCCCTAGTTACAAATTACCAACACCATCTGATCATGACATCCATTGACATTTGTATCAAGATAATCATTGCTTGTCAAAGGCAATGGTGAAATAAGTTCCACTAAGCTGATGGTTTACTACCTGCATGAAAACAGACTCACCAGCACCAAAAGCAAGAAGCAAAGCTACGGGGCCCACCTGGCAGATTTGCCAGCTCCAAAATCAGGAAGGTCGATCCATCAAGTGGGCTGCACATTGAGATTTAGCTCTTAACTTTAAACAATCCATTTGTCCAACACATCTGGCGTACCATCGTGAATTTGAGAGGCCAGGGAATCTGCATGGGTATGCTAATGAGCACCATAGATCACAAACATGTAGAAAGTGTGTGTGTAAGGAAAGGCATCGATCTCACTTTTCCGGTGCAGCAATCCTTAGCAGGAGTTGTGGGCCTTCTTCCCCTTTCTATTTTCGCATGGCAAGTCAGAGATGACAAACCAGAACATATCTAGAACACAATATTATGCATTTACTTTTACAAACTCGATAGAGTAAACCCCCAAAGGAAATACTGCCATCAGTAAATACCATACAGAAATGTTGTCCATCGCTGTGTCATACGTATTCACAAACTTACGAGTACAACAGAAGCCCAAACAAGAGACAGAGCTCTTACTCATTCAAATTCCAGGTACTAATGCAAGGGTGCTGCTCATTCAGCGTGTAGCCCGTTTCTTAAGGTGCTGAAACGTCCGTTGTTTTATCCAGTGCCTGTCATACGGCAAGTATGCTTGGATTGAATGATCATAACTGGTGCCAAAGCGAAATAGCAAGCATCAATTCCATCTGCTTTTGGATATTAAAAAAACAAAAATAGAAAAGAAAATGGTGGTCTACATTGAAATGCATAATCTGGAAAGTAAAAAATAGTACATACACTAAGGCACTCATGTCTGCAAGGCCATCAATGAAATTGTAGAGATCAGCAATGTCATAAGTGATATTTAGGATGGCAGGGTTGAGGTCCTTGAGCTTCCTTTCATACAGCCCACAGATCCCTACAAATACCAGAAAGAACTGTAATAACTAACAGTCGTATTACGATCCAAGAAAAAAGAACATAAAAAGGGGGGGGAATAAAAATGCTTTTGTCATTCAAAAAAGTTTGGGTGTGTCATCTTCTCTTGTTGCTTTAATTGATTAGCTATCGTCTTCTCTAACATGACTCACAAAATGTATTTTTTTATTATCAACTCAACCAACCATATTCGATCATTGCGTCCTGTCAGATATACAGAGAGACTCCACTAATTGCTTAATGGAATTGAGGGCTATGATAACTGAACAAAGTACGAAACAGGATAGACCATTGATACAGTGATATCCCATTAATCTCAAAGTACTTAGGTATGGTAGATTTTACCTCAAATATGTATGTAATCAAGGAAGCCCATAGTCACGGGTTAAGAGTTGAATGAATACTATCAAGGAAGCCCATAATCATGGATATGGAAACGAACGATGGATAAGGATTATGGACCGGACAATGATACTAGACCTTGTATGGGCATGTGATGACCTTGCTCATGCAAAGACAGCCTAGCCAGACACTGGCCTATCATATGGTTCCTTGTGAGTCGGCATAAAACATTTACTCGATTGATATGAGCTTAGCCTTGGCACTGATCACCCTCGGTGAGAGCTAATTTTAAATAGTAGCCATCATGATGAGCAGTAGAGGTGGACGTTCGCCACTGGGTATCACATGACATTGCACGATACTATTATACAGCTGGTAGACTCCGGTAATTTATGTTTCGGCCGGGCTATTATCCCATGCATTTCCCCGCCGCAACTCGAAGGTAGTAAGGGAGGGCCGCGGCATAATATCCCGTTGTGCCAGCCTGTGTGAATGTGTTGCGTAGCTTAGATGGTTATTTAGCATGCTTACTTTATGTTGATCCTTATTGATATACATCTCGCACGATCGCCTAGTATTGTACCCTTGTTACTCCATTAATCATATTATTGTTTTTATTCCCTTTTGATGCATCCATACTCTGTTACTTGTATAATGTGTTGCCAGGTCCTTTCAATCTGACCCATCATATTTGGTGCTTAGGTATCATTGCCGACCCGCGTTCCTCGAGGTGCCATTAGCAGATGAGTACGGGTGGGGCCCAGTTGACCAGAGGAGGTACCGGAGGATGGAGAGCCTGCACATGGGGTTTGAGTGACCCTTGTTGTGAGCATTGGGGGCATTTATTTCTAATATGTACATATTATATTCTCCACTTTGAGATCTAGATTAGACTTATGCCTCTTATATCTGCTTTATGAGACTAAAACCTCATTATATTGCTTCCGTTATTTTCTATTTGCTTCCGCACTTTACTGTTGTTATAAATGTTGCTAAAAAGTCTAAATTGGACCTCTCACTCCAGACCTATGATCCTGGAAGTTCCCGATTTATTCAGGAAGTAACGCGCCAAATTTGGGTACCTTGGCGGTAAACTCGGTATTCGGAATTGGGGCGTTACAGTGTGATGGCCTAAATTTCAATGCCATCGTGGCGCTTAATCTAGGTGTAGGCTGTCGAATGCCTTAGTCATACCAGGGCGGGATGTGGGAAGCATGAAATTACTGTGCCCATCTTCAATCAATCAGATCTCATGGCAGGACATGACTATTAGGAGTCGAATACATGATGAAACTCCATATCTCATACAAAGCATGTAAAGATCATATCTAAAACCCATTTGGACAACCAAAATTCATTTCAAAATTGATGCAGATCTTAAAAGAATTTTCATTGATAAAATCAAATCTAATAATGATTTTGCAACTCTGGATCCTCAGGCAAGGATAGATCTGTATTTTTAATTCTCAGTAAATGATCAAATGATGAAGAGGGCAATGCTACCAATGCACATAATTTGAATGTATCAGGATTCAGGATATGCCGGCATATAATTTTCAGCATTGTGTCTGGTCAAAAAGATTTAAACACTGAATTTTCCTAATTTTTACATACGAAGAGAAATTTCAACCTTGCGGATGAAGGATTTTATGCACAATAGATAGAGCTTTCCCAAATATGCAACTAAAGAGTTGGATAGTTAGAATAAATATTGACATTTCTCACGAAATACAAGCAAGATGCAGTTGGAGCCTGTATTCCATACCATCCATAGCTTGACTAATTGAATCATAATCCATAAATGTTCTAGTTGCTCTGTTCTGTGACGTCTGCATCAGAATAATTGTGTGCCTGTTAGCCTGCATATGATGAGAAAAGATAATAAATCAGTGCATGAGGACTGAAATTATTCGAGGTAACTTCTACATCTTTTTCATCGCTTCATGTAGGCAAGGCACATATCATGCATAGTTTCAAACTTCGAAGTACAAGGTGGGGTAAGATTCGAAGTACAATGTTAAAAGGGCCTGTTTGTTTGCATTAAAATACATAGGAATTTTACACATAAGAACTTTTGTAAGTGGTTAAAAATGAACACAAAAGGCTAGGTATTCATTTCCCATCTTCCTTTGATTCTATTTGCATAAAAGGAAGGGTTATTTCATGCTCAGTGTTGAAAATTCACATTTGACCTTCATTTTTAACTGCTTAAAAAAAATCCAAATGCATTGAATTCCTATGTATTTTAATGCAAACAAACAGGCCCTAAACCAAACACACATAAGTAACAGAAGAAACTGAAAGGATATTGCTGTTTACAAAATACAAATTTGTTAGCTTCCCTTTTTTCTCCTGTTCCTGATATGTATGTGGCTTGAACCTTCATATGCAATGGTTACAACAATGCTATGGGCTTTCGTGATAGACGTTTGTCAGCTTGACCAATTAAAAAAAACGCAAAAAACCCTAAGGATTTTTACTTTTTTTCTTTTTTCATTTTTTGAAATGATAACTGGTTAATCATTGAAGAAAAATCAATACAATACAGCAACCCACATAGACTGAAAGAAAGACAAATAATTGCTACATATTATGCTCCATGGCACTCCCTCCAACTCCACAAATAAGAAGCCGAAACAACAAATTAGCTCTAGAATGAGTTTTCATCGCCACAGCAAATGTGTGTAAAGAGAGAGAGACTTCAATTTTCCGAACATTAACAATACATGTGGATCCCACCTTTTAAGTAAGCTGTCATTCAAATAATGCATCCATGCCCTTAATATCTGTTATATTTTATGAGTTTAACCATCCAGTTTGTGGCTTGGAAATTGACAATGAATATGGGCCACATTTAATGAGGGAAAAGGTAGATGACTCAAAATAAGCCCAATTGGGAAGATTTTTCAGGTACCTTCCATCCCTGATAAGGACCATCATCAAAACGTTTGCCCCAGTCCCAAAGACAGTTTATATTGCCTAGAAAATGGGGCAAAATCAAACATCTACATTCCCAATATTCATGAAACAGTACATTTGAAGTTTGAACAATGAGAAGAAAAGAAGACAGCATTTTCTTTTGGTAAAAGAAAAGGGGACAAAATTAATACACTCTTAGGACGTGTTTGTGCAGTTGCCGTGGAAGAAGAAATGCCTCTTCTGTGGAAAAGCAAATCCTACCTCCCCTTCAAAATCGGATTTACTTGCTGTGGCAAGAAAACAGTGTTTTGTTTTTTACTTTTCCTCGATGAAATGCCGTTGCAGCAAATGTGAGATGGATAAGCGGCACAGAAAGCCGGAACAAGTTTCCTCGCCGCTTCCACAAAATTGTCATTGCACAACCGGGTCCCTGAAGGATACTACTTTCTGTTCTTTTAGTTACCTAATGGAACGCCTAGTTGATTTTTTATTATTATTATTATTTTTTTTAGAAAAGTAACATTGTGAGTTATAGCAAAGCTGGGTTTCATGAGTCATGATGACTCAGCATAAGTCATACCACAAATTAGCATACCAGAAAGCCGGGCTTCATCATTTTCATTATTCATTAGACACTTCCATCAAACATCTAAAATACCAGAGCTCCCTAATTCATTCCAACCGGCGCAGATGCTGATTTTGCCAGACCATAGAAAAAGACTGACCTTAGACAAATGATTATGCCAGACTATTGGATGGAATCCAATAGATGAGAGGGATCGATTGGAAATCTCTAAATTGAGAAAGGTCATCGAACAATGAGATCTTGGACTGACTGATTTCCAACTTGAGTTATCAAAAAAGAGCTCGACAACCATTGGTATCGAAATCTAATAAAAAATGCTATATTTATCATTCAACTCTTTACCCATTTCCAAAAGGAATTCAATGATAAGAAGCAACGTGTGAACAAATTCCTGAAATTTGAGTAACTCTTTTTTGTCTTGAAGTGTGTTTGACTGAAGAAAATGAAGTGGAAAGAAAGATTTGAAGACTTGAGATTTATGGGAGTTAAAATCTTGAAGAGAAGTCCAAAATTGTTTGAATCTGGTGCCAAACAAGATAAAAAAGGAACCCAATTCAAATAAATGATTTTGATCAACCAAAGATTACCGGTGCCTTTTTTTATGCCGGAATCCCGCATAGCTGCGGTGAGGGGTTCAATCCCTGTCATCCACAAACAGGGATTCCCCTTACATGAAAGGTAGGGACAGAAAATCCAGCACAGCAGCCGTGAGGGACTCCCTCAGGGGGGAAAAACCCATACTACCAAAGGAGGAGGAGATATTGTAGGAGGCATAAGCAGCAATTCCAGCTGCTCCAGTGAGAGCTACAACAAGCACATACTGGACAAAGTTTCATTACTTAATATTCACAGTGGCATCCAAAGGAGGAAGGAGGATTGATCATTCAGAAAAGATCAGGAAGAGACGATGGACTCGGCTCTTTCGGTGTGCTACTACTCTTCTTCTTCAAGAGATAATTGCACATGGGAGTATCAAAATAGTTTACATAAAACATTGTTTGTATATTGTCTCCATGATTAAGAACCATGGAAAAGAAATATCCTCAAAATCACGCTAGCTATCAACAGAGATATCTGTAGACATCTCTATTGACGACAGAATAAGAACAGCTGTCAACTTTTGGTTTATCACACATTCAAATTATAGGGCTACTTACTGACCAAAAAAAGTATATGGCTACTCAAATGGTGAGATAAAACATTGCAATTCTTACTGCAATATTGGGCCAATAATGGAGCAGCAATTTGTGCTGAGTTGGAGACTAATTTTTAGGTTAAGTTCAAAATTGATTTTGGGTGTGTGATGGCCGATGGGCGTGGCTTCTGGGCCCTGTTTTGGATGTGTGATCTGATGAGTTGCAGGAGGGGTTTGGCCATTTATGGGGTAAAATAGGATCTACCAATAGATATGGACACACATAAGACATGCACTATTTTAGTTTTGTTTTAGTACTGAAGGTACAATGTCTATTTTTATCCAAGTGCAGACCCCACACTAGTTTCTGAATTTTTTTACATTTACACATCTAACTAAAACAAACATGGTAGAACGAATATGCATAAAAATACTATGAAAATGGATTTTGGAGACAAACACAGTAAAACGTTTACTATATCAGGTGTAAAAACCAAATGACTCAAAGTAAATAGAATATGGTTAATCGCATTTGGGATCCTAGGCACACCCAGGCATGCGCCTACCTAAACTGCACCCATCTAGGGCTCTGTCAAAGGCACTAGAGAGGCTTGTGCCTGTACCTTGCACACCACACCAATGACAACACTTTCCGATACTACAATTTTTTATGTAAAATTCGTGTCCACAAAGTATTCATGGCGTGCCCTTGCTATATCCATGGTGTATATATGGATGGATCATAGGCCCTACACTATACCTTTACCTATAAATTTACTACTATTAAGGTTACTCAGCCTCAAAATAGATCCAAATTCCAGAAGTACAAAAAAAAAAAAGGTTCAGCAACTGCCTCACTATCCTATATATTGAGGGACAAGCTATTTTTTAAAGTTGACCTTTTTCTAGTTTAAGATATCTAGAGGTCACAACATCATCGTCAATTCATCATCATAGCCTCATCCCATCAATCTATGATTGGTTCAATGAGGTATACTAATAACCATGAAGAAAGAGCTTTCGTTAGTGTACAGAGTTAAAAGCTTTACTTAGCATGGAAGACAGATAGAGCTTTACCTAGTGCGGAATAATTAGTGTCAAATTTAGTGTGGAAAAGTCTGTTTTGGAGAGCAAATCATCTAGGTACTTGCTGGTCAAGTAACCTTGAGGTTCTATACATGTGTGTATTGTGCCAAAGAAGGGTAGCTAAACAACAAGAGGATGCACGTTTGAATAGAATCTCCTTGTTTCATGAAAAGGAGTAACTAACTTTATTTCTGTCATCTCAGTTTTTTTACTTTTCTTCCTTACATTCAGTTGTGAAAGAACCTACCTTTGTATTATGCATTATTATGACCTCTTGAATTCTTGTTTGCACTTTGCACAATTATGGGCTCAATGTAAAAATTGTCATTTGGACTTTATTTGACACATGAAATATGGACTTCAACACAGAAGAAAGAGACTAGTCCCAAACCTTTTACTGACTCTGAAACATGCACACCTTTTGATGCATACATAGAGCACAACCACATTATCAGCCTCAAAGAAACCAGTTGGGGATCCATTGACCAAGATTGAGAATCTAGCTGACCCCACACACTTCATCCAAGATCTCCATCTACCTTCAAAACCCTTTCTTTTTTAATGATAGTGGCAGGAAGTTACAATCCACCTTGTCATAAACCTTCTTGATGTCTAGCTTACAGATGACCAGTGCATTCTTAACCTTGAATCTCAAATCGACACACCCACTGACTACAAGGGCACCATTAAGAAGCTCATGGCCACTGAAATAGATGCCTTGGGAAAAGGAATAACTGCAACACTCATCTCATTTTCAAGATAAAGGCAATGAAGTTGGCTTCTTAGTTTCCCGAAAGGCTACCCGGATCATAGAACTCATCAATGAAAGCCATAATATCCTGTTTCTTAAGGACCTCCAAGAAAAGGCATAGGAAAACTATCTAGCCTTGGGACTCTATTGCCACTCCTAGCATTACAATATTTTTTAACTTTCTTCAAATCTCCGGTCAAGCCAATTCACATTATTTGGACCAATAGAATAGAATTCTAAGTCACTCAAAATCAGATGCACCATATGCCCACCATGGTAAAGTCCTTGAAGAAATTAACACGGAAACATCTTCCTTGTCATTTTAGGAGATGCCACCCACTTTAAATGAGACAATGTAATTCAGCTGCTACATTGCTGAGGTTATGCACTATGTAAAAACATCGTGTTTCGATCGCCTTCTAGGAGCCACTACTAGATCTCTTACGCCACTTTATTTATCCCTCAAAACAATGGTACTCGTAGCCTTAGGAATTGTGTAGCTGAATGCGCTGATTCAACATTTCATCCATAAGTGTGCACTGCTCCTCTGCTTTACAGCTTGAACGTCCTTAAGCATATCCTTGTTAGCCCTCTAAACCAAGCCATATTGATGAGTCACCCATTCCTTCATCTTGCCTTAAGCCTTTTGAGGTTCTATGCCAAGTAAAATCTCTCCCAAGTCCCAACCGTTAAGAGTTCAATTCCCTCAACCACATGGCCAACATCTACTTGACAACTTTGACTTCAAGGCAGGAGAGTTCCAATTGAAAATGGTAGGACCCCTTTTTTTTTTAAAGAAGAAGAAGAAGAAGAAGATGGGGAGGTACCAATCCTTGACCTCTTGTATGTACTCCTAATCATGCAACCATAGAGGCACAAGGAAGATTCGTAGGACCCCAATTATCCCCAAATGAGTTCAAGAGAATGGGCAATGATCTGACATGGGCTTGGAAAAAGCATGCTAAGAGGATTGAGGCCTAAGGGAATAAGCCCACCCCATCAACATTTGCTAAGAATTTGTGAAGTCTAGACATAGAAGGAGGAGCTCGACGATTTGACCAAGTATATTGAGCACCCCGATAATGAAAAGTCCATCATATCCAATGTATCCAATATGAAAAATTTCTCATAGCCATAGATTGTCAACTATAGTTGCCAAGTTCGTTTCAAACCCTGTTACTGTTTGGCCTCCAAAAACCCAAATGTTTCGTCCAATTCGGAATTTCAGAGAAACAATACGGAGTTATGTTCAGAAAGAATATGATATATATTATATGTAAAAATATAAATAAATACTAAATTTTAATCATTAGAGTGACAGCTAGGGTCCAATTTTCTATTAGTGTGAAATTTGGCTGGGGCCTGGGGCTCATTGGGATCCAGGAATCTTAAGCCAATCGTGAGGTCCTAAAAAAATTGTATAGGCAAAAGGAAAAGGATTTTTTGGAAAAAAAAAAAGCAACAAACTACAAAAGGGGAAATAGGAAGGGGGCAAACTGTAAAAGGGATAAAACCTTTTTAAAAGGGCACCTTTTTCATCCCTTGTAGGACTACGAACCCTCAAGAATCGAGAGCGAGAGAGAGGAGAAGAGCACCAGCAGCAGAGTGGTACCCTTTCCTTCCTTTTACTTTTCCCCAAAACAAGCCCCCCCTCTTCTTCACTTGAGAAAAGGGGTTAGGGAGTTAAGGGTTTTCTAAAAGAGGGAAAAAAGGGATGAAATAGGGATTTCGGCTGAAACAGTGCGAAATCCAGACCAAATAACTATGTGGTGGTTGTTCAGTTTGGAAGCTGGTCTGAACTGAACAATTTCAATCATTTCGGCTGAAATGAACCGAGATTAACAATTATGTTGCCAACACATGGAGTCAACTTGATGACCTCGCAGAGTTGACTCAGCTTAGTTGTTTAATTCCCTAGCTAGCTCCCCATAGCTCCTACTACAATCCTGCATACAGCAATTGAAGGATTTTTCTTCGTTGAGCATAGATAGCTTATCTTTTTTTGAGTTTTCTCTCCTTCCTCAAATGATCAAGATTTACACCCTTGAATAGACTTAGGAGGGGTCATTTTAGGCTTGGGTGGCTTAGAAGTGGTCTTACCACGTTCCCCATGATTTCCCCCAACTAAACAAGAGGCTGGCTGTGGTGGCTGGGGTTGCAAAGCCTGAGTGGGGTGGTCAAGAAACCCGACCCCTCTACCACCTAGGGTCGCGGGAAGTTGTTTGTGACCCCATGATGGAGTTCGTGTCTCAACCACTCGTAACTGTCAAAGAGTGGGCAAAGAGACATGAGAAGGTCATGGAAAAGGGTCTTGCAACTTCATCGATCTTTCACCTGGGAGGACTCTACCCGCCTTTTAAACTGAGCTTCCCATTATGCAAACTGGCAGCTTCGCATTCTACAAACTCGCCATCAAAAATCTGAATTCACAACGATGGGAGAGAATCTCAGCAAGAAAACTTCAAATCAAAATCTTGCCCAAGGTGTTGGCAGTGGGGATGGCACTATTGCTATCAACCTCACTCGTGCCAACTTCAGGTCGGTCTTCCACTTGCTCTCCTTCAACACCTTGATCGAATTCACCAACTCGCCACTAGAGATGGACGACGAAGCCGCCAGCATCATGATCGAATGCAAGAGCCCCTTATGGGGTGTAAGATCTTTTCCCGCACCTTCCAAGATTATTTCAGCCTCACTTCAGAGATGCTGGATTCATTGAGAAATGCACACCGGGGCAAATTTGGGGAGGGTTTCGAACACAAGACGTGGGGAGCAAACCCACGCCTTAAGCCACTCCACCATTTGGAATTTTACTTTTCCTCATACTGATTGTAGAAAGTAAATGTGTATATTCATCTTTTCTATCTCTGTGCCCGTATTTGGCACTGTACCAGTACTTGTAAGATTCAGTTTTAGTGTATCCTACTGTACTGAGTCCATTATTTTATAGAGTTCTTTTTTTACTTCTCAACATAAAATATATCAGAAAGGATTCTAAGTAGTGAAAGTTCTATCAAATTAGAAATGTACGATAGGTAGAAGGAAATACTTCATATAAAAATCTTATTTTGAAAAATAAAATTTTATGTTGTGGATAGAATAGTTGTTTCCGTATCCATTTCGTGGATTTTAAAATATCCAGACCCGTATCCCTGATCCCCATATTCATGCCCATATCAGGATCAATATCTGGGCATATGAGGTTTTTCGTTAAGAGAAAGTATCAAGAAAGGTCATGTAAGTAACATTATATACCATTACTTCAACATATAAGTGCTTCCTGAGATGGGTATTTTAGTATTGTATAGGTCATTTAGAGTTTGGAAAATATCAGTAGAGAAGACATGAATGAAGTACCTACATATTAGTTGAACTGGACTCGAAAAAAAACATGCAAATTGAGCTAAATTATATTGAACTAGAAAGCCAAATTCATTGATTGAAGTCGTTCAACTCAAGTTATGAACTGGGCAAACTGGATAAATCTATCTATATTACATTTCAGGACAGCCTTTTTGGTTGATGGGACATTTGTCCTACGTGGAAGAGAGAGAGGAGAGAGAGGAAAGAAATGGTGAGGGAGAGAGGAGAGAGGAAAAGCGGGCCCCATGGGAGAGAGAGGAGAAAGAGAGAAATGGTGAGGGAGAGAGGAGAGAGGAAAAGCGGGCCCCATGGGAGAGAGAGGAAAGTAAGAGAGAGAAACAAGAAAGGGGCTAAAAGTTTGAAATAATTACAAGGTTCTGCCATTGATCTAAGGGCCCAATCAGAGGTGTGGGCCCCAAAAGGTGGGTTGCAGTGGGGTCCGGTGTGGGCAATAATCACCGGGACCCAGGTTTCGCAGATTTTGATCTGCCCGTCGGATTTCAAAGTTCTATATATGGATGGAAAGCCCTCGATGAGTAGATTCACGATGAGCCAACTTTTGGGGCGATTAGGGGTCTAGAAGTGATAGGTGACTTTTCAGGTGGGCACCTCGGGGTGCGGGACCTGCTATTATGATTTTTTATCCGCCCGTCGGATCTCGAAGTTCTATATATTGACGGAAAGCCCTCGACGAACACATTGCTAGGGCAATCAGAGGTCCAGGAATAATAAGTTCTATAACGTGGTGCGCAGTGCCTTCAGGCACGGGAAACTTCTAGATAGGGAACTATTGAATTCAGGTACCAAATTCCAAACTGCACTTGAATACAAACTAGACAACCTACGAACTAGGTAACTATGGTATCCATCCATGTGAAAGCCGTGTTGTATTGGCCTAGAAACTAGTTCAACCCACCATGGTGTACATGGTGCCTATGTTTAAGCACCCAACCAAAACACAGGTCGCACAACACAGTTTGGATGACAGAGCATGAAATTTTCCATATAAATTTGGTGGTAAACTGTTGAATACCACAACTAGTTTTCCTCATCGAGGCAATGATAACCTTTGTGGTTTTCCACAATACTGGACAAACTCATTTAGAAAAAAAAAAACCACAATCACCTTCGCAATTCTTGTCCAATTGGGTTTGTTGGATGGTAATTCAATCATCCATCAAACTGAACCAATTTCGCAACTTGAATGTTGAAAGCCGGTCTTAGACAAGATTAGAGATAAGCCCTCAAATGCAAGGTTCTACACCTACATCTATCAGTTATCCACTACATTTATCTAAAATCACCCAACTGCAGACAGAGGGTTTCAAAGCAAACCCCAAAACTGGATGGTTTTAACCCTTCAAGGTCCAGCCCAAAAAAAAAAACCCAGCAGGAGATCAGGCAAAAAGGGCCAAATTTTGGATAGTTAGGGCCAACCAGATCAACTGTCTGGATGACCTAAACCATGAGCTTCAATCAAACCATGAATGCATGAATAAAAACCAAAACAATGGGATGGAAATCTACGTTGGGTCCCATTAACCAATAGCGATTTCAGGGACATCCAAACAGTAACCTAAAGAAGAAGATGAATAAAAACACAAAATGAAACATAGAAGGGGAGGGCAAAAAAAAGGACATAAACCCTAGTTCGATACGAGAGAGGTAGAAAGAGGCTAAAAAAATAAAAGAAAACCCTAGTTCTGAATGAATGAGAGAGATATGCTTACCATTTCAATGATGCAGATGGAAGCAGCAAGCAATCGGATTTTATGTGCGCCTTCGAAAGCTCAAATGCAGCTACGGTAAGCAGGAGGGAAATAGAAATGGGGCCCAAAAAAGGCTTTCTTTAGATGCATGAATGAACATGAAAAAGGACAAAAAAATGGTCCAGCCTTTGATCAAGGACCACTCTTGACTTGATTGCTATGGAATGGGGGCCACGCTTTAATTGATCATGATTGTTGAAGGCTGTGGTTAAAATTGAGAGAGCCAGTAGATCAAGTGAAGTGGAGCAGTAGAGTGTTTGGGCCTTTGAGGCCTGTGGAGCCCACACAAAAAGTGGCGCATTTTGGCCCGTTTGGGAATTTACTATTTAACGGATTTTATCGGAAAGTTCCCTATAGATGGCCATTTCACGACTTTGAGAGGAGCGCAGGGCCGGCTCACCCTATAAGCCAGTAAAGCAATTGGTGGGGGCCTCACCATCAGGGGGGCCTCATAATTTTGAAAAATTTTGTAAATCTAGTTGGATTTTCTTCCCACTTGCCAAAACCCCAATTTCCAATCCCAATTCTTATCAACCAAAACGGTAAACACATTAACTACACCATTAATCAACGCCAAATCCCAAAGAATCTGCAACTGCAAGTCTGCAACTCTTCGTTCTCTACAGCCCTAATATGGCTTTATTTATCTCCAATCTCCTCTACCCAATACCCATCGTTTTATTCTTCATAAATCAGCAAACAACAACCCAAATAGAAATTGCTCATTTGCTCTCTGCCTCTCTGATATCAATATTCAATAGCTTCCAGTTCCAGGCTCCAGCCCCCACACCCAATCGAGCTCTTCCATGATCCATCCATACCAAAAGGCAAAATAGCAAATCTGAGAAGAAGAGACAAACAAAAGAAAACAAGCATCGTCTGATCGCCAGCGGCCCATCACCTGATCACCGCCGCCGATTGCCGGCGGCCCATCTTCTCCATCCCCGTCAATCGTCATCGGCTCATCGCATCAGCACAGGGGCACAGGGCCTGAGGGCCATCATCATCTGATCATCATCACGCCTTCAATCAACACCATCTTGCCGATCTCGCGATGATGGCCCACTTCTCTGATTGAATCAAACAGCAAGAAAAAAAAAGAAAAGAGGAAAGAAGTAGAACTGAAGCAGCAGAGTCTCTGGCGATCGGAGATTTGGAATTGGAGAAACTGAGAAAGACAGAAAGTACTTGGCACCGTCGCACCGAAGGGCGAAGACCGCCGTCGGGCTGCCGGCCTGCCGCTCTTCACTCCCAGACTCCCAGACGCAGACTCCCAGTCTCCCACCAGGCCACCACCATCGTCCACGGTCCACCAGGGCCATCTGCCCAGTGCCCATCCACTGACATATGCAAAACGCCAAAACTGCAAAATAAAAAATCTTTGAAGGCCTGAAGGGTTTTGTGTTGTGACTTACTCACTTAGTCACTTTTGTGCCAACTGCCAAGTTCTGTGCCAGAAGTACAGAACACGTGCCATTCTGTGACTGTGCAAGACAGTGAGAGAGACAGGGGAGACACTGAGACGACAGCATTTTTTTGGGCCTAGTTACTAGATCCGAGCCAGAGGCCTGAGGCCCAGAGGCGAGTTTGGGTGGGCAGCTAAGGCAGGCAGTCTCTCTGACTCTCTCCATCTTTTTTTCTCCAAACAGCTAAGTGCCACTGCCATCTTTTTTTTTTTTTTTTTTATCAAATCTGCATCCAATATACTCTTACAATATATGTGATTTTCATCTATTGGTTATTATTATGAAACGTAAGTTTGAATCTGGTGCTCAAAAAGGTCACGTGAAATGAATGTTGAACCAATATTTCGTGAAAGACATATAATCCGAAGGAAAAAGCAATTTGATGAGAGTGCCGATAACGAGGTGACTCAATCCCCAGAAAAGTCTTTTAGAACTACTTATTTTTTATGTATTGTGGATCAAGCACTTTCATCTATTAGAAATAGGTTTGAACAACTTAAGAGCTACGAATAAATGTTTGAATTTTTATTTGATATCAAAAGGTTGAAGTTATTAGATGATGATGATTTGAAACATAGTTGTCTTAATCTTGAGCAATTCCTAAAACATGGGGAGCATTCTGACATTGAAGGTATAGACTTGTTTGGAGAACTAAAAGTATTAAGAGAAGCTTTGCCAGCAGGAACTCAAAGTGCACTTCAAGTATTAGATTATTTAAATAAAATTGAGTCTTTTCCAAACTCATATATTGCTTATAGAATACTATTAACAGTACCTGTTACAGTTGCTTCCGCCGAAAGAAGTTTTTCAAAATTAAAGTTAATAAAATCTTATCTACAATCAACTATGTCACAAGAGAGATTAAGCGGGTTAGCCATTTTATCTATTGAGAAGAAAATTTTGGAAAACCTTGAATATAAAAACTTGATCAATAAATTTGCATCACAAAAGGCAAGAAAGGTTAAATTCACTTAAAAAAAATGAATCCCTCAACAAGTTCCAAAAAAACAAAAAAAAAACAAATTTTTTTTTTTTAAGTCCTCCAATGTACTACTCATTGTGTACATTGCCGGTCCTAAGCCCGGATTAAAGATGAGGGTTTTCTCATGTCACACATAAAAGCTAGAGGCCTCGTTTATACTTTCGCCTGGGGCCACATATTGTCTTGAGACGGCCCTGGAGGAGCGATGCTAGCGTTACTCATTTCTTACATAGGCGACGCTAGCATCGCTCATCGCTCCCATGAGATGACGACCTCTAAGTGTTGATTAGTTACGGGATCAAGTCTCATCAATCACTTTTATGTTTTCATTCATGCGGGTCTCGTATTTGTAATCCAAATTATTCAATCTTTTTTTTTTATTTTTTTTATTGAACCAACAACTCTAAAGACTTTTAAGTAAATTATTTTAAATTTTCATAGATTTTGAGTAATTTGTGAAAAGTTTAAAAACTCCAACCTATATAATCTAATTTTCTATACTTTTGCAAGCCCTCGATTCATGATCCAAACAGTTCATTATTCTAATATTAATAATAAGAATCATGATATTTAGTTTATATCTTAAATCCTCATAGATTTTGAGTGTTTTATATGCACTCACTTGCTCATTTGAAAATGGTGATTCAACAAACATGATAGTGTGTTTCACGGGTATGTATAATATTAACATTTATAAAAACCGCTTGTCCATACTGCGCTTAAAAGGCAATTGGCTCCTTAGTTCCTGCTTGTTTGCATTAAAATACAAAGAAACCGAATACTTTAACTCAACTAAAGAATTATTAAAGAGGTGTACATAGAAACTTCACTTTCCAATTATACTATATTTCACCCCCTTAGCCACACATAGCCCATTTCTACTACTCCACTGACTCTTGGATTGAGAAAAATATGTATTGTCGTAATCTTTTACTCTTTATACTTATTTTTAACTTTATGCTCTATCCAAACCGAATCAATGTAGGTAAATGTTTGTGATATTTACACATTATCTGAATTTCTTTTTAATGGATCATAGAACATATTTTTGTATTTATTGGTGAACATGCTTGTGCTTACATACAAATTATTATGCTAGTGTGTTAAATTACTTTGGCGGTGGTTGGGTATTCATTTCCAACATCCTTTTTTGATTTTTTTTAACCACTTATGTCATGAATAATATGTATATTCAATTGCTATATATTATAATCCCCTTGTCATTTTTTCCTAGGAAAAGCATTGAAAAGAGAAAAACATTATAACTAAACAATATTTTTTAAAGAGGTTACTTTGAAAATACTTGTTAAGATCATGCATTAAAAAAATACTTTTGACTTTTGAAAGCCCCACCAATCCAACTTAAGTAAAAATAGCAATTGCCATTGTCCAACCCTAGATGCAACAAACGAAAGGCTTTGTTCCCACATGGGCCACCAAGGCTAACAATATGAAAAAGGAGAATTTTAAAAAATATATAAAACTTTTGGTTCATTTTCTAAAAAGTACATAAAGATTTAAATATTTCAAAAAAATCTAAAAAATATCCACAATTCTTTTTATCTATTATTCCTCTCTATATTTTTTAAATGACAACAACACCCTTCTCTTATGGCATATTTTTGTCTTTTCATAACCTCGTTCCTCCCTAAAATCGCCCATCTTGATTTTGATGATCATAACCATTTAATCGAACTAGTTCTAACCATCCATGCAAAAAGGTAGTTGAAGTGGGACTTATTAGGTCATTTTGGTGGGACTTGATCATTTCTCTTAAATGATTTATTAATGGAATATTTTCAAAAACAATATAAGGGCATTTTATCAATTTTTTTCTATTTTTAAGGGTTTTTACCAAAAGCATCCTCAAATATCCTTATACCTCCAAAGGCATCATCAAATACATGTAATGCCCAAAAGCATCTTATATAGTATACTTCATTTTTTTTTTAAAAAACCAAGTTGCCACTTTATCTCTCGCGAGCTCAAAATGTGACTCGCAGATTCGAGACATAGCACTTACGAGCTCAGGATTTTGTGTCTATATATGTGTCTAACATCACTCGCGAGCTTAGGTATGAATTGAACGTTAACATGATTAAGTCGCGATGTCGAGAAACAATTTGCGATGTCGATAAGAGACTCAACAGTTCAATAGTTAAACATAACAAAAATATGATACATGAAGGTGCATTTAGATTGACTAATAATTTTGGATCTAGATGAATGATTTATGTAGATGTGTGAGTTCGCCATTCTATTATGAGTTTCTTCAATAATGAATATAGTCATTGCAAGCATGATCTTACTACAATTTGTGGAGACTTTGCTTTAAAAAATCAAAAAGTCTCATTTTTACAAAAAATCGTGCTCCGTTTAATTCCCTGTTCGTAACCCTACTTTTGTTACAGTCACGGAGGGGATTACTTTCAAAGTTGAGAATGTTTTTCCTCGACGCTTATTGCTTTAAAATATGGGTTTAAAATAAATGTTAACTGCTTATAATGTCCAGAATAAACTAGTGAAGTCGAGAATTGAAACAAAAATAACAATTCTCAAAATACTTTAATAGGCGAATGCGGTCGAGTCTCCGTGTCGCGAAAAAGGGGTTGAAGGGAAATTTGGTTAGGAAAAAATTAAAGTACACGGTATAAGAAGCTTTTGCGCATTGCAAGTATTTTAGGATGCTTTTGGAGGCATACGAATATTTGAGAATGCTTTTGGTAAAAGCCGAATTTTTTTTAGAGAAGATTTGCTTAAATTTTCATGTACTTTTACAGAAACGCAAGCCAAAATTTATGTAGCTTAAAAAAAAATAGAGAGGCTAAATACACACTGGTATGTGCTCTCTCCACGCTGATACTCTCTATGCTCCCCACACTTATTCCATATATATGGTATTTTGCCCAAAATACCCTGACCTCCACCTCTCTCAACTACTCTATACACTCTCTCTCCCTCTGCACTCCTCCGCCCGCCCTTCTTGTCTTTCTCCATTTCCCACTTCTCTCTCCCTCTCTCCGCCACCTTGCCTCCCTCCCTTGGGTGCTGTCGGAGGGGGCGGCGGCAGCGGTGGTGGTTGGAGTGGAGGCATGATAGATGTTTGTAAAAAGAAGTCGAAACAAGAGATTTTGATAGATGTACTTTTTATGTAATTTACTATGTCAGTATTTTTATAAAAATAAAATTTGGTGTAATTTACTACGTCAGTATTTTTATAAAAATAAAATTTGGAGTACAAAAATCAATTTTTAATGTGCATTTAGCGGATCATTTGAAAATTTTCCTGTTAAAAAATCCAGATTGTTCTCTCTCATGGGTACCCGCGACTTTCCCTATCCTCCTCCTCAAATTCCAAAGCCCCATCAGTGATCGGTCATTGCCCTTCTTCCTTCCCCACACCTTCCTGCCCCTCATCCTTTTCTCTCCTTCTCTCCAACAAGAATCACACATATCTCCCCCCAAAAGCCCCTTCTCCTAGAGCTCTCCTCCCCCCTCTCTGTCTAAGCCAGAACGAAAGAAGCCAAGAACCTCATTTTCCATTTCCTTCTGCAAACTCCAACTGAACCCACCCTCAGAACCAACAAGTCAAGAACCCCATTTTCCAATTCCCCTCCACAAACTCCAACACACTCCATACTCTTTCCATCTCTCTCTAAATCAGAACCAAGAAGGCAAGAACCCCAGCTTCCAATTCCCTAAAAAAACCCCAAGATTCCCATTTCTCCTAAGTCAATCTTTCTCTGCAAATCAAAACCAAAGATTGCAAGTAACCCCACCTTCCAATTCCTCTATAAAATCTCTCAAAACACCCCCATCAGAAAAACCAACCACCCCATGGACTCACCACCCCCTTCCACCACCACCACCACGACCAGCAGCATTCTCTCCTCCATCGGCGTGGAGATCATCTCCATCCTCTCCCCAGTCTCCCTCTGCATGCTCCTCGTCGTCCTTCTCATCTCCACCGTCCACCCCTCCTCCCCCGACCCCACCCCCACCCCCATCCGCACCGCCGCCACCCTCGTCTACCTCGAATCCCCCTCCGACTCCACCTCCCAGAAGCTCCAAGGCGCCCTCCTCAATGCCGCCGCCTTCGTCGTCCTCATCGCTCTCGTCACCTTCCTCCTCGTCCTCCTCTACTACTACAACTTCACTTCCTTCCTCAAGCATTACATGCGCTTCTCCGCCTTCTTCGTCTTCGCCACCATGGGTGGCGCCATCTTCCTCTCGGTAATTCAGCAGTTCTCCCTCCCAATTGATTCAATCACTTGTTTTGTAATTCTCTTCAATTTCACTGCTGTTGGGGTACTCTCGGTTTTCTCCACCGGGTTTCCGATCATCGTCCGGCAGGGGTACATGGTCTCATTGGGAATTATCGTTGCTGCCTGGTTCTCAAAGCTTCCCGAGTGGACCACATGGGTGCTGCTCATCGCATTGGCAGTGTATGACCTTGTCGCCGTTTTAGCCCCCGGTGGGCCGTTGAAGCTCCTTGTCGAATTGGCATCCAGCCGGGATGAGGAGCTTCCGGCGCTAATCTATGAGGCCCGCCCCACGGTCTCTCGGGAGGCCGTGCACGCCCCCAGTTCATCGCCACCCCATGAATTGCCGTCTCGGTCTGGTCTTATGGTTGGTGGTGCTTCGGAGACTCTATCTGTTGAGCTTCAACCCCTTTCGCACCCAAACAATGCAGATTATTCCATGGTTGAAATTGAAGATGCGGAGAATTCACCCTTGGTTGTTGCTAATTCTGATCATTCTGATGCAATCAATGAGCACCAACCATTAATTAGGACCCGAAATTCGGATTTTGCACTCAGTGGGGATTCTGGAATTGGAACTGTCCATGATGAAATGTCGCCTCTTGTTGAGGTTATGAATTTGGAGGATGAGAGAGCACGAACAGGTAGAGACAATGAGGAGTTTGAGATATCGATGAGTAGAGGTATTAAGCTGGGTTTGGGGGATTTTGTATTCTACAGTGTTCTTGTGGGCAGGGCTGCAATGTATGATCTGATGACAGTGTATGCCTGTTACCTTGCAATCATATCTGGACTTGGGTGCACTCTTATTTTGCTGTCAGTGTGCCGTCGTGCTTTGCCTGCACTTCCCATCTCGATTGCATTAGGTGTCATGTTCTATTTCTTGACTCGGCTGTTGATGGAGCCATTTGTTGTCGGGGCATCGACAAACTTGGTGATGTTCTGACTGAAAATATGTTTTTTTTTTCCTTTTTCACTGAAGAGATACATACTAATAAAATGTGGAATTTAATCACTATTGATGATATGTTTGTGCTGTGTATGGAATGAGATTGTGTCTGCATTGTTGTTACTTTTTGTTTGAATGACATGTTAGGATTCAAGATTTCTGAATTTGAAACTATTGTCATTCCCATTTGTCATTAGCATTATTCAATCTAGGAAAATTGCATAATTATTGTTTTCTACTTGTTGTTCAAGTGCTTAAGTACTTTGACTACTCTCTATACTGAAATTATAATCCTTAAAAAAAAAAGAAAAGAAAATGGGAAAAGGCTTATGACTTTGTTTCTATACTGAGATCATAACCATTTGACACTATCTGGGCTTAACAACGAATTTCACACAAGAAATATTTGAGAACTTTGGAAGGGTCTGAAAGGAACTTGCAAATGTGCTATCACTATAGTGATCCTTGTATCAGGGATGTGTAAAAATGAAGAAAGAAAATTAGAAAAAGAAGAGAGGATGTAGGAGACGTGGGTGAGTGAGACAGAACTTGGAGAGTGTACCGATGTGGTTATATTTTGTGATTAGACTGGGTCGTTGAATCTTGGGGATTTAACCTTTTTCTAGAGGACATAGAGATTGGCTTTCTGTAAGACAGTCCTAGTTGTGGAAACTCCCTGGATTGGGATTCTTCTCGGTATTATGTTGTGATGCAACTGTTCCATAAATCAGCTTAGTTCGTGTTTTTAACTTTACTTTAGTTTTGTGGATATATTTATGTGGATTGGATGATATATGGGTCGCTCTGTGCTGAAGTTCAGAATTGCTGAATTTGATGTCTGAAACTGGGTCTCTAAATTACATTTTGGCCAAAACTATATTGTTGTGGGATTTTAAAACTACAAGCAGCTTGTGGATACACTTTGAAGTTTGAACTGATGGTTTCATTGGAATGAGCTTGCTTGGTATATATTTTGTTGCACTCAAGAGCTTGATACGCACCTTGCTCGTTTTGACATGGGCAGGACCAAATGCACATGGTATTATGCGATCCACCTGCATGCAAGGTGTATAGTTGTATAAGTAGGGCCTCCTCGAAATGCAAGTGATTCAAATTTCATCTTAGCAGGTTGACTGGAATGTATCAAAAGAAAAAAATGGTCATAGCCGTTGGGTGAGGGTCCTCCAAGAACAAGTTTTCTAATTGTTCATTTTGAAGGTCCTTCATTCAAAGGCTATGATCACCCAGTCAAGATGAAACTCGGGCCATGCTATCAATTGTGACCCTTCCCATCCAGCTGCATCAGGTGGCCTGTGATGTGCATTGTAACATGGTGCAACTATTTTTTTTTTCTATTTTTTGAATTTGCAGCACTCTTTTTTTTTTTTTAACAGAAACTGTAACCAGTCTCAGTTTAATATGGGAGATATACTGGCATTTTAGGCTTTAACCAGAAGAACACTGAACTGGCACTTGTGAACACTGATTGTCGTTTTGTCTTTTATTTTATGGTCCTCTACTGTGGCTTTACTCTTGAGACGGTTGTTATTTTCATGGGTTGATCTTTGGGCCTGTTAAAGATTGAGCAAGAGGTTGAGGTTTCTATGATACATTAGACATCCAATTTTTGCTATCTTTGGACCATTGGCTGTGTAACAAACTCTCCACTTTTACATGGTTTCTTCTCCAGAGCATTGACTGGAGAAACTATACAAGATAAGATGTTGGTGAGAGGCCTCTGAGTTCCAATACTTACCCTTTTCTGTTGGGTAACGGTTGAGAGAAGGTATACCCATGATTGTACAGATCTTTCTTTACCTATCATGTTTCATTTTAGTCTGGTTCTCCTCCTGGCTTGAACCCCCTGTTAATTTCAATTGGGACAGGTTGATATCGAGGCTCTATGGTATGTTTTGAGTTGGTCTTGTCATTCGCATTATACCACCACCACATCATCAATGCCTTATTCCATCTCTGAGGTGAACTTTATGGGCTGTAGATTTCCTCTCCATCCTAGTGGGGGGGGCATCTGCTTTGATTCAGTCATCCTTAAAAGATTAAGAGTTTTTTTCTTCCACAGCTTTGGTTTTGGGGTTTAAGCATTTTGCAACTACTCTTCATTTCAGTAAAACAACATATTTCAGTCCATGTTGTGGAACATTGTACAGGGTATCTAATTGTTTATATGCACAATGGACGAATAATTAGGAATAATTAGTTTTGTGTACTTCCAATGCCCCCCCCAATGTGTATTGTTTTCTTTTCAACTTGACAATATTAAATAGCCAGTATTGAAATCTTTCTCAAGTGTTATTTTAAGAAATATCTCATCCTGTATAGCTGCTTTGGCTGGCTTGTCTTGTCTACACGGACCAATGTGTTACTTTGAATACTGGTGTTGGGATGAAAACTGAACCTTAGGCAAATCAGTTTACATCATGAAGAAACTCTGCAAACGAGTTTAGATTTGCCAAGAAACTTTTCAAATCTTTATTTTCGCATATATGAGAAATGATACTGTAAGCATTTCTATTTCAGCTCTACAGAAATCGATTGAAGCAATTCATGTGACAGGCTCAACAGGATAAACCGATACAGACCAATTTATTTCTAAAGTCCTTTTATGGTATAGTCATACCACTTAACTTCTGTGTGAAAGGTCTATTTGTTAAACTTAGGCCAGCTTCCATATAAAATGTCTAAAGGTTAAAGCATACCTATCTAGGACATCCTATTTCGAATAGGCAAATCTAATAATGAAACCTCTGAGAGTGAGTCTGAATCAAATCGGATCGGATGATGAGAAAAAGGATGAAGAGGCACAGGATAACTATGACCAACTCTATGAAGAGAGTTGTAAATTAATTGAAACAATAAGTCAAAGATTTACTTAAACTTGTTAAGGATGAAAAAGATTCCTTTAGCTAAAGAACTTGAAGAAGTAAAATCTAATCTAAAAGATGCTAATGAAGACTTAATCAAGTTTAAGGGGATTGAAAATGAGCTTTACCAAGTAAAATCTGAAAATTCATGCCTTACAACCACTCAACTTAGAGCCTCTAAAAAGGAAATTGAGCTGAAATTTACCCAAGGTGATGATAAATTGGTAAAATTGCTTAAGTTGGGTAAATCTCAAGGAGATAAGACTGGCCTTAGTAATGATAGATACACTTCTAAAGGTCCTAGCACCTCCACAATGTTTGTGAAAGGTGAGTCAACTTCTTTTAGTGCTCATAACTCAAAATAAAAAAATCATATGTCACTATTGTGGAGCAAGAGGTCATCTCAAGTTTGAGTGCAAACTAAGTAAGAACCTCAAACCCTCACCCTTCAACAAGCTTGACAAAGGAAAATCTATTTTAATTGAAGGGAAGACATACAAACCCGAGAAAGACTCTAAAGTGTACAAACAAGTTAAATCCATTAAGAGAGAGTCTCCTAAGAAGAGGTTCCCCAACCTTCCTCCCTTGGACCAAAGAATGAAAATCCTATTAAAAAGAGGTTGAAAAATTGAATGTCAAATTCAAGTATCAACATAAGGGAAATGGAGAAAGTAGTAAAACACTTAAGAAAGGTATTGGGAAAAAATCTCATCAAAAGACACCCCTCCAACCTAAGCTAAATGAAGTGAAATCTCTAAGTGTTGGTGGGATCCCTAGGCCTAAGACCTTAGGACAACCCTCTCAAGGCCCTAGGTGGATTAGGGGTGTACATCGGGTCGGGTTCCGGGTTATCGGGTCGGGTTTGACCCGACCCGATTAGTTTATGCACACCGGGAACCCGACCGAATACCCGGTTAGCTATAACCGGGTTTGTCGGGTTCGGGTTACCGGGTTTACCGGGTTACCGGGTCGGGTGACCGGGTAACCCGGTTTTTTTTTTTTTTTTTTTTTTTTTTTTTTTTTTTTTTTTTTTTTTTTTTTTTTTTTTTGTTTTTTTTTTTTTTAATCTGAATCTGTTTTTTTTTATTTTCATTGGCACACTGAGGGAGAACCACACCCTTCAAAAAAAAACTGAAACTTGGAAATATCTCAACATATTAATCCTACACTCATAAGTTCATGAGGAGAATATTTTTGACAATTCGCAGCGCATAACATTTTTTAAATCTAGTTTCCTAAATTTCCACCAATAAAAATATTACTCAGATCGGACAGAACTTTATTGCCTTTATTGGAATCATTCACTCACCCTGAATCAAATTTCTCCTAACAGAGCATTGAGTTTTAGAGAAATGCAACCTGAGTAATGATCCCTGTCATGCACATGCATAAGGTGGATTCCACTGTGGATGGCTCATCTAATCATGGCCAGTTATGGATATAACATTTGCCATTGTTATCATTCTTGTTTACTGTCCATTCTCATGTAACTGTGGGTGAATAAGATTACTTGAATGAAATGAAATGATCAATGAAAGAAAACAGCACGACGACGATGATGATAGTGAGTGGCATGAGATGATGAAAGAGAGATGATCAGATGATGTATCGGAAGAGTAAAAAAAGAAAAAGATTCATGGGGGAAAACAGAGAGACAGTCAGAGAGAGGGGAAGAGAAGTAGAGAACCTGGACCTCCTCTGGGCTCTGGCAGTGGCCTCCGGGCGTGGAGAGTGGAGACGGCGAGTCGGCGAGGGCGTGAGAGAGATCGAGAATGAAGGGCGTGAGAGAGATCGAGAATGAAGGGCGAGACTGCTGGGAGAAAGAAAGAAAGGAATCGAGAATGAAGACTCAAGAGAAGAGATGCTCAGATGCCCTAGGTTTTAACTTTTAATATTATAAAATATTAAATTTCTTTTATTTTAATATTTTTATAACCGGGTTATCGGGTGACCCGATAACCCGATTAGCAGGATATGTGTAACCCGAGACCCGGTCCGGATTAATACTTACCGGGTCGGGTGAGACCCGACCCGGTCTGAGACCCTGTATCACCCACCCGAATACGTCCGGGCCGGGCCGGGTTACCGGGTCGGACCGGGTTTCCAAACCCGGTGTACACCCCTAAGGTGGATACCTAAAGTTAAATTATTTGATACCCCTTGAGGCCTAGAGACTATTTTTCGACCATCCCTATGTTTTATGTGTGTGTGTGTGTGTGTGTGTGTGTGTGTGTGGTGTGTGTGTGTGTGAGAGAGAGAGAGAGAGAGAGAGAGAGAGAGAGAGAGAGAGAGAGAGAGAGAGAGAGAGAGATCTTAAAATGAATTTTGTATTTAATATTGAACCTCAAGTTATATAGTTGAAGAATATTTATTGATTTGCATATGTGCTTTATGTTTATAGCTTCTCTATGCAAATTAAATATGAAGATGGTGCCTATCAGTTAAATTCAGGATTATGTTCAATTATTGATTCAATGGGCTTGATAGTAAAATCTATGAAAGAAGTTAAATTGATTTAATATTTATACTCTTCACTCCAAAAACCATTTACTTACTTGGATAGAGAAATCAGTCTTGAAAGTAATTTGCAAATTGTGCTAAATTAGTCATGTATTTCTCTAAATGCAAATTTGATCTTGCTACGGTGCTAAATAGTTACATTTCTGAACTTGGAGGAAATTGGCTGCATGACGTACTTGATGTTAACGTTTTACAATCTTGCAAATTTATTGGTAAATGTTGGCCCTATAGTAAAATCTTTTGTGTCAATCATTTTTATTTATTTATTATTTTTTTTTGTGAGATCTATAGTCACAGTCTATTGACCTAAAATCAATTGATAGCATGGGTGGAAAAGTTGGTGTGTAGAAAACTTGGTTGTGCCCCTGTTTTTCTTCGTAGAGTCTCGATCCAGTCAACTTAAAGTCGAACTGGGGCTTTCTGTTTCAGTCAGGTGTGACTGAGCAGATTCCGGGGCAGCAGGTTCCTCTCCCTCTCCATTTCCCATCATTACCTAAGGTAATCCCGTCTCCTCCCTCTTTTTTTTCTTGATTGATTTTAGTAATATTTGTGTGCTTAGATTAGGTTTTCTCTATTTTTTTTCTTCTCTCATCATTCCCATCAGCTCTTCTCACCACCATTGTCTTCTAGACTTTAATGTTGCTTGTTCTAGGGCTGTTTTGAGAAACCCATCTGTAGCTTAGTCTTCTTTTTGTGTGTATTGTGTTTCTCTAATCTTGTGTAGTGCATTGCACAGTTTAGCACTTACATTTCACATATTTCCTTTGTCTCCACTACATTGCATACCAACTGTTTGTGAAAATGCCTCCAAGAGTCAAACAAGCAGCTCCAAGGGAAAAGAGGCAACGCACCTCTCAGGCTTCAGCATCCCGGAGATCTCCCTCTCTACCTCCATCTCCGCGCACATTATTACCACTTCCCCCCAACAACCTCCGCAGTTTTGAAAATAGATCAATCACTGTTGAACGGGCGGTCACGGTTAAAGTGATAACTGATTTCAATGTACACACCCTTCTTTCAAATGTTGGTTGGGAAAATATTCTACATTGGGGAGGAAATGCATACTCATCTCTTGTTCATTCTGCCTATGCCTCCATCAAAGAATGTAGTATAGATGAGGCAAATCCATCTTTCAAAATTGGGTTCTCCGATCAAGATGTTGTATTTGACATAACCCGTATCTCTTCCATCTTGAATGTGCGCATATCTGACAATGGTCAAAAGTCTGTCTCAGATACACTTTCTGAAGCGGAAAAGGTAGTTGTCACCGAGACACTTTGTGGTGATGTCATTCCATGGGAAGATGGTGGCTATCTTTCAGCCTCCACTCTCCTTCCTCCATATAGGATTCTGCACAATATATCACATTTAATGTATATCCTAGAAGAGGAAATCGTTTCGATTTGACCCCTTATATGGCTTATGTTTTGTTTTATGTGGTTATTGGAGTCAAACTAGGCATGTCAAATGGGCTGGGCCGGCCCGGTCAACGGCACGGCCCATAGGGCATGGCTCGTGACATGGGGCCGTGCTGGGCAGAGGCACCTGGGCTCGTTGGCCTGTTTGGCCCGGCTAGCCAGGCATGCCCGGCACGTGGGCTGCCCCCTGCGGCCCGCCAGGCCCGACCCAACGGCCAAAAACGGCTATTTTTTTGAAAAAATCCATTTTACCCACCCAACAGCTATAAAACAGTCATATAAGGGGTATTTTGTGTCATTTTTCATTTTACAAAGTCTATAAATACCCTAACCCTCCCATTCTCATTCCTCACCAATTTACACAACTCTTTCTCTTTATACATTCTCTAGCTCTTTCTTGCAAAGCATTCAACTCTTTCACTCTCTCTAAGAAGTTTTTGGAGGGCCAAAGATCAAGTCATCAAGAGACAAGATTAAAGGGGCCTTCAAAGATTTAGAGGTAATTTATATTATTTAAATTTGAGATTCCATATATATAAGTTTATATTATATTATATTAACTCTCATTTTCTCCCCTTTTTTATATTAATTATCACAAAAGAAGGCTATTAGCCTATTACCGTTATTATTTATATATATATTTTTTTTGAAATATGGCTAGAAGATTTCCCACAGAATCTTCTTCCGTTAATTTAGGGGTAGAAGAAGATTTTATTGAATTAGAAGATGAAGTAGGTGATTACCACCTCCTTTCCTCAGAGTTCCCGTAAACCAACCAAGAGGAATAGAACTTTAGTAGTTTGGGATATATATACAAGGTTTGATGTTATTGAAAATGGAAAGAAAGTTGAAAAGGCAAAATGCAAATTTTGTAGTAAGATTTATTGTGCCGATTCAAAATCGGGTACCGGCCATTTGTCAAGACATAGGCAAAAATGTTTAGCCTTACATAAGCCGGCGGATGCAGGGGCAGGGAGGCCTGGTTCACAGACCCAAATTTCTACTACTGGTGGTGGTGGTGGTAGTAGTAGTAGCAGTTTGGGTCTTTTTTCTTTTAATGCACAAAGTGCTAGACAAAATCTTGTTAAAATGATTGTGTTATCCGAATTACTATTTTCTTTTGTTGAAAATGAGTTTTTTGAAGAATGGGTCCAGAAATACTGTCAACCACAATTTCACAGTATTTCAAGAAATATAGCTAGAAATGATGCTATTAGACTCTGGCAGGAAGAAAAAACAAATATTAAAAATTACCTTGCAGAAATTCCCGGTAGAATAGCCATAATTACAGATATGTGGACTTCTAAAGGGGGTGATAGTTTTCTTTGTATTACTGCACATAATATAGATGCAAAATGGATTATTAATAAACGTATAATTAGTTTTAGCTGTCTTGAATGGCCACACAATGGCACTAGAATAAGTACATTTTATTTTGGAAAATTTAGATGAATACAATATTAAGGAAAAAGTTATATCTATAACTTTAGATAATGCTAGTAATAATACAGTGGCTATTGAATTAATGAGAATGCAGGTGCCACTTGCAACTTTGATAGATAGCTCTATCTTTCAAAATAAAATAGACGTGTATGTCACATCTTAAATCTCATTGCAAAGGTTGGTTTTAAAGCATATTGTAAGTTACACAGATGCTATTAAAGACATTGCTAGATTTATTTTCTGTTCCGCACAAAAAAGACAATTGTATGCCCAAATATGTGCGAGGCAAGGCGTATCAGCTATTAAAATACCTAAAGAGGTAGAACATAGATGGAATTCTATGTATGATTTGTTAAACAAGGCACTTTCCCAGAAAACTGTTTTGAATGAATCTTGTGCTTTTCAAGCACAAGATTTAATGATTAGTGATGAACATTGGGAGTTATGTGCCCATATAAGAGATTTATTAGAAGCTTTTTATACTTCAACATTATTTTTTTTCGGGATATATTATCCCACATTTAATGAAGCTTTTTAAAATTACTTTACAATTCAGTAGATTTAGAGATCATTTTTTACTGAGTAGCACTATTAGAAACATGGAAGAAAATTTTAATAAATATTGGAAAGAGGCTCCAATGACATTTTCTTTAGCTGCTCTATTTGATCATAGGTTAAAATTAAGTGGTGTACAGGTTTTTATTGATGGAATAAATAAAAATATGAATTATATAGATTTAAATATTTTTTTCAAATATAAGGGCAAATTTACAAGTACTTTTTCAATTTTATTGTGAGCAAATGGGTACAACTGGGCTTAGTATAGGCCATTCAGAAGTCCAGCAAACAGGTGTTGGTGAGTGGGATGTGTGGTATTCTTCCCTGTTACGGGCATGGCATCCAACTCAAGCTCAAGTAACACAGTGACAGAGTTATCATCGTATCTTGACGTTGGTGTAATACGGGTGCATGATGCATCTAGTTTTGACCTTTTAGCCTGGTGGAAGCAACAAGAAAGCGTTTATCCGGTGTTGGTCGCCATGGCTCGTGATCTATTGACTATTCCAATGTCTTTTATAGCATCAGAGCAGGCTTTTAGTGCAGGTGGACGTGTGTGGATGACAGAAGAACAAATCTAACTGAAGAAACGGTGGAGTGTTGTGTTTGCCTATGAGACTGGTATTTGGCAGATAAGAGGAAGCAAGAGTTGACATCAATGGAAGATTATGATCCAGCAGAATACATTAGTGGACCACGCATCTGATTTTTTACTTTTTCAATCATTGTAATTTGTAAATATATAAGTTTTTCATTCTTTTTTTATTTTTATTTTCTAAAAAAGATTGTAAGGTTTTGAAGGTAATCCTATTTAGAAACCTTCAAGAAGTTAAGATTCAAATGGTTTTCTCTTCTCAGTGGAGTAGGTCGAGTTTGACCGAACCACTTAAATGCCTTTGTCATTCTCCGTGGTTGTGTTTTAATTTTTAATTTTAATACTGAAAAGAAAAAAGAATAGAAAAAAAAGATGTGTTCTAATTTTAATTTTAATACTGAAAAGAAAAAATAAATAAAAAAAAGATGAAAGAGGCACGGCTGGCACGGGCCGCCATGGCCAGGGTTTTTTCCTGGTTGGCCGAATCGTGCCGTGCCGGCCCGCCAGATGGAGCGGGCCATGCCGGCCTAGCCCGTGGCACAGGCGGGCCGAGGTTGAGGGGCCGGCACGGCCCGTTTGACATGCCTAAGTCAAACTTTGTCTTCCATCTCTCATTCTTGGCTCCATTGTCCGCTTTTGGCTCTCTCCCGGTCGCCTTACGACTGCTTGCCCATTTGGAACCTTAATGACCACCATTGCTAAATCTTATGAGATTCCTTTATCAGCAACCGAGAAGCCCGAATATCATGCTCCATTTGGCTAGGGCAACTTGGCTCAGATGAGGCTTCCTCATCCAGAGCATCAAATGCACCAAGGTTTTACCTCCAGAGATGACCCTATTCAAGAAGGAGAACATGTGGAAGAACATCCTACTCAGGCTCGTCATGCTCCATCCATTGGAGATCGTTTGACAACTCTTGAACAGGACGTGACTGCTGTAAGGCAAGACTTGGGAGATATGAAGAAGAAGCAGTCCACTTGGATGAAGAAGATTTATCAATATAATCTCTCTCCAAGATTTCGAAAAGCTGCAGAAGGGATGACATTGATGCACCTGCATCTCCATCTCCTCCACCGGATTCGGAGTAGTCATTTGAAGTTAGCCACCACCATTATTCTTTTTGTGTTGTTTCCATTGGTATATGATTGGTGGTGTGACATAGTGGTGGATGGCATATGGGAGGCTATTATGTTTGTGATGGATCTTTCTCTTTTAGACTTCCTTGTTTATGGATCTGTTTTATGGATGGTTTATAGATGATTAATGTTTAGGAGAGTATTTGATTCTTGCTCATGTTGATGTTTATGCTTCTATGTCTTCTATGGTATGGAGCGTTATGACATGCTCTTTGTTTTGAAGATTGTATGAACTCTTCCAAGTATATCAATGGATTACAATCTACCTTACTTATCACCATGCTTAGTAGTTAAATATGTTTAAAGTGATGAATGATTTTGGTGATGTCTTCCTCATTTGTATTCTGACCGTTGGGGGTTAGCGGTTAACTGCGGATCTGATGGAGGTTAACCGCCAGAGCCGTTGGAGAGCTGTCTATATATATCTTGAGCTCATTCCAATGGCCACAACTTTTGGATTATTGAGACCTTTGCCCCATACTTGTGCCCTCGTAGCAAAATCATCTAAGAGCTCCTATAATCCAAATTCCACACACAATTCTTAAGCTCTAATTAGGCATATTTAAGAGCATTCAATGCTCTCTTAGAGTGTGCTTTGTGGAATCACATTTAGGGAACCTTGAGCCTTCAAGTTAAACTTTTTTATCCCTAAGACTTAGACTCCTAAGCCCACTTGGTTGTGCACAACATTGTAACAATCATCTACGCCGAGGAGCAAAGGAAGGAGTCAAAGCTTGGAGCCCCATTCAAGCATTGAAGAACACTCTCAAGACAAAGTCAAGAGGCAAGCGTTCTTTCATTTTTGTATTGTATATATATTTTTTAATCTGCTTTAATGTGGTGCATGAGCGAAGTAGAATATTTGTTAAAAATCTAGAGATCGCCACTTGTTCTGTGGGTAAAACAGAGGCAACAATACTTATTTTCCCCAACTGCATTGTAGAATAAACCCAAATGCTAGTATTGTTTCTTCTTATTTTGCTCAATAATTGTTTTTGATTCCTTAGTAGTATCAGGGGGAGTTTCCTTACCCAGTTTTTAATGTTAAACTTAGCGAAATTGTTTATTTTTGTTTTTCCTTGTCAGATCCTGGTCTTTAGTGACGAGATTTGATCAACTGCAGAAATACAAACCTTTAGGGGTCGTTTGTCTATACACATTTACATATGTAAATCGAAAATATGTGTAACATTTACCTATCAGTCATGTTTGTATACAATTATTTACACATCTCATGTGTAAATGAGATGTGTAAATGGTGTGAAAATGGACTCATTTTTACACTAAAATTTGAACACCTCTTGAGGTGGGGAAATAAAGAATGCAACACTCATGGAATTTCAAAGAATACTTGTGGAGGCGGACGGTTTCGTGTTAAATATTTCCATCAAAAGTGGTTTTGGGTTCGAAACCCTTCTCCAACGTACGAAGAGGCATTAAAACGATGAAACCCAGGAATGAACAAGAACCTGCGTTACTTCCTGCGGCACTGCCTGCTGCTCGTCTCCCTCCCTTTTTGTGTCTCTTCCCTTGCTAAACCCAAAAAACTCTATAAAACCTATTTGGATTCAAGCCAAAAAACACTGCAAAACCTTTTTTTATCTCTTCTTCCTTTTTCATAGTTTGTTTTTTCATTTTGATTTTAAATGTCAATGTTGACAGAAATTTGTCTTGTGGGTTCAAAGAATATCTTAAAAGGGCAGAGTTTTTTTTTTTTTTTTTTCAAAAGATTTTTGAGATTTTAATCTTGAATGATGTATTTCTAACAATCATTCTAACCATTCTAACTTCTGATTCTACGGAAACCTCTCTCTCCGATCCTGCCTAGAATCTCTCTCTGTTTTCCCATTTTGCTTCAAATGGCTATTTCCTAACATCTCTCTCGTCCCAGCTTCTTGATGATGAAGGCAACAAGTGGGTTGCGTGATGGTTGGGCTGATCTGAAGGTGGGGAGTAGGATGGGCTGGATTGATTTTCAGTCAGGATCTATGATGGGTTACAGATGATGAAAATAACGGGTTAGGTAAGGATTGGTTAGATTCTCTTCTTTCTCTCTTAGCTTATTGAGGAAGAAGGTGATAGATGGGGCGCGTGATGTGTTGATCTACGGATTGGGTGCTGATGATGAAGAAAGTAGGTTGAATGCTGATGGGTTAGGTTGATCCATAGACTATAGGTGGGGTTTGTATGGGTTGGGTTGGATAAAGTAGAATGGGTTTTCTGAGTTTTTTCCCCAATTTCTTTACTTGTGACTTGTTTTTAAATAAAACTAATACAATCGGTTGAATTGATGAAGATGATCTTCCCATGACTGTCAGTGAGTCTACAAGTGAGATACTCATGATGCAATATATATAATTTTGGATTTTGATATGTTGTTGGTTTTACTGTTATCAAACAAGTACTACGGGGCATATTGTTACCAGCATATATTTATGAAATGTTACCCAACAAATTCTATAGATCACAAACCTGATGAAAATTTTGATATAAAATGAGCCGTTTTTTTGGCTCTTGTCGATATCATTATAGTAGAACTTAATTCAATGATTAATAAGTATTATTTATAAAATCATTTAATACATTTACACATCATTGAAACAAACATGGTAAAATGAATCACATGTGTAAATGATGTGAAAATGGTATTATTAGACAAACGTTGTAAAAAAGAAACGCATGTGTAAACATTACATGCTTAAAATTTGAATATTCATCATTTGCATGTGTAAATTGTATTTACATATCTCATACGCAAAAGACAAACGACCCCTTAGTCAGTATATTCGTCGCTCCGGGAGATCTTGATATTGGAAGTGTTAAGAGGGGTCAATGTGAAACCGGAGCCACTACTGAGAGATTGGATCTTCTTGATGACAATGAACACATACTTAGTATCAGTAAGGGTCTTCCTTCAGTTGTTTATTATATACATATATATATATATATATATTATTGAATGAGTACTAAGCCAAGTACTAAACTGATGAGAGCTGGTTGAGTACTTGACTATAAATCCTTTTGAGTTTCATATTATAATGCTGAAAATCAGCAGAAGTAATTTGGAAATAACTACCCTGAAGGAACATCTATATATATGCATATAATTTCCTTGAATTATACCATTATCTTTTCCAATAATGTTTGCATGCTGTTTTATATCAGTTAAGAGATCTCAGAGTCTACTTAACTGCACAACCCAATTACAGTGGAAACTAAACTGATCTCTAGAACATAGCAATGCAATTGAGTCAAAATCATTTATTTTCTAACTTATATACCATTATCTCTCCACAAGAACATTTGTTTGGTATATATCTAACATATTCGGATATTCCTTATAACTCAGGCTGTTGAAGAGCTGATTTTTAATTCTATATCTAGCTTTCATGATTTCATTAGGAATGCTTCAACATATTACTCAATCTCACTCTGATTTGTGTGAAATTATTGATTTTGATTCAATTGCATTGCTATGTTCTAGAGATTGGTGCATCACAATTAGTTTCCACTGTATTTGGGTTGTGCAGTTAAGTAGACTCTGAGATCTCATTTGCTGCTGAGATAGCTGAGTTTTTTCTTTGGTAAGATTTATTTCAAATATCTGGTTTTCTGAATCTGAATTCTGATGTGTGGATTCTCTGGATTCTCTGAATTCTGATGGGAAGCAGGCAAGCCTCTAGTAATAGAGCAGGTTGGGGGGGGGGGGGGGGGCTTCACCACAAGCTATGGAAGTTAGAATCGAGATCAAGTATACTAACTTTGCCACATATATCTCTATTTCTGGGTGGCCAATGTAATTAATCAAACACAAACTATCACTTTTAATTTTTAAGCTTCAATTTTTGTTAAATACTTGTTTGATGCAAAACCCATTTGCTAATTATCTTTTTTTCTTTTCCTTTTTTTCTTTCTCATGTGAAATGAATTATTGGATGTTGTATCTCTTGTAATGGGGTATGTGAAAAAGATGCAATTTTTCAGTTCTTTTTATTGTTGAATCATTTGGTATGACCAATATGACATTTTCTCCTGGAATTTGAATCCAAACATTGAGTGAAACAGAGTTCTCAAAATTAGGATACAATGAGACAGACAATAAGGAACTATATTTTTAAAATTAGAATTCTTCAATGTAATTATTATTGATTTATTTTTTTATTTTTGGTGGTTAGTTTACTAAAAGTGTATTTTTTGAAGTAAAGATAACAATTATAAAGTGGAAAATTTGATTTCAGTTCAGTTAAAAAAACATTTCAAAAGCCAGATAGTAGAGATTATAGTTAGTTGATCTGCATCTATTTTTTTTTCTTTTCTTCTTTTTTTCAAATGGTACTCTGCATCCACGTTCTTTTCCATGACTCGCTTCCACCAGGAGCTCCATAGTTAGACTCCTCTCTCTCTCTCTCTACTATATATATATATATTCTTACTCCTTAAAGCCGGATAGTAGTTGGAAAGCAGTTTGGAAAAAAATGTTGGATTCTCATCTCTCTTTGAGCCACGTCAGCAAATCCATTCATGTCAAGGGGTTACCTTCTTCCATCAGTTTTGATAACACAGATACATCCCTTCACGTACAGAGACATCCCTTCACGTGCAGAAACGCCTCTCCCTCCCAAGGAAACATCTCTCTTATAGAGCATTAAGACTCCTCTTCCTCTTCACCTCACACAAACTTTTCTTTATCTTTCTCCCCACTCTAACAAACTTGCTCATGTGTCTAATACTGGTGCCGCTCCATTTCTCAAATATGCCCCCAGATTCCGATGAGGTATGGTTTTTGTTCTAAATGCGTGTTCGTAATTCAATTCAATAAGACCGCCTCCAATTTTATTGAAAATCTAAATGTGCTTCTAAAATTATTGAGAGTTTAACTCAAAACATTATTATGTTTTTTTTTAGTTAATTATGTGATAATATGAACTTATATTTTGAAATCACACAAATGAATTTATCATTCAGGATTTTTATTCATTAATTCATAATTAATTTAAGTTATTATTTAATTTGCATAAGATTAAACTGTGCATCGCATGGGGCATTACGCTAGTGTATATATATATTAATTATTTATTTTTCCAATTTTTTTCAAGATGCTGCGATTCAATTTTGTAGGAATCTGAGGACTGTATTCTATTTGATATAAAGCTATGGTGAATTAATATTGTACGTTAGTAATGACATTATGGACTTTAAGCAGAGATTGTTTGCTTCACAATTTCAATATTTGGATAGATCTTATTCAGATCGATAAAGGAATCGTCTTTTTTTTTTTTTGCATTCTTTTGCATTTGAGATTATGAAAATTCTCGGTTTTATTTATATTGTGGCATGAAGTATTTGAATGGTTATAATATTATTCTATCTGGGGTGTGTTCTGTTTGGATGTTACTTTGGGATGGAAAGGTGGGGAAGGTGTTGTGTCTGATGTCCTACAAGTTGATTTCTTGGCTTGTAATTGCATTGGATCACCACATTCAACCTGACATCATTATTAGTTTGATGATATCAATGTTTGATAGTTATGTGGATCAACCCAGAGGTTCTCCATGTTTACTCGGATTGTCTAGGTAACAACAACTTATTAGAAACTGCAATTATATATCAACTTAAGTAAGTCTTTATTAAGATTCCCTAACAAAAAACTGGAAATTGAATGGTTTTTTTAGATGAGTTTTTAACCCTAGTTTCTTTTCATTTCTAATTCTCTACAAACTCTCTTTTCATCACTTCATTTTCGCTTTCCCTTGTATTCAAATTAGATAGGGTTTGACATGACAATGTATTCATCCAAATCACGGGATTTTGATGGCCATGGTCCATTAATTAACAAGGGCAGAAGTGATTCTAAGGTGTAAGAAAATACTATTTTTAAGACTTGGAGCGACCCAATATTGGTAGGTTCTGCTAAAATCCATGTTCATCTTCTTTGATGTTTTAAGTAGCGCATTTGTAGGCCTAAATGAGTACTTCTAATGTAAATCATTGCAACAATCTGAGTGTTGACCGTGTCTGATCCCAAATCCTAATGCTTTCTTTCTATTCATTTTTGAATTTGGATTTAATCCATATCTTGACCTGGGCCAAATTTGCTGCAAGAAATTTTAAGCTACCTGTTAGAGAGATGTTGGGAGCCATATGCAGTGAACTTCACGCTGATTTGCAGGTGATCCTTTTCATCTGCTGGTTTTCTAAATTTGAGGCTCTGGTTATAGGAGAATTGTGAAACTCACTTGGGGACCACAGTGTATTGGGTCATAATATAAGCTGGAAATGAGTCCTTTATTTGGACATGGATGTTGAATCGAGTGATGATTTTAGTTGGGGTTGCAGGTGTGGCAATTGGGAGTGGTGGCAAGCACTGTGACTGATGTTAATCTAAACTCTTACTGCTTCATTGGTCTCCCAATTGGATATTTTCTTTGCCTCAAAACAAGTCTGAGGGTTGCTGTAAGTATCAATAAACTCCACGCTTTTGTCTTTGTCAGTGAGCAATGAGGATGTGTAAAATGAGTCCTTTATTTGGACATGGATGTTGAATTGAGTGATGATTTGAGTTGGGGTTGCAGGTGTGGCAATTGGGAGTGGATGGCAAGCCTGTGACTGATGTTAATCTAAACTCTTACTGCTTCATTGGTCTCCCAATTGGATATTTTCTTTGCCTAAAAACAAGTCTGAGGGTTACTGTAAGTATCAATAAACTCCACGCTTTTGTCTTTATCAGTGAGCAATGAGGATGTGTACTTGTGTATCACAGTTTGGTTACTGAGACCGTTGATTTGATGGAAATTTTCAGATGATGTAATTAAAGATGAATGTTGGACTACCTTAGGAATTTTTTGTCTTCTCATTAATGTCATGGCCCCCATTTGAATAGAATGTGTGGAACAGATTTGCTCATTTGTTCACAACATCTTCTAGTGTTCTATCTGTTCATTTGCTCACAACAGTATCAAGGGCATTGATTGATACAATGCTTTATTGAGCGATTGAGAGCCTATTTGTACAGTTGCAACTGATATTAGTTATAATCTCACGTGGCTTTCAAATGCTTTTTTTTTTGTTCAGGGAATTCGGTGGGGGATTATTTTTGGCATTCTCCGGCAATTAATAAATGTGTATAGAAGTCATAAATGTGTACAGATTGATTGATCCATTCAAAAATCGATAAATGTGTATAGAAGTCATAGATGCCATATAAGCCAATGTGTTGTTGATAACTTAAACCAGATCTTAGAGAAAGCTTAGGTTCCAAAGTTTCCTATGAAGATGGAAGACCCAAAAGAACAAATTTTTATTCAAGTTCCCAACCAAATTATCTATTAGAGCATATGAGTATCTTAACTTGGAAAAAATAATTTTCTCTAAAACTGATACATGGGCTAAAAAGTTTGGTTTTTAGGCTTTCTTCTCTTTTCTATTTTTTGATTTTTCTCTAAAACTGATACATGGCAGAGTCATGTTTGATTTTTTCTTTTTTTACAGCACAACGCCCCCAAATCAATTCTAGAGCCAATGGCCATGCTGACTGACCAGCATATTGTCCAGCAAGCAGCTAGTATCTCTTGGGATCTGATGCCGGTATGGAAGAACACAATGGCTATGCTGACTGACCTTCATGCATGGAACATAAGCTATACTGCAAGAGGTCTGCCAATGCGATTGCAGATTCTTTAGCCAAATTTGACTCCTTGGTGGTGCAGACGTACCAGGGCACGGTCAGGATGATTATCTCCTTGAGCTAAAACATACAGTTTGGGAACCTTCTACAGTTCTACTACCATGCAGGTCCAAGTTCGGAAACTTCCAGAACAGTGATCCAAATTTCAGATGATTCAGAAGACACAGCCAGACATGGTGTTGTGGGCACCTCAAATGCTTAGTTTTATTTCTGTTTTAAATGGATTCAGGCTCTCAGCAGATGGATTTATTCAGTTTGTTTTGTGTAGCACTTCAGACTTGTACCTAAAGATTAAATCCAAGTTGAAGCCTAGATCCAGATTGTTGTGCTGCTATTGGATTTAAATCCAATTTCTTCTTGGGTCTAAACGCAGGGTCCAGCTTATAGGATGCTATTAATACTATGATAAATGTAAAAAAAAAAAAATCATACTTCATGTCGCCAATAGAAATGCATATACTACTCTAAAAAAGAAAAGCACAGCTGTGTTTTCAGGCGTTTTAGGTGCAGGATGACCATTCGATATATCAGCATCATCCTTGCATCTGAACAAGTTAATACTATTGCTGATGCACTGCTTCATGTGGGTGGCCTCATGCTTCGGGTCACGAATGGGCCAGGATTTCTTGGCTCAAGCTTCTGTAACACCAGACTGATTACTTGGCTAGGTCTTATAAATAATAATATCTCTGCACACAGACTTGACACAAAACCAAATTTGACACTCATCCATGTTGTACTCACTTTTGATTTGAAATCTTAAAAATTTTAAGTCTTCCAAAACAGTGAAACCTCAAGGATGTCAATCAAGGATCATCCAATGGAGTTGATATTTCACACCCCTATAGGTCTCTCAGAGATCTTTCCATCTACCCTCCCCATCTTGTTCAATGGTATTGGAAGAGTTCGTTGCACCAATTGCACCAACAGGATTATCGCACAACATCAGCACCTTGAGTCGTCATCATCATCATCAAAGCCTTGTCCCAATAATGTTGGGGTCGGCTACATCAGCACCTTGAGTATCCGTGTATATAAATTTCTATTAGTCCCAACTATTGTGTCATGGGTATCATCTATATGATGAGGGCTCACATTTGCTGGATACAATTCATCACATCAAATGTCCCTATTTTGGTAAAAACTAAATTGGATTCTACTTTGTCCTCAGTCATAGACACAGTTGAATTGAATATTACTTTAGTTGAAGTGAAGTTGACGAAGTACTCTGATCAAGTGAAGGTTCATTCCTTTAGGTACTCGAGTAAAGGCGAGCTACACTCATGGATCAAGCAAAGGGCCCCTACTTCCTACCCGACAAGGAAAGCATAGGTTGGTTGTTGGATGAGAAACCTTTCGAAATGCCCCAATTCATGAATTGGGGCTCATTGTCCTTGAGAATGGCGCTATAAGGACAAATATTGTATGTTTTCGCACCAATGAAGCACACCTTTGCTTGATCAGTGCCATTATATTTTCCTTAATACGAAGGTTTCGTGAAAGCATGTGATTTGAGCATAAGGATCTCCATATATATATATATATATATTTATATGTCCAAGGCTGTAGATGATCTGAACAAAAAAGCATATGACTTGGCTTGGGTTGGTGTTAGTTAGGGCCCAACATCATTACCAGAGCCATCGGGCACTCCACTGGCCCACAACTAAAGATGGCAGCTAAAACGACTCCTTTTGGAAACAGTTGCATAGGCAACAATAAGATAGAAGGTCAAGTGATTTAAGATGCATTGTATTGGCTTGGCTTGGCATAGAAAGCAAAAGAAAACTTTAGTAATGAATCAAAGAAAAATCACATTTCACGTCACTTATATGTATGTTACATTAGCATCGTAGCCCGTGCCGACCACGGTCTATTCTTCTGCATTACCATTTTATAATTTATAGATTGAAACAATGAAGAACATAAATTATAAATTAAATACTTATTCAATTAAGAAATAAAAAAAATGTTGAGTTAAGCATAGCTACAAATTAAGTAATCATCTAATAAAATATAAACTAAATACTTAAAATATATTTAAAAATAAATAATAAAATGATATCATCTAGAATTTGCAATGTTCTAAATTTTTTATATTGAAGATTTATTGTACTGCTTGAGCAAAAGGATTCAACGATAGTAGACATTTTGATTGAGAGGCATAGTCAATCTAACTAATCCTTGTGACAAGATATTATTGCTTTCAGTTTTTTTTTTTTTTTGAAGAGATTTGAAATGAAGAATTAAACTCCTCAAAAGGGAATGTTGAATCTTATGTGTAATTATGTCATCTCTAGTATCCTATTTAGAAAAGAAAAAACTAAGTATGAATAAAATGGAGAGATGTTACAAGTAAATAATAAAAGAAAAGGGTTAATTAATCCTTATACTTAATAGGAGTGAAGACAACTCATTTCTATTTATATTAAGTACTTGCATCATTCTAGTGTTGTGTGGGCCCGTTTGGTAATTTTACTTTTAAAATCAAGTACTCATGAAATGAAGTGAAGTAAAGAGAGGGAATAAAATACAAGTGGGTTATGATGATATTTTTTTAGTTGTTTGGTATGGAATCTTTTTTATTTTTTTTAATAGAAAAGTGGAGTTTTTTTTTTTTTTTTTTAATAGAAAAGTGGAGTTTTTTTTTTTAATCTTTTAGTGGATAAAGATGGTTGCTTTTTTATTTTTTTTTTAAAGAATTAAAGTGCTTTTGATATGACCCATGTTTGAAAAACAGAGGCTTTACTTGACTTCTTCTATTTTAATAAAGTGCCAAACGGGCCCGGGTTTAGGCTAGTGGGACTTCCTAACACTCTCCCTCACGTACAAGCACAACAAACGAGCTTGCCACGTGGGCTATATAAGAACACGTAGATCGGAACCCGTTCTAATACCATATACCAACCTAAAAGCTTAAGCTGGTAGGTGGAATGCCCAAACAGGTATACGAAGACATGTCAAGCCTATTACTTAGGCGATGTGGGATGTGAGACTTCCCAAGTACGAGGTGTATGATGAACACGGTTTATGCAATAAGAACTTAGATTTGATCTCTTTTTTCATATAAAGTAATATTAAACTATTTAAAATTAGTTTATTTTTTTATCAATATTATACTTTTACTTTATTATAACAATATTACAAGTATATAAATCTAAAGTAATAAATATTTTTGAATGATTTATATTGTCTTTGCTAAACACGGGTGTGTTTTGCTATTTTGATCAAATATCTCAAATTCTACAATCACTCTCCAATAGAATAAGGGTTGGGTTGCGTGGGTAAAATATAGGTTGGATATGGATTGGGATTGTAGGTAAGGTGAGATTTATTCCATCCCCAAATCCCCTAATAGTAAGATTATTGACTCTCTTTTTTATTTATTTTATTTTTTTTCGTTTTGAAATGGCATTTCTATTTGTTGTTTTTTATATCATATAATTAATATATGATAGTCAGATCACTCAAAATTAAAATTTTATGTGTATTATAAAAATATTAAAATTAATAAAAATTAAAATAATAAAGACTTCTTGTATGATTTGTATTGATTGTACTTAGGAAATATATTTTGATAATTGCCCATGCTAGCAAAACACGCCCACGCTTAGCACGGGCAGTACAAGTCCTACAAAAAAAGTATTTATTACTTGACTTTTTTTTTGTATATTTGATGTTTTTAAATATAACTAAAAATATGATTTTGATTGATCTGAATTTTATATAATTATTAAATGAAATCAATAATGGCTAACTGGTCCACTACTTCAGAAGGGACAAAATAAAGAAATAAAAAGAAGATCAATACTCTTACGATGGTTGGATTTGTGGACGGAGAAAATCTTACATTACCTATATGTTGAGATATTCGATCAAAATTGAAATTGAGATAAAATCAAAATGTTCAAAAGTAAAGTTGAAACTAAGATCAAAATATTTAAAAATAATTATAAATATGGAATTTTTAAAAATTAATGTAAAACAAATACAAAGTTAACCTTATATCTTATATGAAATAAGAAATTAATGCACATTTAAGGTGAAAGTTGCCAAGATTAAAAAAAATAGTTATACATTTAAAAATAGGTATGTTGACATAAAAAAATCAAAACCTTAATCATGATTTAATTTCTTTAAACCTAATATATAAGTTATAGGCCAAGAATCCTAACCTATGGCTCATAAAAAGAAAGAAAAGATATATATATATATATATTCAGAAAGTAAGGTTTAGGAATCATTGAATTTGAACTAAGGTCCATTAATTACATCATTTCTCAATTGCTCGGGACCAAATATAACCTATGAATACCAATAAGCTAATAGTTCAGACTAATGATATAGCTCATGGGGACATCGAATTCCATCCAAACTAATCGCCTTATGTTTCCATTATAATTTTTGACAAATGGGTCCACAAAAAATTTAAAATCCATTTTTAAGTGATAAATCTTATCAATTGTCCCATTAAATTTGGGGATTTTTACAAAAAAAAAAAATTTAAGTTTAAATCTTAATTAAACGGTTTTATGAAGAAAAACTATAAAATGACGAGATAATTGTTCGTACTTGTTTTGGACAAAATCACCTTAGTTGACGATATCGTCAATTGGTTGATGATATCGTCAACCTTCAGTGCAAAAAACGATATTATGCTCCCTCGTTTTCTAACTAGTGATGGAAAGGTTATGAAAATTATTGTATATTAGTTCCAAGTAGTCTTCCTTAAGTAGTTCTGGTAATCTTCCTTAGTTGTGTGGGTCCCATACTTATCCTTTCATATGAGTTTTGAGAGTTTGAGTTTGAGTTTGGAGTGTAAGGTGTTGGTGAAATGCCTAAATGAAGATTTTCTTTCAATTGGGCAATGGCTTTGAGTGAGACTTGAAGGGATGAATCTGGGAATGCTTTTGTGAACATTTAGAATCTAAAGTCATTTATTCGGGGGAATTTCATAAGTTTTGATGCCAATGAGCAAATGTGCGAAGCCATGTTGGGGGCAGTCTTTGAATAGTGAATGTAAGGTTTTCTCCTAAGTATTGTATTATTTGTGTGGATTTTTAGATCCATCAGTGTTTTTTAGTTCGTTAATCCGGAATCTTTAAACCAACTTTAAGAATGAATTTGACAGTGGACGAATTGAACACACTTCTATGTGATTTGTGAAAGACTTGTCTAACCATTTTTCTTTGATGTGTTTATCACATCCTTTTGATTTTTTTTTTCATTTATTTGAAATGGATATTCAGTTTCCGACGAATCTTAGCATTATCCCGCCAAAACTTAAAACAATCAAGTATGAAAACCATCGAAGAATAAGAAAAAGTCTAAGAAAAAAAAAGTTGCAGGAGGTTGACGATATCGTTAACTGAATTGATGACATCCTCAACTCGGGTAATTTTGTCCAAAAAACATTTACGAACAACTATTTCATCATTTTATGATTCTTCTTAATAAAACTGTTTAATTATGATTTAAGCTTAATTTTTTCAGAAAAATTCCTTAAATTTCTTGTGCCCACAAGCAATAACAAAAAATTACATCAAATGATAAAATCCAAATAAGTGGGTCCCATGTAGGGGACAACTATAAGCCCACCCTAAAAAAAGAGTAGAAGAAGACTAAACTCATGAAACTTAATTTTAAACGCCACCATATCTATCTTCATTTTATATATTTTTTTAGTAATTTTTTTAAATATGAAATATAATAGCACATATGGTAAAAGTTGTTGTATCTTATTTTAAAGGCTGTGTTCTACTCCCATCTAATACAAAAGAAGTTTTTTAAAATCTTAATCAATTGCGAATTATAATCCAATTGTAAAATCTAGCAATTGATTGTCAAATTGTTGAGCCCTGATTTGTAAAGACGCGAACCACAGAATATGGACATTTCCTCCTTTTTTGTCTCCACCATAGAAACCAAGGCGGTAAGAGAAAAATTTGAGAGGAAAGCAGCACAATAAGGCAAGATGCATTTAAGTGGGCCCCACCAACAGATGTATAGAGAAAGAAGAAGCCGAACACTTGGCAAGATTCATGTGAGTGGGCTCCATGATGGTGTAGTGAAAGAAGAAGTTGGACGCTCTTCTCTTTTAAATTAAAGAAAAAAATTGACCCTTGATCCAACAGTCTAATCCATTCGAATAGGTGAAAATTCATTGGATCTAATGTACTTAAGGGGGTCCCATGTATGTGGATGGTTCGAATGTATCATACTATGCATGTTGTTCCTCACCGTAATATGGTGATGGATGGATGCGCATGAATATTTCCATATATATATATATGAAAAATTCTAAAAAATGCCCCTTTTTCACCCCCTCCTATTTTTTAATCATGTGATTGTGGCCCATCTTGAGTCAATCTACTCTTTTCATATACATTACTGCTATCCCCCCTCCATGAATAGTCGGAAGTCCAAGTTTGACGTTTGACACTCATCCAACTTCTCCTCACTGATGGATTGAAATCATGATAAAATGATGCTTCTAAACCATGAAATTTTAAGGTCATGAATCAAAAAGTTAGAATGATCGTATGAACTCAAGATTTTGCATATAAATAGGCCTCATATGGATCTTCTCATCCAATGAACTTCCATGATCATCATGCATCCTAGTGGGCTCAACTAGGAAGGGCGTTATTTTTCTTAAAAACTGTCCGGACGGTTGCGTAGCGCTCTCATATATATACATACAAAATGTGCGGGACAAGCACACCCAAAGGCCAAAACCCATATTCGTTCCAAACCAGCTCGAGTCAAAGTCTGAACATCCATACCAGCCTCTAATAAGAGTGGGTTCGGACGGATCACTTATTATAACCCAACCCATTGTTATCGCTATATTTTCTGTGATGGATGTGGATCTAAAAGGGCCTTATAAGCAGTGGTGGAACTAGGAAATAGGCTTTTGGTGCCACGTGAAAAAAAAAAAAAATATTGGGAGGGTCCAATTTCAAAATGTTATAAAATTTTCATTCAAACTAAGCTGTTTTTATTAAATCTCAGTGTAATGGAATAATTTCTGAACAACAGCTATTATATTTACTTGAAATTCTGATAGTCTAATGTACAACTTCAAAAGAATAAAAACACAAAATAATGGTGTATATATGATAACAAGATGTACACACTGTGAACATTCAATCTACAATATAACACGCTAGGGGTGTACAAAAAATCCGTCGATCCGGAAATCCGATCCGTGGATTTTTATCCGATCCGAAGGTAGACGAATTGGTGACGAATTAAAATTTTGTAATCCGTTAGCAACGGATCGGTGGCGGATTTCACCCTCAATCCGCGGATTCAATCCGATCCGATCCGATCCATTGGTATTAAATATAAATAAAAAAATATAAGAGGTCTAAATATAAATTAAGATGTCAAAATTTAAAATAAGAAAAACAATTTAAGGGGTTAAAATGTGATTTTTTATAATATATTTGATATTTTTATTTTAAAATTAGATTGAACGGATTAATCCGATCCGATCCGATCCAATCTGGTCCTCCACGGATCGGATCGGATTGGATTTTAACATCAACGGATTGGTGACGGATTCCAAATCTGTCAATCCGTTGGCAACGGATTGGTGACGAATTTAGCTCAATTTGCATCAATTCGATCCGTGTACACCCCTATAACACACTGATGTATCCGTTTGATTCCACTTTTTCTACCTTCCATCCCTTTATCTCACTTCCCTTGCTTTTTAACTTTTTCACTCTGGTAAGTGCACGCACTACTCCATTTCTTACATCATTTGTGCCCCATTCATTGCCCTCCCAACTTTCTTCCATGTGAAGTCACTTTTCGTACCCTCCATGTAATTTCCTCGAAAGTTCGTTCACTTTTGTTTCTAGTTGCTACTCTATTTCTGAAATTATCTGTGCATTTGCAGAAAACCCAGGTAAGTTGTCCATATTACTTTAGTTTAGACTAGTTGATTTCCCCTTCTTATTGTTAAGATGCATAATCAGCAATGTAATTTATATCTGTACTAGAAATTTTTCGTGCCTGAAGGCACGACGCACCACCGGACCTGGATATGTCTGAGACCGACCGAACCTAGATTTCATGCGTCTCGAAAGCAAGTCCAACCATAAAATGGATTCCACTAAAAAAATAAAAATCCAATTGATTGCCAAATGATATAATTTCATTCATTCATTTATTCTTAACAGAACTGAATCATGAAATCTTTCACCCAATTTGCTCATCTCATCTTCTTATCTTGGTCCCATCTCATCATCAATGAAGTAGTGCATTTTTTTTTTAAATGAAGAAGGGATGGCGATACATATAAATAACTCAAACTTACTGATATTTTTGCTTTTGATGGGGATGGCAAAAATTTATAAATTTATCCAACTTTTAGCCCTTTTTCTTTTAAATGAAAAAGAGATGGCAATACCTCTAAATAACTCTAACTTGTTGTCCCCTTTTGTATTCCCTTCTTAAATCCAAGGGTTCAAAATATCTCTTGGATTTAAGTACATAAATCTAAGGGCTCAAAATGTCTCATGATTCAAAACCTGAGCTGCTATATTATGTAGATTCAGTAGTACGTTTCTTCAATGCAATTATTTTACACTTTCTCCTGTTAATAGTTGAATGCACACATGTCATTTACTCCTTTAAATCTTACATGCTGACACTTAAAAGAATGTTATGTTTAAAGACTATGTTTTGAATATCAGAGGGCGAGGGAGAAAATATTATTAGTTACTTAAGAGATACTGATTAGAGATTCTCACATCTCCCTTGCAAAAGTATGAAACATGTGGAAGTGCTAGAGGTGAGAACTGGATGGCCCGGCACGGCGTTGACTGAGCTGTGGGCCAGCCTGGCAAGTTGACCTGCCCATTCCTTGGCACGGGCCGTGTGGGCCCATGGCACGCCAGTACTTGGGTAAGGTTAGGCCTGGCATGGCTAATTAATCCTCTCATGTGATGCGATGTCACATAACATGTCACTTAAAAGCGACTTTCCAAGGAAAAAACAAACGTAAAAAAAGTAGAGTCACAACTAAACCCTTCAACCCGACCACAGGTCGGGTGACAGGGTCCACGCGCCTGCAACAAATTTCAAAAATTTGGATTTTCACTATTTCAATCCAAACCTCCTCCAATCACACCTATACATCACAAAAATATATAAAACAATAAAACACTTCCATCACCATCCATTCATCATTAAACCGGGCCATTGATCTTCCAAATGAGAGAACTCATCCATCAAATGACCAAAATTCCATAAAACAAGCTCAAAGGTAGATTTAACATCAATTGAATGTAAATTGCAGAATAAAAAACAGTAAATCATGCATTCTATGTTAAATAAGTATATTGCACTTGCCTTTATCCAGTTGCAATTGCTATTGACAATAAAAGAGAGAAATCCAAGCTCCTATGGCTTCCAACACTCAACAAATCCCAAATCTCAGATCTAGATAGATCTATTGATCCTAACACCCAATCCACAAGAGAATTGAAATTTAGAAAGGAAATTTAAAGAGAGAAAGAGGGAATTCTAATGAAATTGAACTATAAAGAGAGAGAATTATCTTTTCTTGTAGAGGAAGAGAAGAGAAATTAGATAGAAGGGTCTTGAGATAGATTGTAGCTGAAATTGGGAATGATCTCCTCCTACTTGTAGCTAGGGTTTTAGAATTAGGGTTCTAGGGAAATGAGAGATAGATGAGAGTAAATTAGGGTTGAATTTCATTTGAAATTGGAGGGTTTAGCTTATATCGGTTAGGGTTAGGGCTGATTACCAAAAAGTCCTTTTAGTTTAAATAGAATTGAGGATAAGGGTATGAGCAAAATGGTTTTTGGTAGGAATTCTAGAAGCTTCTCAAGTGGAAATCCCCTTATAATAAAACTTAATTACTAGCTAGGGCCTCCACTAACTAAAAACTCTATAATTTACAATTGGCACCCTATAGATCCTATAAAATACACAAATGCCTAATTCCTATAAATAGACTAGGACTTAGGAAAATACATATCTACCCTTACTAATCCCTATTAAATAGCATAATAAGATAGCTCAAACTATAATTTATAATATTCAAATCAGAATGAGGGTCCACAAGGAGTGGGGCCTCACAATGACCCCCCAAAAGTTTAAATTATGGGCACGTTTGTATACACACCCTTTTCGCGGAAAGGGAAAATTGTCACATCAGCAAATTCTATAAAAATGAAAACCTCGGAAAAGGATTTCCGTAGAATTTAGAAATTCATGTTTGGTTCAAAAAAATTTCCTCATTGAATTGGTGCTAATGTTGTTTGGTGCATCTGTGGTTTCCCTATAGAAAATCAAATTTTCTTATTTGGTGAAATAATTTTTTGAAGAAAAATAACATAACATTTATATTATTTATTCAACATCAAATAATTATTTATTTAAAGAAATAAAAAATGAAAGAGTTGTAGGATTTTGGGTTGAAATGAACAAGAGTGAGGAAAAGTGAAAGAATATTTATGAGGAAATCCATTTTTCATATCCACATTGGAAACTCATTTTCACCATTATCAAGGAAAATGCTGACGATGCAAAAAAGAGTTTCAGTAAAATTATTCCTCACCAAATGCCAAAAAAATAGATTTTACATGGAAAACGACTACTATGTAAAAAAGTATTTCACAAACATGCCCTATATGATTTTTTTTCACCTAGTGGATCATACTAAATGGTCTAGATAGCTGTCGATGATCATGATATGATATGGTTGTACTGTGGTTCTTTACTACTTAACCCTTTTGATTACATTTCCTTCTTTTTCCTTCTCATCTCTATTTTATTGCTAAAGTCGGCTACAGGGTCGCTGCACTGCTCACCAGTGCAATTATTACGCACTGATGGGAATGGAGGCCATCTTTTGGAGAATGGAGATAGTTTCTCTACCAATGAAGCTTTTCCATCTACCCTCGTTTTGATGGGCTAAACCATATTTGGTGATTTGTTAAATAAATAACGTCCGTTCGTTAATCTATGCCCTGACGAAACTCTACATTGATCGAATGCCCATGAAAAGAAGAGTCCTCCATCTCAATGTACTCCAACTTTCCATGATGTTTCCGTTTGATTCCTTCTTTTCCACCTTTCATCAAATTTTCAAAAATTTCTTCATTTTACAAGTTTCCTTTGAGTCACTTCCCTTGCCTTTTCTCTTTTTCACTCTGGTAAGTACAAGCACTGCTACATTATTGACATCGTCTGTGCCCAATTCAATGCCCTCAAACTTTCTCTCATGTGATTTCACTTTTGGTACCCTCCATGAAGTTTCTTGAAAAGTTCATTCTCTCATTTGAATTCACTTTTGGTACCCTCCATGAAGTTTCCTGGGAGAAAGGAAATAATTTTTCTACCAATGAAGTTTTTCCATCTATCCTCGTTTTGATGGGCTAAACCATATTTGGTGATTTTTTTTTTAAATAAATTATGTGTCCGTTCGTTAATCTATGTCCTGATGAAACTCTATATAGATCGAATGCCCGTATAAAGAAGAGTCCTCCATCTCAATGTACTCCAACTGTCCATGATGTTTCCGTTTTATTCCTCCTTTTCCATCTTCCATTAAATTTTCAAGAATTTCTTCGTTTTACAAGTTTCCTTTTAGTCACTTCCCTTGCCTTTTCTCTTTTTCACTCTGGTAAGTACAAGCACTGCTACATTTCTAACATCATGTGCCCCATTCAATGCTCTCCAGCTTTCTCATGTGATTTCACTTTTGGTACCCTTTGAAGTTTCTGGAAAGTTCATTATCTCATGTGATATCACTTTTGGCATCCTCCATGAACTTTCCTGGGAAGTTCATTATCTCATGTGATATCACTTTTGGCATCCTCCATGAAATTTCCTGGGAAGTTCATTCTCTCATGTGATTTCACTTTTGGTACCCTCCAAATGGGCTTATGATTTTGAGCCCTACTACAGGGCCCGAAATTCGGGCCCGGTAGACTTTTTGTATGCTTTTATAGTGTCAATTTGGGACGTGTCTAGACTCTAGAGTTTATTTACAACAAATCCATGTGTTTCTTTAGAAGGGCTACTACAGTCTATCATTTAAAATTGTTACCGACACTTGAATTATTCTTGCGGTTTGGTCCGTTTGGAGGTTCCTGATCTGCGTTGTACCAATGATTGGATGAGATTTTTTGGACTCACTTGTAGTTTGGCACCCACAGGTTAGCCTCAGGAATTTATTGTGGAAGCTTCAGAGCAGAAGGAATCGTGACATACGCTGAAAATTAAAATTAAAGCACCTTTATCTTTTTTTGACCCTTTCCTTTTTACTGACTGCCTCGACTATTTGCCCTCTTGTCTCCTTTACTAGCGCGTGCTCCGAGGCCAGAAAGAATCACATGGGAGAGACTTTTCTTTCTCGATTGTCGTGCACCTCGAGCCGAGAAAAATATCTCTCTCTATCTCGATCCTCCACTTTTTTAAATTAAGTAAGTGCCCACTTCTAATTCAATTTCATTATAAAGTTTTATTTCTCTTTCTAGATCTCCTTCCTGATAGCAATTCTCTAGTGGAAATGGATATAGGAGTAGATATCTCTTCTAGATTTGAGTTCTGTGACTGCTCTGATGGAAATGAGTATAGGAGTAAATATCTCTTCTAGATCTGAGTTCTGGGGCTGATCGTGAGTCTGAGCAGACTATAGAGCTGTGATTTTCTTTTTACCAGATTGGATCTCTGTTTTCTCCCTCTTTCCTTCTTGCAATTGATTAGAGACAAGTGCAATATGTTTATTTAATATAGAATGGATGTTACTGTTTTTTATTCTCTGTATTTCTATCTAGATGATGTTAGAATTATAAGATTTACCTTTGAGCATGTTTTCATGGATGATTGGCTATTGATGGATGGGTTGATCTTATTTGGAAGATCAATGGCGCATGGATTGGATGGATATTGGAGTGTTTTTCTTATTTTCTGGATGTGTATGTGGAGTTTGGACGAGTTTGGTTGAGTTCTGGTGGAAAACAGATTGAAAAGGAAGGAAATTTGAGATTCTTGAAATTGCCCGAGCTCAGTGTATTCGGTCGACCGACCTATACCTCAGTCGACCGAACACACTGAAAACTGTAAAAATTCAGCTCTCAGCTATTTTCTCCACAGGGTGTGCTCGGCTACCGAACTCAGTGTATTCGGTCGACCGAACACACTGAAAACTAGGTAAAACAACTCTCAGTTATTTTTCTTCCACATGCTATTTATTTGACCGAGCTCAGTGATGGCCGAGCTCAAGTGTTGGCCGAGCTCAGGTGTGGGCCGAGCTCAGGTTGTCTGACCGAGCTAGAAGAAATGACTGAAAGTTGGATTTCTCTTTTTGACCGAACTCAGTATTTTGGCCGAGCTCAGTGAATTGACCGAGCTCAGTGTTTGGCTGAGCTCGTGTCTTAGCCGAGTTTAGTGTTTGGCCGAGCTCAGTGTTTTAGCCGAGCTCAGTGCTTGACCGAGCTTAGAGCCAGTAGGCCGAGATCAGGAATTTCCAGAGAAAGAAACTGGAAACTGGGACGCCCTTCAGCTAGAATCTCTAGTGTATTCGGTCGACCGAAAACACAGGAAATTTTGGAAATCAGGCACAGCCTGTAGAGTGATTGTTCTTCTGATCCCAGTGTGCTAGGTTGACTGACCAGGCCAGGAGGTCGACCGAGCACACTGTGTACAGTGATCTTTCCCAGATTCTGGTTTCTAATGATTGTGATCATTTGTGGGACCCATTGACCATCCAAATGGACATTTATTGATGTGCCAAGCACGAGCCAATGGTGTGGCTCAAACCTTGACTTGTGGGGCCTACTAATTAAGGTTTAGATTAGATAATCTAAGATGATTCAACCCTTATATGTTACCACCAATGGTGCTCGTAACTTCTGAAGCACCAAACACAGTATCAATTAGCATCTGCTGTTTCATTTAAAGATCGAATCGCCTAATATGGACTTGAACCTGAAAGTGGACCAATTACTTAGGTTGGAGAGCCGGCACCTGGGGTCTGAGTGTCCATTCTTTGTTTGGGCATTGAGCGATTTTTGTAGTGAGTTGGACAAGAGTTTAAATATGTATTAAACTTGATTTTATTACTTGTCACTTTAGGCTAAACTTCAACTCGTTATATTTGATATATGTTTGATGATACCCATATTTCCGCTATCTCTGTTATTGCTTCCTCTTTACTCTTTTACGCTTCCGCAAATTAACTATTGATATCATATTATTCAAAAACTTTTAAATTTGACATCACTGCAGGCCTATGATGTTGGAAGTTCTCGAATTTTTTGAAAAGTAGCGTGCCAACTTTGGTACTTTAACGGTTTTCTCTGTATTTGTATTTGAAATTAGGGCGAGACACATGAAGAGGGCAGTCAAAGGTTGCTTAAGTTTAATGGTGAAGTATGAAACGACCCCTAGTAACAACGGCGGATTAAAAAGCTCCGTTCAAATGGATTTTGATTAGATCTTCGTTAGTCGAAGTCCCCATTAATGTTGTTCAAAAGACTGGCCTGTTTGGTAATTTGACTAGTAAAGTCAAGTAAACTTAAGTCAATTTAAACATAACATCAAAATCACTTTTTTACCAAAACTCCCTCTATTTTTTTTAAAAAAAGACAAAAAGCAACTACATTTATTAACTAAAAGACAAAAAAACACCTCCAATACAAAATACAAAAAGTCAAAAATATTTCATTCGAAATAACTAAAAATAAAATACCATCGTAACCCACTGCGTATTTTATTCCTTCTTTTTTTTTTTTTTCACTTCATTCAACTTAATTTTAAAAATAAAGTGCCAAACGGCCAATGTTTTTATTTTTAAGAAGAAATGACGGTGCCTATGAGAGTTTGATAGAGCCAAGAAGGCACGTTGGTTCTTGCCTCGGAAAGTACGCAACATGAAGGATTCTTTTTAAGAGGTCCAGCTGGAGGATTCTTGTGCTCTTTCAAGTTGCAGAGATATTTGGACTATTGTGAGGAAGAGGAACATGGGGGAGAGCCGCCAGCGGCGACTGAAAAGGCCAAGGGGTCGGTCACAGGAGTGGGCGGCCGGCCAGCAAGGAAAGGGCAGGTAAGTAAAAAAAAAAAAAAAGTGTGTATGTACAAAGTGATTTTCAGTGTGTAGATAGCAGTACTTTTCTGTTTTTTTTACTGTCTGTAACAAGCCTCAATTATTGGGCTTATTGTTGGCTCTTTTAGTCTTGTTACCAGCGAGATTGAAAATTAAAATAGCTACACTTGCTAGAGATATTAGAAATTTAGGTTTGAGAGAAAAGGTCATAGAGTCATAGAGGATAAGCTTTGTGTGCCCCGTGGGATGGATCCATGCTTAGGTTTTAGGCCCCACAACAGATATGGCTAAATTTTGATTAAGCTTCAAGGTAGATCTGCACTGACTCATAACCAGTCCCTATTTAAACATTAGAAGCAGTAAAGATTATTATTTACTTAGATACTGACTACAGACTCTCACATCCCCTTGTAATCGTATGAAACATTTGGAAGTGCTGGTAGATTGGGTGGTTTTTCTTTTTTAATTTCTTATTTTGCATACAAATGAAGGTGAACTTTGTATTAATTCTGTCTTAGATTTTTATTCCTAATTACATTTTTAGAAATTTGAACACTGTTAATACCACTATGACTGCTTTTTGTTCTTTTTAATATATATATATATATTTTATATTTATGCCTTTGCTTGAAGCATGATCGTTAAGCTAATGATTCTGACTACCTCAATTTAGATTATGAAGTGCCCTTCTAATTTTGACCCGTGCTGTTAGATTTAATTTTTTTTTTAAATTCAAAAGAATTATATTATAGAATTTAGGGTTTAGACGCAGGATCAACATAAGAAGTACAATGCTAGCATTTGTTCTTTTTTATTAATGGTATCCATCCATTAAAGAAGAGTCTGGGCTGGTTCCACAAATTGGGTCGGTTCCGCCGGTTGACCCTCTGCTCCCACAAACCTCTTGTAGAATGTAGAGTTGTAGACTGATGAGAAATGGGATAGGTCAAGCAGAACCAAAATCCAACCCATCAATAAGAAATCCATATTCTATTGGAGTGAATCTTTTTCGGATTGATTTTTTAATGGTTTCCAACCCACAGCGGAGCCTCGCGAATTTATCGTGAGTGGAAGACATAGAGGAGAAGGACTTGTCGTGACACACGACAGCACTGAGAGTTTTTTTCTAATTAAAGTAAAAGTTAGCTTTATCTTTTTTGACCATTTCTTTATTAATGATTCTTGGGCTGAATGTGGACTCTTTTAAGTCTTGTTTTTACCCTGCATCCCCTTTCTTATCTTCTTCTTGTGCTCTCTGTTCAAGTTGCAGAGAACAGAAAGCAAAAAAAAAAAGGAAGAAGAACGAGAGAACATGGCGCTACAGCTGATAAAAGACACGGCTATCGAGTACATAGTTCAGGCAGCACTGGATAAGGTCTGGTCCCTCTTGCAAAATCGTGTCGGACTTTTCCTTGGTGCTGAAAATCATCTGGTGAAGATTAGGGATTCCCTGGTGGAGATTCGTGACTTCATTGTAATAGCAGAGGGAAGCCCCAAGAAAGACCGCAAGTTGATGGAATTGCTAGTAAAGCTCAAAGATGCTGCTTATGAATCTGAAGACTTGTTGGAAGAGAATGAGATCGCGGGTCGAAGACGGACTGAAGAGGCAGAAAACATGGTACGCGCGGTCGTTACTTCAGTTACAATGGCCGAGAAACTGAAAGAGCTAAGCGAGAGACTCGAAGCTATTAAAGCAGAGTGTTATACATTTCAGCTGAAGGAGAAAGTGACCAGCTTGGGGACTGAGGTTCAGGAGCGGAGGGAGACTCACCCATATGTACACGAATCTCAAGTACTTGGAAGAGAGGACGAAAAAATGGAGATAGTGACTTCGTTGTTGTCAACTGAACTGGATCATGTGTCGGTCATTGCTATCGTGGGCATCGGAGGCCTTGGCAAAACCACACTCGCTCAGTCGGTCTTCAATGATGATGCTGTGCAAAACCATTTCCAGCCCAAAATGTGGATTTGCGTGTCTGATAATTTGGTGCCTGATAATTTTGATATTAAAAGGCTTGGAAATAAAATTCTTGAAGCTGCTACTCGTGTTCATTGTAACCTCTCAGATCTAGTGCAATTGCAGCGCCGCCTCCAAGAAGAATTGGGTGGGAAGAGATTCTTGCTCGTCTTGGACGATGTTTGGAATGAAGAACCTAGCAAGTGGCATGGGACAAATGGTTTGAAAGGTCTGTTGTTATGTGGAGGAAAAGGAAGTAGAATTGTTGTAACCACACGCAGTCCAAAGGTTGCATCCATCATGAGCAATATTCAGCCACACATTTTGAAGCCTTTGTCAGAAGATGTTTGCTGGTCTCTGTTCTGTCAAAGAGCATTTGGAAATCCAACAGAAGAAGCAGCGCATCCAAACTTGGTACCAATTGGAAGAGAGATTGTGAAGAAATGCGGGGGCATTCCGCTTGCAGTGACAACACTAGGAGGCCTTTTGTATGACAAGAGAAGTGAAAGCAGATGGATGTCTGTCAGAGATAGTGAAATGTGGAGCTTACCTGAAGAAACTGAGAATGGAATATTGCCTGCTTTGAGGTTGAGCTATAACCATTTAAAGCCCCATCTGAAGCAATGCTTTGCCTTTTGTGCAATCTTCCCACAAGACTATGAAATTGAAAAGGAACTAGCGATCAAGTTATGGATGGCTCAAGGTTTTATTCCTACCGATCAAGGAATGGAGTTGGAAGAAACCGGCGATGAGATTTTCGATGAGTTGGTAATGAAGTCTTTTTTCCAAGGTGTAGAAGAAGATGAAGGTAGATGTGAAGAAGAAGGTTATCAGTATGCCCGAATAAGGACAACATTTCGGATGCACGACCTCATGCATGATCTAGCATATTCTGTAATGGAAAATGAATTTGGTGTTGTACACGATGGCAAGTCAAAAGACATTTCTCCAAGGATTCGTCATGTTTCTTCTGATGGATTGGGAATTCTGGCTGCCTCCTTACCCAAAGCTCAAATGCTACGGACATATGTCATGTTAAAACATGCCGACTTCCAATTTCCTTGTGATGTAGGGCTTTTTAAATGTTTGAGAGCATTGGATTTCATGAGGCAAGATAAACAGGAAGTTGAGAAGCAGTTGCTTACTTCCCTGGACAATCTCCAACATCTAAGGTACCTCGATCTCTCCTTCACTTTGATTGAGATGTTACCTGAATCGTTGACTAGCCTCTGCTTTTTACAAACTTTGATACTAATAATGTGTACAAAACTTTGTGAGTTACCCAAAGAGATGTGCAAATTGACCAACCTCAGATGTTTAGATATAACTAATTGTTGTAAATTAACTCACATGCCCCCAAAGATGGGGCAATTGAGCTGCCTCCAAGAATTAAGCAATTTCATTGTGGGTAAGACCAATGAGATTGCATGCAGTGGCATAGTAGAGTTGCAAGGTTTGAACCTTAGAGGACGTCTAGAAATTAAATTCCTTAAGAATATAACAGATGCTATTGATGTTCTACGAGATACTCTCATCAACAAACAAAATCTTACTTTTCTTGATCTATTTTGGGGTCATTCTACGGATGTGAAATTTGGTGATTTGGAAGAAGATAGAGAAATAGAAGTGCTTGAAAAGCAGGTAATTCAGGGCCTCCAACCACATCGAAATCTGAAGAAGTTGGGAATATTTCACTACGGGGGCCTCAACTTTCCGAGTTGGATGATGGACACCACTCTCACTGAATTAGTTGAAATCACATTATCAGGGTGTTGGAGATGTAACCACTTGCCACCACTAGGCGAATTGCCCTTTCTCAAATTCCTCACAATTGATGGACTGGATAATGTGGAGTGCATTGGTAACGAGTTCTACGGCAATGAAGTATCGGGAGGATTTCCTTCATTAGAAAAACTTGAAATTCAAAATATGGAAAAATTGAAGACATGGTCAGGGTTAGAATGGAAGGGCGAGAGGGCGTTCCCTAGCCTTGTCAAATTGCATATTCAGAGTTGTCGCATGCTAACTACAATGAAAATTTTTCCAGATATGCACCAACAAAATTGTAACCAATCGTCTTTTGCCGATGAAGATCAGATAAGAAGCCAGAGCTCTCTTCAATACTTGTATATTCACTTTTGTGACAAACTAATCTTTTCTGGCCTAGGGCTTCGTTACCTCAGTTCCCTCAACACTCTCAGCATAAAAGACAGCAATGAGTTTGCACACGTGGCACATGAATTATCTTTCCTTACCAGCCTCCAAAGTCTCTTCTTAGAGGGGTGTCATGGTTTGAAGAGTTTACCAGAGGGGATCGGGAATCTCACATCTCTTCAATTTCTATATATTATTAATTGCCGTGAGATGGCGTCCTTGCCAAGAGAGCTACAACGCCTCTCTGCACTCAAAATGCTGAGAATTCTTAGTTGTCCTACATTACAAATTCGATGTACGGAAGACACAGGTGAGGACTGGGACAAGATCCAACACATCCCTCATATCCATATTTGGAGTTAATCATATCGCAAGAGATTAATAATGGTTAGCCTTCCTACTTCTTGTCTTTTTTCTAAAATAAAATATATTATTTATTTCTAATGCAACTCTTGTTTGTAATTGTAATTGTAGCCTTGCAGGTAGGAAGAAAAGAGGAGACAAAGGTAGCTGGGATAAAAAACAAAGCTTAGGAGGCTAAGGTATGATTATAATTTTCAATACTGCCCTTGCAAAAAATTTATAATGAGGCAAAAAGGTTAAGATATTCAATCTCTTTAGTTTGGCATGCATTTTATTACGAAGAGGAAAATCATTTCATTTCATACTATTACTTGTATTATATAATATTATATAGATCATATATCATGTACTTGGGCAAGCATATTCAGGTCTAACAACAGTGTCCGGGCATGGATTTATAAGGTTAGGACTTTTGAGCGACATGGTAAGATGATTTTGGCCTTGTGGTGCTCTTTTCTCATTTTATTTCATGGTAATTATTTTATTAGAAATCTAATTATTATGATTACATGTATTTAATTTATTGTTTGCGTCCATTGAATTATGCTTTCATGCATTTTATTTAATTGTCCGCACATTTCATTTTGTTTTTCATTTTCATGTATTCTTATCCATTCACATGTTGCTAAGTAAAGTGCTATTTTAATTGGATTGGAGAATTCTAAAATTAATGCTTTAGATTTATTGGTTTTAATTATCATAGGGTGTAATAATTATTTTATTTCTTCTTTGTTATTAAAGTCTTATTTTTCATTGTAAAAAGTTGATATGTTTATAACCATTATATTGCAGTCTAATTTATTTTAATGATCCATATCATGGGAATAAAAAGGAGAAAAGAAAAGGGATTATTTGATATATCTAAACATCCATGATTAAGGAAAAATATTTTTGAACCCTTGGATTTGGCAAACCAACGGTCGGATCGCACCCAAAAGTTTTATAGATTTTCCATTGATATGTGCGGAGTTTTTAATTATTTGGATCCTTGAAATAATTAGAAAATAAGGTTTTTAATTAAGGTTTAATTACTGTTTTGATCATAGTTTGTGGTGTTGGGTCATTAGAACCCTTTTGGATTAACCGATATATGCGGAGTTTTTAATTATTTGGATCCTTGAAATAATTAGAAAATAAGGTCTTAAATTAAGGTTTAATTACTGTTTTGATCATAGTTTGTGGTGTTGGGTCATTAGAACCCTTTTGGATTAACCGATTTGACTCTATATTACCCATTGGTGCACCGATTGTTGATCTCGGGTTAGATAATAATTTTGGTATAAAAGTAATTAAATCCCAGCAACCTTATAAGTTATGCTTGAATGGTATTAAGGTGCTGGAGTAGTTGATTTAAATCGAAATGAGTCATGGTTTAAAGGGCTAAGCCCAAAACCTATTCCTACTGCACCAATAGATCACATATAGCCCAATTGTGATATTTTTGTTTTCTGATATTTATATACTAGATTTAATTAGAAGACTAAACTAAAGTATTAATAGTTGTTTAAGTTACTTAGGAAGTGTGGCCAAACCCTTGGCTAAGTTAAAAGCCTTTTGACTAGTCTAGTTGGTTATGCTACGTCAATATGTTGTGATGGCTAAAATGGGTTTTATGAATTAAAATTTGACTATAACCATTAACTATTTGATTTATTTAAGCCGCTGGTTAATGGGTTAAACTCCTTTGAGGCCCGATTATATATTTAAAAGGGCCATAGCCCAAAACCTTGACTACATGTAATTGGCTAGTTGGTTGATGAGTCTAGGTGTGATTTAGTGCTTAATTCCACATTATGGTACTATTAGGTGTTGTTATGGACCTTAGAACACCTTAGAAATCATGTGGACCCTACCTTAGATCATAAGATTTAATAATTAACAATTTTAGAATATTAGATGACTAGACTAGTTTTCCTAGTGGGCCTTGGTGGTCAGTCTTCACTAAGATGATTAATTGGTTAAGAGATTGAATTTAATTGATTCTAAAATATGGTTAAGAATTAAGATTTTTAAATTAGTAGTGTTTGATAATTATAATTTATTTCTGCAACATAATTCGCATAACACCCTTTTTCTCAAGTGGTTAGTTAAGCTCCATAAAAGGCAAGTTTTAACTTCTTTCTAAAAATGTTTATACATATTGGGTGAATTGGTAATAGTGTTATGGACATTATTATATGTTATATTGCAATCTAATTATAGTTTGCATAACATTCTATTTATGGTAAGTTTTATATAGCATGTTATTTATGGTAAGTTTTGCATGACATTCTATAGATTTGAAAAATTGATACCCTCATGTATTGATGATAAGTGATTGTAACACGCACTCCATAATATTCTAATCAACAAGATTGATCGAAAGAGATAATCACAAGAGTGCATATGAAAGTCATATGGTATGGGATGCTTGGGTATAAGTATGTATTTAATATGATTTGTTCCAATTTAGTCTAAACTAATTAAAATAAAATGAAATGTTAGAAACTTAACGATAGTAGGGACCCTAATTCCTCAACCCCACTCTGTCATAAAACCCCAAGAGGGGACGTCTTACTGTATGGTGGTTTAGTGCAGTGCAGTGTAGTGATTAGTGATCGGCTACCTGTGGTGGGCATTAAATGACCCTTGTCTTGGAGGGGTTAAATTCCAAGACATTCTTCCTGGCCTGAAGTACTTTCCAAGCTTTACAGATGGGCGCTCTGTTGGATTGGTCAGTGATACAAAGACCCAACTTAGTCTAGGGGTGCATGTTTTTGTAATAATTTTTTAGTGAGTGGTTGACCAATATGAAATGGAGGGTCCCAAAATGTTTAAATGGCTAAGTGGCAAGTGAATAATGCTAAGTGTAGTGTTTTGGCTCATTATTTTTAATGAGCGGTTCAAGTGTAGTGTTGGGACCCTAGATCCCTTATTGGGAAGTGACTTTTGTTATATGACATTACAAGAAATGTTAGTGTCCAAAATGTTAATTTTATGCAAAGTTTTCATTGTAATAGTGTCATGTCATTTATTGCATATCATATGTGCATTATCATTATTATCTTATTCCTTTTTTATGATATGTATTATTGTTAGTAATTGGTATCTTGCGGAGTACCATTGTGCTCATTATATTCCACCACCACATGCAGGAGGGTGAGGATTTGCAGGAGCTTGGGACTGAGGGTGATGAGGACTCTGAACTTGTGCCACGGTATGACTATAATGATGCCATTCTGGATGGTCAAAATGAAGATGTTTAATCTATGAGGATTTAAGACATTAAATTAAATTATGTTTAAGACTTTATTAGTTTATATTGGGATTGATGTAATTAATTAATTTCGTACTTGGTACACTTGGAATGTTTTTTTGGTGATGTAGGCTTACTTGATAAGCGAATGGGCAATGTTGTTTATACATGATTATTGTTTAAAAAATAAATAAATAGCCTACTATTTGTACAATTGAGTGCAGTCATTTGACATCACTCGGATCCATATTATCGGATCACCTACTTTCTATCTCCATGGTTTACTTTTGCTCTCTATCTCCAAGTTGTACTTACATGATCTTGGCTTCAATAAGTGGAAACAAATATTTAGGATGAATAAACTTCTATCTATAAAAATATAATTCATGAAGTATTGATTCCGACATCACATCGGATCCATATTATCGGATCAACTGCTCTCTATCTCCATGGTTTACTTTTGCTCTCTATCTCCAAGGTGTACTTACATGATCTTGGCTTCAATAAGTGGAAACAAATATTTAGGATGAATAAACTTTTATCTATAAAAATATAATTCATGAAGTATTGATTTGGTTGTAGAGATTCAGGTGCATTACATAGGCTGTGAGACCCCACCCCTGGTGGGCCCTCATTGTGAATTTGAATACTATATATTAGCTTAAGTATTTTAATTATATTAATTATAGGGCTTAGTGAGGGTAGTTATGTATTTTCCTAGGGTTAGTCTAGTGGTGTAATTAGTAGAGTCAATAGGGTGTCTTTTGTTATTTCTTAGAGTTGGTTAGTTTGTTAGAGGCCCTAGCTAGAGTTTTGTTTTTACCATAGGGGGTTTGCACCAAGGAATCTTCTAGAAGGTCACCTAAAGACCCAAATACCCTTTACCCTAACCCTAATCCTATTTTAACCCTAAGGGCAATTTTGTCCCTAACCCAAAAACCCAACCTATATAAACAAAACCCTCCCCCTGCCCTAACAACTACTGTTCATCTCCTTTTTCCTCTCTCTCGAGTTTCAATCTCTTCTCTCTTCTTCTTCTTCTTCTTCCCCAATTCCCTCCAACGAACCCTCGTTTCCCCTCCAATCTCTCTTTTCTCTTCCTCGCCCCAGAAATCCCTTGACAGAAGGCCAGCCGAGATCGACCTGCACCATAAGAACTACTGTCGAGACCTTTTCTCTTTTCCCTGTGGTTTTCTCTCTCTTTTCCTTCTACCTTCAATCGATCAAGGCAAGTGCACTGTGCCGGTAGTCTAGATTGCATGTTTCCTTCCTTTGATTTGCAGTAGAATTCCAATTTGTAATATATATGTTTAGATCGATCCTTGAGCATGTTTGTTTGGTTCCTTTGGCCATTGATGGATGGGATTACCTCATTTGGATGATCAATGACCGGTTGATGATGGGTGAATGATGTAGGAATGATTTATTTTGCTTCTGTAATGGTCTATGGAGAAACCCAGGAGAATTGGGTTGCAGTGATGGGTTTTCCGGAGATGGAATGACGAGAACCCACCTCGTTGTGTTGTGATCGAAATCGAAGTAGGACCACCCTTGGTAGATCAGGACCCTACGTCTATTGGAGGGGCCCTGTGCGACCATGGGGTGCTACTTGATCTGGATTCTGATCAGAGGTGGACCACCATTCCTGTGCTTAATAAAGAGAAGTTGTGTCCTGTCGCAGAACTGGGTTCTGTAACAGAACACAACACTGATAGGAGAGATGGACAGAGTCCAGCGATGGCCGAGCTCCGCACCTGCAGAGCCCAGCGGTTGCCGAGCTCAGCGTTAGCGCAGCTCAGCAACTGCCGAGCTCAGTACTGGCCGGACTCAGCGATGGCTGGATTCAACACTAGCTGAACTCAGAGTTCTGCCGAGCATAATGGTCGATGAGATCCGCGTTTAGCCGAGCTAAGTGTCTAGGCCGAGCTCAGTGCTCAAAGCCGGGTTCAGTGTTACGGCCGAACTCAGTGTTATGGCCGAACTCAGTGTTACTGAGCTCAGCGCCAGACCAGGTTCCGTGCCAGACCGGACTTCGAGCTTAGCCGAACTCAGTGCTTAACCAAGCTGAGAGCTAAACCAATCTCAATGCCTAGCCGAACCCAATGCATTTTCCCGAACTCAGCTGGGTTGCCGAACTGAGCTAGGCCCTTTGCCGAACTGAGTTGGGTAGCCGAACTGAGTGTTCAATTGGGCTCCATTGCTTAGCCGAACTCCGAAATGGATTTCCAAAAAGGTGGGATTTCAACAAAGGAGACTAGAACCTGGGACATTCCCTTCAGCCAGAATTCTTAGTGTGCACGGCCAACTACCCAGGCCAGGGAGTTAGCCGAACTCACAGGAAGTCCTGGACAAGCAGGCTTTGCCTGTAGGGTGTTTTTCCTTCTCTGGTCCCAGTGTGCCGAGCTGACCGCCCAGGCCAGGAGGTCGGTTGAGCACACTGTGTACAGTGACGATCCCCAGATTGATCCCCAGATTGATCCCCAGATTCTAATTTCTATTGTTGCAATCATATGTAGGGCCCATTGACTATTCAAATAGACTTCCATCACTGTGCCAGCCACGAGTCAATGGTACGGCTCAACCTTGACTCGTGGGGTCCACTAATTAAAGTCCAGGTTATGTAATCTTAGATGATTCGACCTTTATACGTTACCAAATGATGCACATAACTCCTAAGCACCAAACACAATATTCCTTAGCATCTGTGGTTTCACTTAAAGATCGAATTACCTGAGATGAACCTGTATCCGAGAGTGGACCATTTACCTAGGTTAGACTGTTGCTATCTCCCTATGATTCGTGTACTTGGAGATTCATCTCCATCATACAATGACTATCACTCTATTGTCCTTATTATTGCTCATACCTGTTAATTAAATGGAAAATGGAGGACCTAAACCTAGGAATACGTAGAGGTGACCCGGTAATCTGATTTGGTGGATCATTGACCCGTGTCTGTGGCTAGGCGGGCCCTTTTTATGGCCTAAGTTGGATGTGAATTACCCTAGAATGGAGAGGTTAGATTGTATGGGCGTGTGACCCATTAAGGTTGTAAATGGATCATATGTCATTAAATACGGACTTGTATCTCATATGGACTGTTATAGATCAGGCCATGTATTTGGTGGACCTTGGTATGGATCCAATGATTGGTATGGATCCAATGATGGGATTGGACTTGGACTATGATCCACAGTTTATATTGAGTACTTGGACCTCTTAGGGACTTTTGTTAGGACCTTGTTCACGCAAGGTAAAGCCTAGACAGACACAGACCTTTATTGTTTCCGAGTCGGCATAGACATTCACTCAGCTGATTTAAGCTCAGCCAGTTGGACTGATCATCACTGGTAGGAGCTATTGAGATTTGTTGTGTGGCTATCATGATGAGCACTGTTGGGACGGACGGTGTGATGCCGGTTCCGGTCGTTGTGGATGATGTTGGTGATATTTTGCAGGGTTAGTAATCCCTAGCATTAGCTTAGGATCCCTACCGCGACTGTGTTCAGTATGGGAGGGCCGCGGCATAATATCCCGCGGTGACCAGCTTATGTGGATGTGCCATATTGTGTAGGTTTATTACTGTTATGCTTATTATGATTCTACATTGTTATCTTGCACGACCGCATAGCATATGTACCTTTGTTACTCTCTTAACTTTATACATGTCTCTACTCATTTTGATGCATACATTCTATATTATCTGCATATTGTGACTTGCCAGATCTTTAGATCTGACCCACTCTTGGTGCTTAGGTCTTGACCCCGAGTTCGAGGGCGATGCGTTCGCACTCGTTGAGGTGCCCGTAGTAGGCGACTACGGATGGGGGCCGGCCGACCATGAGGTCGAGCCGGAAGATGGAGAGCCGACACCAGCTACAGGGGTTTGAGCGTTCCTTTGTTTAGGGTTTTGAGAGATTTTTGTTGTGAGACGGGTAGTGATAAAAATATGTAATTAAACTTTGATTTGTTATCTCTATACATTTAGGCTGGACTTCAGCCCATCTACATTTGACATATATACGATGATACCTTATACTTCCGCTATCTCTGATATTGCTTCCGCTATACTATCATGCTTCCGCAATTAACCATTGTTATTATGTTGATGAAAAAGTTTTAAATTGGACCTCACTGCGGACCTACGATCTTGGAAGTTCTCGGATTTTCCGGGAAGTAGCGCGCCAATTTCGGTACTTTGACGATTTTCTCGGTATCCGGAATTGGGGCGTTACATAGGCCATCTCACATGATGGAGTTTCCAGCCAAACTATCTTTTGTTGTCCTTGTGAACACCAATACCATAATTTAATTTGTTTCTTGAATCCCATGATATGGACAGATCATAAGCAAGATGACCCATGCTTCTTTAAATACTTCCGAATTAGAAGGATTAGTCAAGTGCTGTTATGAAAGGTTCCTTCTCTATCATAGAACTATCCGTGTCTTCAGCAATATACTGGGGCTCTGTTCCTTTGTTAAGCGTGGCTGCCTGTGAATGAACATGAATTTGATATTTATATGAACAACATTGTTCCTTCATCTATTTTTGTTGGATGTTATGTTTGATTTCATTGAGCGAATGGGTTTCTTTGTTTATTTCTTATTACTCTTACATATCTTACGGACTTCATCTATTCATACATGTAGTGATTCCTAATGGCAATTACCATTTTGTGCTTAATGAAACAGACACAACCATTTCAAAGATTTATTTTGTTAGTTTAGGTTTTGATGTTGTTTTTTCAATTTTCTTCTACTTGAAAGTTGAAATGTAAGGTATACCGAAAAAAGATGCCACTTTGAGGAGTTTCGCATATAAAATGGACTGCTGATTTGCTATAATTTTGCATTTCACCACTGCTTAGTAAGATTAGATTATTTGAACACTCAGTTGCCTGATCTTCCTCATAAAATTTTGTTATGTCTTGTCTTTGAAGAAGAAAGATTGAGTTGCCTCTTTGCAATTGGATAATCTAATCTAAAAAGAAATTTAAGTGTTTGGACCTTCTTGATTAAATAATCTATGTGATGAAAGATTATCCAATCACTCAGTTTCTTGATCTCCCTTGGAAAATTCTGTTCTGGTCTTGTCTTTCAAGCCTTTGACATAGAAGACATGTGCTCAGGGCCGGCTCACCCTATAAGCCAGTAAAGCAACTGGTGGGGGCCTCACCATCAGGGGGGCCTCATAATTTTGAAAAATTTTGTAAATCTAGTTGGATTTTCTTCCCACTTGCCAAAACCCCAATTTCCAATCCCAATTCTTATCAACCAAAACGGTAAACACATTAACTACACCATTAATCAACGCCAAATCCCAAAGAATCTGCAACTGCAAGTCTGCAACTCTTCGTTCTCTACAGCCCTAATATGGCTTTATTTATCTCCAATCTCCTCTACCCAATACCCATCGTTTTATTCTTCATAAATCAGCAAACAACAACCCAAATAGAAATTGCTCATTTGCTCTCTGCCTCTCTAATATCAATATTCAATAGCTTCCAGTTCCAGGCTCCAGCCCCCACACCCAATCGAGCTCTTCCATGATCCATCCATACCAAAAGGCAAAATAGCAAATCTGAGAAGAAGAGACAAACAAAAAGAAAACAAGCATCGTCTGATCGCCAGCGGCCCATCACCTGATCACCGCCGCCGATTGCCAGCGGCCCATCTTCTCCATCCCCGTCAATCGTCATCGGCTCATCGCATCAGCACAGGGGCACAGGGCCTGAGGGCCATCATCATCTGATCATCATCACGCCTTCAATCAACACCATCTTGCCGATCTCGCGATGATGGCCCACTTCTCTGATTGAATCAAACAGCAAAAAAAAAAAAGAAAAGAGGAAAGAAGTAGAACTGAAGCAGCAGAGTCTCTGGCGATCGGAGATTTGGAATTGGAGAAACTGAGAAAGACAGAAAGTACCTGGCACCGTCGCACCGAAGGGCGAAGACCGCCGTCGGGCTGCCGGCCTGCCGCTCTTCACTCCCAGACTCCCAGACGCAGACTCCCAGTCTCCCACCAGGCCACCACCATCGTCCACGGTCCACCAGGGCCATCTGCCCAGTGCCCATCCACTGACATATGCAAAACGCCAAAACTGCAAAATAAAAAATCTTTGAAGGCCTGAAGGGTTTTGTGTTGTGACTTACTCACTTTTGTGCCAACTGCCAAGTTCTGTGCCAGAAGTACAGAACACGTGCCATTCTGTGACTGTGCAAGACAGTGAGAGAGACGGGGGAGACACTGAGACGACAGCATTTTTTGGGCCTAGTTACTAGATCCGAGCCAGAGGCCTGAGGCCCAGAGGCGAGTTTGGGTGGGCAGCTAAGGCAGGCAGTCTCTCTGACTCTCTCTATCTTTTTTTCTCCAAACGGCTAAGTGCCACTGCCATCTTTTTTTTTTTTTTTATCAAATCTGCATCCAATATACTCTTACAATATATGTGATTTTCATCTATTGGTTATTATTATGAAACGTAAGTTTGAATCTGGTGCTCAAAAACGTCAACGAAAAAAAAAAGAACAAGAGTTGATTCAATCTAAAAAAGATGCAATGTATAAATTTATTAAAAGAAATAAAGAACATGAGATAGTGAACCCACCTGTAGAGAATGAACAGGTAGAGGGTAATGACAAACATAAATTAGATGATAATGAAACAATTAGACAAAACGATGAAATTGAACATGAACTCGATGATAATGAAACAATTAGACAAAATGATGAAATTGAACATGTTCTTCCTAGCATAGAACCTAATGAAAGTGCTGAACTGAATGAGAATAGTAACATAAACTTAAACTCAACGGAAGTTTCGTCGTTTGAGGAGAACCCCGGTGAACCATCTAACACTCTACTTGCAGATATATACGACCCGGGACAATGGAATAATGTTGACATAAAACTGAGAGATTTATTAGTAGAAAAAGGTCCAGTTAGGGAAATTGGTTTAAAATATCCAGTCGGTGAAAAGTCAAGGAGATTTTCAATTAGACATTATACTCAAATAGCGCCAAATGGAGAAAAGTTTGATAGAAAATGGTTGGTATATTCAAAACATTGTGATAAGGTTTTTTGTTTCTGCTGCAAGTTATTTTCAAAGTCTTTGAAAAGTCAATTGAGTAATGAAGGATGCAAAGATTGGAGAAATATTAGTCTTAAACTAAAACGTCATGAAAACTCAACTGGACATGCTAAAAACATGCTTTTGTGGATTGATTTAAAACAAAGGTTATTAAATAATAAGACAATTGATAAAGATATCCAAGAACAGATTGATAAGGAAAAAAAACATTGGAAAAATGTACTAGTAAGAATTATTGCTGTGATTAAAACTATTTCTAAGAATAACATGGCATTTCGTGGAAGCAATGAGAAGCTTTATGAAGAGAATAATGGGATTTTCTTAAGTATTATTGAAATGATTGCTGAATTCGATCCAGTTATGCAAGAACATGTCCGGCGTATCAAACAAGGTGTAATTAATAATCACTATCTTGGGCACATAATCCAAAATGAATTGATACAATTGTTGGCATATGAAGTAAGAAATTTCATAATTACAAAACTTCGAGAAGCAAAATACTTTTCTGTTATCCTTGATTGCACTCCGGATATAAGTCATCATGAACAAATGACCCTTGTTTTACGATTTGTAAATGTTTCAATAAGCCCAGTACAAATTGAAGAATATTTTCTGGATTTTATAAAAGTTGATGATACGTCGGGAAAAGGATTTTTTGAGGAACTTATCAAAGTTTTAGAACTATTTAATCTAGATTTTAATGATGTAAGAGGGCAGGGATATGACAATGGATCGAATATGAAAGGTAAGCAACAAGGTGTGCAAAAACGATTGTTAGATTTGAATCCTAGAGCATTTTATACACCTTGTGGATGTCATAGTCTTAACTTAGTTATTAGTGATATGGCAAACTCTTGTACAAAAGCGGTGTCTTTTTTTGGAGTAGTCCAACGTATCTATTGTTTATTTTCTTCATCAACTAAGCGGTGGAAAATCTTTACAGACAATGTGAAAAAACTTACTGTTAAGACATTATCAATAACACGTTGGGAGAGTCGAGAAGAAAGTGTTAGAGCAATAAGGTATCAAGCTCCAGAAATAAGAGATGCATTACTTGAATTAGCAAAGAGTAGTGACGATCTAAAAGTAAAAAGTGAAGCTGAAAGTTTAGCTATACATGATATAGGAGATTATGAATTTTTATTAGGTATGGTTATTTGGTATGAAATATTATCTTCTGTTAATTTGGTTAGTAAAAGTTTACAATCTAAAAAAATGCATATTGATGGTGCCATTAGTGAATTAAAAGGTCTTGTTACATTCTTTGAAAAGTTTAGAGAAAACGGATTTGAGAAATCTATAGATATTGCAAAAAGTATAGCACGTGAAATGAATGTTGAACCAATATTTCGTGAAAGACGTATAATCCGAAGGAAAAAGCAATTTGATGAGAGTGCCGATAACGAGGTGACTCAATCCCCAGAAGAGTCTTTTAGAACTACTTATTTTTTATGTATTGTGGATCAAGCACTTTCATCTATTAGAAATAGGTTTGAACAACTTAAGAGCTACGAAGAAATGTTTGGATTTTTATTTGATATCAAAAGGTTGAAGTTATTAGATGATGATGATTTGAAACATAGTTGTCTTAATCTTGAGCAATTCCTAAAACATGGGGAGCATTCTGACATTGAAGGTATAGACTTGTTTGGAGAACTAAAAGTATTAAGAGAAGCTTTGCCAGCAGGAACTCAAAGTGCACTTCAAGTATTAGATTATTTAAATAAAATTGAGTCTTTTCCAAACTCATATATTGCTTATAGAATACTATTAACAGTACCTGTTACAGTTGCTTCCGCCGAAAGAAGTTTTTCGAAATTAAAGTTAATAAAATCTTATCTACGATCAACTATGTCACAAGAGAGATTAAGCGGGTTAGCCATTTTATCTATTGAGAAGAAAATTTTGGAAAACCTTGAATACAAAAACTTGATCAATAAATTTGCATCACAAAAGGCAAGAAAGGTTAAATTCACTTAAAAAAAATGAATCCCTCAACAAGTTCCAAAAAAACAAAAAAAAACAAATTTTTTTTTTTTAAGTCCTCCAATGTACTACTCATTGTGTACATTGCCGGTCCTAAGCCCGGATTAAAGATGAGGGTTTTCTCATGTCACACATAAAAGCTAGAGGCCTCGTTTATACTTTCGCCTGGGGCCACATATTGTCTTGAGACGGCCCTGCATGTGCTAAATGTAATAGGTGTACAATTGTTCTGTTTTTAAAGAGGCTACTGATTCTTACGGCCAAGGGAATGCTTGTGGCCAAATTGAGTGACAGAGATGTAAAAAAGGGTGTGCCGACTGCCGAGTTCATTTGATGCAAGACCGCATATGCATCAGATGGGCCGGCCATTTACTGAAGCCCAATCACTTGTGGGCCAAGCCCACATCCTGAATAGATAGGACAGAGGGAATCTCGCTCGGTTATGGATCTAGCAATTTGGTGGAAGGACATTGGGTGTGGATTGTGCAACTAGTGCATTCTCATCATTACTATGCATTAATTGTTTTTTATCTGTGTATCTAGACATTGGCACTAGTATGCTGTGGGTGGATAGGGTTTTATGTTTTGTGTGTGGTCAGCTTCCACTTTTGAGTTATGATCATCTTTGAATTTTGTCTGTTCTGTTTCATTTATATTTAATTGTTTTTAATACTTGACAATTTGAATGCAGCATGGAACATCAGCTGGCATGTCTAACACTGGTTGGTACACATGTCCACGTTATATTAGCCATTTGATGATGCAGTTCACACCAGTTCTGCCAGTTTTAAAAGCATTACAATTTTAGTAAATAAGTTGACAATGTAATGACCAAAAAATGAAAACTGAGATAAACATGCATTATGTTCTGCTGAATCTAAGTATGCTGAAATGCTTTTTGTATTTTTTTTTTTTTAGCAAAATAAAATTCACTTCACTCATAAGGAACATTTTGGACCTAATGCTGTGCTTGAGCTAGGTCCTTCCTCTATACATCAGTTTACATTTATGGGTAGCTAATTTTTTTTATTTTTTTTTATTTTTTTGATAACGCAGGTTCCCAGCCCTTTGGGCCAGAATAATCCCTACGGACCCAGGAGAGAAAGCCGGATAAAATTTTCCTGTGGCCCTAGTGTGCTAGTGCAGCTAACTAGCTTGTTTGAGGAAACAAGAACCCCTTTTGATGTCTCTGAAACTGGTTCAGCTGAATGAATTTCTTGATGACTGTAGCCTGATTTCCAGCCAAGAACATATATAAGGTTAGGATACTCAGATATTGAGCCCTGATCACCGGTGCACCCGTGCGCATCTCATAACGATGAAAGGGGAAGGTGGGGGATCCAAAAAGATCTAGATGAGCCCTACCCCTGCATAAAGTTTTAGGCCCATTAGATTATCCCAACCCCTTGATCCGTGGCCAACAAGTTTAACAGCTTCTTATATTTTTTTTTTACGCTCAATCGAATGGTCTAGGTCCAATAGATCGGTGCAAACCCATGGGATCCGGTGACATTCAAGAGTGTGTGTTGTGATTTGGATCGGTTATCAGGTGGGCCCCAAGTGTGGTGTGCACCGTAAGATCCGTGCGTGAGGTGTTCACTGGATCATTCATCTTCAGATATTTGTATATGCTTAGTGCACCATTTTGAACTGACGCCAGTACTGATATTGGATTCTGAACAAGTATTATCATATGACATGATTTGATACATTAACTTACTGCATTAGGCATGTTGATTGCATTATTTTCTAACCAAACAATTTTCTCACAATCTTGGAGATTGTTAGGATTTTTATTTATTGGCTAATTCATGGGTTGGACAAAACTCTGGGTATTTGCGTTGTATTTTTTAATTTAGAAAATGACTCTGAAGATAGAAGATGAGAAGGACTCTAAGAAGATAGGCTGGAAGGATTAGAAGAAAAAGGCCCGAAGAAGACTATGCTGAAGGGTTTCTTTTTAAAAACACATGAGGAATATCAAAGGGGGATGACATCACATGACATCTCATGTATTTGTTGATAGAGTAAGACACGTTGTGGGCTCTTGCAATTCCATCTTTCATTATGCTTCATGGTGACATCACTAAGTCAATAAAATAGTAAACTAAAGGAGGAATCTTTACTTAAGTCTTCTCGTAAGGACTTTTGTGCCTTGATGATGTCATATGGCAAGGAGAGCCTTAGCGGACATATACCAAGCTACAACTCAGAAGTTATTTCATGCAAAGACAGAGCCTTTAATGCACTGATAGAAAATCACTCGCTCGACCCATGGATTGGTCGCTCGAGCGGACAAAGACAGTAAGTCATTCGCTCGAGCGTACATTTAATTCGCTCGAGCGATCAAGGCGCAGGGAGTCCGGAAAAAGTGAAAATTACTTTTCTAATTGTGTTCAAACTGATGGTTTTAATCTTAATCAAATTAGAGAATATTAAGCACGAACCAAGGGCTATTTAAAGGACTCAAGGGCTATTACAAAGATACACCACACCTCTCAAAGTGCTGAGTTAGAAATTTGACTGAAAGAATTCTTTTCTAGAGATTTATTAAGAAGTTGTGCTGACAAGTTCTCTAGAGCCCGTTCTTCTGCAACCTTTGTAGACGATTGTCTTCTTGCGTAGAAGATTTGAGGAGTCGAGTGCTGGATTGAGTCTGTTGCAATCAGCGGTGTGAAGTCGTTGAAGCGTAAAGCAACACAAGGTAACTTCAGTCCTTAGGGGATATCTGGGGAGAGAATTTGAGTTTCTTGTAATTGCGAGATTCATAGTGCTTGATTATTGATCTAAGTTGGATCGGTGGTTTTTTACCCGGTTAGTGTTTTCCACCTAAAAATTTGGTGTCCTTGTGGTGTGTGCTTTAATTTTATTTTCGCTGCATATTTTTTATTATTTGTACACTTTTGTCTGATTATTTGAGTAGACCAATCTAGAAATCGGAAACCCCTAAATATTTTTCAAGTTTCAAGTGGTTGCCCGCCCGTATATGTATTTGTGCCTTGTTTTTATTTTTGAATGATATCCATCCTATATTGTGGGAAATGTAGAGGCAACTTGCCACTCTCTCTATCTATGCCATACCTGGGGAAAGATTTAGTAGCCTCATACTAAATCATACAAAGCCTTTGCAACTTCATGATGTTACTGCTAGTTATTTTGTTCTAGCACAATAGCGTTAACCTACCATTGTGTGCAGTAGCACACAATTGGTAACTAACTAAGAATCCTATATAAATAAGAGATGATCAGATTATTGGGTTCCTGTTGATATGTTAGGCTGTTAGCCCTCATGAGCATTTTCTTATCTGGTTATTGTCACTCCTACATTTCTCCAGCTGCATAGGCTGGCATTTGAGTGGGTTCTTCTTCCTAATTGTGTCTGTTGGGCTATGCATCTACATTTCACTGGCCAACTATAGGCAGGTGGATATCATAGGTCCAAGCTACACAAATTTTATAGTGTTTATTTCATTATTTGTTTTTCATGTACTGCTGATGTTTTCTACTTTTCTTGATACTTTTTTAGTGTCAGCACGGAGCTGCAAGTCAACTTCATGGTCCAGGAAAGTCATTAGACCATTCTTGGAGCCCTCATGTAATGCGGAATTGGGCCTTACAGAACTCAATTAATAAACCAAACAAAATATAAATGGATTGGACTAGATTGGACTGGACCGGGTCCAATGGGCTGATCGACCCACAGATCATGGGTTGTCCTGCGTCAACATGTAACTGAGATAAGTTATTTCTATCAAGTAAGTGAGAACCCTATTCCATTGCTAAGAAATTGAAGAACTCATGGATAAATTGATATTCCATTGGTGTAGCAAACCCTGGACTGACATTTCTTCTTCTTTCTTTTTCACTGGCCAAACTTGCCAATTTATGTCGGCTTAATGAAAACGACTTGCATGGATCACCACCTAGTGCATTGGAACTGGATTTGATTTGGCAATGTACCGTTGGATGCACCCAATTGCTGAAGAGTGTGCTCTGACAAACCCTGTTGCATTTTGCTCTCAGTTGAACAAGAAGGAAGCCACTGAATTCCAAGAACTTGCTGAAGTTGAACTTCTCTAGATTTGCAGATCGCTAACTGCTTGCGGCTTTGCTAAAACATGGAAGTCCCAAAACATCCTCAATTATCTTTTACATGACTTTATACAGGAGGTTAATGAAAGAAGTTGCTGGTCCCAGATGGGTGTCGGAACCGAACTCGCCGAGAACCTTGTGCGTTCCGGTGTGAGGTAGACCTGCGAACTCGCTGCGAATGCTCTCAGATCTTCTGGATGATCAACCAAGAGTTCCCATCTCCCTTATATAGAGCAATCCCTAGGAGTTACAACTCTATCCGGATTCTACCTCTCCTGGAATCCCACATCTCCTGACCAGCGTGGGAATTCTGCCAACTGAGAGTCTGAACTTGATCCAAACTCTACCACTAAGAGTTTGATCCTTATCTGACTCAACCAGACCAAGTCTTGTTGGGAGTTCATCCGCGGCACACCGCCGGGCTCGATCTGGCGTGGGCCCAATGGCAGTCGGGCCACACAATTTTCCTAACAGTTAATAGGCCTGGTTTATATTAGATCTCTGGTTGACTATGGCATTGCTATGCATTATTGGTTGTTCTTTGTAGCAGTTAACTCTTTCTTTGTACATTGACTAGCCCGGTTTTGGATTTCCTTACTCCATGTTTTTGGATTTCAGTGGGCTATGCTGCAGTTTTTGTTGATGTTGCGGAAATGCAGATGTATTGGTCTGGCAGTGGTAAGTTTGATGTTCTTGGCATTTATCCTCTTATCATGGTTGTGTATTCTTGAATGAGTGTGTATAGCTTCAGATCCAATGCACACATGGAAGGTGGTCAATAAAACAAAGGTAAGGGTAGTTTCGTGGCCCATGGGCATTTTGCACAAAAGAGTTTTAAGGGCCTTCCAACTTCAATATCTAGAAAGGGAATTTGCTCCTGCTCTTGCATTAACTTGCTTTTAGTGAGTGAATGATTTGATTTAATAATATATTTCCTACTGATTTTCCTTTCGCTACTTTAGACTGTGAGGGATTATGTTCTGCCATGTCATATGACATTGATAAATGAGATTTGGAGGCAAGATGATGATGACCTCAAGCCACTGTAGCAAATATGTTCGACTTTTGTTTTGTGACATCTTTATAAAGATTTTCAAATTGTATGGTCCTCTTCGACTCTTGAAAACCATGCCGACAAGGAAAGGAAAGTAACAAAGTAGTCGACCTCATTTAACAATTTGGAGTTCTGAGTAGACTACCAAATCAAGGTAAATGTCTATTGGAGTTTCTATATATTTTTAATTTAAATAGATTATATATTTTTTTTCTACATATACTAAATGAATAAAACTTGCTTTGAATTTTATTAGACAGCGTATGCCTTTAGGATCCCAAGCAAGCACATCGGTTCTACAGAAGATGTTAGAATCGGTTGCGGTCATGCAAACTGTTGTCTTGGCGGCAAGATGTCGTCTCTCATGGAAGGGCTTATGTCGGGAATGAGCCCCAATAGATTCATTGCAAATCCCTTCTGGATAATGCATATAAGGTTATGGTTGATTTCATTGACAAAGATGTTGAATTGCCTTACCCAAACGGTTGTCATTCGACTTTAGGCAAAGTCAGGGAATGGATTATTTATAGCATGGCCTATGAATTTTGCCACATTCAGCAATTAGTCTTGTTAAGAAAACTTTGTTAAACTCAGATCATTTGTACTATGGGCTATGATATTTGTAACTACTATTTGAAAGAGTTAAAACATTGAATGACATGTTTTTTATATAGATGTGTCTTTTGTGGATTCAATGAATGTTTTTATAGGTTCTATATGTTTTCATCACCCTTTACATTTTAAACTTTTAATGTTCTAAAATTTGAAGCCGTTGAAAACCGTTCCAAACGAAATATGATCGTGCCTAATTTATTATTTTGAAACGGTTTATAATCGTTCCTAAATTGTCCAAGAATGGATTCTCGAACGGTTCAAAACCATTCCTATTTTTCTGGAACATCATAAAATCATTTTTTGAACTATTGAAAAATTTAAAATTTAAAATATTTTTGAACCATTCCGAAATATTGGAAATGCCTCTTTATATGGTTTATAGGAACGGTTCAAAACCGTTCCTAGTTATGATTTTGGTGTAGTGTTTGTATGAGTTGTAATGAAAAACACATATCTCATTGGCAATTCTATAAACCAAACCTAGCTCAAGCTCAAAGTATCAGACCTCCCAAAACATCTCTAATAAAGTAATAATGTTGTCCTCTCTGAATAAATTCCATCTCTCTCTCTCTCTGTCAAAACAAGATCCTATGACTTACAACAATATTTTCTGATGATGTCCCATCCAGCAATCTCCAATAACAACCCTACAAGGTGGCAAGAACATTCGCCTGAGTTATAATATAATACCAGTTGAACTTTCCCCACAGCATCAATACCTCTGCTCAACATGCAAATCATTTTGTTTGGTAGTAGGTGAAGAATTGTTGAGCCTTATAGAGCAGCCTAGAGGGATTAGTCCCATCGAATTTGGGAAAGACCAACCTCATTGCTCTAATATGGATTCCGATAGAGTCCATGTTGGATTTGTTGGACTGTAGATTGACCGAGTGAGCGGTGGATTGCTCTCCACTCTCTCTCTCTCTCTCTCTATCTCGATTAGGGTGAGTCTCATAGCTGGTAGCTGGGATAATAGTTGTCAATTCTGTTTTGGTCATCATTTTGGTCTAGCCTCCAAGATAGGATATTTCGGTATTTCAGAATTTCGGCAAAATCTTTCAAAGTAATTTTTCGGAGAAACAAAAATTAGAAAAAATATATACATATATGTAAAAAATAGAAAAATAAAACTAAAATGAGTGAAAATTGTGCTACAAACCGAATGGACCGGAATGGCCGAAATGAACTGGAATTCAAAATGAATATTTTTTTTTACCCCCATTTTGTTTCTGCCGAAGGACTGTAATGAAAAAAACCCGACCATTCTGGCCGAAACGAAACGGAATTGACTATTATGTGAGACACCAAATTCTTGAACCAACTCAATGGGGGCTCTCTAACATTACTATTGATGAGGCTTCTACTACCATTAGCCATGGTAGGATCAGACTGGCTATGATACCAAATGATCTATAGTTGATTTTTTATATTAAGCCCAACAAAAGAAAAAAAAAAACCCACTTACAGGGGGTCAACCTCCTTAGACAAGTTTGGGAATAATGCATTGTCTTTTCTTTTCTGATCATAAGAGATAAAATACATCCCAAGTTTCCAACGTCCCACTCCCACTTCATCAAACACTTGACACAACTGACTCCATAAACAATGGATCATCTAACAACTGTTATTTTCACTCCCACGTAAACAAATGACTCGTAACACTCCTATTCTAAGTTTCTAACTCCACAGCTTACCGACCCAGAGTCCGGATCACCCGTTTCATTGAAACATGGAGATATTGTTTCGTCCAATTGAAATTTGCCAACTGTATAAAATTTCATGCCAGCTAATGCACCATCTCAATTGCTTCTTTGAATGAAAAAAAAAGGATGAGATTTTATACAGTTGACAAATCTTGATTGGATGAAAAAGTATCTCCCTATTTCAATGAAACAGAGGATCCGGACTCACCCATAAACAACCAGCCCTTACTTAACTCACCCATAAACAACCAGCCCTTACTTTCATCTCACTCAACACTTACCCTCAAATAGAACGGACTCTAGGTGAAATGAAACTGAGAGTAGTCCATTGAGCGCCGATGGGACCCATATTTCTCTCATATCATACAATCACAACAAAATGGGTTGATTCTATAGATTGGGTTCTAGATTATTAGCACAGTAATCCGTGCTAAGCATAAATAGGTCCAAACATTGTAAACTAACTATTCTTATATAAAAACACTGAACAATTGCAAAGAAAATCAACTTGACATAAAAATAAAAGAAAATTAACTCATAGATTCATTACCTTCTAACAAAAATCCCCCAAAAAGCATTACCTACTAATCTTATTCCTGAATTTTAGAAATAAACAAAACAAAAGAAAAGGTCAAAACTCAAAAGTAAATATTTCCATAGGTATAGAATGAGAATAGAAGAGGTGGAGCAAAAAAAGAGTTTTTAAAAAAGAAATGGAACCTTGAAAAGTGGAGAGCGGATGTGAGTGGTTTCATGAGATAAATGATAGGTAGTTAGTTGTATAAAAAAAGTAGTGGGGAGAGAACGTGGAGTACTTGAAAATAAAAGATAACTTTTTGTCAAAATCACAACTAACATTCAAAATCTAAATGACAACCCTCCACTTTAATATGGTATAATTGGCATTCCTCTTGAGAATTTTCTATTTTCATGTAATCCAATATCTGAAGAGGGCGAGTGTTGACTCATGAAGGTGTCTTTCCAGTGCATTTGGGAGTTATCCCTCACTAATGCTCCTCACAGCTACCATAACTCTAGATGATCTTCTTGGTTTGACTATTTCTTTTTCTGCTAAAAGTTTTTTTTTTTTTTTCCGGTATGTAATTGGGATTCAAAATTGCAACTGACATTCAAAATCTAAGCAACAACCCTCCGCTTTAATATGGTCTAATTGGCATTCCTGTTGGGAATTTCTATTTTCATGCAATCCAATATTTGAAGACCGCGAGTGTTGAGTGTTGACTGATGGTGTCTTTCTTGTGCATTTGGGAGTTATCCCTCACTAATGCTCCTCACACCTACCATAACTCTAGATTTCTCTCATATCATACAATCACAATAAAATGGGTTGGTTTTATAGATGGGGTTTTAAATATACTAGCACAATAATCCATGCTAAGCACAAGTAGGTTTGAACAATTGCAAAGAAAATCAACCTGACAAAAAAAATAAAATAAAAAAATTGCAACTGACATGCATATATAAAAAGACTGAACAATTGCAAAGAACAACTTGACATAAAAATAGAAGAAAATAAACACATAGATTCATTACCTTCTAACAAAAATCTCCAAATAATCATCACCTGCTTATCTTATTCCTAACTTTTAGAAAGAAAACAAAAGAAAAGAAAATGTCGAAATTAACTCATAGATTCATTATCTTCTAAGCCAGGTATGGCTCGAGTTGGGCTTGGGCCTGTGGTTTAAAATCCAGGTCGGGCCTGGATATTACTTATCTAGGCCCAACCCTCCCATGAACACCCCTAGTTGAGAGAAATAAAGGTGAAGTACCCATTTATAATGTTTGTTTTCATGGAATTGTATTCTTTGAAATATATGGTGAAATGGGTTGCATCAAAGGATTATTAAAGAGGTGAGAGATGAATGATATAAGATGGACATTTACATGGGACCTCATCTTTTCTAGGATTCCATTTACCCGGTGATTGCTTGGATATTTATTTTCCATCCTGCCTATTTCATTTTCAAGGACGATTATTTAATTGCCTTCTTGGATCTTTGCCTTTGGTTTTTTAGCTACTTCGATAGGAATGCCTTCTTCAGAATTCCTAGGACTTCAATTCCACGCAAACAATTGGGCCTTTATAGATTACCTCCTCTTGTGATATGTGTTTGGATTTATGTAGAGAAAACCATGTAGGCGATAACCATTTAAAACTTTTTGTTAATTAAAAAAGTAGTTATTCAGATTTAATGGCATTTTAATAGTAGAAATATTCAATTTCACTAGATCAATCTTTCCACTTGTTAAGGAGAAATATTCAGTAGAACTTGAATAGTCTGCTTCTGTAAAGGATGAAATCCACATGGATGTATAGATGATCCATTTTGTTGGGCAAAGCTTGAACCAAAAAGTGTATGGTTGCACATGGTCTGGCCCAGCCCGAGGTTAGCGTGCTGTGCTGTGCTGGATATGAGCTGTTCTTTGAGAGACGTAAGATGGGCCTGGGCCTATGATTTTGGCCTGATAAATACTTTAGTCCTGGGGCTTGCATTGCTTAACTTTTCCAAGATGACACTAAACAAATGGGTCCATTTTTCACAGTGAAAGCTGGCTTCATACAATTGGAAGTCCTTAAAGTTGGGCAATTTTGTCTCCCACAGTCATACCCCTTTTCTCCTTTTTCCAGATTCTCCATTCTCTATTTGATGTGAAATGTGAATGGAAGAAAGGCAGAAAAGAGAAAAGTGACTGGCACCTATTCTTTTTCCACCCTCAAAGTCCTTGTCTTTCAACTTGTACAGCCCAAAATCTTTATATGATGATGCTTGGATCTCCCATATTTAGAATACTAGTGGAGCCCGTGCAATGCACGTGCACCGAATACACAATTTTATTAAGAAATTTTTTAAAAATAAGAGAAAATCTAAATGGCCTGACGTCGGGCTCTGTAGCACGCCTCAAAAAATAAAGCTCTTGAAAAATTTAGTAGAAGCTGAAACACATTTAAAAATCAAGTTTCAACAGAAAATGAGTGATTGTAAATTGCAAGGCTTATGCAATGTCCAAATACAGCTGACATTATTTTTTTCCTATATATTTGAAAACAATAAAACGGTGATTTAGTGAAAAAAATGAGATCTCAAAAGACAATCGATATGGAATTTATATAACTTTTTGAATAAATAAATCATATATTTATAGATATTTTATCATGAATGTGTACAAAGAAATTTAAATTTACTTTATTTAACCTATCAGGTCGACTTATCAGTTTCCTGACTTGACTTGCTAAAGTTGAATTCCAGTCGAAAGCATAGTCAAATGGATAACCTGCAGTTTTATAAAAAATAAAAATAAAAACTAAGAACCAGATGAGCTTACTGTTTTAACCAATTACCATGAACATTATATGTTTAATAGAATAATTTTTTTTTTAAAACAAACAAAGACAAACTGAATTTGTTGCAGTTCAACATCAAATACTTATTTTAGTTGTTCACACTTAAAATGATCACTTCATTCACTGACTCTGAAGTTAGTAATAATGCTAGCATAACAAGCAGTTCTATGAGATTCTTGTTTTTCCATTATGGAAATGCATGACGCATCATTGAAATATATGAAAAGAAGAAGAAGAACAAGAGGAAGAAAAAACTTGTAATGATAAAAGAAATAAATGTATTAAAAATGATCAAAGTTTTTCAATTTAAACCTCATGAATAAGAGCAATAATAAATAAATATAATCATGCCCTTGAAATGCCCTTTTATAATAATTTTTTTTACAAAGTTGTATATTAAGAAACTAAAAATTGTACAGAACAACAATAATTTTACGATAGCAATCTATAAGACCTACCACTAAATTGCATTTATGGAATTATCTTTAGCAATTACTAATATTAGAAGAAAACTAATATTTAGTAGTAGTTATCACATTATCTAACTTGTGATTATTCTTCCAACAAGGGTATAAATAAAGATCAATACAACTATTATGTCATAAGTGAAAAATAATAACACTAAGTGGCGCCCACATCTTGCAGTTTATTGGGCATATATATAATAATACTAAGCGGGCCGGGCTCACAGCTTGCATTTTATTGGGCAAGTGTGTAGTGAAAAATAATAATACTAAGTGGGGCCCACATCTTGCATTTTATTGGGCAGGTATGTAGTGAAAAAGTACTACACTTTACTCTCTTTTATATAAGGGTATAGAAAATTATAAGTGAGCCATGATGTATAGTGAAAAGCATTGTCATTTTGTTCTCTTTTGTAAGAGTAGATAGATAGAGAATACTAAGTGGGGCCCACATTTTGCATTTTATTGGGCAGGTGTGTAGTGAAAAAGTACTACATTTTACTCTCTTTTATATAAGGGTATAGATATAGATATAGAGATAGAGAAATAATAATAATAATAATAATGTATAGATTATATTATTTTTATATCGGTGTGGCTCGCACAAGTTCTTCTCTTTTATAATCTTATTATTATATAAGTGGGACCTAAGTTCTTCTCTTTTAGAAGGGTAATAATAATATATAGATTATATTATTATTATCTTAAGTGGAGCCCACACAAGGTATGTCATTTTGTTCTGAATAATAATAATAATAATAATATATAGATTATATTATTATTATATAGGTGGGGCCCACACAAGTTATTCTCTTTTAGAATTGTATAATAATAATATATATTATATAATTATTATCTTAAGCGGAGCCCATATCTTGCATTTGATTGGACAAGAGATTATATTATTCTTATCTAAGTGGGGCCCACACAAGTTATGTCATTTTGTTAATAATAATAATGTATATATTATATTATTATTATATAGGTGGGGCCCACACAAGTTCTTATCTTTTAGAAGGATAATAATAATATATAGATTATATTATTATTATTATCTTAAGTGGGGCCCACACAAGTTATGTCATTTATTCTTAATAATAATAATAATAATAATAATAATAATGTATAGATTATATTATTATTATATAGGTAGAGCCCATGCAAGTTATTCTCTTTTAGAAGGGTAATAAGAATATATAGATTATATTATTATTATCTTAAATGGGGCTCACATCTTGCATTTGAGTGATAATATGTAGATTATTTTATTATTATCTTAAGTGGGACCCACATCTTGCATTTGATTGGGCAAGAGATTATATTATTATTATTATCTAAGTAGGACCCACATGAGTTATGCTATTTTGTTCTTAATAATAATAATGTATATATTATATTATTATTATATAGGTGGAGACACAAGTTCTTCTCTTTTAAAAGGGCAATAATAATATATAGATTATATTATTATTATCTTAAGTGGGGCTCACATCTTGGATTTGAGTGATAATATATAGATTATATTATTATTAAGAAGAGACGTGGGCCCCACAACTTGGATTTTATTGGATATTCTTTCTCTCTTTTATAAGAGACATGTGGGCCCCACAACTTGGATTTCATTGGATATGTGTGTAGTGAAAAAAATACATCATCCTTCTCTCTTTTATAAGAGTAGAGATAGAGAGAATATTATTATATTATATTATAATATTTGGGGGTGGGCCCCACAATAGTATAGTGAAAAAAGTTTGCATTATAATATTTGGGAGTGGGCCCTACAAGGTGTAATGAAAAAGTTTATAATTTCTCATAATAATATATTATCATATTATATTATAATATTTGGGAGTATTATAATATTTGGGGGTGGGCCCCACAATGGTGTATAATAGTAGAGATATATAATATAATATAATATAATATATATAGTATAGGTGTGGGCTCTACTATGGTATAATATATATAGTATAAGGTGGACCCCAAATTTGCATCATTCTCTCTTTTATAATAGTATAGATATAGATATATATAGAGTAGATAGAGGAGATGATGAAATAAGATAATGAGATGAGAGATGATGAGATGAGATGAGATGGTGAGAAGTGGGCCCCATAATGGTTAGACAAAAAAAAGTTGCAACTTAGCCTCTATGCATAATAATTCTCATCTGGTGATACATGAACAACAGAGAATTAAGACAGTTATGGGTACTGTTTTCTGTAAAAAATTAGAAACTGTGATCATAATTATAAGTTTTGGCCATGACCCAAAACATTTTTTTTTTTGGTCTGCAACCTAACATGTGTCCAGACTCCATTCTCACTGCCTTATTGTAATTCATTATTGGATTTACATCTGAAACACCCTAATAGCAATGAAAAATAAAGATTTACAATTATCATTTTTCATAGTACCCATGGAAATATTCTCTTTAAGAAAAAGAGAAAAGCAGAAACAAGCCAGAATACCACATCAGCCTGATATATTGTCTGAAACGTAAGGTTTCAGATTTAGCCAGTACAGTGTCCAAAACTGTATTTTAAAACGATGATTTGAAACCCCGAGGGGTTGCATAGTTGGCTAGACCATGTCTAAGGAATCGAGGTTGTAATTTTAAACTCGCTCTCTCTCCCTGGGATACTTGCCCAAGCAAAAGCCTGACTTACCCGGTAAAGACTTCATAGGCCCGGAGAATAGTCGGTTCTTGAAGAGGTCGGACACCCTCGCCAAAAAAAAAAAACTCATGATTTGGATTAACCTTCTGAGTGGTTCCATGTGGATGGCATGGAAGAATGCACTGATACTAGTATACATTTCATGCATGGTTGAATAGCCTAGCCCCATAAATAAACTAGGGGACACAGGAGTGTATGCAGTCTAAAGCAATCTGATCAAGCATCAATTCTCTACACTTAGATCGTTAGCTTTACTTCAGAGCCGACAATCACTAGACCACAGCCAAAAGAAGTCCCAATATTCCCAGAAAGGAATCAAGAACTTAAGACTATGACAGCTCTCTATCAATATAATATGAGGAAATTTTTTTTCCCAAAATCTATTCACACGGGGTAAGTTGATATCATTTTCACAATCTCATTGTGGAGCCCACCTGGATGCATAGGAACAAGGGCAGAGGGATGGGAAGGCCCCATCCTGTGGATTGGAGTTGGGAGAAATAATCAGGCCCATACCAATCACCCAGAAAAAAAAAATGAAAGAAAGAAAGAAAGAAAAATAGACCCATCTTAATACCCAGATTTAAGGGCCTCTTAATTTTTAGCGCCTTTTTTTTTTTTTCTCCCAAAGCATTATTTGAGATTCAATCCAAGCGGCAATAACAGGTAGGATGAGTGGCATATTGGGGTTGAGTGCCAATTCAAGAGTAGTAGTGAGTGTGAGAAGGTTGGATTAATTGTAAGTAGGCGTTATCGTATAGACTAAAAATGGGAAGCATGGAAATTATATCAACCCAAGTTGAAACATCCATACAATTGATGAGAAATAAATGGGTCAATTGGGCCACAACAAAGTCACAATATTCTAGAGGCACGCCATATTGAAAAGTATTTATGCCGCATCGACTAACATCGTAGACAATTCAGGATGTGGCTCCACAGCGTTGTGATCAAGATGATGATGGACTCACTACCAATTAAGGATATCCCAAAAATCTTTCAAACTAAGAATCACATCCATTCAATCACTGGCCTTCAGATCTTTTCTCATTTTTAATTGATAATAGTAACAGAAACTCAACCAAATGAAAGAAGATGCCATAAAATCTGTAAAAACACCATGTATGGACCAATCAACCATTACTGTTGAAACTTTCTTTTACCATATGAAAGTGGTAAAGCGGTAAGAATATTCTAATATTGCAGACATGAAAAAGTCCACAGTAGGTCCCATGATATCAAAGGATTGGACATGCAAAGAAGAATCCTAAGTCCCAGTAAACTTTACAGTTGTTTGAGGTTTAGGGACCTTACTTTACTATCTTTCCAAAAGTGTAGATGCTGTTAAACAGGTTTTAATCATCTTCAACCTTCTACTCCTGCTCTGTTGAGACTTCTCAGAGAGCTCCATGGCATCCAGTCAAAATGTCAGAGACCTCAATTGGGCTCTGCAAGCAATACAATCAGGGAAAACTCAGCTACACAGCATCTCCTTCTACCATTTCCAACCCACTTCAAGTTGCTACCAAGAGACAGAGAATTCCATGAGCATAAACATCTCTAAAAACAATGACAGCATTTCATGTTTCTCTCAGATCCTCAATGCATTATCAGCAGCAAGAAGTAGCCAACAATCCCTGAAGAACTTGGAGTTTCACAGGGTAGAATGGGACAGGCAACAGCTGAAATATCTCAGTTCCCTACTTGAAAAAGATACTAGCATCAAGCAACTCACGTTCCAAAGAAATGTGTTTAATGTGGAAGGATTGTCAGAGTTTTCAGAAATGTTGAAAAAAAATGGAGGAGTCAAAGAAGTTGTTTTCTCAGAGTCGGGTATTGGGTGTGTTGGAGCTAGCCTACTGGCTTCTGCATTGAAGAGAAATGAATGCTTGGAAGAGCTGCAGATATGGGATGATTCGATTGGTACTAGAGGTGCTGAAGAGCTTGCGAAGATGATAGAGGTGAACTCGACGCTAAAACTTCTGATAATTCTTGATTCACATTCAATCACTGCAACTCCATTGATCTCTGCTGTCTTAGCGAGGAGCCGGGCTATGGAAGTTCATGTGTGGCGTGGCGAGAGCAGAGAAAAAAGCAACAAAGTTGTTGAATTTGTGCCAGAAAACAGTACTTTAAGGATTTATAAGCTCGACTTGTCAGGCTCTCAAAGAGTTGCTTGTGCATTGGGGTGGAATTCGACGGTTAGAACACTGGACATGACTGGAATTAGGCTGAAATCGCGGTGGGCAAAGGAGTTTAGAGGTGTTCTTGAACAGAACCGGACCCTCAAACATGTAATCCTATCAAAAACATGCCTTAAAGACAAGGGAGTGGTATATGTGGCAGCTGGGCTTTTCAAAAATCAGAGTCTTCAAACTTTACAGCTTGATGGGAACTGGTTCAGTGGAGTTGGTGTCGAGCATTTGTTGTGCCCGTTGAGCAGGTTTTCAGCAATACAAAATCAGGCGAATGTTACACTTAAATCTGTGGCTTTTGGTGGGGGGAAGACAAAAATCGGCAGAGACGGCCTGGCTGCAATATTGCAAATGTTAGTGACCAATGAGAGCATCATCTGCTTTGGAATCCATGATGATGAGAGCCTAAAATCAGAAGACTTTGTTAGAATTTTCAGGAGCTTGGAGAAGAATACTCATTTAAGACAGTTATCTTTGAAGGGATGTAAAGGTATTCAAGGGGAGTTCCTGTTGGAGACAATAATGGATACTTTGCAGGTTAATCCATGGATTGAGAGTATTGATCTCAGCAGGACGCCATTAGAGAATGGTGGGAAGGCAGATGGGATCTACCAGAAGCTAGGCCAGAACCGAAAAATGGAACCTGAGATGGATTTGCTTGAGGACATGTCATTGATGGTGCCTACAAGTTGCAGGGTCTTCCTTTGTGGACAAGAATTTGCAGGTTAGATCAAACAACTTTCCTAGCTTTACATTTGAATAATCAAAACATTGTAGATAGATTTTGCACTCCAAATGGTAATGATGATGGAGTTTGCAACCACATTAAGTGGGGTACTGTTTCCTCACCTTTTCCACTCCCAATCAATATTGTCCATGAGCTGCAATGATATGAGGGAGGGAAGGAATAAAACAATACCCAATTCAATTTCCATACTATTCCAGATGCTTAGCTGAGAGAAGTGAGTTATTCTGTTCAAATATTCAAACCACTTGCAATGTTACGTACAAACACATTTAGGCTTTAGATTGAATTTTATTATAAAAAACACATCCAGTCCATTTGATAGATAATCACAACGAACATAGTATTTTCTCTTTCTGAATATTAAGTTGAAAATATATCAAGTTTTTTTAACAGTATTAGTGGGTTAGCATGCATCTTGATGTTGGACAAATACACAAAGCAGAACCAACTAGCAAGCTATCCACAAAAAATCAATGATATTGAACATTTTACTATGATAAGATTTTAGCTCATAGTTCCTGAGATACCCAAAATTCTGCACAGCTAGAAAAAAAACTGGAACTATACAAATACAAGAGTAGAAGCTAAAGGGATTCTTTACCTAATAAATGTGTCAATGTTTTTGATGATGCCAAAATAGGGTTTCGGACACCACCGGTCAAGTAATAAATGTAGTAAATGCAATAATTAAAGAAGAGAGAGAAGGGATTATAGTGGTTCGGTCAAGATGACCTACGTCCACTTCATAAAGGCAGAGATTGCCTGTGGTGTTTTACTTCCTCAATGATTATTACAAACTAGAGGAATACAAGCGTCGAAGTGAATAGAGAGATCCATCCTTTTTTTAAGTGCTGGTAGGGCTCCTCGATTTATAGTCCTCCCCTAACAGATGGGGACGACTCTTCAGCAACGTTCGTCCTTGGAGCCCTCGAACTGCCCTCGCGCTGGAGGAGGCAGGTGAGGAACTGCCATCGCGCTGGACGAAGCAGGTGAGGTATTTCTCCGCAGGACCTGGTAGGAGCGGGATTGCTTCCGAAGCAACGTGGCTGCCTTGACTTGGTCTCTTCGTGGGCTTGGACCTGAGCTTCATCCTCATGGGTTGGGTCTTTGGGCCTGACTCATCATTTGCCCCTCAATGCCCCGTGCCCAAATAATTTTTTGAAAGGGGGCATTGATAGATTCAGGTCTCTTCTCCCTCCAAAATATTTTTCCTCTTTTCCGGTTGTAATCCAGGTCTGGGCGAGCATCAGAACCGGAGAAGCCTGGGCGAGCTTCGGAACCGGAGAAGCCTGGGCGCCCAGGGAGAGATGGCCTGGGCGCCCGGGGTACTTGGTCGCCCGGGGTCTGGGCGCCCAGGGAGAGATGGCCTGGGCGTAGAGGAGACTGGCGGGCGCCCCTGCGCTGCTGGGCGAGGAGTCAGTGTGGGTGATGGGCGTCCCTGCGCTGGGCGAGGAGGAGGTGGGCGCCCTGGGCGCCTGAGGAGTGATGGGCGCCCGAGGGAGTGAGTGTCTGGGCGCCCGGGGAGTGAGGGCCTGGGCGCCCGGGGGAGTGATTGTCTGGGCGCCCGGGGAGTAAGGGCCTGGGCGCCCGGGGAAGCCCTGGGGTGGAGAGGCCCTTGGGCGCCCGGGGAATTCCTTGGGGCGTGGAGAGGAGGTCTGGGCGCCCGAGGGAGTTATCCTGGGCGCCTAAGGAGAGATTGGCGCCCGGGGGAGCCTGGGCGCCCGGGGAGTGATGGTTGGGCGCCCGGGGGACTTGGTCGCCCGGGTCTGGGCGCCCAGGGAGAAGGTCTGCGCCCGGGGGAGTTATCCTGGGCGCCCGTGGAGAAAGTCCTGGGCGCCCAGGGGGTTTGTCAGAGCGAGCTTGGGCCTGGGCGCCCGAGGATGATGGGCGCCCAGGACTGAGGAAGGAGTCCCCTGGTCCCGTGGTGGCCATTACGTATTCCTTTTTTTTTTTTTTTCGGGGGCGCTGCCTCCGATCCCCCGCCGGGGGCGCTGCCCCCTGGGCCCCCGCGAGCTGACCGGTCAGCTCGACCCCCGCCGGGGGACACCCCCGGACCCCCTCTGCGTAGCGCATGATATATCCCTTAACATATGTAAATTCCAAGACTCTGCCCCTCGGTAACTTCTGATGGGTCATCCCAGAAGAAGAAATGAGAGAGCTTCTCAAGCTGAGGAGAGGGCTGTGCCAGCTAGGAGAGGGCTGCGCCAGCTGGAAGAACTTCCGAGCCTGATCTTTCCGCGGCCCGCTAGAAGGCGACCAGGCTTGAGACCGAACTCTTAGTAGCCTATGAGAGGGCGGCCAAGGAAGAAGCTGAGCTTGTGAAGGACCTTAAGAGGGCTTCGCTCAGTGAGGCTGAGCTTCTGGAGACCCGTCGCGAGAGGGCTTCGCTCAGTGAGGCTGAGCTTCTGGAGACCCGCGAGAGGGCTCCGCTCAGTGAGGCTGAGCTTCTGGAGACCCGCGAGAGGGCTTCGCTCAGTGAGGCTGAGCTTTTGGAGACCCGCGAGCCCGTGAGAGGGCTTCGCTCAGTGAAGTGAGCTTCTGAAGACCCGCGAGAGGGCTTCGCTCAATGAGGCTAAGCTTCCGAAGACCCGCGAGAGGGTGATGCTCAGAGAGACCGTTGTGGAGACAGTGACTGGGGCGGTACATGAGAGAACTGCTTTCCCAGATATTGCCTCTTTGGCTTCGTGCTGACTGAGGGGCTTGATGATGGTAGTGGCAGCTCTTATGATGTCGATGGTGATGTGCTCCTCGACCCTGGGCGCCATGATGATGGGCGCCCAAGTGAGGTGCTCCTCTACCCTGGGCGCCATGGGGATGGGCGCCCAGGTGAGGTGCTTCTTTACCTTGGGCGCCATGGTGATGGGCGCCCGGTGAGGTGCTTCTCGCCATGGAGCATGCCTCGGGATTGGTACTTCTCGCGGTACTCCACCAAATTGTGCTCCTCATTGCCTTGCCAGCACGAGTTGTAAGCTCTGCTGGTTTTGGGTTACCAGCTGTTGCATGGTCTCCAACATCTGCTGAGGAGTGGGAGCAGGAGCATTCGAAGTAGGATTGATTGGTGGAGGGTTACCCTCGCCCTCTGCTCGTCTTGTCGATGTAGTGGTGATCACCATAATTTTGAAAATAGGATGAGAACTTTTGTTCGTTTCCCACAGACGGCGCCAAACTGATGATGCCAAAATAGGGTTTCGGACACCACCGGTCAAGTAATAAATGTAGTAAATGCAATAATTAAAGAAGAGAGAGAAGGGATTATAGTGGTTCGGTCAAGATGACCTACGTCCACTTCATAAAGGCAGAGATTGCCTGTGGTGTTTTACTTCCTCAATGATTATTACAAACTAGAGGAATACAAGCGTCGAAGTGAATAGAGAGATCCATCCTTTTTTTAAGTGCTGGTAGGGCTCCTCGATTTATAGTCCTCCCCTAACAGATGGGGACGACTCTTCAGCAACGTTCGTCCTTGGAGCCCTCGAACTGCCCTCGCGCTGGAGGAGGCAGGTGAGGAACTGCCATCGCGCTGGACGAAGCAGGTGAGGTATTTCTCCGCAGGACCTGGTAGGAGCGGGATTGCTTCCGAAGCAACGTGGCTGCCTTGACTTGGTCTCTTCGTGGGCTTGGACCTGAGCTTCATCCTCATGGGTTGGGTCTTTGGGCCTGACTCATCATTTGCCCCTCAATGCCCCGTGCCCAAATAATTTTTTGAAAGGGGGCATTGATAGATTCAGGTCTCTTCTCCCTCCAAAATATTTTTCCTCTTTTCCGGTTGTAATCCAGGTCTGGGCGAGCATCAGAACCGGAGAAGCCTGGGCGAGCTTCGGAACCGGAGAAGCCTGGGCGCCCAGGGAGAGATGGCCTGGGCGCCCGGGGTACTTGGTCGCCCGGGGTCTGGGCGCCCAGGGAGAGATGGCCTGGGCGTAGAGGAGACTGGCGGGCGCCCCTGCGCTGCTGGGCGAGGAGTCAGTGTGGGTGATGGGCGTCCCTGCGCTGGGCGAGGAGGAGGTGGGCGCCCTGGGCGCCTGAGGAGTGATGGGCGCCCGAGGGAGTGAGTGTCTGGGCGCCCGGGGAGTGAGGGCCTGGGCGCCCGGGGGAGTGATTGTCTGGGCGCCCGGGGAGTAAGGGCCTGGGCGCCCGGGGAAGCCCTGGGGTGGAGAGGCCCTTGGGCGCCCGGGGAATTCCTTGGGGCGTGGAGAGGAGGTCTGGGCGCCCGAGGGAGTTATCCTGGGCGCCTAAGGAGAGATTGGCGCCCGGGGGAGCCTGGGCGCCCGGGGAGTGATGGCTGGGCGCCCGGGGGACTTGGTCGCCCGGGTCTGGGCGCCCAGGGAGAAGGTCTGCGCCCGGGGGAGTTATCCTGGGCGCCCGTGGAGAAAGTCCTGGGCGCCCAGGGGGTTTGTCAGGGCGAGCTTGGGCCTGGGCGCCCGAGGATGATGGGCGCCCAGGACTGAGGAAGGAGTCCCCTGGTCCCGTGGTGGCCATTACGTATTCCTTTTTTTTTTTTTTTTCGGGGGCGCTGCCTCCGATCCCCCGCCGGGGGCGCTGCCCCCTGGGCCCCCGCGAGCTGACCGGTCAGCTCGACCCCCGCCGGGGGACACCCCCGGACCCCCTCTGCGTAGCGCATGATATATCCCTTAACATATGTAAATTCCAAGACTCTGCCCCTCGGTAACTTCTGATGGGTCATCCCAGAAGAAGAAATGAGAGAGCTTCTCAAGCTGAGGAGAGGGCTGTGCCAGCTAGGAGAGGGCTGCGCCAGCTGGAAGAACTTCCGAGCCTGATCTTTCCGCGGCCCGCTAGAAGGCGACCAGGCTTGAGACCGAACTCTTAGTAGCCTATGAGAGGGCGGCCAAGGAAGAAGCTGAGCTTGTGAAGGACCTTAAGAGGGCTTCGCTCAGTGAGGCTGAGCTTCTGGAGACCCGTCGCGAGAGGGCTTCGCTCAGTGAGGCTGAGCTTCTGGAGACCCGCGAGAGGGCTCCGCTCAGTGAGGCTGAGCTTCTGGAGACCCGCGAGAGGGCTTCGCTCAGTGAGGCTGAGCTTTTGGAGACCCGCGAGCCCGTGAGAGGGCTTCGCTCAGTGAAGTGAGCTTCTGAAGACCCGCGAGAGGGCTTCGCTCAATGAGGCTAAGCTTCCGAAGACCCGCGAGAGGGTGATGCTCAGAGAGACCGTTGTGGAGACAGTGACTGGGGCGGTACATGAGAGAACTGCTTTCCCAGATATTGCCTCTTTGGCTTCGTGCTGACTGAGGGGCTTGATGATGGTAGTGGCAGCTCTTATGATGTCGATGGTGATGTGCTCCTCGACCCTGGGCGCCTTGATGATGGGCGCCCAAGTGAGGTGCTCCTCTACCCTGGGCGCCATGGGGATGGGCGCCCGGGTGAGGTGCTTCTCTACCCTGGGCGCCATGGTGATGGGCGCCCGGTGAGGTGCTTCTCGCCATGGAGCATGCCTCGGGATTGGTACTTCTCGCGGTACTCCACCAAATTGTGCTCCTCATTGCCTTGCCAGCACGAGTTGTAAGCTCTGCTGGTTTTGGGTTACCAGCTGTTGCATGGTCTCCAACATCTGCTGAGGAGTGGGAGCAGGAGCATTCGAAGTAGGATTGATTGGTGGAGGGTTACCCTCGCCCTCTGCTCGTCTTGTCGATGTAGTGGTGATCACCATAATTTTGAAAATAGGATGAGAACTTTTGTTCGTTTCCCACAGACGGCGCCAAACTGATGATGCCAAAATAGGGTTTCGGACACCACCGGTCAAGTAATAAATGTAGTAAATGCAATAATTAAAGAAGAGAGATAAGGGATTATAGTGGTTCGGTCAAGATGACCTACGTCCACTTCATAAAGGCAGAGATTGCCTGTGGTGTTTTACTTCCTCAATGATTATTACAAACTAGAGGAATACAAGCGTCGAAGTGAATAGAGAGATCCATCCTTTTTTTAAGTGCTGGTAGGGCTCCTCGATTTATAGTCCTCCCCTAACAGATGGGGACGACTCTTCAGCAACGTTCGTCCTTGGAGCCCTCGAACTGCCCTCGCGCTAGAGGCGGCAGGTGAGGAACTGCCATCGCGCTGGACGAAGCAGGTGAGGTATTTCTCCGCAGGACCTGGTAGGAGCGGGATTGCTTCCGAAGCAACGTGGCTGCCTTGACTTGGTCTCTTCGTGGGCTTGGACCTGAGCTTCATCCTCATGGGTTGGGTCTTTGGCCTGACTCATCATTTGCCCCTCAATGCCCCGTGCCCAAATAATTTTTTGAAAGGGGGCATTGATAGATTCAGGTCTCTTCTCCCTCCAAAATATTTTTCCTCTTTTCCGGTTGTAATCCAGGTCTGGGTGAGCATCAGAACCGGAGAAGCCTGGGCGAGCTTCGGAACCGGAGAAGCCTGGGCGCCCAGGGAGAGATGGCCTGGGCGCCCGGGGTCTTGGTCGCCCGGGGTCTGGGCGCCCAGGGAGAGATGGCCTGGGCGTAGAGGAGACTGGCGGGCGCCCCTGCGCTACTGGGCGAGGAGTCAGTGTGGGTGATGGGCGTCCCTGCGCTGGGCGAGGAGGAGGTGGGCGCCCTGGGCGCCTGAGGAGTGATGGGCGCCCGAGGGAGTGAGTGTCTGGGCGCCCGGGGAGTGAGGGCCTGGGCGCCCGGGGGAGTGATTGTCTGGGCGCCCGGGGAGTAAGGGCCTGGGCGCCCGGGGAAGCCCTGGGGTGGAGAGGCCCTTGGGCGCCCGGGGAATTCCTTGGGGCGTGGAGAGGAGGTCTGGGCGCCCGAGGGAGTTATCCTGGGCGCCTAAGGAGAGATTGGCGCCCGGGGGAGCCTGGGCGACCGAGGAGTGATGGCTGGGCGCCCGGGGGACTTGGTCGCCCGGGTCTGGGCGCCCAGGGAGAAGGTCTGCGCCCGGGGGAGTTATCCTGGGCGCCCGTGGAGAAAGTCCTGGGCGCCCAGGGGGTTTGTCAGGGCGAGGAGTCAGTGTGGGTGATGGGCGTCCCTGCGCTGGGCGAGGAGGAGGTGGGCGCCCTGGGCGCCTGAGGAGTGATGGGCGCCCGGGGAGTGAGGGCCTGGGCGCCCGGGGGAGTGATTGTCTGGGCGCCCGGGGAGTGAGGGCCTGGGCGCCCGGGGAAGCCCTGGGGTGGAGAGGCCCTTGGGCGCCCAGGGGGAGTCTGGGCGCCCGGGGAATTCCTTGGGGCGTGGAGAGGAGGTCTGAGCGCCCGAGGGAGTTATCCTGGGCGCCTAAGGAGAGATTGGCGCCCGGGGGAGCCTGGGCGCTCGGGGAGTGATGGTTGGGCGCCCGGGGGACTTGGTCGCCCGGGTCTGGGTGCCCAGGGAGAAGGTCTGCGCCCGGGGGAGTTATCCTGGGCGCCCGTGGAGAAAGTCCTGGGTGCCCAGGGGGTTTGTCAGGGCGAGCTTGGGCCTGGGCGCCCGAGGATGATGGGCGCCCAGGACTGAGGAAGGAGTCCCCTGGTCCCGTGGTGGCCATTACGTATTCCTTTTTTTTTTTTTTCGGGGGCGCTGCCTCCGATCCCCCGCCGGGGGCGCTGCCCCCTGGGCCCCCGCGAGCTGACCGGTCAGCTCGACCCCCGCCGGGGGACACCCCCGGACCCCCTCTGCGTAGCGCACGATATATCCCTTAACATATGTAAATTTCAAGACTCTGCCCCTCGGTAACTTCTGATGGGTCATCCCAGAAGAAGAAATGAGAGAGCTTCTCAAGCTGAGGAGAGGGCTGTGCCAGCTAGGAGAGGGTTGCGCCAGCTGGAAGAACTTCCGAGCCTGATCTTTCCGCAGCCCGCTAGAAGGCGACCAGGCTTGAGACCGAACTCTTAGTAGCCTATGAGAGGGCGGCCAAGGAAGAAGCTGAGCTTGTGAAGGACCTTAAGAGGGCTTCGCTCAGTGAGGCTGAGCTTCTGGAGACCCGTCGCGAGAGGGCTTCGCTCAGTGAGGCTGAGCTTCTGGAGACCCGCGAGAGGGCTCCGCTCAGTGAGGCTGAGCTTCTGGAGACCCGCGAGAGGGCTTCGCTCAGTGAGGCTGAGCTTCTGGAGACCCGCGAGAGGGCTCACTGAGCTTCTGAAGACCGTGAGAGGGCTTCGCTCAGGGAAGTGAGCTTCTGAAGACCCGCGAGAGGGCTTCGCTCAATGAGGCTGAGCTTCCGAAGACCCGCGAGAGGGTGATGCTCAGAGAGACCGTTGTGGAGACAGTGACTGGGGCGGTACATGAGAGAACTGCTTTCCCAGATATTGCCTCTTTGGCTTCGTGCTGACTGAGGGGCTTGATGATGGTAGTGGCAGCTCTTATGATGTCGATGGTGATGTGCTCCTCGACCCTGGGCGCCTTGATGATGGGCGCCCAAGTGAGGTGCTCCTCTACCCTGGGCGCCATGGGGATGAGCGCCCAGGTGAGGTGCTTCTCTACCCTGGGCGCCATGGTGATGGGCGCCCGGTGAGGTGCTTCTCGCCATGGAGCATGCCTCGGGATTGGTACTTCTCGCGGTACTCCACCAAATTGTGCTCCTCCTTGCCTTGCCAGCACGAGTTGTAAGATCTGCTGGTTTTGGGTTACCAGCTGTTGCATGGTCTCCAACATCTGCTGAGGAGTGGGAGCAGGAGCATTCGGGGTAGGATTGATTGGTGGAGGGTTACCCTCGCCCTCTGCTCGTCTTGTCGATGTAGTGGTGATCACCATAATTTTGAAAATAGGATGAGAACTTTTGTTCGTTTCCCACAGACGGCGCCAAACTGATGATGCCAAAATAGGGTTTCGGACACCACCGGTCAAGTAATAAATGTAGTAAATGCAATAATTAAAGAAGAGAGAGAAGGGATTATAGTGGTTCGGTCAAGATGACCTACGTCCACTTCATAAAGGCAGAGATTGCCTGTGGTGTTTTACTTCCTCAATGATTATTACAAACTAGAGGAATACAAGCGTCGAAGTGAATAGAGAGATCCATCCTTTTTTTAAGTGCTGGTAGGGCTCCTCGATTTATAGTCCTCCCCTAACAGATGGGGACGACTCTTCAGCAACGTTCGTCCTTGGAGCCCTCGAACTGCCCCCGCGCTGGAGGAGGCAGGTGAGGAATTGCCATCGCGCTGGACGAAGCAGGTGAGGTATTTCTCCGCAGGACCTGGTAGGAGCGAGATTGCTTCCAAAGCAACGTGGCTGCCTTGACTTGGTCTCTTCGTGGGCTTGGACCTGAGCTTCATCCTCATGGGTTGGGTCTTTGGGCCTGACTCATCAGTTTTCATCTAATAATGGAATATCATTGTCATCACAAATGTTTTTGTTTGTACCAGAACTTGTTTTAACTATTCAATTAGGCTCATTTGGAAGAATCCCAAGACACGGCACATCGAATACTAAAATTATCTTTCAGCAAGTGTTTAAACCAGCCAAATGGAATCACAAAGGATGGGACATAAGTTCCTGCTTTTCCACCCCAAACCCATTCATGTAAGGTTGGCCATCAACTCAAAAAGAGGTTAGATATAAATTTGGGTGGACTATGATACCTGGATACTAGCAGATGCCCAGTATCACAGTATCCACTATCCACAACGCATGATACGAATTTCGGTACTGAATACCCTACAGTTCAGAGATAATTATGTGATGTTGCTTCTCTTCATCTTATTGTAATGAGCTAACTATTTCTTAGAATTATATTAATTTGCTTCTTTTTTCTGAGATTTTAACATTAAGTATTCCAAAGGAATTACAAAGCAACACTTGCACTAAATTACGAGTAATTGTACCTTGTTTTGGGGCGGGGGTTTGGTTTTGGGGGCACAATGATGATGTTCTAGCATTATTCAAATTCATCCCTGATATCAGAGATTCAATCATATCCTACTCCTGTACTGTGTCTGTATTTGTATCCATATTTGGGTACCAAAGTGGAGAATTATCGGTAAAATCAATAATAATTTGGGCCAGAAACGCTAAATGGGCAACTATTTTCTATCCATTTTACAAAAATATTTCACAACATCCAACTGATCCCAGATAGATGATTAAGGCTTTCAATGATGATGATATTGATCCAAATGCACTGTGAAATAACTAAATGACATGATTATGATTTTCTTTGTGGTTTGTTGTTTTTCTCCATGTTGTTCGTTATTATTTTTTATTTTGTGTTTCTCTTTGGTATAATGTTCTTATAGTACCTTATGCTCCTTTCTTCTGTTGGGGCCTTTTGTATTCTTCTGTGTTCTTTTAGTACAATGCATCTTTACTAATAAAAAAATGATTATGATTTTCCTGAGTTGTGGGACTTAATGAACTAACAGTCTCTCTCTTTCTACCTATATTGATGCCTGTTTACAGGTAAAACCACGCTTTGTAACTCCATAACACAGAACTTTTCCTCTTCAAAGCTACCATACATCGATCAGATCAGGACACTTGTAAATCCAGTTGAGCAAGCTGTGAGAACAGTTGGGATCCAGATTAAGACATTCCAAGATAACGACACAAAAATCTCAATCTGGGATCTTGCCGGTCAGCATGAGTTCTATGCCTTCCATGATCTCATGTTTCCAGGCCATGGGAGCCCTTCATTCTTCCTGTTAATCTCCAGCCTGTTCAGAAAGCCAGACAACAGAGAACAAAAAAGCCCATCGGAAGTCGAAGAAGACCTCATGTACTGGCTTCGCTTCATAGTCTCGAACTCAAGACGAGCACCATCGCAGTCAATGCTCCCAAACATCACAGTAGTCCTTACCCACATTGATAAAACCACTCAATCATCAGAGAACTTGCAGCTAACTGTCAATTTGATCCAAAAGCTGAGGGAGAAGTTCAATGGTTTTGTAGAATTCTATCCAACTGTTTTCACTGTTGATGCAAGATCATCTAGTTCAGTAAGCAAACTTACTCATCACGTTCGAAAGACAAGTAAAACAGTTCTCCAACGAGTTCCACGGATTTATAGTATGATCAATGATCTGATAAGAATCCTATCAGACTGGAGGTCTGAAAACTATAACAGGCCTGCATTGAAATGGAAGGAGTTCAGTGAGTTGTGCCAAACAAAGGTCCCGGTCTTGAGAATCCGATCTCGACACGATAATATTGAGAAGGTTGAAATGAGGAGACGGGCAGCTGCCAATGCATTGCATCACATAGGTGAGGTGATTTTCTTTGAAGATCTCGGATATCTGATCTTGGATTGTGAGTGGTTTTGTGGAGAAGTGCTTGGACGACTGATAAGATTAGATGTTACCAAGCAGAATTCAGCAGAGAATGGATTCTTGAGTAGGAAAGAACTTGAAAAGATTCTCAGAGGGAGTCTACAGAGTCGGATTCCAGGAATGGGTCCTAAAGTTTTTGAGAATTTAGAGGTGGGCGATCTCGTGCAGATGATGCTTAAACTGGAGCTGTGTTATGAGCAAGACCCTGCGGATCCAAATTCTCTACTTCTGATTCCAGCTATTCTTATAGAAGGAAGAGGAAGACCGCAAAAATGGCAGTTGAGCACTCCAGACTGTGAATACGTTGGACGTCATCTTGAATGTGATGATTCAAGCCACATGTTCCTCACACCAGGCTTCTTTCCCAGGTTACAGGTATTTAAGATAAATATTGTTTGATTATTTACTTCTTCCAAGTTTGTTTAACATGCATACAGGTATGGGAATTGAATTTGAACATTGAAATGGGATGGTTGCATTGGATAATGAACTTTACTTGAAGAGTGAATATCTTGGCAGAAAAGATTGATATTCATTTTCTTAACATGTTTGGTTTAGTGTGGGTAAAAGAGAGAAAAAAAAAAACCACAGTAGATGGGATAATATTCCCCCTTTCATCCCCCCAAAATCATTATCAGCAGGAATCAACAAAATCTATTAAGAAAGGAAAACAGAAATATCACACCACCAAATGCAATTTTTTTATTGTTTCAGCAGCAATCTTGGTAATGTTTGATATTTCAAAATATATAAGACATTGTAGGATGCTCCAACTAACAAGACACTCAAAATAATAGAAAAGGAAGTAATTTTTCTCCTAAGAATTGTGTATCGACCATTGTGGTTGATCCCCCTATATGTATTCCTTTCCTTTCCTTGACTACAAGATAATACAGCTATAGATCATTGATGATTCATACAACTCAAAAGGCCCAACAGAGCTAACCCAAATAATTAGGCCCAATTACATTAAAACCAAGTTACCAACTAGCTTCAGGGATCTCCTTTAAGGCTGCCAAGTCTGAATCTAACTTGGTTCACTCTGTACCTCAATTAAAGTCTAAACTTTATAATCGAAATTGTAAGCTAGGTTTAGGTTAGTCTAAGATGATCATGCTCATGAATGTCAATCACAACTTGATACAATCATAAATCACAATACCATAAAATGAGACTTTGGTTTGATACGGATACTTTTTTTATTTATTGATTTTTTTGCTACATGGAGTACTTGAACACCCGCACCCCTCACATACACACCCATGTCCCTAACCAGCTGAGCTAAATATAGCTATATTTTCATTTCCTGCAATTGATTTTACATCTCAAGCCAATAAATTTAAATGTTCATTTCCCGAAATGTTATTACACCAAGACAATGAACCATATGGGGAAGAAAGGAATGCATGCAAGTACATTTAATAACTAAATATAACTACACTCTCCTAGCGACTGCACTGCTATTCTGAAAATACATGTAGTTATGGTTATATCCTTCACAAAGCTTGGTAATTATCATGCAAGGTTAATGACATTCCCAAAGTATCATGGTTATTTTGTTGAATTTCTGAAAATTGTTTTCAACTATTGATCGGGAATTAGATTAACCCGACTATGAGTACAGGGACTGTCAACCTGGGTTACACAATTGGTACATGGCAGTATGTACACTTGAAATTTGTTTCAGACATGGAGGTGGAACGTCCACCCATTTTTAAGTGCCCAGGTAACATTCAAAGGAATAAGTAAGAGATACATCATACAACTCAGTGCTTTTAAATGTATGGGACATAGATAATACACATATGAAGATACTAAACCTATACAGCCCTTACAGTTTTTTTTTTTTTTTTTTTTTGCTTGGAGCCCTTACAGTCTATTTCTAGTCCATCCATAGTATGAGAATGATCTTCTTAATCAGGAAGAGTTTTATCCATCAATAGGATGACCATGATTTTGCAGATAATTCCTTGTGAACACCCTGGAACAGTATTTCATATTTTTGTAAAGCAAATCTATGTAATGACATTACCGAGTGCCAACAAGTTGCTAATGCAGTTGTTTGCAAATCCAGGTGCATCTCCACAACAAAATCCTTGGATCAAAGAACCCACATGCTGCAACCTACTATCTAGAGAAATATCTCATCTCCATAACCATCAATGGAATCCATGTCAGAGTAGAGCTTGGCGGGCAATTGGGCTACTACATTGATGTTCTTGCATGCTCTACCAAGAACACAACTGAAATGCTGAGACTCTTCCATCAGCTCATAATCCCAACAATCCAAGGCCTCTGCCATGGGGTCACCTTGATCGAACACATCCTCCGGCCAGAATGTGTAAAAAATCTAATGCCACCCCGATATCGGAAGACCCAATTCGTGCCACTGCAGCAATTGAAACAAGCACTGCTCACTGTTCCAGCAGAAGGCATGTATGACTACCAGCACACATGGACTTCAGTATCAGATGGAAGTAGAATCATCTTACTCTCTGGGTTTGATTATGCCAGAAACCTCCTCTCTGAAGATGATTTCCGGGAAGTCCTCCATAGAAGGTATCATGATCTCTACAACCTCGCGGTGGAACTAGCAGTTCCAATGGAAAACACACAAAACCCACCACCAGTAACTGAAAATGAGACTGACAGCACGGTCGAAGCGACCATGTCTGGCATTGCCAAAGGTGTGGAAGCAGTTCTTCAGAGGCTCAAGATCATTGAACAGGAGATCAGGGACTTAAAGCAGGAAATTCAAGGCCTAAGATACTACGAGCATAGACTACTAATCGAACTACACCGCAAAGTGAACTATCTGGTAAACTACACTGCTCACTTGGAAGAGAAGAAAGTACCCCACATGTTTTACTTTGTCCAAACAGAGAACTACTCGAGAAAACTTGTTACAAACATGATTTCAGGCATGACAGCACTCAGATTGCATATGTTATGCGAATTCCGGAGAGAGATGCATGTTGTCCAAGATCAGCAGGGGTGTGAACTGATGAAAGTAGACAACCAAGCAGTTAAGTGTCTGGCACCTTACATGGGCAAGTTCATGAAACTACTGACATTTGCTCTGAAGATTGGTGCCCATATGGTGGCAGGAATGGGAGAGATGATACCTGACTTGAGCAGGGAAGTTGCCCATCTCTTGGATTCCTCTGCTTTTTATGGGGGAGCAGCAATAGCAGCTGGGGCAGTTGGGGTTGCTGCAGCTGGGCAGATGGGTGGGAGCAGAAACAGAAGCCTTGGATACCCAGGTGGGGAGAGTTCCAGGAATGTTCAGCAAGATATGAAAGCTGCTCAGCAATGGCTTGTGGATTTCTTGAAGGATAGGAAGTGCTCAAGTGGGAGAGAGATTTCAGAGAAATTTGGGCTGTGGAGGGTGAGGTACAGGGATGATGGGCAGATTGCTTGGGTCTGCAGATGGCATAGAGAAGTAAGAGCAAATGAAATAATGGAAGTTCCCATCTGAAGCAGCAGTCTTTGAGTATTTGTGGTTTTTTTTTTTTACACAGTCCAAGAACTTATAAAGGAATAAGGTAATGTTAGCAAAATGCCTCGGTTGATTTCATCTCTAAAAACTTGAAACTAGTTGTAGAAACTTAAGCCGGATGGTGATGAGGTTTCATTGGAGTATTGGACTTTGAGACTTTACTGGTAGAGTGAAGTGCGGTGAAGTCTCAAATCAAGAGAGAACAAAACATGAGGGGTCTAATTATAATGCGATGTATTTTTATCTTTAATGGTTTGATTGAAAATCTTTTAGACTTTCTATATAAATAGCAGATGACTTTTTGTCATTTAGTGTCTACACATTTGCATTATTAGTTTAAAGCATCATTTTTTCCCCTTTATATAGCATATAAATATTTTTTCTTTGGAAAGGTAAGTACTCACACATCCACATATATGCACTTAACCAAGTCCCTCACCATCATCATTGATACAGTCAAGGATTGATCTGGATTGTTTTGTAGAAGAAAGGTGAAGAGAGGTGCCTCACCAACTCATTTACCAGTGGATTGGCATGTGGTTTCATCCAGGGATACTGTTTGTGGTTCGGATAATTTGGATGCAATGCAGTAAAAAATAAAATTAATAAAAGAATTTATAAGTGTTGGCATGTGGGCCGTAGTTTGTGGCCATTAGATCTTCAATGGCTCAGATTTATTACAAAGTTAATTAATGGGTTTAGCCGGACCCTTGCTAAAACTGATCCATTGCCATTGCTAAGTTTTATGGATGTCAAAATTTGTGGGATTTGATTGAATGATCTACCAATTTAAACCAATGTCGAATTAAGGTAGTGCCAAGGGCTGAGATTGATGGCAAGTTATGCTAGGTATGCATCATCATATGGCAGGTCCTAGGGGTTCAAATTGTTTGGAGCCATTTACATATGTAAATAATGCAAATGTGTGACATTTATCTATGGTCATGTTCATTTATGTTAATTCACATATTACATGCGTAAAATGAGGTGTGAAAATGAATGTAAATAGGCTTGTCAATCCGGTCATTGAAGTCTGTTCAAAAAGTCAACCCAATCCAATCATCTTATCATCTTCTTAACCATCTACATTCCACGGATCTAATCTTTCACCCCTCCTTTCCTGGTTGTCTTACATTTAAATGGGCCCTATAAATTTTGCTCACATACAATATAGCTCACCATACCATTTCTTGACATATTCATCTATGTCCCTACATATTATAATTGGAAGAGGGAGAGAGGACTTTTTTTTTTCTTCCAAAAGAAAAATCATAAATTAAATGTCCTAGGTGGACTACACAGTTATATTGCAACTAATTATGTAATTGAGAAAATTAATTTGTTTTACTAAACAATAAATTTTAGAAAAACAATCTATTAAAATATTGAATAAAATAATCAAAAGATGAAGTTTTAAACTAAGGAAGAAGAACAAAAAAAGTTAGAAGAAGTGAGATAAGTTAAAGGGTATGTTTAGTTGAACTTTTGAAGTGGTTTTAAAAGATCCAAAAGCCATTCAAAGTTAGTTTGCCTAATTTCTTTAATTGTGTTAGACCATTATCATCAAGCCTTTTCTCAAACTATGGTGAGTGGGCTACATAAATTTTAGTTTTCATTATTATCCATCCTAAACTAAATCCTCAAAATCGAGTTAGATCTAATCATCTACCATGTCTTTATCTACATCTTAACATCTCGTTGTTGAGGTCCTACTAAACTATGAAGTAAAATCACCCTTATTGATACTACCTGGTAAAAATACTCGTTGTTGGAGATCATTTGACCATGAATTCCAATGTAGCAATTTCATCCTTTGATCTTTAGATATGCTTCCTCGCTAAGGAGCTCTCTCAGGGCATTCCATGTTTGGCAAACATCCATGGAGCTGTGGATTTACATATGCTACATCCAATTGTTACAAATTTGTCTCAAATTTCTCACAATCCATAGTGAATCAAGCCCTAAAATTTGAGCCCCTTGCCATTTTTAGCTTTCTATAGATGAAGGACGGTTCGGATTTTCATTATAGGTTCTACATAAATTAAAATATCATTTTTTAAGGTGTGATCTTTTTTAAAATATCTCAAAATATATAAGGAATCAATGGCTAGAGATTGACTTAAATTAGCGGATTTGAGCCTTCTAAACATGATTAACGGTTCAATTTGTGACTGTGAGACCTGTAAAGTAGGGTTCTAGAGTGAAAATTGGTAACCTCTAATTTACTACTCGTGGCGTGTCCATTTGCAAGTTAGTGATCTTTTTGCACTGTGGATGATCATCCGTCGTTGAATTTTTTCCATTTTTCACGATCCCAGATGAATCGTGTTGCCAAATTTGACTCCATAGTAATTTTAGGCATGCTGAAGGGACTGAATGATTTGGATTTTGCAAAAGGAGCCCACAAAAATTCAGAAATCATGATCCAATAGTCCAAACTTTTTTTTTATTACAAATATCTCAAAATATAAGAGTAATCAATGATAAAGATTTGACTCAATAGCCGTTTTTTACCTTATAAATATGATGAATGTTTTGGATTTTAATTGTGGGGCCCATAAAGTAGGATTTCACACCAAAAATCGATAATCCGTGCGTTATCGCCCAAAGTACTGCTCATCCGCAAATCTTTTAGCACTTGGATTTGTGAAATTGATGTGGGAGTTCGATATGGGTTATCTGTGCTTTTGAGGAGTTTTTCGTTTTTGTAGCATTCCTCTTATACAGTGTGGATGCTTTCCAAGCATGAGTTTTCTTCCTTTTTCTTGAGTAAAATTACCAAAGAATCCTTGGAATGGATAGTTGCCAAATGTGCCATAAAACTCTTTCCAAAAACATTTATACATATTTTGTATTTATTCATCATTTTTTAACTACTTAAAATCAAGGGAAAAATTAAAAAAAATGTACAAGACTTTTGGCCCTTTTTCAAAAAAGTACATGAAGATTTAAATATTTAAAAAAATATAAAAAATTTTCACAATTCTTTCAACCAAATCCTCTCCATAAAAAACTTATAAGAAATGGGAAAAAAGCACCCTTAGGGCATGTTTGTTTGCTAGAATTAAGGACACGTTTGGCAACGATCCATGAAGAGGAATCCTTATAGGTTTTACTTGATATCGTGGAAAGCCCACGTTTGGTTTAGGCTATATATACAATGGTTAAGCGCGTCTTCCCTTTCAAATATTCAGTAAATCGGAACTCCTCCCATCCGATTCTGTGATTCCGTGCGCTCCATGAAAGTGGATGAACAGAGCTTTTTGACGTTAATGTATAGGTAGCCATTTTGTCTTTGGAAACCTATCTTACGGTCCTATAATCATGTTCAGAACTGTTAATCATGTTTAGAAGGTTAAAAAAGGCTAGGATATCAAATACCAGCCGTTGATTCATCATATATTTTGAGAAGTTCGGACCATTGGATCATGATTTTTGGACTTCTATGGGGCCCTCTTCAAAATTAGAACCGTTCAGTCTCTTCGTAAGGCTTAAAACGGCTTTGGGGGTCAAATTTTGCACCATGATTCATCATTGATCAGGAGAAAAGTTGAAAAATAAATCTCAGCTATAGAAAATACTGTAACTATCTAAACAGGCAGAACCCAGTAACTAGCGTGTTATCCGTTTTGCTTTGGAACTTCACTTTTTGGGCCCCACAAGTAAGATCTAAACCATTAATCATGAATAGTGGGTCCCAAACGGCTATTATGTCAAAGTTCAGCTGTTGATCCATCATGAATTTTCAGATATTTGTGAGTAAGTCCATATTTTAAATATTAATTTATATTATTGTGGGCCCAATTTACAAGATATGAACCATTCAAATTCTCTAGAGAACTGAGGGAAGACTATGGGGTGAAAGATCAGCTCTTGCTTCATCATGGATTTTGAGAAAAATGGAAAAAAATATATATAACCATTGGATCACATATCCATAGATTGCAGGAATCCTTGCTTTTTACCAATCATGCAACACTCTTTAAAATTCCTCTTCGTGGATACAATAGATCCCAGAGAACGAAGGAATCATCTAAATCAATGATTCTTGTTTGTTTACCTAACATGCCCTAAAAGCCTATTTCTTGTCTGGAATTCAAGGAATTCTTGTTTGAGAAATTTTTAAATTCCTAAGAGTGAAAATCCTGGATGCTCCCACCAAAATGTAAAGTTGGTGGAATTCCTAAATTCCCAAAAGTTATTTGGGACCTTTCATGTGGCTCGAATTTTGAGATGCTTGGCAAGAAATATGGGATTTTGAAAATGCTAGGGAACATGATGTCACATCATGTAAAAAAACTCATAACATCTAAAATTTATGTCAGGAATTCTAATAAACAAACAGGCCTATAAAGGAATTCCTAGACAGAGTGGAATTCTTGGATGCTCCATTGTACTTGAGCATCCAAAAATTCCACAAAAAAACAATGAGGGTGGAAATTTTAAATTCTCAAAGGTCATTTGAAACCTTTCATGTGGCTGAATTTTGCAAATGCTAGAGGACATAATGTCACATCATATCAAAAAAAAATCCTAACATGTGGGTTTCTCATTAGAAATTCTAAGAAAGAAACAGGCCCTAAGATAAATGATCAAGTTCAACCCAAATGACTTGGTAGGGTCTACTTCAACTACCTTTATGCAAAGATGGTTAAAAAAAATTGGATTCCAAATGGCTAGCTTCAAAACCATATAGTAAAGGAAGGATATTTTTTTAATTTTTTTAATTTTTTTTTTATCAAAAGCACTTGATTAAAATAATTGTGTAAAACTTTCATGAGGATTTAACCGGAAAAAACACTTAATCCGATCGTGTTACGCAATCAAACACTTTAGCATGTGTGGCACTAATTAGAGCAATTGGGCCCGATTTTCAAATTTTTTTACCAAAAGAGCACATCGTCGGCGCCGACCTTATTTACACTGAATAAGGTCGGCGCCGACCTTATTTACACTTGAATAAGGTCGGCGATGACGTTGTCCGCGACTTATATTAGGGCTAAAATCCCTGTTTTTGCTCATTCTTCTCCTCTCTTCCACCATTGCATTAAGACTGACCTTGGACGAGGTCGAAGAGCGGTTGCTTCCATTTTTCCATAACCACCAGCCTCATAACTGAATTCCTCAACTGCTTCTCATAATCCCATTATTTTTTCAATCGACTGTGATTGAAATCGATGCTCCAGAGGTTTGGATCTCCTTCCTTTTTTGAATCTTTGTCAATTTTTTTTGTATTTTCACTTCCTTTTATTTTTCCGCCTTCCTGCATATCTATATTACTAAAGGGATGTATACACTTTCTAGAGGAGGACACTTGGCATATCTTGGAGATGGACACGTGGCAGCAGCCAGCCTAAAATGGTATTCTGCTAATCTCTCATTTTCCATCTAAAATTTCTCCATCTCTCCCTCCCTAAAATCTCTCCTTCTCCATGCTAATGCAATCCCTAAAATCTCTCATTCTCCATCTAAAATTTCACTTCCAAGACAACCACACAAAATGGGGAAGAGGAAAATCCCAAATTGTAAAGGGTTGAAATATAATCCTTAATTCCGTAGAAGAAATCTGTGCTCTCTGTGGGGCCCACTTGGGGCCTACATCACTGTCAAAGTTGGGACCCACTGATCATCCTAACCAATTCAACAGGAACCCACAAACTTTAATGGCTTAAAAAAAAAGAAGAAACAAATAGAGTGGTCGATTGTGGGCTCAATTGGTCAGAATGGGTGCAAACCTACATGGATCCATTGTGATTCAGGGGAGATCTCTGTTTTTTATCCATTTGGATATCATCTACACATCTAGCAAGACATTTCTGTTACACCCTCGTGATTTGATTAAAATTATTTTATCAATCAATTCATGGGTCTCGGCCCACATCATTTGATTTTATGGACGGTTAGAATAAAGATGGTGGACCCCATTCATCTGGGTCCCACTTAAAAATATTTGGTCAATTTTTTAGGTCTACGATCATTTGATCCTTTGATCTTTTTAAATCAATTCATGGGTTCCATCCCGCATAATATGCTTTTTTGGACGGTTAGAATAGAGATGGTGGACCCCATTCATCTGGGGGGTTCCACTTAAATATGTTAGGTTTGGTCAATTTGTGAGGTCTATGATCATTTGATCCTTTGACCTTTATCAAGCAATTCATGGGTCCATCCCGCATCATATTATTTCATGGATGGTTAGAATATAGATGGTGGACTCCATTCATCTTTGGGGTCCCACTTAAATAAATTAGGTTTGGTCAATTTATGAGGTCTATGATCATTTGATCTTTTTCAATCAATTCATGGGTCCCGGCCCACATCATATGATTTTATGGACGGTTAGAATAGAGATGGTGGACCCCATTTATCTGGGTCTCACTTAAACATATTTGATCAATTTGTTAGGTCTAAGATTATTTGATCCTTTGATCTTTTTAAATAAATTCATGGGTCATATCCCGCATAATATGGTTTTATGGACGGTTATAATAAAGATGGTGGACCCCATTCATCTTAGGGGTCCCACTTAAATAGGTTATGTTGGGTCAATTTGTGAGGTCTATGATCATTTAATCCTTTGATCTTTATCAAGCAATTCATGGGTCCCAACCCGCATCAAATTATTTCATGGACAGTTAGAATATAGATGGTGGACCCCATTCATCTTGGGGTTCCCACTTAAATAGGTTAGGTTTGGTCAATTTGAGAGGTCTATGATCATTTGATCATTTGATCTTTATCAATCAATTCATGGGTCCCGGCCCGCATCATTTGATTTTATGGACGGTTAGAATAAAGATGGCGGACCCCATTCATCTGGGTCCCACTTAAAAATATTTGGTCAATTTGTTGGGTCTACGATTATTTGATCATTTGATATTTTTAAATCAATTCATGGGTCTCATCTCGCATAATATGATTTTATGGACGGTTAGAATATAGATGGTGGACCCCATTCATCTGGGGTCCCACTTAAATAGGTCAGGTTTGGTCAATTTGGGAGGTCTATGATCATTTGATCTTTATCAATAAATTCATGGGTCCCGGCCCGCATCATTTGATTTTATGGACAGTTAGAATAAAGATGGTGGACCCCATTCATCTGGGTCCCACTTAAAAATATATGGTCAATTTGTTAGGTCTACGATCATTTGATCTTTCTTAATCAATTCATGGGTCCCATCCCGCATATTATGGTTTTATGGTCGACGGTTAGAATAGAAATGGTGGACTCCATTCATCTGGGGGGTTCCACTTAAATAGGTTAGGTTTGGTCAATTTGTGAGGTTTATAATCATTTGATCTTTATCAAGCAATTCATAGGTCCCAGCCCGCATCATATGTTTTTATGGACGGTTAGAATATAGATGGCGGACCCCATTCATCTTGGGGGTCCCACTTAAATAGGCTAGGTTTGGTCAATTTGAGAGGTCTATGATCATTTGATCATTTGATCTTTATCAATCAATTAATGGGTCCCGGCCCGCTTCATTTGATTCTATGGACGATTAGAATAAAGATGGTGGACCTCATTCATCTGGGTCCCACTTGAATATATTAGGTCAATTTATTAGGTCTACGATCATTTGATCATTTGATCTTTTTAAATCAATTCATGGGTCCCATCTCGCATAATATGGTTTTATGGATGGTTAGAATATAGATGGTGGACCCATTCATCTTGGGGGTAGGTTAGGTTTGGTCAATTTGAGAGGTCTATGATCATTTGATCATTTGATATTTATCAATCAATTAATGGGTCCCAGCCTGCATCATATAATTTTATAAATGGTTAGAATAGAGATGATGGACCCCATTCATCTTGGTCCCACTTAAATATATTAGGTCAATTTTTTAGGTCTATGATCATTTGATCTTTGTTAATCAATTCATGCCTCACCTAAAGAATAAAATTTTTGGAAAAAAAAAAGATCAAATTAGCAACAAAAAAAAGGACTTACAAGTTTACTAATTAATAAATTTATTAAAAATAATTCATATCAGTCTGTGCATTTGGTGGTTTCGTGGTTATCCACGGGGTTTTGCTAGTGATATCTAAGTACATGGTTTGTTATCTTCAACTTTGTATTCGATTTGTACATTTGTTGTTTCCATTGATTAAGGTTTATAGATTTCAAATTTGGGGTATTTTCAGTTGAGAATGATGATTGATGATTGGGTTTTGTTTTAGCACTACCAGAAAGGTTTGAGTGAGTTATTTTTGTTTTCAAAACTTGAGGATGTTGTATGCGGTCAAATGGCAGTGGTTGTTCATTCGTTCCTTTTTGTGTTTCTTTCATTTTGACAATGTGAATGGGTTGTTCATTGTGTTTATTGAATTTGATTTTACGAACTTGAAGGGGGTAGTAGTACTCTTCCAATTGTTGTTGTACAATGGCCAACCAAGTTTGGCAAAAAGGCTATGCGTATATATATATATATATATTCTTCCCTGGCTTCTATGTTGAATGTGACTGATCATCTTTCAATCTCATGTCTCATCTGTTTTATGTCCACCAAGAGCAAAAGGCATCTAGCTTGATCCATAGTTTATAATCAGTAACTCTCACCTTTGCAGTAGTATCTTTCATTGCTAAAGCTGTCAAAATGACTACTATATTGTCTGCACACTCCCAAACAAGTATAGCAAAAGTGCTTACATTTATGCACAAATTTACTCTATGAACTTAAATAATCAACACTGCACCACTAAGGCTTGTTTCAGAAGGAGATCATTAATGAACTACGTTGTTAGTTCTTTGGACAACCAATTCAATCATTTTATACTTAGCTAAGCCTCTAAGAATTATTCCACATAGGATGCATTTGGATGTGCCCAAAGTAATATTCATGCTTGCCTTGATAACATTCAATGCTATCATGTCTAATTTGGATGTACACAGATGTCTAAAGAGAATACAAGCAATCCTAAAGTGCCCCGCAACGAGTCTACTACCTCCAATGAGGCTAGTACCTCAAATCCACAGCCAGACGTTCTATTGTGTGACCAAGAGCATCACATCTCCGCCGTTATTGAACAAGGCTTGGTTTACTCTCTTCCACATAACCTATTATCAATTGAACTTCCTTTCGATCTATGGCTAACGTTATTGAAACTGTATTTTTTCTTGCAAGAGTTGGGCACATACATATGCTTTTCCACAAACCATGTGGCTAGCTACAACAGAAATTCATGGAACACGGGTGGTCGGCCCCTATGATGTGGACGTTGACAACTAAGATGGATATCCTATTTCAGGATAATGGAAATGACTGCGGGATATTTTCCTGTGCATTCGCAGAACATTGCATATATCGTCGTCCCATTGAGTTCACCCAGGCAGACATACCTTACTACCGGTGGAGAATTGTCATCGACATTTTTGAGCAAAACTGGATTAGAAATGCTTCAAAGCTTAAACTCCATCCACTACCGGTCTTGCAGCCTGATTTGCAGTAAACCTTTCCCGGGTTATGTGCTCTTTCAAATGCATTGTAATGTAAAGCATTACCGACTAAATACATTTGAAAAAGCATGAAAAGTTACAACTTTTGGTGACAAAACAAGATTTCTGCGTCGATGATGACCATATTTTACAAAGAGAAGGTCATCACCGACGCTGTATCTAATTACTCAAAAGGAAAGTTATAACTTTTGAAAATAAAATAGGAACTTTGCGTCGGTGATGACCTTATTTTACAAAGCTAAGGTCATCACCGACCTTACTTAGAAATTTTTACAAATCAAGCCTCGAAAAATTACAACTTTTGTTCTAAAATGAAGGATTTCTGCGTCGGTGATGACCTTATTTTACAAAGAGAAGGTCATCACCGACGCTGTATCTAATTACTCAAAAGGAAAGTTACAACTTTTGAAAATAAAATAGGATTTCTGCGTCGGTGATGACCTTATTTTACAAAGAGAAGGTCATCACCGACCTTATTCAGTGTAAATAAGGTCGGCGCCGACGATGTGTTCTTTTGGTAAAAAAAATAAAAATCGAGCCCAATTACTCTAATTGGTGCTACACATGTTAAAATGCTTGATTGCGTAACATGACCAGAATAAGTATTTTTTCCAGTAAAATCCTCAACTTTCGTAGTTTTCTTAAACATTTAAATTTTCATATCCTTGCCAAAAGTTTAATACCTTTTTCTGAAATTCTCACTAGTCACTACAATGAAAATGGTTTGTGACAAACCGATGGGACCTACCAACCGTCCCTCGCGTTTGTCAATTGACATTACAACTCCCTCTTCAAAATCTCTCAAACAACAAAAAGAGACAGACCGGTTGTGAAGAAGAAGAAGCGAACAACACACATCCCAGATGTAGAAGAAGAAAGAACCAGAAAACCAGAAAGAAGCCGAAAAGATCTCAATCTATTCCAATCACGAACCAAACAGTTCCCATCTTCCCATCACATGTTCTTCTTCATTCCCACATTTCCATGGACTTCTCCAACCTCCAATCTCGAATCTCGACCGTCCGCATCCCACCCCACCGAACCCAGCTCCACCCTCGGATGCACTCCTCCTCCTCCAAAGCACTGCCATCACAAGCTCCTCAGTCCCACCTCAAATGGTGGACCCTCGCCGCTCTCCTCTTCATAGTCCCCTTCTTCTTCTACCTCCTCGCCCTCGGCCGAGGCGTCCACCTCTCCGCCGAGTTCTCCGAATCCAAGCCCAAGGGCTTCTCCGTCCTCCTCCACGCAGCCCCCACATGGACCCAAGTCCGGATCTTTGAGTTCCTCAACGAGGGGCCGCGTGTCCCCTTCGTCGGCCGAGCGGACGGGTCCGGCGTCTTTGCTTCGACAAAGTCGACACCTGGTTTGGGGGAATTGGGCGTGGAGGGCGCGGCGAAAGCGGTAATGGGTTTTCTGGATTTTGCCAGGGAGAGGGTCCCCAGGGCGGAGTGGAAGGATACCAAGGTGTGGCTGATGGGGACTGGCGGGCTCGGGGAGGCGGTGCCCGCGACGAGGGAGAAGGTTTTGGAGTCCTGCAGACGGGTCCTCAGATCGTCTGGTTTTATGTTTAGAGATGAGTGGGTGTCTTTGATTTCAGGTTCGGTTTAGAATTCTCAATTTCAGGTTTTTTATTTTGCTGTGAGGTTTCTTCATTTGTGTTGATATTGGTTTTGAAAAAAAGATGAAAATTCTGAGTGTCCCAGAATTTGGGAACTGTAAATGAAGTAGAAAATCATGGTAGTTTTGTTGATTATGTTTGCACAGAAAGAAAAAAAAATGGAGGAATTGAATGGTCTATGTAATATGTTCTTTTTGAATGTTGAACCGGTCCATTTTAATGAAGTTGATGCACGATCCTAATGTGGATAGGGAGGATAAAGATGCACACTTGCAACTGTTGCTCAACAGTCGGCAAATCATCCTCCATTTACTTATATGTGATTATTGTATTATACTAAAGCATGTAAGAACTATGAACCTCTACATGAACTCATTTTCTGGGGGTTTCTCTAATTTACATTGACAAAAGCATTGAAAAAGTTGAAATCTTTGAGTGCCCCAGAATTTGGAAACTGTGAGTGGAGTTGAATTTATGGTAGTCTTGTTGATCATGTTTGCACAGAGAGCTTGAAATGGAGGAAGTGAACGGTCTATATAACATGTTTTTTGAATATTGAACTGTCCTTCTCAAATGTGGATTCATATTCCTAATGTGGGTGGGGTGGACAAAATTGCGCACTTACCACTGTTGCTTAAATGTTGGCAAACAAATTATTCTCCATTTCCATATATCTGATCATACTTTGAATCGCATAAGAATCACTACATTAATTCATTATGTTATGCTCGTTATTCAGCTTCTTTATATCTTGTTGCTGTTCCAGCTATATAGGCACTTTGTTTACAACAATGTCATCGGTGGTGTTTAGCTCAATAAATCTCTTTGCTCAATGACTAAACAATCTATTGCATCATTAGTTCACAAGATTAGAAAGGAACCTTGGGGTATTCCTGATTGAAATTGAATAACATACTTGTATTGCAACATTAAATGCTTCGTTTCTTGTATTGTTAAATTGATTTGACATTGTTTTATTTGCAAATTGCAATATGGTTTCTCTTTCCTTTTAGTTTTTGCTTTAAGTCTATTATACATAGAAGAAAGAAAGAAAATTAGAAATGGAAGCCCAATGGGTGGATCTTGATGCAGGTGAAGAGCAAGGGCTTTACTCTTGGGTGGCTGCGAATTATGCACTCGGAACCTTGGGAGCTGAACCTCAAGAAACCACTGGGATAATAGAACTTGGTGGGGCTTCTGCACAGGTTCTGTTCATTCTCTGCTCCGTATACCATCTTGAGAACTTCTGACCAGTCTTTCTTGAGAATATTTCCTATTGTTGTCACAGTTATGTCAGAAACATCTACTTTTGTGTTTTATGTGTTTTCGTTTTCAATTCAAATGATTCAAGGAACATGGTTGATTGGCTAGTGATACATATTGGTAATATATAAGTTGTATTAGGTGTCAAAATACAGGCTATAAAGCATAAGATGAAGGTAACATTAATTCCTACAAAGAGTTTAAAGCTCTAAAGATTAAAATTCCAAATAAAAAAAGACAACGCATGAATGTCTGAAATTAAGACCGGAGCAATTTAATGCCCTAATTTGAAAGATAATTAACATCAGATTTAACTTCAAATGAGCATGATACAAACGGTGGATGTGATTTTTATAATTAAATCCAAAATAATTAAGAACTTAAAGCAAAGCTTTTCAAGATGATCTGGTTTACCATGTTGGGGTTATTTAGTTCAAAGTGTCAAAGTTGCTAGCCAGTAATCCCAAAACCAATTGGTGATAGGAAACTGCACAAACAACTTCTTAACACCCCTCTCGGGCGGGACACCTCCCGCCCGGATCCGAAGCACACGCCCGCACAAGACTATAACGCGGCATGGGGCCTTTTTACCCTGCGCGCATTTTGCGCCCGCACAAACACACAACGTGGCATGGAGCAATTCTGCCCTGCGTGGTTTCGAACTCGAGACCTCAGGCTCTGATACCATGTCAAAGTTGCTAGCCAGTAATCCCAAAACCAATTGGTGATAGGAAACCGCACAAACAACTACTTAACACAAAGTTCATAAATTAAATGGAGGATTGTATCAGAAAACAAAATACTTCGTACTTGCAATGCACTGAGAGGAACTGCAATGCACTTAATTTTTGCTTCTCATTTCGCAGTTTCCTGCGTGATTTAAAATGATCTCAGTTTAATGAGAATAGAAAATAGATTGATTCATAATGACTTTGTTGCCATGATTATTTAGTTCATATGATCATTTTGTGGAAATTTTGCTTGTAGGATTGTGGACTGGGATATTTCACACCATAGCTGTCAATTTTGTTTCGGCCTTGTTTTGGTTTTACTCCGACTTGAAATGTTCCTACTAATTTGGCAGTTTGGGGCCTGTTTGGTACCATTCTAGCGGGCTGTTCCCACATTCTCACGGGATCCAACCAGTGGGATTACGTGTGGATAAGATTTTTGCATCGATTCAAAATATTAATCCACTGACCGTTTCAAAAAGTGCTGCCCGTTGGCATTGGAAAATCGAAACAACTTCTAATCGTTTCGTGAGAGGAACATCACTCGGGCATGGATGTAAACCTCAAGCGGGCCCTTTTAGAAGAGATCCTTTTCCGTTATCCTCTCTTTCTCCACACATGATCTTCGTTCCTTCTCTCCCTCCATCTCTCCGCCTGTCTGCCCCCACGGTCTCCCTCTCTATCTCTCTCTCGCACCAACGGTCTCTTGTTCCCTCCTAGGGTAAAAAGAAAGAAATTGCTTCCTCTCTCATCTCCCTCGGTCAATTACGTCTAGCCAGAGATGATTGTATCTCGCTTATTTTCTCTCCCCACATTCTGACTACGAAACTGAGACCATACTTAAAAAAACTTCAGTTGGGTGCGTGAAATTTCAGAGTTTGAAACAACAATGGCTTTCTTCCTGCAGGTCTATTTCTGTCTGGTTTGAGTTTATTATGCAATAGGTATTCTGATTTTCTTGATATACTTCGATCTTGGAAGCAGATATTCTGATGTGCGTAAAAACAGAAAGGAAAGATGAGCAAGAAAACTAGTAAAAAACAGATATTCTGATGTGGGCAAAAACAGAAAAGAAAGATGAGCAAGAAAACTAGTAAAAAGCAGAAATTCTGATGTGGGTAAAGTGTCTGATGTGTATACACTTTTGCCAATTAATCCTGACCACCCATCGTCATGATAGTTTTTATAAGCTGCACAAATGAATTTTCCAGATTGAGTTGGGTGATGAACTAACTGACCTATTTATACATATGATCTAAACTCTGAAGGAAATGGATTAGAATGAAGAAGCTGAAAACCAATTAACCAACCTGTACATCTGATCTAAACATAAGGCTACAATTTATCATAGTGTTTTTGTGATTATTTTGATGAGCATCTTTTTAAATCTTGTATAACATGGACATGTGAACATTTTTAATAAATAATTATTTATATTTTTAATTTATAAGTTGAATTTATGAATATTTATAATAGAGGGATCCAGAGACTGACTGAATACTCTCCAAAACATCTATGTTCTTGTTTTAAGCTTACATGGTATTGTAGCCTTAGGCTTTCCGATTGTGTGGTCTACCTTCTTCAATAAGTGGACAATCATCAAGATCTCTAAACACGTCTTTGGATTTCAAATCAAGCCTCTAATCTTTGCATGGTTCAAAATAGTGGTTGCGGCAGCTATAGCAGTCAGCGACTAGAATGATACATAGTAAGCATATATAACGGAGTAGCAGTGTGAATCGAAGATGTGGTTAAAAAAATTCGAAAAAGTTATCCCAAAAGCCCAGAATATTGGAAAATGCTAGAATTATTTCTATTAGTAACTAAGATAAGGTGTCGTAGCGGACCCCACATTATGTAGAGGTCTTGTGTCGCTATATAATTATAAAAATAATAGTATTGATCTATATGTCCACAACTATTCATGTTGGTCAGCTATATTAAGTTAGAAACTAATAAAATGCTAATAACCAAACAATGTCATCAAAATTTCATCACCATTGTGGATATATAAAGTAATGTTTGTTGAGGTTAAAATTCAAACACAAAAATAAAAATAAAAAAAATCTTTCATCAATCGAACAATGTATATATATATTTTTGAATGGTAATGCAAATTTATTAGAAGCAAATTAGCATAGGAGACATATACTGAGAAGCAACGAAGGGAAGCAAAAGGAAAAGAAAGCCAAACCCCAAAGCCGCTGCTTACTCAGCAAGCGAAATACAATTATCAATTACAATATTATCGCTCCCGACACCCAATTTTGCTTGAGCGTTAGCTTCCCCGTTTGCGGACCGCTTAATGTGATTAAAGGAAACTTCAAGATTGGAGACCAATACTGCCACCTCGTCACACAAATCCGCTAGGCGCCAGGGCGGATTAGAAGAACCAGAGGCTCATCTTATGGCACATAAAGAGTCCCCTTCCACTGTGAATCTTCTAAAACCCAACTTATCAGCTTCTCGAAGACCTGTCTGAAGGGCAATCATCTCATCTTCATTTACTGTTTTAAAACCTGAAGGACCCCAAAAAGAGATAAGCTTAACACGCCAACACTATCTCTGAAAACTCCCCCAATCCCTAAAACAATGTATTTTTATTGAGACTTAGAAGAATGAATTTGAATGCGATGTGGTTGGCCCTACTTTGAGAAAAATCATATATATATGTATGGGGAATATTCATGTGCATCCATCTCTCATCATATTATGTTGATATTATGGTGAGGGACAACATAGTGGGGTCGAGTTTATGATACATCCGAACCATCTACACACATGGTACCCCTTTTAAGTATACTAGATCAATCGGGATTTTACCTATTTGAATGGATATATATATAGATATCCTGAAGAATTCAAAAATCAATGGGAAAAAAGTAAAAACAATCCCTTTTAAAAAAAAAAGTAAAAAAAAAAATCAAACCAGGATTGATCTATGGGATACATAGATCTAAAAGTTAGACTGCATTAGGATGTGATTTGGTTGCCCCACTTTGAGAAAATAAAATATTTATTTTTGAAAAATCCAAAAAATTTAAAAACAAATATAAAAAAAACTCAAACCATTTGAGATTGATCTATGGGAAACATAGATGTACAAGGCATTTTCAAGTGGTTCATGATGTGAAAGGAGGAAAAAAAAAAAACGAAAAAAGAAAAAAAGTTGAAGGTATTATGTGTTGTAGCTGCTACAACAAAATAGCAGCCATTAGCAAATGTTTTTTTTTTATTTTTCAAAAAAGTGAATTCAAAAAAGTGAATCGGCCTCGGCCGACATTTTGAATCATAGATCTATGAATTCAAATCAAATCGAATATTTTTGATAAACACCTAAACTCCCTCAGCAAAGCTTTGTCCGTAGAAGACCTCAAAACCCGTTGGCGAGGAATCATCTCTTTCCAAGTTTCCTATACAGATTTGGTTGGCCCTATCCAAGTAACATTTGGTTATTTTGTTTCCAGAATTTTTCTCCATCATTTGAAGGGGCTTCTACCCATTCTTCTAGTTTGACACTTTCCTGGACTCAGATCTATCTCGGTCGTTCAATTTTCTAGTATACAAGGCTATTTGATCTAAGACTCTACAACCTACACAAATGTCCTTAGGACACATCCTTGGTGTTTGATCTACTTAGTCCAACCCGTTATTTTCTGCCACGACCAAGGTTGCCCTATTCACAACAACATATTAGTCTTTTTTTGCCGATCAAATTCTTCCATATGCTGTAATATTACCAGATCTAAACTATTTTAGAAAATATGAACCTCATAGCCACTGATGTACGGGATCTATTAGTCTAGTCATCAGTGGCACCCATCTCCTCTGATCAACAATGCACAAGTTTGCCACTAATTTGGTCGTCTAACATTTATATGAATTATTGATATTTTTAAGGAGCTATTGAGGCCATAAAACACAAGGGTTTGGAGCTAATCTTTATTCAGTTATTTGTCTCTGAAAATTTCTCATCTGAACTGTATATTTTCTTGGACATTTTTCTACTGCTTCTCTATAAGGTACCTTATCTAACAAAGTATTTGACCTTTTACATCTGATCTGCAATAAAGGAACCTTTGGGTTTTTTTTTTATTTGTTTTTGTTTATTTATTTATTTATCTTTTACAATCGTCTGGCACTTTGGCAAGCAGCCTAGTTATTTGGTAACTTGAAACACTTACGGTTCTCCATGTTGATATATCCTAAGCCGAATCCTCAGATGCGTTGCATGTCTTGAAATCTATTTTTACTCCATTCATCCACGTTCTTTTCGGCTTACCCTTTCCCCTTACTGGGCCATCAACCTGCATAGCCAAACTTTTCCTTGTTGGCGTGGTTGTCGGCATGAGTTGGACATTCCCAAACCATCTCAAACAGGTTTCTCTAATTTTATTCTTTATTTATGCTACCCCTAAGCGCTCTTGAAAGCGCTCATTTCTAATTTTATCCTTCCTAGTTTTACCATACATTCACCTTAACATTCTCATCTCTCCTACATCGATTTTGTGCTTGCTTCTTGATTGGCCAACATTTTGTTCCACAGGTCCTGGCTGGTCTAATCGTTGTATGTCATAGTTGGTCTTATCGCTGTCCTATAAAATCTTTCTTGCAATATTGTTGGCATGCGCCTATCACAAAGCACTCCAGGAGTCCAGAAGCAAGTCTCCACTTCAACCATACTGCTTTTATCCTATGTTCAAACTCTTCATGAATCTCTCCTTCCTTACTAATAATCGAGCCAAGATAAAGGAATGAGTCTCTTTGTGGCATCTTTTGGGCTTCAATCCTCATAGTAGTTTCAGCTCTTTTTATATGTCCACTGACGTTGCAATTCATATATTCCGTCTTTGTACAACTTATTTTAAAGCCTCCCGCCGTCTCTCAACTTTTGCATTCATAGTTTCACACCATCTCTTGATTCATCCATCAGCACTATATTATTTGCAAACAACATACACTAAGGTACCTCCTTTTAAATATGAGCAGTTAACACATCCATAATCAGTGCAAAGATATAAGGCCTTAGGGCTGACCACCGTGGTAAACTCATGGTCATTGGAAACTCACCAAGGATGAAAATAATAGTAGCGGTGGGCGGTAGCGGTAACCGTGCAATTTGAAAAAAAATGGAAACTCAAAGAGATGTTAGGAATTGAAGTCAGGAAGCAGGGAGAAATTCTGTGTATCCCTTTGGGATCAACAGGTTACATTATATAAGGGCTGTTGCCCAATCAAAGATTACAATTAATCCTTTAATTTGGGAGAGTAATTGATACATTGGAATCAGATCCAAAATCTATGCTAAACATATCTAATATACAGCTATGAGGTTGACCAGTCATTTATGAGATATTATCTGTATTGGGCCTGGAGTTAGCTTAACGGGCCGTATTGACAAATCTAGTTCTGCTAAGTGATATCAGTTGGAGTGTGAAATTGAAAGTGCTGAACAAGGGAATGACAACATGCATGATTTCTCCATACGGATGACTGAATTATGGGACCGTCGCTCTCATGGATCTTCAATTTATCTGCATTGCCGATGACACCACATTTAATACCTATAAGTAAGAAAGTAGTCTTGTTCTTCATTATGGGACTTAGACAAGATTTTGAACACGTCAAGAGGATGCTGCTTCGTAGACCACTATTGCCTTTTGTTGATTCTGCTTTCTTAGAACTTCTTGCTAAAGAACAGACCCAAAGTTCCTTACAAAAGTTCTGATTGGTTTTGGTTGGACACGTGAGAGATATGGTTCTGGTTGGACATTTGGGTAGGAGACAGTCCTTGAGCTTGTCAATTTCCTCAATTGTTCTGATGTGCTTGAGTTCAGCAAGCTAGCATCAACAGTTAATGGATGGATTGGGTAACGAGTGGTTTAGGACCCTATTTTGTAGAAGAAACTTATCAGAGGAAGAGGAGCTCGGTTGCTTGACATGCTTGTTGTTATTGGCGGGGTTAATGTTCTGAAAGATAGTAGAGACAGGGTATGGCCAACCTTGTTGGACGGTACATTCTGTGTCTTTGTTTTTTAGAATGCTTGCAGAGAGTTCTCTTGCTTCTTGTCCTGTGTATTCGTTGCAGCAGTCTAAGGCTCCTCTGAGAGTTCTTTCCCTTTGGTTGGGTTGCTATTTTAGTGGGGAGAATCCTTACTTTGGATAACCTCCGTTGTTGTGGGCATATTATGGTTAATGAACACTAAATGTGTCTTGAAGAGGCTAAATTAGTGGATCGTTTTTTGCTCAACCTTAAGGTTGTCCATTTCTTGTGGAACTCTGTGTTGGTCTAGTTTAATTGCCTTTGGGTGCTTCCTGATTCTTTTCTCCGTCTCTTTGAAGCTTGGAAAGTGGCTGTAGCTCGACAAGGTATATATTAATGTAGGTCTTCTTTTATTTGCCATAATCTGAGGATCCGGAAGGAATGCAATGCTTGGTGTTTCAAAGGTAAGCTCACTTTTGCAGGCAAATTGGTGGATAAGGTGAAATTTCCCCGTGCTTTCTGGATATCGGTCCTTCCCTAGTTTTGAGACATTCTCATCTCCTTGATTATGAGGAGTTGGGTCGAGGTTGCCTTCTCTCATCCTCATTGCCAGGTTAGATAGCTTCCCCTTCCGGAGGGTTTCTTTAAAATAAACTTCGATTGCAGTGCCATTTCTAATCTAGGGTTATCGAGGATTTGTAGTATCATTTGGGATGGTTCCTTGGACTATATTTTGTCCTTCTCGGGCTTGGCAAGGAGTGTTGAACGATGACTTGTACATACTAAAACTCAAGGTCGCTGTTGGACACCTCCAATTAAGTTGCAACACATAAATGTCGCTGAACTTCTGATATATGCATTTATTACAAGAAACCTGGACACAGGAGACGAGATTGCTTCGTTCACCCTAAAACTCAAGGTAATCGAAGATCTTATCAAGCTCGGTGACAATAATTGTGGTCCTCTGACATTAAATCCTGCAAATCGAAGGGGCATCCTTTTCCTTTATCTCTGTTGCTCTTTCTGCCGGTACAACTACTACACAGCCACCTGCAGATCTAACAACACAAATTCAACAGATTGTTGATGAAAGGATTCAGCAAATGATTCTCACATCCTAAGCAAGTGATCAGCCATCTGTTGTTGCAGCATCCACCATAATTGTTGCCTATGCAACAGGTACAAGCTCCTTGCCATGGATTTGCACTTTGGTGTGTGACTGTGTGTCATTACCTGTCATACACCTGTCGAACCCATAACTATCTGAACAGATGATGGATCACCATTAATTGCAACAAAAAATGGTAACATCACTCCCGTCCCGTCATCTGGCTTACTGCCCCTTTATTTTTTTTACATGTTCCTCATTTCTCCACGAATTTGCTTGTCATTAGCCAATTGGTTACTGCTGGATATCATGTTACTTTCACTACTACCCACTGTGTTGTTCAAGATTCGTGTACCTAGAAGTAGAGAGGGCATAAAGCAGGATACTTGTACTGTCTGGAACAATTGCACTTCTTGAATCTTTCCGACTGGCGGCACCTATTTTTTCTTCTACATCACTACATTTACTATGGCATTACAGGTTAGGGCATATTTCTTGTGCATGTTTGAAACATTTAATTATTTATGGTAATGTTGGGAAATGTAACCATTTATATAATTTTCATTCCATTGGCTGTAAGTTATCCGAGCAAAACAACTTTACCAAATCTCATTTGTCTCATCTCTTCCATCATCTGGTTCACAATCTCTCGATGTTGTCAGCAGACCACCGTGAGCTTGAACAGGAGTCATCATCTGGTTCACAATCTCTTGATGTTGTCAGCAGACAATCTTGAGCTTGAACAAGAGTGGGAGAGGAGGAACGGAGAAGAGAGTGGGGGAGGAGGGGGTTAAGAGACATAAATTAACCTTGGTCCTGGGCCTAATGGACTCACATGTTTATGTGATCCATTGATGTGCACCCCAAGTGCAGGGTTGTCTTCAAGTAGTAATTCTCGGTGAGTCCTAGGATGGAAAGTAGAACCATGCTTGATCTAACCTACTTAAACTCTAAAACTGACCCAAACAAAATCTATACAAGTGAATAATGCCTGAAGTCAATTAAAAATTCCTAATCTAAAAGCCCTAGATCTAGAAAGCCTAAAACTAACTATTAGAAAGCTGTAACCACAAGAAAAATGATTAAAACAACCAATTTAAAATAAAAAATCAGAATTAAAAAGAAATTGAAATAACAATAATTATAAAGTTCCCAAGGATCTGGGATCCACTTTCCTCCTAATGATTGGAGGTATGAATAGCTTTGGATCTCTTTTACAAAATAGGTTGTCAGTCTATTTCAGAAAAAGAACAAAACTGATATATTTTAAACAAATAATTTCAGGAATGATTATTATAACATTAATGGATCTTCTGTTCTTTTGCACACGCTCACAGTAATTCTTAGCATGATATATATCTGAAAGCGAAATTGCTAAAACATTCCTCTACGTTAAATTGCTAAAACATCAATTTTTGATCCTATCTATGCATAAAACCAATAAAATTATAGAAAGCTTCACCTGTTTCCCCAGGATAAAAGTTCTAGCCTGCCATTGTCTTGATCTTGATTTTCAGCGTTACTGATCTTCGCGAAACTAGAAGAAACAATGTAGGAAGATGGTGGTATGGATGGGTGGACCAAGGGGGGTGGTTGACCGACCATCTTGGAGAGAGAGAGAGAGAGAGAGAGAGAGAGAGAGAGAGAGAGAGAGAGAGAGAGAGAGAGAGAGAGAGAGAGAGCCAAGGGTGGGACGTCCCACCCTTGAGATTTGTGCAATGGAGAGAGAGGGTGTGCAATTGCACGGGGGAGTGTGCATGCCCCACATGGTTTTTTTTTTATGGTTTTTCAATTTCTTGCATTCCAAGTTTAAGTGGGAAAGGAAACTTTCTTGCTTGATGAGGAAGAAAAGGAAAGAGAGGGAGAGAAAATAAGAAAATAGGAGGAAAGGAGAGAAACTAGGAAATTGTAGAGAGTCCTTTCCAACTTGGGTTCTTTGTTGCTCAAGCACTTTCCTATCTTGACTCATCTTCCATCTTTCCAAAAATCTCCATGCGATCTCGTCCGTCGATCTTCTCTTGATCAAACCTTCCATGATTAGAATCCTTGCAAATTAGGAAAGTTTTCTCTTTTTTTGAAATCCAAATTTTAAATTTTTTGAATTTTTGCAACTTTTTGAATTTTTGAATTTTGAAGTCTTTCCTTCCTTGATGTCCAAGTCTTCAATTTCTTTCCAAACTTGAACTCCTTTTTGAAATTTTAATTTTGAAATTTCCTTAAGAATAGGAAATTTGTTTCAATAAAGAGTGGTGGGCCCCATTTGGACATCACCCTCCACCTTGGGAATCATGCCCAAGGTGGGTCCCACATGATGGTCTTTTCTTTCTTCTCTCTTTTCTTTATTATTTTCCTCCTTTTGCTTGTGGGCCTCGTTTCTTGAATTTCCTACAAAAAGAAAAAAAAATTAAAATGAATAATTTAACATAGAAAACTATCATGCCCTGCATGGGACCCATTTTGACACGTATGAATGCATGAAAATACACCATCCTGCTCAGTTTTTCGTGTACAATCCAATGGTGCAAAGAAATTACATATGTTTACATGTGGATTTGAAGTTATTCAAGAGGATAGTAGGATAATCCAAAAAGAGTAATTTTAGAAAACATGCAAATTTTCTCAATTTAAACCAATTTTCTCATGAAACCCACTTTGAAAACCGTGATGCATAATTTTATGAAATTCAAATGATTTACCCCTAAATAAGTCCAAAATCTACATGAAATGATGACAATGATGTGCAATTTTATGGGCTTATCACCCATGAAACACTTTGTGTATCCTAGGATAAGTAAGTGATTGATGCATTGGTAAGCCAAAAGACATCACCAGGAATTCAAAGGCACCGTATCTAGTGACTCCTCTCTGAACAAAAAAGATGAGAACACACTATCTTCTCGAGAGTGTGTTCTGCATATCACGAATTAAATGAACACCTAGTCCATTCCCTTGCCTTACGGGAGTGAAATGAACTTTTGTTTGTTTAGTTAGTTAGGGGTAATCTCTTTGTTATGTGTATCCTTAGAATAAGTTATAGTTAGTTGTTGTTACCTCTCCTTTTGATACGGGTTAGTTTACTTTTTGAATGTTATTATATAAAGAGGGTTGTGTGGGATCAGAGACCCATCGAATAATCTACAAAGCATCTTTAGTCTTGTTCGTATTTTGCAAAATCTAGGTCCATTGACATCCCTAATTATTATAATCTATGGTAGTATTGTTCTGTTTGGCCACCCATATTTCACTTGAATGTACTTCATTTTAGGAAAGTACAAGAAGTAAAGTACTTTTCCCTGTCTTTTCTTGTCCCATTCTTGTCTTATTTCCTCAAAACTGCTTCTTTGGTCCTACCCAAGAACTTGAGGTTGAAATGGGTTTTAATCTACTTTATTTTACCAATATACCTTTTTGATTGAATATGATGTGTATTTACGACCCTACAACTATTTGTTTTTTTTTTTGGTAAAAGACCCTAGAACTAGTTGGTTGTGCTTTTCCTTCTCATTAAATCTCTTGGTGTAGGATGATTTTGACATTTGAAAGTTTTTAGTGTGATTTTGAATTTTGGCTTGCATCCGACTAGATGATTGGATCTACCAAGACCTTTAATTATTATTATTATTTTGGTTTTATATTAATTGTCTTCCAAGACCTTTCTTATGCCATCCTCATAAATAAAAAAGAAACCATTTTAGGAGCCAGTGTGTTCTTCTTTTGATGTCGAACTAGGTCATATGAAACTTGGTAGTGGGTTTGTGCCATATGCGGTTTGTGCTTTGTGGGAATGCTTCTTTAACTCTTACTAGAGGGGATTGAAATGTGAAGCTGAGTTCTCTTATCTAAATGCAGGTTACATTTGCAAGAGAACTTCCTACAGATTTTTCAAAGATGATTAAAGTTGCTGGAGTTACATACCACCTTTATAGCCGAAGTATGCTGCAATTTGGTCAGGTTGGGCCTCTGTCAAATGTCATTCATATTTATGCTTTCAAATGTTAACCTCTCTCTCTCTCTCTCTCTCGGGTTGTTCTGTCTGAAATTTCATTCAAATTTATGCTCTTTACGAGAGATAAAAATTAAAGTCCAATGTTGCAAGAATGGTCAAATAGACTAGCCACTTTTACACAATATGCAACTGAGAGAAGGGAATAGGCCCAGCAGGGAAATAGCCGACAACCTTGAGCACAAGCAAAGAAATGGCTACATCATGGGTAAAATGAGAGCACATGGGCCTAGGAAAGGAAAAAAAGGAATGGTAGGGTTCAATTACGTGCCACATCAAATCAAAACCTAAGCCCGTGAACACAAGCATCAAGGGCCTAAATGGCTATAAATGAGGCCTAACCCATATTGGGCCAGCCCATATATGGTTAGCGTATTGGACCTAGCCCATGTTAGCCTACACATTGGGTAGAACTGTATCTACTCTCTTTGCATACAGTATTTTAAAGAAAATTTCTGTCACGGCACAAAATTGGGTATCCTTAATGGTCCCAATTTCATGACACAACTAGTGTAGGGATTGAAGTCATTTCGACTTAATAGATGTTTAACCACACACTATACCCACAGGATATCACGAGTGAGGTTTAATATGAAATTTTCAAAAATTTTCCTGCGGAAGCATTTGAAACAGTAATATAACTTTTATATATACATAACATGATCTAACAGAGCATAGGAAGTTTTAGAATATTTTCAACTCGAGTCTTTAAAATCTACAAAGAGAAGTTCTATTTGCACAATTTTTTCATCAACTCATCACTCCATCATAACTTTCCAGAAACTTCCACCACGGAACACTTCTACTGTAATGAGCTTTCATTCTCATGTCATTATACGATCTCATCCGTAGACCACTCACCTACTCCTTGGACAGTCTCTTCGACTGCCTCAATCTCCTGGGTACTGACAAAGGTGGAATTTTCTATAACATCAGATATTACATCAGAAAAACCGAGCAAGTAAACTAATATAATAAATAGGGTTAACATGTAGCAACCGATAATTTTAAATAAGCAAAATTATGATAATGCATGTTACAAGAACTTATTTACAGGAGCCAGGAGGGCATAACCACATTAGCTATATTCTCTCAACAGAGAGCTTGATCATAATAAATAGAATAACAAGCGGTACCATTAAATATCAGAGCGTGACCACTGATCAGAACATAAAATAGGGGTACCCAGAGTATAAATATTCCAACTGATATCAGGACTAAGCTGCAGCCAGTGTAACTGAAACAGATACAGTCCAACTTTCACCGCGTCCAATTACATTGGGACCGAAGCTAATTGGTGCCAATTCAGGATATTCATATGTAACCGATAACATTTCATAAAACAGGTTATCTTCTGTTCATAATGCTGAACATAAATATTACAGGTTATATGAATTTTAGAAATACTATGCTGAACATGAATATTCTAGAAATCCAAAAGTCTCTAAATAATCTGAGATATCCAGAAATTACTATTAAACATAATGTGTATCTTCAAGATTAGTTACATTGACGTCACAGAATAATTTCGATGACGAGATCACTAAAATTACACATTATTGTTTAATAATAATCATACAAAACTTAACGGACTTCGGAAGTCAAAGTGTGTCATAAACATTATGTAAATGTCCTACTAAAGTTCCAAGATCATTGGAATATTGTAAAATACCTTTCCAAATTAAAAATCCCAATTTGAAAATTAAACGGTGAAAACACAGTCTCACAGTGAGCTTCACAGTTAGCCCACGGCTAGCTGTGAACACAGGGTTGTTTCAACCAAGTCTCAGGCTTGGAAATTCTAACTGACAGGATGTTCTTCGGCTAGCTTCACGGTTACCTTATGGTTAGCCGTGAAGTGTCCACGATCGACTGTAAGACTCTTCATGGTTGACTGTGAAGCTACAGAACTGAAACTCGAAATTGAGTTTCACTTTGTTTTCCTTCCGAAACTCCATTATTTCCTTCTTTTCCTTTTTTACAATCAAGCTTCATTCAAAATAACTTGAAGACAGGTTTTAAAACATCACTTAAACATAAAATTAAAATCTATGAACTAAGAATGACCAATTGTATACTTGAAACGTAAAATATACTAAAGCCTTGTTCCAACTATGTTGGGGTTGGCTACACGAATTCTGTTTCTCCATTCCGATCTATCTTGAGTCAAATCCTCAGATAAGTTACACTTCTTCATATCTATTTTTACTACATTCATCCACGTCCTCTTTGGCCTACCCCTTCTCCTTGGTGGGCCATCAACCTCCATAGCCAAACTTTTCCTTACCGGCGCCGTTGTTGGCCTACGTTGAACATGCCCAAACCATCTCAAATTGGTTTCTCTAATTTTATCCCCTATTGTTGCTACCCCTAAATGCTCTCGAAAGCGCTCATTTCTATTTTTTTTTCCTTGCTAGTTTTACCACACATACACCTCAACATTCTCATCTCTGCTACATCCATTTTGTGCATATGTTGCTTCTTGATTGGCCTACATTCTGCTCCATAGGTCATGGGTGGTCTAATTGTTGTCCTGTAATATTTTACCTTTAATCTTGTTGGCATTCGTCAGTTACAAAGCACTCAAGAAGCAAGTCTCCACTTCAATCATCCTGCTTTTATCCTATGTTCGACATCTTCATCAATCTCTCCATCCTTACTAATTATAGAGCCAAAGTAGCAGAAAGAATCACTTTGTGGTATCTCATGGTCTTCAATTCTCACAGTAATTTCAGCTCTTTGTATATGCTCACTGAAGTTACAGTTCATATATTCCGTCTTTGTACGACTTATTTTAAAGCCTTTGGATTCTAAAGCCTCCCGCCATCTCTCCAGTTTTGCATTTACACTATCTCTTGATTCATCCACCGACACAATATCATCTGCAAATAACATGCACTAAGATACATCTTCTTGAATATGAGAAATTAACTCATCCATAATCATTGCGAAGAGATAAGGACTTAGAACTGACCCCTGATGCAAACCTATGGTCTAGGAACTCCCCTGTCTCTCCATAACTAAATCTCACACTCGTTAATGCTCTTTCATACATGTCTTTAATAATTTCAATATAACATCTTGGGACATTCCTTTTATTTAAAACCCACCAAATTAAATCTCTAGGTACCCTAGTAGGCTTTTTCTAGATCGATGAAGTCCATATCCTGATTTTTTCTCTTCACTCAATATTTTTCCATTAATTGCCTAAATGAGAAGATAGCTTCAATCGTTACCTCCCTGGCATAAAACCAAATTGATTTTCAGATATCTTGGTAATCCGTCTAAGTCTTTGCTCCATTACTCTCTCCCATAGCTTCATAGTATGACTCATGAGTTTAATCCCACGATAGTTTGTGCAGTTTTGTATCTCTCCCTTGTTCTTATATATAGGTACTATAACACTTCTTCTCTATTCATCTCGCATTTTCTTTTTCATTAAATCTTATTGAAGAGTCTAGTTAACCTCTCCCCAACTTCTCCTAAGCATTTCCAAGTCTCAATCGGGATGTCATCTGGACCCGTAGCCTTTCCTGTCTTCATTTGTTTTAATGCTTTCCTCATTTCCACCACCTTAATTCTATGAAAAACAATATGCTTTGCTAATGAAATATCCTCTTTTGTTCTTACATCTCCTATATAATCTTTATTTAAAATAATGCGAAAATATTCCCTCCACCTTTTTTTGATATCGTTGTCATTTAGTAGAACCTTTTGGTTATTGGTCTTAATACATTTGACATGATCTAAGTCCCTATTTTTCCTTTCTGTTATCTTTGCAAGCTTAAAAACATGCTTCTCTCCTTCTCTTGTTCCCAACCTATTATGTAGGTCATCATATGCTTTGCACTGTGCATCACTTACTAATTTCTTTGCCCTCTTGTACATCTCATAGTTTTCCATATTCCTAGTACTTTGCCAAACTTTGTAACAACGTCTCTTCTCCCGAACAGCTCGCTGAACCTTTGCACTCCACCACCAGGTTTCTTTATTATCGTGTCTTCATTTTCGATTCTCTTAGCACCTCTTTAGCAACCTTCCTAATACAGTTAGCCATTTGATTCCACATCACTGTAGTTTCTCCTTCAAAATTCCATTCTCCCTCATCAATCACTTTATCCTTAAATACCGTCGTTCTTTCTCCTTTCAAATCCCTCCACCTTGTTTTAGGGCACATTTTATTTACTACCCCTCTTTCTACTTCTAATGCTAATATCTAGAACTACTAGCCTATGTTGCATGGTCAAACTCTCTCATGGAATAACTTTACAATCTTTACAATCCAATCGGTCATGTTTTCTAACTAGAAAAAAGTCTATACGGCTTCTGCTAATTCCACTTTTATAAGTAATTAAATGCTCCTCTCTTTTTAAAGCAAGTGTTTGCTATTACAAGGTCAAATGCTAACGCAAAGTCCAAGATAGTGTCTCCTTACTCAATCTTTTCTCCAAATCCTTGTCCTCCATGCACTCTCTCATATCCTTTGTTATCCATTCCTACATGCCCGTTTAAGTCCCCTCCTAGGAAAATCTTTTCACTAGTTGGAATTTCTTGTAGTAAACCATCCATCTCCTCCCAAAATTTGCTCTTGACACTTTCATCTAATCCTGCTTGGGGAGCATATGCAGGGGTGGACCCACATTAGAATGATCTGGGGCGGTCGCCCCAGATCAAATCCAGTATTCCAACATGCAGTCAAGTTGGGCCTTAGGCCATGCACCACGTGTCGGATAGGTTGCCCCATGTAGTCAAAGATCGCCCCACGTCCCTGGTGTAAAGGAACTCCTAGAAAGAAAAATGCAAGTTTCTATTCTCTATCACCCCTGTGATATGGTAGTGGGCAAATTAAAGAACAACACCTATCACTTTTTATTATGTGTGAGGGAAAGCACTCTTTCACTTGCTTTCCTTTGTGCAAAAATAAGAGAATGCAGAGGGGATATTTACAAATAGAAAAGTTTTATCACCAACTCCAGATCAGAAAACCCATCTCTCTCTCAAAGAAGCTCCACCAGTGACAAAGGCAATAGAGAAGAAAACCACCCAATCTCTCCTCCTTTCTCTCCCTTTCTCTTTCCTTTGTCTCCTCCTTCTTCCTCCTTTCTTCCATATTGGTTGCTACCGATCTCAGTTTGGTGTAGGTTGTGGTTTATGTGTCCCATTGAATATAAATAGGATATGTCATCCAAGAAAAAAATTATGAACTCTACCAGTAAGGGGAGATCTTGAATATCCCTACATGAGGCATGATGGGCCACTTAATGTTCAATGAAGATATTTCTCTTGAATTGGCTAGGGCAGAAGATCGGTGAAGAACAAATGAACTGATGATGATATTCTTGTATGGAGAAAATAATAATAATCAAATATTTGATCCCTTGTCAATACACATAAGTGGAAATAAGTTCAATTTGGTAAGTGGTGAATAGATGGCCTTCTCACGAAATACAAGCAACCCACACCATGCCACCTCTCAATTCCCTCGGCTTCTCTCCCAACTCATCTCTCTCAATGCCCACCCCCATAACCCCATCATCACCACCACCACCACCACCATCAAACCCATTCACAAACCCATTAGAATCTCATTTCAAACCCTCCCACTCCCAGACCAAGATCTCCCCCTCCAATTCAATTCAAGGAGGAGTGGTGAGTGAGTGCAACATGGACTTTTAATATTTTTTACCAAAAAAAAAGTGAGACTTATAATGTCATGTGAGTGTGCGGTGTAGAGAGCATCTAATAGTGTAATGATAATACATGAGTGTCTTGACTCACACTACATGCGCTTTGTAATGCAACATATATGCCATTGTCCTTTATATAAATTGTATTAATAAAAATTAAAGGCTTTGTTTTATAAAAATTATTGTGAGTTGTGCTGTGTAGGGCCTTGGACCATCTTAGTTTTTCTATACTTTGATATATGCAGTTGAAAAGATCCTCTTCGCTGATCAAACTTTTGCAGACTACCGCCGATTTTCGACACCCGTTCCTATATGCCCCACCCAAATGAAAATCCTGGGTCCGCCACTGCATATGCACTAATGATATGAATTATATCTTTCTAACACTAGTTTAATTGCTATAATTCTATCACCCAATCTTTTTACCCCTATGATTTTCTCTTTCAAATCCTTATCTACAACTACACCCTCTACATTTCTTGTGTTATTCTTTCCCACATAAAAAAGTTTATAACCATCAGTGAGCTCCTTAGCTTTATCCCCCTTCCACTTTGTCTCCTATAGACAGGCCACACTAACTCTTCTTCTTTTCATTACCTCAACTAACTCATTGCTCTTGACTGTCAAGGTTCCTATATTCCAAGTAGCAAGTTGAATCTTCCTCTTCTTCCGAGTACAATTGGTAAAATATACCAATTGTATAGGCAAAATCCTTGAAAATTTCTTTAACAAGACTTCTGAAAACCTGTTTACATATCAGTACTCACCTTGAAATGAAGTCTAACTAGTTTCTCTCAATTGGACAAGCAATCTCCAATAACCTCCAGCTCCATCAGATATCCTAACACTAAGAAGAAAGTACAATAAGATAAGAAGAGAATAAGAAGAAGACATTGAATGGAGCTAGAGAGGGTGATTTTTTTGCTACAGAGAAGGATGAGTGGGAGAGAAAGGAAGAGAAAATTGGAGAAAGAGAGAGAATTCAAGAATTCTCTCGAACCTTATTAACGGTGAGGTTAATAGAAGTCTCGAAAAAGCCCGATTTTAAAAGTATCAAAATCAATTGGAAAGGGGTCCAAATGACATCAAACCGAGTTGGACCAAGAACAAAAGTGTCTCAGAACTTGACCTGTTTCCTAATGAACAAAAAATAACCAAATTCTTCCATCGTTAGACACCCTCACAAAAAATCAAAATTACAAATAAGTCCTTAATAGTGAAGATGTATCATTTCCGCACATCGAAACAGTGGGTTCATGTTCAACATAACATCCGCGAGCCAACGAAACAGAGAAAACGAAAATCTAATATTTACATATTACCCCTTGGTGTCACAACCTCGCCTAACTCAGCATGAAATTGTCCGCTTTGGCCCACGTGCACGCGCGAGGACTTCCCAGGAGGTCACCCATCCTAGAACTACTCTCGCCCGAGCACGCTTAACTTCGGAGTTCTTATGGTTTCCAGGGCCGCGCGGTTTTAAAAGGCCTCATGCTAAGTTAATACGGGGTTTGACTTATAAGCCCAGGGTCAGGACTTGGATATTTCCGATGCGGGCTAACGGAGACTCACCGTTTGAAGCTTGTGGTTGACACACTACGCCCTATGGTTAAGGGTGCCGCCCGGACCAAGTTCTCACATTATCAGGATGGTATTTTATTTTTAGTTGTTTGTTATGGAATCTTTTTGACTTTTTGTAAGGGAAAGTGGAGTTTTTTTTTTAGTGGATAAAAGTGGTTGCTTTTTTACTTTTTTTGAAAAAGATGGAGGGAGTTTTGAATTAAAGTGCTTTTGATGTGACATCTTGTTTGAAAAATGGAGGCTTTACTTCACTTTTACTATGTTAGTAAAGTGCCAAACTAGCCCAAGGGCCAGTTTGGGTAATTTACTTGTATAGTGTCCTAAAGTGAAGGGTCACTTCAAAAGATAAAATAGAAGAGGGGGGTCAAATCAAAAGGTTCTAAATGACAAAAGGCCATGTTATTACTTTTTGTCATTTGATGGCATGAGAGAGTAGCCTTTTGACTTCTTTGGTAAAAAGAAGAGGGTTTTTTGTCATTTAGTGGCATGAGAGATTAGCTTTTTTATATTGAATTAACCTTCGCTTCACTTCACTAATGAAGTAATTTTACCAAACATGCACTAAAGGAAGCATGCTCAATGAGACGCCATTTTTTTATATCAGTAACAAGTAAAAATGTATCACAGGAAAATGAGACACCACATTTGAAGGAAGAAAGGGCGAAAATTTTCATTGAATGCATAAATGAGAGAATAAAATGAACAGAGCCTGTGGAAATTGTTCACTATTTTTAAACAAGAGCCCATGGAATAGTGGAAACTCTGACTATAGCAACCTTGAGGTTGTGGGTTCATTTCACGTAACCACTCTAAAAAAAAGTGGACATTTATAGAGAATGGGTTAACAAGCCTGCCATTTAGGGATCCTAGACAAGATAAGTGCGATGACTCCATGGTATTAATGTGGGACTGAGCCCACCACAGCTTTAGTGGGGAATTGGGGATCACTATATATGTAAGGATTTTTTTTTTTTGAATGGTCACTATATATGTAAAGATATGATTGTAATCTTTGTAAATGGATAAGGATAAAACCCCAAGGGGAGGAAGTCACCCAAATTAAGGGATACAACAGCAACCTGGATACTTGCTGTAATTAGTGAGTAATACACAGCACTATAGGAAGAGAGTTTCAGTTCAAATGATCTTTTCCTTCATTATTATTATTATTTTTGCGGGGGGTGGGGGGTCCAACCACATTGATCGACACTCAATTTCAGTTCGGGGTTCAACCACATTGTTCAACACTCAATTTCAGTTCAAATGATCTTTTCCTTCATTATTTTTTTGATTTTCATGGTATCAAAGCTCTCCTTTGAATCTAAGAAAGTCCAGTGGCTTTCTTCTTTGAATATTTAAATATCTTCTGGTGTTTTTCTTCCTGTAAGATTGTTGTGGTTCCAGTCAACAATGATCAACTGTCTGTGCGTACTTTCTTTGTTTTTAATGTCACTAATATTGCTGTCTTGTCCAATACGAAACTGATAAGTTATTGGCATGATATCAATTCACTCTTGTATCACCATATTGGCCAAAACGTCGATAGGAGTTCTTATTTTACTTTTTCAGCTAGAAAAAGAAGTCATGTGATACAGCAGACAACACTAGTATGTATCTGCTTTTGGAAATCAATTAAGAAAATCAGCATGATGCCAGTTAAACTTTTATCACCGGGATGCAAATGCGAGCAAATACAGGTCGATTATGTTATTGTTACCTTCTTTTCTTGTGATTGGTAACATGACTTGCAACTTCAAGGTTGTGATACTGAGCATAGTTATCAGAATCCTACGATTTGTATCCCGAATCCCGATTCGTATCCCGAATATTAAGGAAAACGATTCGTGTCTATGTAATGAATCCCATTTACAAATGAATCTTAGGATTCATGTGTGAATCCTACGATTTGATACTCATTTCATTGAATCTTACGATTCAAGCGATTCGACTAAGCGAGAATGACTATAGCCAATAAGCTAATATTAATAATCTTTTACCTTTTTTATTTCTTTATTCTCTCTTTCTTTTATCGCTTGTGTTTTTAAAAGGTTATTTAGTAGTTTACGAAACCTTGTAAGAATTTTTTACGGCTTTGATAAGGTTTTAAAGATGAATAAAGAACATGCATTTAACTAAAGCATTCGACTGTACGTATGGTGCTTGTTTATATCTTCTTCTTTTTTTAATCTATTTTTTTCTTCATGAACACTTTCTTAACTTTAAGAGATATCCTACTGTGTAAGATTGATGGTTTAGATTTTCTTTTATTTTTATATTTTGATTTAAAGATAATAAAAAATATATATTGATGCTTTAAACTTATTTAACTAGTTACATATCATTTATTTCATATATATAATAATATATGTCATGATGTTATTGATATGATTGTATGATAGACTTTGTTATTATATTTATACTACTATAAATGGAAAAAAAATGGATGTTTATGAATAATTACTTTTCCTTTTCGTTTAATTTTTAATTATTTTTCATTTTTATTAGAAAAATAAAAAATCCTACGATTCACGATACGATTCGTGATTTGATTCGATTCATGGGTATGAACGATTTGCGATACGATTTCGATTTTGAAAACTATGATACTGAGCAGCTTCCTTGCGCCATGAGCTCTTGTACAATTATCAAATGCTTCACCTTTTTTGTGATTAACAACCTTAGCTCCTTGGTTGATGATTCATATGATCATATCATTAATCATGATTATTTGGTGTTGTAATACCAATACATTTGATCACATCGAAAGACCCATGATTAAAATAAATTTCACTTCTAGACTACTGTTGGTTTGATTAGGCATTCCCATTGGAAGTTTCTAGCCATCTCTTTACACTTAGAAATGCATGGGCATGTTACTGATGCACACAAAGAGAGATATGTTATACATGAATTTTCGTGGCACCCCAACCGCACCCCCCCCCCCCCAAAACCGTCCAAACCCCTCACCCCCTCCCTCCCCTTTTTGTGAATTATCAATCCCACAAATTTGATGCTCTTCTTAGTTTTGTAACCCTTGGATTGTTCATGCAAATTTGGCCCTCATCATACTTAACCTAATGGCTAGCATTGGGACACTTTTGAGGCCCTCACCCAGTGCTTCCAGTCATCAGATGGTTTCAATTACATACTAGTTCCATACCCAAACATGGTTTGCATGCTTTCAAGTGTGGCCTGCATGCATGGTAATTTCTTGCTCCAAAATGAAAAGGTTATTCCTCATAAGAGCCCATATATGTATAACGCCCCTCCTAGTTTGGCCCATTAGGATGCATGATGATCATGGAAGTTTATTGGATGGAAAGATCCATATGAGGCGTACCTACATGCAAAATCTTGAGCCCATAAGATCATCCTTACCTTTTGATCCATGGGCCTAAAATTTAATGGTTTAAAGCATCATTTTATTATGATTTCAATCCAACGGTGAGGAAAAGTTGGATGAATGTCAAACTTGGACTTGTGACTATTCATTGGGGGGTAGTGTGTGTGAAAAGACTTGATTGACACAATATGGGCCTTATGAAAAAAAAAAGAGGGGCACAAAAGGGGGCGTTTTTGAAAATTTCCCATATATATATATAAGAGAGAGAGAGAGAGAGAGAGAGAGAGAGAGAGAGAGAGAGAGAGATTTTATATGGCAAATAATCCTATGCAGTCACCTCTCACCGTATTATGGTGACTCAGCGAGAACTTCTAGCGGGCCCACCTGATGATCCATCTGAAACGTTCACACTTCACACACGGGACCCCCCTTGATAGTCACTAGACTTTGGAGTTTGCACCACCGAATGGACCGGACCTTTGGATTGCGGGTCAGTTTTTCTTGGCCATGGATAAAGGGGTTAGAGGCATGAGATTGACCCCACTTTTGATTTTTGGGTCCATCATGAGTGGACCTTTCCATCCCACCCATGTCCCATGATCTGTAGGGCCCTGAGTGGGACCCAGCAGTTGGTTTGCACGTAGGAATATTACACTTTATATATATATTCAGGTAGCTTATACTGTCTATGGTATTCATGTTTAGGTTTTTGTCACTCATGATCAGTAAGTGAAGCATTGAAATGTAGTACTTCTGACAAATGTGCTTTGTGCAGGATGCAGCTTGGGAATTATTGCTAAAGCGGCACAAATATAGGGTTCTGACATCATGTAAGACTTCAACATTATTTAAATATGCCTGTAGAACTTACTAAGAAAAAAGACATCTTTTGTGGGATATATTTGTGTATAAATGCTGAATTGATGCCATTGCCAGAACCTTTTATAGTTAATGGCAGGTTCCATTATTCACTTGGTTCATGTAAAGAATCGGTTGCATCATTGATTGTCTTATTTTTGCATTGCGAAGTAATGATAATGAGATTGAGAATTTAAGGATTTGACTCCTGATTCATCTTTGTCGAGCTATACGCTCGTTAGGCACATCATCATTCAGACAGCTGATGGCACTCTTTTAGAAGCCGCTACAATTGGCACCATTATCCCTGCTATGTCATCTGGTCTGTTCTGGGGTACATTGATTAACACGCACTGTCTTGCCCAGGATCCACAGTCCCAGAAGCATATTAGGACCGACAGTAGAGAAGGAGGGTTGTACTATGTGGAACGGTTGTATCTACCTATGTCTGCTCCGTTGGCTGCACTTGCTTTCCATCCCTCTTCATCTAAATTTATCTTTGGCGTTCTAGATTAGGGCATTTAATTAGTACTGGTGTATTGGGTAATGTAGACAGTAATAATTTCTCACATTGCATTGGCTGTAAGGTATCAAAACACATTACATTACCGTTCACTATTAATCACTCTGTTGCTACAACCCCGTTTTATTTAATTCACTTTGACATGTGGGGTTTCACCTCATAGCCCACCAAAAGGCTATGATGCACGGATACTTCAAAATGTACAACGTATTGTGTCACATCGTATCCGATCCTGAACTTTTTATGTGTAAAATCCGCGTCCCTGTCATAGCCATGTCGTGTCATCTAGTTAATTTCGTATTGGTGGTGGAAATGCAGCTTCTTAGCTCCCAATTGATAGGGAACAAGGACGTCGAATGAGATTGCTTTGGATCTGGGGTCAGATCCGCCTCTGGGGACGTCATTGAGAGGTTCGGTTCTGCGGGTTCTGCTTCCCCTGGGGCTCCTTGCCAGCTTAGTTCGAGTCCTTGGCAATGGGAGAAAGATAAGAAGATGGAGGGGGTTCCTTCCATTTTGAGACAGAGAAAGAGAGTTCGGATACCGAGGATTCCTTTGATCGAATAGATAGGCATCATATACGGCAGGTCATCCTACTATGACTTTTTTATTGATACTTGCACCCATTACACATGGCTTTACTTGATGAAAAACAAATTTGACTTATATAATATTTATGTTTCTTTTTGCCACCTGATCACTACACAATTTTCAGTTAGGATCAAGATTGTCAGGTCTGATTTAGGGGGAAAATATATATCTTCTCATTTTCACCAATTCAAATTCCCCCAAGGCACCTCACAACAGCTCTCTTGCCCATAGACTCACCAATAGAATGGTATCACTGAATGCAAACACCGGCATATCCTGGATACTGCCTGTGCTTTATTGCACTCTTCCCGTCCCCATTTGTTTTTGGAGAGAGTCCGTAGTGTCAGTTATGCACCAATGGAGAGAATAATATTATTGGAGGTAAAAACTGTGTACCCCTTAGGGTTGAACCTTCTCATTATATAGGGATTGATTACCCTATTATTAGTATCCTTATACAAAACAACTTCCTAAGTTATAGCTAACTTCCTAATACAATTAGATTTCCTAGTTTATAGCTAACTTTCTAATACAATTAGATTTCCTAGATTGACACCCCACCTTCAAATTGATGCGGGGAATCATAAAGCAGCAATTTGGAAACCAGAAACTGACGTCGAGGCCTAGGAAGTCCTTTGGTGAAGATGTCAGCAAACTAAAGGTCAGTAGGGATATGAGGTAAAGAAATGACTTCACGCTTCAATTCATCCTGAATAAAGTGATAGTCCACCTCAATATGTTTGTTGCGTTCATGAAAGATAGGGTTTTCAGTGATCCTGATAACCCCAATATTATCCGCATGCAAGGATGTAAGAGATGGTTGTGCAAATCCGAGTTCTGAAAGAAGTCCCCGTAGCCATAAGATTTCTCAACATGCAGAAGACATCGCCCTATATTCCGCCTCTGTAGGAGATTGAGAAACACGTTCTTGTTTCTTGCATTTCCAAGAAATTAAAGAATTGTCAAGATACATGCACCAACCAGTAGTAGAGTGACGGGTATCCTGACAGCCCGTCCAGTCAGCGTCTGCATAAGCGGTCAACTGAATAGGATTATCCTTGGGATAATATAAACCACGAGTGGCAGTGCCCAACAAATACCGGCTTATGCGCTTGACAATAGTCAGATGAAGGTGTCTAGGAGATGTCATGAATTGGCTCACAAGATTTACAGCATAGGAGATATCCGGTCGAGTGATGGTGAGATAGACAAGGCTGCCCACCAGGCGCCTGTAGGTATGTGGATTAGGAAGAAGGTCGCCATTTACTCAATTTGAGGTTGACCTCTACAGATGTATCAACTGGCGAAGATTCATGGAGATTAGCAAGCTCAATAAGATCAGATGTGTATTTGTGTTGATTGAGAAACAAGCCTTTGGGAGATTGATGCACTTCTAAGCCCAAAAAATAATGTAAATGGCCCAAATCCTTCATATGAAAGTAATCACCGAGAGAGGCTTGGATAGACTTGATCATACTATCATCAGTGCCAGTGATAATAATATCGTCAACATACACAAGTAGAACAGTAACACCAGTAGATGTTCTTTGCAGGGACAGAGAGGGATTGTAAGGGCTCTGAGTAAAGCCAGTTTTGCATAACCGCCCCCTAAAAGTCTCAAACCACGCCCGAGGAGCTTGCTTTATGTTAATGATGGTGTTTCAAGCCCAAACTTGCAGGTCATGTTAATGATGGTGTTTCAAGCCCAAACTTGTAGGCCCATTTAGGCCTAGTATCTAGAAGATTAGACTTTGATTGTAATTAGGCTCATTAGTCAAAGCCACATGTACCACATGTACATACTTAATTGTACAGCCCCTTTACTTGACTTTAGCAGCCCCTTTACTTGACTTAGGCAGCCCCTTTACTTGACTTTAGCTCAATAAATGTGTGTATAAATGTATCCTTAGTCCATTCAATGAGGACACAAGATTACAATCCAATATTTCTCTCTTTTAAGTTCTTGTCATGGTATCAGAGCTGTGCTTCTGAGTGAGTCCTCTCCATCTTCCAAGCATTGGAAGTTGTAATAGTCTCTAAGAGACTCTCTGGAGAATTTTTCTTCATCTTCCAAGCATTGGAAGTCGCCAGATCAAGGTGTGATCAGAAGTGGCCCATCCCAGATCAGCATCATTGAACCTGGATATTTCAACCAACCTGGTTGACTCTCTTCTGGTTATTTTGGAGATTTTTTCAGTATTTTTCAGAGATCAGAGGTAGGAGTTTTGTTCCATCTTATGATTATTCACTTTCTTTAAATAGTTTTCATCACAGCCGCACAGAATCCTTGATTTTTTGTGCACTGCTCATTCTGGGAACAGTTCTGGTCACTCTAGCATATTATTTGTGATCTGATTGGTGTGTGATCTGATCCATCAGTTTGATTTAAAACAGTGAGATTTTTTGTGCACAGTTGATAGATCTACTGTTTGACTGAAATGGAAAAGCATGAAATTAACTTGATCCAATTTAATGGAAAGAATTATACTTCCTGGTCGTATCAATTTCAAGTCTATCTTGAAGGAAAGGAAATGTGGGGACTTGTTTCCGGATGGGATCCACGACCTCAGGAAGATGAGAAAAAAATACTCTCTTGGAATACTAAGGATGCCAAGATAAAAACCTGGATTCTTGGTTCCGTTGAACCACAATATATCCTGAACCTCAAACCTTACAAGACCTCCAAGGCGATGTGGGATTATCTGAAACAAGTGTATCACCAAGGGAATTCTGCCCGTCAATATCAACTTGAACTGGAGATTGCTCAGTATTCCCAAGGCACCTCTTCTATCCAGGACTATTATACGGGTTTTCTCAATTTATGGGCAGAATATGATGAAATCAAATACCTCAATGTATCTGAGGCAGCTCTTTCTGAGATTCAAAAATTACAGGCAACTTCTCATAGAGACCAGTTCCTCATGAAATTGAGATCTGAATATGAGATCATTCGTTCCAATCTGATGAGTAGGGTTCCATCTCCATCCCTGAATGAGTGTCTTAATGAACTCTTGCGAGAGGAACAAAGTCAGCTCACTCAGCATGTTCTGAAGCAACAGTACTCCGGAAACTCTACTGATGTCGCATATGCTGCCACTACCAGTTACACTCCTAGTGTCTCTCACGGTCCGGGAGGGATCATTCATCATACGAATGCTGCTGCTAAAAGACAAACTCCTGCAAGAGATCTCAGCAAAATCCAATGTTTTGGCTGTAAGAGTTATGGACACTATGCCTCACAGTGTAAGACCAAGTTTTGTAATTACTGCAAATCCAATGATCATGTTATCAATGAATGCAAACGGCGGCCACAAAATCGCACTCCACGAGCATATCATGTCAACACTGCTGATGCTACTACTTCCAGTGATAGTTCTTCCGCACCAGTCATGCCTTCGCCACCTCCTGCCTCCACTACTGAGATTACCCCTGAGCTTATTCAACAAATGATCATCAATGCCTTTTCTGCACTTGGCATTTCAGGTAACCAACATTCCTCTTCTTCCATATGGTTTATTGATTCTGGAGCTTCCAATCACATGACCTCCTCCACCACTCATCTCTCTAACCTGCAACCATATAAAGGGAATTGCAAGTCCATACTGCTGATGGTCAAAAGCTTCCTATTACAGCTACTGGTGATATAATTCATTCTTTACCTCTCACAAAAGTCTTTCTATCTCCTCATCTTACTACAAATCTTTTGTCTGTTGGACAACTGATTGATGATAATTGTAATGTTTCCTTTTCTCGCTCTGGTTGTGTTGTGCAGGATCAAGTGTCGGAGACGGTGATCGCGAAGGGGCCTAAGTGTGGACGCCTGTTTCCTCTTGTGATGCCTTCCTCTCAAAATAAACAAATCTCTGCTTTTTTCTTGTTTTTCTCCTCAAGATGTTTGGAGGCTCTGGCATAATAGATTAGGCCATCCTCATTCAAAATTGTTATCTTTGATGTTGAACACTGGTAGTATTAATGAAAATAAAACATCTTTTAGTCATATTTCTAATGAGTGTTCTATTTGCAAACTTGGAAAAAGCAAAGTTCTTCCCTCTTCTTCCAAATCTACTATGGCTTCAAATTGTTTTGACATTATTCATAGTGACGTCTGGGGGATTACTCCTGTAATTTCTCATATACATTTCAAATATTTTGTCACATTTATTGATGATCATAGTAGATTCACATGGGTTTATTTCTTACACTCTAAATCTGAAGTCTTTGATATTTTCCAAAAATTCATGGCATATGTTGAAAATCAGTTTTCTACTCGCATTAAAGTTCTCCGATCTGATTCCGGAGGGGAATATATGTCCCATCAGTTTCAAACTTATTTGCAAAAACACGGGATTTTATCACAGCGATCGTGCCCTTACACTCCTCAACAGAACGGAGTTGCAGAACGCAAAAAACAGACATCTCCTCGATACTGTTCGTTCTCTTCTCCTAGAATCATCAGTTCCTGCAAGATTTTGGCCCGAAGCGTTAGCCACTGCAGTTCACTTGATCAATCGCTTACCATCCAATCGCCTTACCAATCAAACACCATACTTTCGTCTCTTTCGTAAAGATCCTTCTTACACCCACCTGCGCATTTTTGGCTGTGTATGTTTTGTTCATCTTCCTCCGACTGAACGTACTAAATTAACTGCTCAGTCCGCCAAATGTGCATTCCTTGGCTACGCATCTCACCAAAAGGGGTATATCTGCTATGATCCTGTGGTCAAACCGTCTTCGCATCTCTCGAAATGTCACATTTTTCGAAAATCAAAGTTTTTTTCCTAACCATTCCTCGGATTTACCATCATTTTCTCATCTACCAGATTTTTTTGACCCAATCTCTTCTCCACTCCTTGTCTATGAACGGCGTCGATATAAGGATGTTCCACTATTGCGTCCCCCTCCAGATCCCTCACCGACACCTGATCTTGACCACGTTTCATCACATGATGCTCCATCTCCACTTCAGCTTCGACGCTCTACCCGTCTCTCTAAGCCTCCAGAAAAATATGGGTTCACTCACACCTCCTTGCTTGCTACTCTCTCCTCTATTGCTATTCTTCTTCTTATTCACAGGCGGTGAAGCATGACTGTTGGCAAAAAGCTATGCACGAAGAATTAGCTGCTCTGCAGGAGAATCATACCTGGGATATTGTTCCATGTCCCTCATCTGCAAAACCAATTGGCTGCAAATGGATGTTTTCAGTCAAACTTAAGTCTGATGGCTCGTTGGATCGATATAAAGCACGGTTAGTCGCACTGGGCAACCGACAGGAATATGGCATTGACTATGAATAAACATTTGCTCCAGTTGCAAAAATGACAACAATCCGTACTGTTCTTGCCATTGCTGCTTCTCACTCATGGCCTCTTTACCAATTTGACGTCAAGAATGCCTTTCTTCATGGTGATCTCAAGGAAGAAGTCTATATGCGTCTTCCCCAAGGCATTACGGGTGTTTCGGCAGGAGACTGCGCACGCTTAAGACGATCTCTATATGGTCTTAAGCAAGCTCCGCGTGCTTGGTTTGAGAAATTTAGAGATGCTCTCCTTCATCTACAGTTCTCTCAAAGTTCCTCTGATCCTTCTATGTTCCTTCATCGCTCCTCAAAAGGGATTACTGTCCTCTTGGTATACGTGGATGATATCATCATATCTGGGACAGATTCTAACATGATCACCTATCTACAGGTATCGTTACATGAATCTTTTCATATGAAAGACTTAGGGCCACTCACATATTTTTTAGGCCTTGAGGTTCATCAGTCAGAAAAAGGTCTTATCCTAGATCAACACAAATATGCTATGGATCTTATTGAGACGGCTGGGCCTCAGAACTCCACTCCTGTAGATACACCTGTTGAGGCCAATCTTCAACTCGCACACGATACGGGTGATCTTCTCCCTGATGCCACAATGTATCGCCGTTTAGTCGGAAGCTTGATCTACTTGACTATCACTCGGCCTGATATCTCATATGCGGTGAATCTGGTTAGTCAGTTCATGACACAAACCTCGCCATCTCCATCTTGTTGCTGTTCGGGCGCATTCTTCGCTATGTTCTTCATACACCATATCGTGGTCTTTTCTTTCCTGTGGGCAATTCGACTTCTCTCATAGCTTATTCAGACTCTGACTGGGCTGGATGTCCTGATAGTCGACGGTCTACACGGGTTGGTGCATGTTCTTAGGGGACTCATTGATCTCCTGGAAGTGTAAGAAACAAGATAAAGTCTCCAAATCATCCACAGAAGCAGAATATCGTGCCATGTCGGCTGCCACATCTGAAATTGTCTGGCTTCGGGGTCTTCTTTCTGAGCTTGGATTTCCACAATCTGGCCCTACACCTCTCTATGCGGACAATACCAGTGCCATAACGGATTACTGAAAATCCTGTCTTCCATGAACGCACAAAGCATATTGAAGTGGCTTGTCATTACATACGTGATGAATTTGTGCGTGACGCAATTACTCTTCCTCATGTTCCTACCGGACTTCAAATTGCAGATATATTTACCAAGGGACTTCCTCGGCCACGACACCAATTCCTAGTTGGCAAATTGATGCTCGTGGATTCACCCGCATCAATTTGAGGGGGGGTGTTAATGATGGTGTTTCAAGCCCAAACTTGCAGGTCATGTTAATGATGGTGTTTCAAGCCCAAACTTGTAGGCCCATTTAGGCCTAGTATCTAGAAGATTAGACTTTGATTGTAATTAGGCTCATTAGTCAAAGCCACATGTACCACATGTACATACTTAATTGTACAGCCCCTTTACTTGACTTTAGCAGCCCCTTTACTTGACTTAGGCAGCCCCTTTACTTGACTTTAGCTCAATAAATGTGTGTATAAATGTATCCTTAGTCCATTCAATGAGGACACAAGATTACAATCCAATATTTCTCTCTTTTAAGTTCTTGTCACTTTAGACCATAAAGTGATTTCCGGAGGCAACATACATCATTTTTATATGGAGAGGTGACACCCTACGGTATCCTCATGTAGACCTCTTCCTTCAAATCCCAATGGAGAAAGGCATTTTTAACATCCATTTGGTATAACGGCCAAGAATTGGAGGCAGCAATGGCGAGAAGTAACCGAACAAATGTCATTTTTGCCACATGTGCAAACGTCTCCTCGTAGTCAATGCTATATTCTTGCCTGTTACCGAGTGCCACAAGTCTAGCTTTGTGTCTATCCAAGGAGCCATCAGATTTAAGTTTGATGGAGAAGATCCATTTACAACCGATTGGTTTAACTGTTGAAGGACAATCCACAATGTCCCAAGTGTGATTCTGATATAAAGCATCTAATTCTGCCCTCATAGCCTGGTTCCAAGTATCATGTTGTACTGCCTGTAAATAAGAATTGGGTTTAGAAATAGAGGAAAGTGTGGTCATTAAAGAAGTGTGGGCAAATCCATACCGCTCAGGTGGTCGAGAACGTCTGGAGGACCGACGCAGGAGAGGAGTGGTGGAACCAGTGGCCGGCGGAGGATCAGGTGGACGGGCATCTGCAACGATAGGTTTTTTCCCGACGATGATAAACAAAGTCTGGATGAAACCTGGCAACGGTTCTTTTATCTGAAAAGCCCGGTGGTAGAGCAAGAGAAGAGGGATGAGGACAATCCAAGTTAGTTTGAAAAAAATACTGATTTAAAAAAAAAATAACATTGCGAGAAACCCTGATGCGACGACCAATGGGGTCGTAGCAAACAAAACATTTTTGATTGGTGGCATAACCCAAAAAAGCACACCTGCTAGATTGTGCGGTTAATTTTGTTCGTTCTGTGGGAGGTAAATAAACGAAGCAAACACATCCAAAGGTATGTAGATCAAACACAGGATGATAACCAAACAGTTTATTAAATGTACGACAATTGATGCAGGCCCTAGGGTTAGGGCTTGCGTAGATGCCGAAGCACGTGTCAAAGACACTTCAAATTATCTCCGCAGAGATTTCTAACACGAGGAAAACCTCTTCAAGGGAAAAATCCCAATTTTACTTAATTCCAATCTGAGATTATCATCTCTACAAAGCAATATAAATAGGCAAAGTAAACTTAGGGCCTAAGACAACCTAATCTAATAATAGAAACTATCCTAATCAAACTAGGAAGCCAAATAAAGCATAATGCTAATCCTAATTACAATAAAATTAGGAAGCTACTAAAAATTAAATTATCCTCAAAACTATGTTGGGTGGGACCAGTAGTAGAATAGTAGCCGATACTGCATCATTCCCCCCCGGTTGAAAGAAGAGTGCGACCTCGAACTCGAGTCTTCTTCAGGTTGCCTCTGTATATATGATGAACGTGAAGCACTTCCTTTGTAGCATTGGCCCTGGATTTCTTCTTCTGTGATTCGGGCTTCTTTGGATAGAGAGTAACATCCTTTCCACCGTGCATGAAGGTATACGTGTTGTTGCGCATCCCATGAGTGCCATTCTTGTCATACATCCATGGACGACCCAATAGGATATCTCCACTGTCCATTGGTAGCACATCGCACCAAATTGTATCTTTGTAATCATTACCAACTGCAAAAGTAACCTGACATGTATGTCGTACTTGCGCTTCATCACCTGTCATGAGCCATTTAACAAAGTAGGGACGATTGTGCTTGTAAACCTTCAACTTCAAGCGATCAACAAGAGTTTGAGAGATAATATTCTCACAACTTCCACCATCAATCACAACCGTACAATTTTGCCCATGTATTGTACCTGTGGAACGAAAAATACTTTTCCGCAACCATTTCTTTTCAACAGTGGGTATAGACTCTTGTTGCACCAAGAGAAGTTCACCATCTGTTTCAGCTGATATTTCCTCCGCTTCATCGGATTCTTCACTTGTAGGATCATCTTTTGTTTCCGGTTCTTCTTGTGCACTTCCCATTAAATTGATTCTTTTTGGGCATTCAAACGCACGGTGACCCTTTTGCTTACAATGAAAACATGTGAATCTGTTTGGATCTTCAGACTTGGAAGAAAACTTTTCTGAGGAATTAGCATTTGGATTAAAATCTGACTTTGATGGAGTCTTTTGCGCAGACCATTTAGACGCATTAAGTTTTCTGGCTTGATGATTTGCAATCCCCTCAGCTTTAATAGCATGCTGAACAATCTCATCAACATTGTCAAAATGCTTGAATGTGAGGATATGTTGTATATCAAGTGTAAGACCATTAAAGTATCTGTCGACTAATACATCATCATCTTCATTCAAACCACAACGAGCTTGCATGGTCATGAACTCCTCTGAATACTCAACAACCGTCTTAGATCCTTGTTTCAAATCCTGAAAACTTGAACGCAGATCTCTAGAGTAATTGACAGGAAGAAATTTTTGCTTCAACAGATTTTTCATCTCGGTCCATGTGTCAACGGGGTCAATTTGTTGGTTTCTTCTCTTCTTTTGCAACTCGGCCCACCATATTGCAGCATAATTACGAAATCGAGTTGCCACCAGTGTAATTTTATGACCATCCGTCATTGGCTTGTGTGCAAAAATATTTTCAACACACACTAACCAATCTATGAATTCATCCGGTTTCAATTTCCCATTATATTCAGGAATCACGAGTTTAATACCCAAATCACGATCAACATTTATGACATGTGGATCTCGTTGATTCCGAACATGTCGTCCATCATCATGATGAATTTCCTCACGCCGATTAGTTTCCAAATTGGTTAATCGGGTTTCAATCCTTTCCAGAGTCGCTTGCATTTGAACTTGCATTTGAACCATCGTTGCAGATAGTTGATTAACAGTTACCGATAATTGCGCAACGGTTCCTCTCAAATCATCATCATTATGAGAGGAAGACTCCGTGTCAACCTGCTTCTTTGGAGGCATTTTTGTTTAATGCAAATTGAAAATTTCTAACTGACCTGATGTGTAGATCTGCTCTCCACGATCACGCTGGCGAAAACGGATCGGAAATCGGACCGCGGATGGCTGTAATAGTGCAAAAACAAGATCCAACGGTTGATATTGGTCAAATCTAGGCCTTGTAATTCGCTGCAGGTATTGGGTTGGATCTGCAACTGGGCTTTGGAAGACAGTTTGGGCCCGAACCAAACCAGAATCAAGCCCAATAGGCAGGAGGTGGCTCAACAATTGAAGACACGTGGGAAAAGCCTCTTCTTCTTTTCGTTGTTGTGCCTTGGCTCATTCGACTGCAGCGAAGATGCCGAGGAGGACAACGACGAAGGCTATGGGTGGCCGAAGCTCACGATGACGATGACGACGACGACGACGAAGCCGGCGGACGGTGCTACTGGTGCGGGGCGATGGTGGTGCACAGTGCGAAGCACAGTGGTGTACGGTATGCTTCTCTTCCCTTCTTCTTCTTCTCTGTTCTTTTCTCTTTCTTTCTTCTTCTACGCTCTTTTATCTGAGCAGGGCAGAAGATTTTTTTTTTTTTCTGGGTTGGGCGAATGGGAGGCGGAAGGAGTGGGGCGGTTTCGGCTGGACTTGGGTAGGGCAGGGAGCAGCGGGGTTAGGTTGCTCCTAGGGTTCAGGGCCGTGGGGATATGGATTCGATTGGTCGCTGTGCTTTTTTTTTTTCTGGAAAGGGATTTTGGGCAGCGGGTGGGTTCGACAGGGAGTGGTGACGACCGTTTAAAGGTATTTGGTGGACTCGGTGGTTATGGGGGTTGCAGGAAGGTGGTTGGGTTGATGGTGATCTGTGGTGGATAGGCTGGAGTGGGTTCTGGGCAGCGGGTTTTGGTTGCAGCGGGTGGGTTTGTTGGAAAAGGGATGTCGACAGTGAGGGGGGTTTCCGCGGGGAAGGGGCGATGATAGTACGGGATGGAAAGGGGGATGTGCTCCGATCGGTGACCGGAGACGGATCGGAGCGATGTGGATCTTCGCTCTGATACCAATTGATGCAGGCCCTAGGGTTAGGGCTTGCGTAGATGCCGAAGCACGTGTCAAAGACACTTCAAATTATCTCCGCAGAGATTTCTAACACGAGGAAAACCTCTCCAAGGGAAAAATCCCAATTTTACTTAATTCCAATCTGAGATTATCATCTCTACAAAGCAATATAAATAGGCAAAGTAAACTTAGGGCCTAAGACAACCTAATCTAATAATAGAAACTATCCTAATCAAACTAGGAAGCCAAATAAAGCATAATGCTAATCCTAATTACAATAAAATTAGGAAGCTACTAAAAATTAAATTATCCTCAAAACTATGTTGGGTGGGACCAGTAGTAGAATAGTAGCCGATACTGCATCATGACAGTGGTGAGAGCTTCTGCCAAAAAATGAGGAGGAACTGATGATTCAATCAGTAGAGTTCGAGTAACATCAAGGAGATGCCTCTTTTTTCGTTCTGCGACTCAATTTTGTTGAGGAGTATACGGACAGGTACGTTGAGAAATGATTCCTTTATTCTTTAGAAAAGATTGGAAATCATTGGAAACCACCCCCCCCCCCCCCCCCCCCCCCCCCCCCCCCTAATCTGAGCGCAAAGTTTTAATGCATTTGGAAAATTTGGTTTCAACATAGCTGAGGAAAAACTGAAAAACATTAAGAACATTAGATTTAGAATGCAATAAATAAACCCAAGTAAACCGTTTGTAGTCATCAATGAAGGTAACAAAGTACTTGAATTGACCATGGGAAAGGTGAGGGGCAATGCCCCAAACATCGCTGTGAATTAAGTCAAAACATTCAGTGCTCCGTGTTGTGGAGTGAGGAAAAGGTAAAGTTTTATGTTTTCCTAATTTACAAGCATCACATTCAAAAGAAGCAGAATCAATAGGGTTATTTATTAATCCAGATTTAAATAAATGAGACACCGTAGATGCATTCGGATGACCAAGTCTATTGTGCCACAACCGAGAACTATTCTGGAGAAAAAAAAAAACAAAACAACTGGTGTGAAAATTTATTCTGAGGAAATGTAGAAACTGGAAGGGAAAATAGTCTGCCATACTTAGGCCCCCTCACGATCACTTCCCCCTACTCCTGGTCCTGCACAACACAACCAAAAGAAGAAAAAGAAACATTGTAATTATTCTCAACAAGTTGACCCACAGAAACCAAATTTGTAGCAAGATGAGGAGACACTAAAACATTGGTTAATGGTAAGGGGCCAGGGATATCACCAACAGAGGTGATAGGAAGATGGTCTCCATTGGCAGTTTGAACGGTATGAAAACCAGTGTAAGGAACAACATTTTGCATTGCTGTGGGAGAAGATGTCATATGGTTTCTTACTCCAGAATCTATATGAGACAGACGAATCAGTACCTGAGATGTTCATAGATGTCAAGGCATTGATAATCATTTGATTTACCGTGTCAGGAGTGAGAGAAGCGGGGGATGCAAATTCTAATGAGGAACCAGGCTGTGAAGAAGACTCATACTGGAGGGAGCTAATGAAGTCAGAGGGTGCATATTGTTGAGATGTTGCTGTGTAAGCACTAGGAGCGGACCGTACTGTGTAAGTACCAGGAGCTAACGACGTATAGTTGCGGGAAGTAGAATTGTGACCCTTCTTACGACATTCTTCAATAACATGACCAATGGCTTTACAATACCTGCAAATCTTTGCTGTGCATTGGTTTGCAAAATGACCATATTTTTTGCAATTATAGCACTGAATTTTACTGACGTCCCTAGGAGGTGGTCTGGTGGTAGTAGCATAGGCAAATGGAGCCTCAACAGATCTCAGTTGTTCCATAGAAGTTTTGGTAACCGGACGTTGTTCTTCCTGCAAAAGTTCCTGAAGAGTGAAGACAGTCATAAAAGCTGGGAAGAGAAGCCCGGCTCATCAAGTTTGATCGAATAGTCTCATACTCCGGACGAAGTTTCATTAGAAATTGGTCCCGATGACTATTTTGCTGTAATGAAAGGAGTTTGGATAGAAGTGCTTCAGACACAATGGCAAACTTGATCTCATCGTATTCAGACCATAGTCTTCGAAACCCATTGTAATATTCTTGGATGGATAGGGTGCCTTGGGTAAACTGAGAGATGTCAAGCTCCAATTGAAATTGGCAAGTAGCATTGCCTTGCTGATAAATCTTTTTAAGGTAGTCCCACATCTCATGGGCAGATTTGCAAGGTTTCAGATTGAGGATAAAATGTGGTTCAATAGAGTCCAGTAGCCAAGTTTAATTTTGGCATCCTTGGTTTTCCATGCGGAAATCTTTTTGTCATCTTCATCCGGCTTACTTTCAGACCCATCAATATGTCCCCATAGTTCTTTTCCTTCTAAGTTAATTTGAAATTGAAAGGCCCAAGAGGTGTAATTTTTTTCCATCAAAGCGAACTAAGGCAATCTCAGATTTCTCCATAATGGGACATAACAGTTAGAAGAGCAAGAGAAGATGATAGAAGAGACAACCACACGCCAAGAAGATAAGTCAGAATAGATCAAAACTGTTCTCAGAACAGTTCCTGCAGATATAAGATGTGAAAAAAATAACCCGATGCCCAAAACAGGGCTGACGAACCAACACAGCAGTTGGGTTGTGTTCGTGGGCCCCACCAGATGATCAAGGTATTGATCTTAGGTTGGGGATGAGGGAACAGAGGGTGCAAGCACTGGATTGATGAGCAGCAGCATCAACCAGCACAACCAGAACAATCATCAGATGAGCAGCAAAACCAGTACAACCAGCAAGAAAAAAAACCCAGAACAATCAGCAGCAACAAACAGCATATACCAGCATAAAACACCAAAACAATCAGCAGCAAATACCAGAACACGCCAGCAGATGATCAGGTCATCAGGGGAGAAGAAGAGCACCCAGAACCCATAAATGTCCAGGTCGTCAAGGGAGAAGAACAGCACGTGGGCCCCACCTGTTGATCTCTAGACCGATCAGAGATTGGGGATGGGTTAACAGGAGAATCACGCAACTATTGGAAGTGGTCCCAGTCAGAACAAATCCAGATCCAGGATTTTGGACGGCTGAGATGAAAACAAGTGGAAAAAACTGAATTTCCACAAAAATTGGTAGAAGACCTACCTCTGATGATCAATAAATATTTAAAAAATCTTTATAAACGAGAAGATATCCAGGCAACCAAGAAGGGTAGATGCCGATGAGATGGTGATGATGATCACAGGTGGGCCACGCCTGATTTGAGATGATCAGGGATGATCAAAGAGGATCAGGCTGGAGGAAATTGTCTCTGAATGGCTTCCAGATCTTGGAAGATGACTAGGAGCATCCACAAATCCTTGGATGTTGAAGAAGAACACTAGGGCATGAACAGTAGCTTTGATACCATGTCAGTTATGCACCAATGGAGAGAATAATATTATTGGAGGTAAAAACCGTGTACCCCTTAGGGTTGAACCTTCTCATTATATAGGGATTGATTACCTTATTATTAGTATCCTTATACAAAACAACTTCCTAAGTTATAGCTAACTTCCTAATATAATTAGATTTCCTAGTTTATAGCTAACTTTCTAATACAATTAGATTTCCTAGATTGACACGTAGTCACTGCTACATGGCCAATTAATTGGACCCTGTCGTCTGTGCTCTTTGGCTCCATTCCCTTTGAGAAATTGTTTTAGCACAAATCCTGTTTACGCCAATCTCCGTATCTTTGCCCCCCGTGTTTTGTTTAGTTTCCACCATATGAACAAACGAAGCTATCGCCAAGGGCATTTATATATGTCTTCCTTGGTTATGGTATTGGGCACAAAAAGTATTGATGTTACGATGCTAAGGTAGGCCGCCTGCACATTTCAAGGCATGTTGCCTTCTTAGAGCATATCCTGTTTTTCTATCCTTGCTTTTGTAGCTCTCTTAAACAGCCTTCTCTAAACCGATTGACCCGTTCCCGGATCTTTTCCACTCAGAAGTGCCTCCTATAAAACCCTTACCTTCGGAAGCATCTCCCAACAAACCTTTGCAGGTTGAAGGCTCCAGTACTATGGTATGCGCACCTGCTAACACAGATCCGCCCAATGTCTCAGTTCGACAATTCTTGTAGGTACCCCCTTCTTATCCGCAAAATTTGTCATTCCCTATGGATTTACTTCTTACCAATTTTCCTGAGCTTGTTTGGCCTTTTTAGCTTTAGTCTACTCATATATAGAACCTCAGTCCTAGAAAGATGATGCGTCTACCGGTCTATTCCACAATGACAACAAGTAAGGGGACGTTTGTTTGCAGCCATTTACATATGTAAATGGTTCATATGCGTAACGTTTATGCACATTTATGTTTGTTTGGGTTGATTTATGCATGAGGCGTGTAAAATAGGTGTGAAAATGGGCTGGTTTTTAGCCCAGATTTTTCACACCTTAATAGATGGTAAACCGCCATGCATGTTATTGTTACTAAGCGCATGCTACAGTGATTCGAGCGTGATTTTGATTGGTCATTTTTTTTAATTGTACACTTATGTGGCCCCAAAATTCCAATCTGATTTGTAAAAAAAACTCTTCTAAAGGTCAAAAACGGTTATGCGACCAATTTTCAGTCGTTGATTTATCCTAAATTTTGAGATATTTGCAAAAAAAGTCCAGATTGCTAGGTGTACCGTTTTCTACTTCTGTGGGACCCATTTTCATGGTCTGAATTTTTAATCCTTTTCAGAAGGTCTAAAATGGTTATAGGACCAAACTTCTACATGGATCTCGAGAAATTTGTGAAAAATACTGAACCGTTGGATGTCCTTACTAATTTTGCACAGTGTTGAAGAATGGATTGAACCCAGTCCATTTTTTTCATTTTTTTTATTCATGTGGGCCCCAAATTTATGATCTGAACTGTTTATTCTCTTTAAAATGACCAAAATCAAGTCTAAATTCATAACGGATTTTCAGATATTTGCAAGAGGGCCCAGAATCGAAAATCTATAATTTTGAATTCTTTGGGGCCCATTTTCACAATCCAAACCATCCAAACTCTTTAGAATGCCATTTTGGCTAGGGGGTCAAGTCTCATGCCTTTATTCATCATTTTTTAAGATATTTGTGAAAAATGGTGAACTATTGAATCCGCTCAGATTCACGTGGCGAGGTGTGAAAATGACATACAATTGAATGTGTTTCACATGTGACTTAGTTGCATATGAAAATGTTCCATATGTGAATCATTTACACATATGGACCATTTTCCAATCCCATGTGAAATTGCCAAATGACCCGTAAGGGTTGAGAAACTTGGCAACACTCCACAAAACTCATATATGGGATCTCGTCCGTCTACCACTGGGAAAGTCAACCATTGGCTGCAAGTGGATTTCCAAAATTAATACGAGGGCTGATGGCTCTATTGAAACATATAATGTTTGGTTAGTTGTGAAGGTTATACTATACCTAGGAGTATGACATTGACTACCATGAAAATGACTGCTATTCGCACAGTCCTTGTTGCCTCGACTATTATGCGCTGGCCTCCCTATCAAATGCATGTCAAGATTCAAGAATGCCTTCTTGAATGGGTTCCATTTCTGAAGAAATCTATATGAAACCTCCTTCAGGTTTACACCATTCTTCAGGATATGTCTGTCGTCTTTGTCGGGCCCTATATGGCTTTAGACAGATCCCTCGGGCATGGTTCACCAGGTTCAGTGACATCTTGACACAATTCTTTGATTTTTATTATTGAGAATAGCCAGTGGCTATTTATAAAGCACAACTAAATATGTTAATTTAAGCTAGGAAACCTAATCCCAATCCCATTACAATTCTAGCCTAAAAATGACTTAGATTTAAACTAATCCTAATCTTGGAAACCTTCTCTCAAAATTGCTGATAAATCTAACTGTTTCCCAACAAGGAATATCCTTTATTATGTGTGAGACTGTCCAAGTACTCAATTGTTTAAACTTTTCACATCCTGATGAATGAACTTAATGAGCGCAGGGAAACTTTGGTTATGAGGTGAATTTTGACTGAGGTTACTATTACCATGTGCATCTTCTCCGGTACAGTTTGCAACCATATCTAGGTTGTGCTTATGAGGAAAGGATATAATCACAAATGTTGAGAAAATATGAACCGAGATTAGCAATTCATCCACAAGGTGTGGACGTGGAGATTGTTGAAAAAGCTCTATTACTTATCACTAAGGAAAAGAAAAAAACCTGTTTTGACACATGATTATGAGGCATTTTCCCTAGTTGAAAAAATGGCCCCTGTCCGGATTTTTTCTCCGTTGCTGCTGTTCGTTGTTGGCCCTTGTACCAAATGGATGTAAAAAAATGCATCTTTCAATGGCTATATCTATGAAGAAATCTATATGCATTTGTGCTCATGGCGTCCAACAAAGTTCTCATGGCTTTGCTCTCTTCACCTAACACTCTTCTCGTGGGACTATTATTCTTCTCCTTCTTTATGGTGATGATACGATCATTATTGGCGATGATTATGCTGGTGTTTAGGCCCTCAAGACTTATAGACTTATAGACGTAGGCATCTTCGCTATTTTCTTGGCATTGAGGTCACCTATTCTACTGCTGGTACTCTTCTCTTAGCAGAAATATCTCTTCAATGTCATTTGATGGGCTGGACTCTTGAATTGTAAACTAGTGGTCACTTCTCTTAAGGAAAATGTTAAAATGAGAAGTACAGATGGTGTTCTGATGCAAGACTGTGAAAACTAGCCTAAGATGAAGACTCTTAAGATTAATTAAAATTTAACAATCATGAATCAAATTACAAAATAACACTAAATTCACCCTAAGATATGCTGAATTCCAAGTTATCAATTACACAATAATTATAAGACCTGTATACAATCCTACAATGCAAGTCCCTATTGAATTTTGATTGTGGTTTCCAATGGAAGACTCAATTTTCACTAGCCTAGGGATTACCTTATACTCAATCAGATTATTCTTGATTTCCCTCAGTGGTTTCAAGAATAGGCTGGGCTCAAATTTGGACAAGCCAATCAATTTATGTGGCTATAATTTAACTGGAATTAAATTAGTAGGCAATAGGGAAGGTAAACAATAAGTCTAAAACAATGGGGAAGGTTCAAGTACCTCAAATAACCCTTAAAAGGGGTTTGGTTAAGTGGAGGGAGGGTTGGAAGGTGTCGGCCAATGGAGGAATGTGGATGTGGGGTTTCAGATGGTGGGATTTGAAGATTGATGGTTTGGCTGAAGGGTTTGGGTATATGGGGTGCGACTGAAGGGGAATTAAGGCTATGGGTGCTCCTCCAGTATGGTTTTGGGTTTTGGTGGTGTTCGACTGATGTAAGAGGGAACTGGGGGTGTTTGTTTAATGGGATTTGAGGTTTGGGGTGGTAAGGCCAATGTGATTTGGTGTTGGGATGGTTGGGTTGATGGAGTTGGATTTTGTGGCTTCAAACAATTGTGGATTGGATGGAAAGATGTGTGGTCAAGTGGAAACTAGGGTTTGGGGATTGAAAGACAAGAAAACACCAATATTCTGAACAAAGAAATAAAGATAACGAGAAAATACCTTGGATTTGCACCAAGTGGCTTCACACTAGATTCCCATGCATAGGAGAAATCTCAAAAGCATTCTTTGTATTTATTAATCAGGTCTAAGCCAAAAGGAGGCATTACAAGGCTTATATAATGAAATACTAACCCTAGATCTAATCTCAGCCATTAATACAATCAATGGCTAAGATTAAAACAAACCAATTAAAATGAATATTTTCAAATTGCAAAATAATCCAAAACATAAAAATAAATTAAAGGAAACTCCTAAAGTGGTCCTAAAGTGTGCGTCCCCCTATAATGGGTTGGACGTCCAACTTCCTCCTGCTAGCAACCCATTTGCATCTTTTCAGGGTGGGGCCTTACTGATGTTATGCATATGCGGTCTTCTGACTCTAATCACCCTGGTGTGGGGTCTTTAATTAATAATGGGGATGTGAGCTGACGTGATTTGACTGTTGATCAATGATAGACTCACGATCCAACGGTGGATCTCCTCTAAAACTATGATACAATGGTGGATCCTCTTTGAATCCTTGAACTGGGCCCAAACAAATATCACCCGGCCATAAAGATATGTTGATAGGGAACCTCTTCCTTCTTTGATACGTCTTCAACAATGATGCTTTGATGTTCTCATCATGTTTTACTAGATGATCCCACTTGATATTGCCAAGTTGTTGGGAGTCTTGTTTATCTTACTATCGCACTACCCAAGATCACATTTGTTGCTCATATGTGGTCATCCAATTAGTTCCTGGCTTATTGCCTGAACTTCTGTTCGTTGGGCTGTTGTTCTTTGTATCTTTTGTTACCTTGAGTCCACAATGGATCACACATTAGGATTCTCCTCCAACTCATGTTTTCGTCCTTTTCTGACTTTGATTGGGCAGGGGATGTTAATGATCATTGCTCTACTACATGCTCATATTCTTGGAATCTTCTCTCATTTCTTTGAGAGCAAGAAGCGATCTCCCTTCTCCTTTCTTCTACTGAAAGCCTAATACAGATTGTTGCTGAGATTGTTTAGTTTCGATGAATTCTTATAGATCTATCGGTTCCTGTTACTCAACCAAAAAATTGTGATATTGAGAGTGCTCTTTTTATTATTTGCAATGATGTCTTTCATAAAAGCACCAAGCATATTTGGATCAACTGTTACTTTGTGGGTAAGCATCTTCCTCTTTGCACCAGTCCTCTCTTCTTCATTCCTTCAACAACACATTTAGTGGATTTCTTTACCAAATTTCTTTCATCTCCACGCTTCTCATAATTGCCTGCCATTCTCTCGCTGCTGCATTTTTCGCATTGGGAGGTTGAGATGGGGTGTGAAGATGTGTGAAGACACACTCGAAGGACCCTTAGGACTATAAAAGAGGCTGAGGGACCATATCTTCCCCATGTGTCTTAGACTATCGTAATTTATACTTATCTATGTACCTGAGGCTGCAAATCCTCAACCAAACCCTCGTACTTCTCAACCATTTAACAAAGAAGGGCTAGAATGGACCACAGTTCGATCATCTTGATCAACTCTTATTCTTCAAAGTTTGTCTACATTTGTGAACATTATGATTGAAGCAGTGATCACTTTCCAACCATGTTGGAAGCTCTTATAAAAGGGACTTACTTTGTTGTGCTCTTTCCCCTTTTCTATTTTTGTTTTGAAAAAAATGAATGAAAGGTAGTCTTTTTTGCTTTGATGGATTCAAATCCACTCTCTTCCATTGGTTTATTTAGAACAATCGAATTGCTTATTATAACTTGATATAGTTTATGCATGAGTTTTTTTTTCTTTTTTTTTGAAAGTTATTTTATATCCTCCTTCCTCTATTGCAGCATCGAGTTCTTTTCAGGAAACTGTTATGGATCCTTGCATTCCTAAAGGTTACAATCAAAGTACAAGTCCAAATATTACTTTGAATAAAAGTGAAAAGCAACTTCCAACAACCAACTCAATGGGAAATTTTTCTGCATGCAGATCTGTTGCTTTGTCATTATTACAGAAAGGTCAAGGTAAAATTCCTTCTTCACTATTTTTTTAATGTTCTCTATATTCCTTCTTATTCACTACCCTTCCAAAGGCTTTAAAATAACCCATACAAAGACAAAATATATAGATTACAACTTCAGTGAGCATACAAAGAGCAAAAACTACCGTGAGAATTGAAGTCCATGAGATACCCCAAAGGCATTGGCTCGATAATTAGTAAGGATGGGGAGATTGACGAAGATGTCGAACATAGGATAAAAGCGGGATGGTTGAAGTGGAGAATTGCTTCTTGAGTGCTTTGTGACCAATGAATGCTAATAAGATTGAAGGACAAATTTCACAGGACAATAATTATACCAGCCGTGACCTATGGAGTAGAATGTTGGCCAATCAAGAAGCAACATATGCACAAAATGGATTTAGTAGAGATGAGAATGTTGAGGTGTATATGTGGTAAAATCAGGAAGGATAAAATTAGAAATGAGCGCTTTTGAAAGCATTTAAGGGTAGCATCGATAGGGGATAAAATTAGCGAAACTCGTTTGAGATGGTTTGGGCATGTCCAATGCAGTTCAGGTCGGCGCCTGTAAGGAAACGTTTGGCTATGCAGGTTGATGGCTCACCAAGGGGAAGGGGTAGGCCGAAGAGGACGTGGTTGGAGGTAGTAAAAATAGATTTGAAGAAGTGCAACTTATCTGAGGATTTGGGTCAAGATAGATTGAAATGGAGAAATAAAATTCATATAACTGACCCCAACATAGTTGGGACAAGGCTTTGATGATGTATTCAGTGGTATATACGTTCCTTCATTTTTTTTTTTCTGGTGAAATACATTGCTTTGTTCAACCATTATTTGGATTGCCAACGTCTTATTATATTATGTGCCTATGTTCAGTCCGACTTATACTATTTTCTTTCCTTTGATATTCTTAGTGGCATTTTATGCTCCAACGCTCTGTGGCTAATATTATCAATGCATATCAATATTTTGTACGTTTATTGATGATGCTGCTCTTTTGATATGGTTGTATTAATTTTGTAGCTGAGATGAACGTCTAATGTTTTTCATATTTTTCCTAAATAGATTTAAAATCAATTCCATACTAATAATGAAATTTTGGAAGGATGTTGGTTGTGACTAGTGAATATCTATCTGTTTGAGTTTTTGCTATATTTGCTAGAAAATGGAATTTGGTCTCAGACTACATGTCCCCATACTCAACAAAATGGGGTTGCGTATGGAAAAATGGGCACCTCGGGGTAACTAGATTTCTTTTTAAAAATATGTACCTGTTTCTTATTGGTATGGTGTTCTTTTTACCTCCTGTTATTTAACTAATTTTATGCATAGTAATTTTTAAATGGTAAATCACCTGTTAAACTAAAAATATGTACCCCACCTAGTGGGAAAAGGCTTGGTTTGGTTTGGTTTACCTGTTAAACTATTTTCCACACAATTTTTTCTTTGTGATATGGCATTGTGTATTTTTGGATGTGTTGGGTCCAAAATCTTGATCCTCATTGTGATGAGTTGATAAATCGGTCAATCAGATGCGTCTTTCTAGGGTATTCATTCTCTCAAAAAGGTGCAAATGTTATGATCTAGTTGACAGTCATAGACAGATGTTCACTTTCTTGAAGATACTCCTCTTCGACTCTTCGAGTCAGAAAGAAGTGATTCAGTATGCATCCAGTTTTGGTTCTCCCACTCATATTGTTGGATATCCCATCTCTTAACTCTACATCCAGTGTTTCATTAAACCAAGCTGGGCCCTTCATATCCTAATGTTGCAGTAGAGGAAGAAATTTATTGTCGCTTGAGGAATGGTGTGGTAGAGGATCATAGTCAGTCTTTAGATAATCTGGAGGTAGTCGACAAGATGAGAGAGATGTTAGGGGCTCAGCAGATTTTTTCTTAGGTGAATCCCACTTTAGGTAAAGGGTCTGGTCTCCCTTCGTTTTCTTGTAGTTCTTGCAAGTTCTTTTTTTGGTCCCAGATCCTGATCCTAGGAATTTTTTTTTGGTCCTGGCAAAGGTGCCATAATAACATAATCGACCTGTATTTGCTCGCATTTGCATCCCGTTGATAACAGTGTAACTGGTATCATGCTGATTTTCTGTATTGGTTTCTAAAAGCAGATACATACCAGTGTTGTCTGCTGTATCACATGACTCTCTTTTTTCTAGCTGAAAAAGTAAAATAAGAACTCGTGATACAGGAGTGAATTGATATCGTGCCAATAGCTTATCAGTTTCGTATTGGACAAGACAACGATATTGGTGATATTAAAAACAAAGTAAGTACGCACAGACAGTCGATCATTGTTGACAGGAACCACAACAAATCTTACAAGAAGAAAAACACCGGACGATATTTAAATATTCAAAGAAGAAAGCCACTGGACTTTCTTAGATTCAGAGGAGAGCTTTGATACCATGAAAATAAAAAATAATGAAGGAAAAGATCAATTGAACTGAAATTGAGTGTCAATCAATGTGGTTGAACCCTAACCCCCCCCCCCCCCCCCCCCCCCCCCCCAACACACACCCACACACACACACAAAAAAAATAAAAAAAACAAAAAAAAAAACTGGATGTAGAGTATTGCCAATAGTATGTGTATTACTTACTAATTACAGCAAGTATCCAGGTTGCTGTTGTATTCCTTAATTTGGGTGATTTCCTCTCCTTGGGGTTTTATCCTTATCCATTTACAGAGATTACAATCATATCTTTACATATATAGTGACCATTAAAAAAAAAATCCTTACATATATAGTGATCCCCAATTCCCCATTAAAGCTGTGGTGGTCTCAGTCCCACATTAATACCATGGAGTCATCGCACTTAAGGGCCGGTTTGGGTAATTTACTTGTATAGTGTCCTAAAGTGAATTCAAAAGATAAAAAAGAAGAGGGGGTCAAATCAAAAAGTTCTATATGACAAAAGGCCATGTTATTACTTTTTGTCATTTGATGGCATGAGACTATGAGAGAGTAGATTTTTTACTTTTTTGGTAAAAAGAAGAGGGTTTTTGTCATTTAGTGGCATTAGAGATTAACTTTTTTTACTTTTTTTTGGTAAAAATAAGAGGGCCTTTTGAAATTTAGTACTTTTTTATTTGACCCCCTTTCTTTTCTTGTATATTGAATTGACCCTTTGCTTCACTTCACTAATGAAGTAATTTTACCAAATAGGCACTAAAGGAAGCATTCTCAATGAGATGCCATTTTTTTATCAGTAACAAGTAAAAATTTATCACAGGAAAATGAGACACCACATTTGAAGGAAGAAAGGGCGAAAATTTTCATTGAATGCATAAATGAGAGAATAAAAGGAACAGAGCCCGTGGAAAGTGTTCACTATTTTTAAACAAGAGCCCATATAGTGGAAACTCTGACTATAGCAACCTTGAGGTTGTGGGTTCATTTCACATAACCACTCTAAAAAAGAGGACATTTATAGAGAATAGGTTAACAAGCCTGCCTGTTAGGGATCCTAGACATGATTTCCTTAATGATTACATGTTCATCCCTTCTTTCTAAATAGGAATTCCTTTTTCTCTCTTATTGGTCACAATCCAATCAACTATCTTGTTCTAGCTCTAGAACGTCTTAGAATTTTCTAAACTAAAGATCTATATCTAGAAAATCTTCTTAAAAATTTAATGAACTAAGAATGTAGGTATAGGAAATTGTGAGATTTCTGATTTTCTTCTGCGATTATTATTTAAATAATTGTGATTAATAGATAATAACTTAGTTTTGTGTGTTAGGTTATTAGCAGGTTAGTTTTAGTGGGTTTTGACCATAGCAAGGACCTTTTCGTAATTTGAGAGAAGGCCAGGGGTTATCTGTAAATATTAGATTTTTTTTTCTTTGTTTCGTTGGCTCGGGGATGTTATGTTGAACATGCACCCACTGTTTCGGTGTGCAGAAATGATACATCTTCACTATTAAGGACTTATTTGTAATTTTTTTTTGTGAGGGTGTGTAACGATGGAAGAATTTGGTTATTTTTTGTTCATTAGGAAACAGGTCAAATTCTGAGAAACTTTTGTTCTTGGTCCAACTCGGTTTGATGTCATTTGGACCCCTTTCTAGTTGATTTTGATACTTTTAAAATCAGGCTTTTTGGAGACTTCTATCAACCTCACCGTTAATAAGGTTCGAGAGATTTCTTGAATTCTCTCTTTCTCTCAATTTTTCCAGTTTTCTATTCCTTTCTCTCCCACTCATCCATCTCTGTAGCAGAAAATCACCCTCCAGCTCCATTCAATGTCTTCTTCGTATTCTCTTTCTTCTTATCTTATTCTACTTTCTTCTTAGTGTTAGGATATCTGATGGAGCTGGAGGTTATTGGAGATAGAATCTTGTCCAATTGATAGAAACTAGTTAGACTTCATTTCAAGGTGAGTACTGATATGTAAACGGGTTTTCAGAAGTCTTGTTAAAAAATTTTTCAAGGATTTTTACTATACAATTGGTATATTTTACCAATTGTACTTGGAAGAAGAGGAAAATTCAACTTGCTACTTGGAATATAGGAACCTTGACAGTCAAGAACATTGAGTTAGTTGAGGTAATGAAAAGAAGAAGAGTTAGTGTGGCCTGTCTATAGGAGACAAAAGTGATAGTTTAGGTTTGCAAATGCCGGAATGTGTAGATCTAGCAGATGATGTCCAAGAATATGTTGCAGCATGACGTTTTGAAATCATGTCATCCTTCCAGTGGGCCCCATCATACTTGCCATAAGCCAAAAATAGGCTGGGCTGGTCAGCAGGTTGGCTGCATTTCACTTGAATAAACCAATGCCTAAGGACATTTAGAATGATCATATTCATTCCAAAGTGTTTGTAATGGTCATATGCAATCTGCTCATTGTGTCTGCTTGAGTATTATCATTTATGCATTGTGATGCTGACTGCTGAGAACCACGTGGTATGAGGACACTATGGTTTGTTTCACATGGAGCCGCCCCACCTGCATTTTGAAAGATTTGCCTAATGAAACCTTCAACCTTATTTCACTAGACAATAAAATTAGAAAGTAATCCTCTCTCTCTCCCTCTCATATTAATCTCTTCAGTTTCTTGTGCATCCCATTAAATTCTTATGCAGATAAATGCTTGCGTCCACCTTGTACAATTGTGTCCTCTTTCATGCCTGTTCTGCAAGGCAAACCCATTGTTGTGGATAACTTCTTCTATACTTCAGAGGTTTGTTTGCACATGTTCTCTCTGTTCTCATTTTTTTTTTCTTTTATAACTGTAAAAATTTCTCTCTGTTCTCATCTAACAATTCAGTTTAGTAATTTTTTTTTTATTCTTCTCTGGATATGGACATAGTACCTTGTGATCTGGGTCTGGCTGGACGAATACTTCATTGCAAATCAATATATAAATATTAAAGCTGCTGATTTCATCAGATCAATTTTAATTTTGACTCCAATTTGAACTTTGACTGCCCCAATTAATTTTGACTTTACATGGAGCCTACAGAAACTTGACTGATATTGGGGCCCATAGAATGGATCGAATTTGGTATTGATCAGGCTAAACCTAAACCTGCACTAATAAAGGCTAAAATATATAATTTGTAAAGATTTGAACTCTCAACCAAGGTTAGAAAACTCGTGACTCAGAATTGACTCGTCCTATGCGAAAAAATTGACTCGGATAGAGTCAACGAGGGGACTCGGGAGAGTCGTGTTTTTCTAAAAATAATTTTTAACTTTTTAAAAATGAATCTATAACTTATAAAATATAAATAAACATTTATTTACATGCATTCATGATAATCAATTTAAGTTAATAAATTTAAGAAAAGTACTGCAATAAGAAAAATAAAATAAAACAAATTGCATCTTACATAATTATTCAATCCAAATATCGAATGTAAAAAATGAAATATAAGTTTCAAATTATATTCTAGCCATCTTTTTTAAATTGCTAACTCTAAAACTCATACATAATTACTTATAAATGAACTTTAATTCATTTACAATTAGATCTACTTATCAAATGGTTCAAAATGCAAACAACTTATTGAAATAAGATGACTCGGCTGAGTCTCCCCTGTATTTGACTCGGTCCTTTATTAAAATGAGATGACTCGGGAGAGTCAAGAGTCAACTCGGAGAGTTTCCAACCATGCTCTTAACCTAACACTTCTTAAAGCTTTTGAAACCTTACTCTAGCCATAGTTATCAGAACCCTACGATTCGTATCCCGAATCTTAATGAAAACGATTCGTATCTATGCAACGGATCTCATTTATGGATGAATAGGATTCATGTGTGAATCTTACTATTCGGTATTCGTTTCATCAAATCTTATGATTCAAGCGATTTGGCTGAGCTATAATAGATACAATTAATAAATTAAAATTAACAACCTTTTACTTTTTTTCTTTCTTTATTCTTTCTTTCTTTCAGCGTTTTTACTTTTTGAATGTTATTTAGTAGTTAACGAAACCTCTTAAGAAATTTTTTTGGCTTTGGGGAGGTTTTGTAGATGAATAAAGAACATGCATTTAATTAAAGTGTCCGACTGTACATATGGTGCTTGTCTATATCTGCTTTTTTTTTTAAATCTTTTTTTATTTTTTTTCTTCATGAAAACTTTCTTAACTTAAAGAGATATCTTACTGTGTAAGAAAAATGGTTTGGATTTTATTTTTTATTTTTATATTTTGATTTAATGATAATAAAAAATAAATATATATTGATACCTTAAATGTATTTAACTATTTGCACATATCATTTATTATATATTAATATATGTCATGATGTTCTTGTAATGATTGTATGATGGACTTATTTGTCCTTGTATTTATATTGCTATAAATGGGAAGTTGGATGGTTTTGAATAACTACTTTTTTATTTTTCTTTTTTTCTAATTATTTTTTGTTTATTAGAAAAATAAAAGATCCTACGATTCACGATATGATTTACGATTCGATTTCATATGTGTGATACGATACTGATTTTAAAAACTATGACTCTAGCCACCGCACCACATAAAAAATTTTAGATGGGGCATTTGCCTCAACCATATGGTTGATGAAAAATCCAATTCATGTCATAGGCTCATAGCTAGTACAAGGAAATATCCACTATATCATTCGCATATTTTCTTATATGAGACCCTATTAATATGTATTTAGCGTTGTTTCTATTTATGTATGCATGTCTACAATATATAAGGATTCTAATGATTCAGAATATTAATAGAAAAACTGAAGAAGACATTATTCTTCAAGTGTTTTTTTAACTTGGTGTAGTTGGATTTGGATTCATCCATTTCATTTTTATATTTTTAATCTTTGATTATATCTATATATTTTTAATCTTTGATTATATCTACATATCAATCTTTATTATTTTTGCTCCTTTTTCTGTATTTTACATGTTCTACAAGAAATCAATTGAATGATGGGTCCGATAATAATTGAAAATAAAATTCTCAGATGATCTTTAGCAGACATTACACAAATGTGCATTATCTTTAAGTCTTATGCATATGTCAAGAACGATTGACATCTATTATTAATTCTATTATAGGTATTTTTTTTCTTTACTTATATATTTTCATAATCTGTCATTATTGGGAGTTGTAAAAAAATTTCCTTTTGTGATTTTTGGTATCTATTTTTAAATGCATAAAGAATACTTTTTCTTTAATTTCAGCAACTTTCACCTTAAATCTGTATTAATTTCTTATTTTGCATAAAATTCTAAATTATTTTATTGCTTTCTATTTCTAATTATATTTTTAAAATTTAGACCGTACCAATTCCACTATGACTAATTTTTATTCCTTTTTGATAGATATATATGCCCGTGCTTTAAGAACAGTGTCTGGCCTCGAGCGGTCAAGCTAGTTAGGAATTGCAACTGTAGGGTCCTAACCAAAATTTTAAAGTTGTATAGGATCATATAATCATAAGAGTGCCAATGCTTAAATTGTAAACTTTTAGGATTTAGTAAAATTATGTAGCGTCAACCACATGTCGGTCCCAAACCTGCATCGAGGGCGTTCGGTGTCACTTTGATTTTCAACTATGTTACTGTCAAATTCTTATGAGCTACTCTTCAAGATCCTGATCTTAGGATGAATGAACTAGAACTTAAAAAACCAACCACAAAGTAGATGGGAAAAGACTTGGACAAGAACATGACAACCACCAAGTAGATGGGATAAGACTTCGACAACGACGATGATCATGCCAAGCTTAAATGGCCTGCACATGGGCCTTTGTCTGCCTTATGGCTTAACTATATGGTTGTCCCAGCATATGTAACACCAGCGGATCTAGTATTTTTGCCAATGGCCTGGGTTAGATCTTCAGGCTGGATCTGCGATGGAATATTGGGTTTGAATCACCAAGCAAGCTGGGCTTGGACAAACTTCCGGCTGACCTAATTGAAACCCTAGTCCCTATCCTTTTGTTGGTGGGCTACTTTTCTGGACTATTTCTTTTGTCTTCTCTAAAATGGAGTTTTGTAGGTGAACTATTGAAGGATTAGGATCACCAGATCGGAGAGACATTCGGGATATTTTGCATCCATGGTGAGGCCCATGAGATGTTCCCAGATATGGTGAGAGGAACATTGAACGTAGTGGGGGCATGGAGTTTACAAATAAAAATGTAGTATCGGATATAGTACAGTACGGATTAGTTCCCTTTTTTCTTGTATCCCGTACAATAGCCCATGAGGTCGACAGCCGAATTGCTAATGCAGGGCTTCGACTTGGTTGGAGTTGTATCCCTTACAGATGATACAGTTTTTAAGGCGTTGGACCTAGTACTTCTTCTATGTTTTCACGTTCTTGATTATTTTTGTATTTTCAAGTGGATAGATGCTTGTTTTTCGACTTACATTTTAAAAAAAATGTATGTTCACCATATACAGTTTTTTGGGGTGTTCCCTAAGGCCTCGCTTTTGGATATAGAAGCTGCTGGACGGCACTACTGTGAAGGTGATTGGGCAAACCTGAAAGATGAATATCATGGCATTGACGAGATGGATTTGTTAAGATACTGTTTCTCTTCAGCCTTCATTGTGGCATTTTTACACGACAGTCTTGGCATTTCAATGGATGATAAGAGGTATGCTCTATTTTCTTGTGCTGCTTGAAGAGCACTGTGAAATGTAGTTTGTCCTGTCCCTCAAAATATAAGGATTTAGCCATATCATTTCATAGTGGCTACATAATTCTGGAGTCTTTTAACTCTTTTTTTTTATCGGTACTGGCGTCTTATGTCTTGTTTTAAAGGCTATAAAAAGCCAAATATATTTTCCAATAGGTGGGTTTAAATAGTTTGGTGCATTTGATTCCACCCTAGTGATCTAGTTTGATGAGTCCCTGAACTAAGACAGACACTGAAAAATCATTAAAATGTATTTTTCTACTTGTTAGTTGCAATTTTATGATTTTGGGTGGAAATAGTAGAAACACATCTGTGCCAGCCAACCAAATTCTGCCTTGCTGTCAAGTTCAATTTTAGGCAATAGGACATGCTGCATGGAACTCAGTGTTTTATAACATGTTGCTGTACTGTACTGTTAATGTTTTATGTAATATTTTGAACTCACTGATCCATATATGAACTGAGCAACTAATTTATTTCTTAAGCTTTCAATTCCTGATGCTACTCCCCTATGTCTACTGTCCCTTCATTATTGACTCAACCCTCTACTATGAAAGATTTGCTAATTACTCTAGTTGTTTTCAGGGCATCAATGTAGGTCACCTAATTTAGATTCAGGATCAAGTTGTTAACAATCCAGTATAATAAACTTGAAAAAGGAAATCAGAAATTTATCCAAAAAGAAAGAAAAAAAATGAATTTGTTAATTTCTTAAATCTTTAGTTTTTGAGTAATTTTTTGGATTTTTCTAGCATTAATGCTCCTACAGCTTTGCATTATTATTATACTATGATACTCAAAATTGTTTTCTTAACCTAACTCGTTGGTAGTGATAGAGGCATCGTGCATGTCTATTTTGAGAATTCAGGCATCTTGCATGGAAGCTGTTTTTATCTTTTTCTTTAACCATGGTACTTCACATGAAAATGATAAGATTTTAGGAGTATTGAGGGTATTATTATTCATCTTTTTTTTATATACCAATGATGTATTTCTTGTTCATCGAAGGAAAATTTTTTTGCTTGTTAGGGTTGGCTTTGCAAATCAAATGGGAAGTGTTCCTCTTGACTGGACATTAGGAGCTTTCATCAAACAAGCGGCGGAAGACCTCGATAAAGGCCCGGACAACGTGGCCCACATCATTGGAGATGACACTGTCACGTACCTCTCTCTGTTTGCAATTATCTGCTTAGTGATCCTTGCTGCATTGATCATGTCAAATTTTCGAAAACCACAATTCAAGACAGTGTATGACCTTGAGAAAGGACGTTACATAGTCACGCGTGTACCCAGATGATTTATATATTTTTTCCCCTGAGAACCTGTAAATGTAAGCATAGAGTTTGTAGTAAAACTTAAAATTTGAAAAATCGAAAAGCAAGAAGAAAAAAAAAATGAAAATGTTAATTGCAACTATGGTTCACTTTCCATCACCTACTGGCTTAATGGTGCAAAGAAATTTGTAAAGTCGAACCCTTTTTGTTGTGTGTTTTTGTTCTTGTCAGTGTTCTTAATTGCCACATGCATATAAATTGATAGATTTAATGCCTAGAATCCTTTCATACTCCACTGAAAGATGAAGCTCGGTAATGAATTTAATTTGCTCTGTTTAACACCTTCTTAATTTTTTGCATGCTAGTTAATGAAAATTCTCTTGTACTGAAGACATTCATTTGATAACATGACAATATAGCGATTCAGAAGAAGAAGAATATTTTCTTACATCACTACAATCCGTTGAGTTTGCATTACAAATCTTCTTGCATTGGGATTTAGTGGACATTGTTACTGACTCGAGGTATGATTCTGCAGTGGAGTTTATACATGTTGATTAAATGTAACAGGTTAAACTAGTCTTTCTGGGAATGAACCTGCAACCTTGCATCTGCAAAAATTGAACACTGACCAACCCCCCACCCCCTTGGGCACAACTCCTCTGGGTCAGTTAGAAACCGTGCAACCAGATCAATCCCGAGCAATAAACTCAGTGATCTGGCACCGAATCCATCGTCTGTGAGTTGTCACAACGGCCAGTGCATAGTGTGCCCCCCTCATATTGTGTAGATACTGACATATCTAAGCGAATCGATATGCATTCGAGGAAAATGTGTGGACACAAAAATTAATAGAATGTTACTTTTGGATGGGTTTTTGTGGAGACGAAAATTTGACAGAAGAAGACGATTATAGCAGCAGTTTTGAAGCTGATAGCAACAGCAACCATTGTGGCACCAAGCAGTTCAGTGTCAACAACATTTAACCAGACTCATTTATCATCTTTCATTTAGTATGGAAAGTTGAGCTGTTTTACCTACCTACTCATGTATTCAAGGAATGGCATCATAAATGGTCGCTTAGACTATCGTTCTGGACAGTCAAAAAATTGGTGGAAAAACGGTTGCCAGGAACAAATGCGTAGATTTAGTCATTGTTGGATTGGTTTCATCCACAAGTGAGGGGAAGAGGGGGGTATGCATGGATCTCATGGGCTTCTTCTTCTTATTGAAGTAAAATGCAGCATTCTCTCTCTGGGTTATGTCAGTGGGGTAGAGAAGGGATTACGTATTTATTCACCTGTGTATTTAGTGGTCTGGAACTTGCCATACTTGCATATTTATTGTTATCGATGCAGAGTAGCCTTCAGTTCTGGAATATAATGGCTCAAGAATATCAATGTCCTGCTTGTTTGCATGGTATATGCAGGAATTCAAGCCCTAATGTCGTTTGGTTCTTAGACATGTGATGGGAAAATTAGTATTTACTTATGTAAATGTCACATGCAAATGTTACACATGTGAAATACATTATCGTGTTTGTCAAAGTCACCATTTTCACATGAGTTCATGAAGAATTAAGGTATGAAACTAAGCCTGTTTATATTTACCATCAATAAAAGAATATTGAATGGTATGGATAATGAGTTTGGGGGCCACAAAAGTGTAGAAAATTGAAGCTAAATGTCGGGCCTTTTCACATATTTTTTCGGAATCTATGAGATTTAAGATAATCAGCTTCACGATCATGAGGTTTAGTAGTCCAATAAATATAAATTGAACGGTTTGGATTAAAAATATTGGGCCCATAGGAATGAGGAAAAAAAATTAAAGGTAGTTGATGGGGCCCAGAAGAATGCAATCATGGGTAGAGACTGTACTAGTGCTGTCTTGGAGGTGTGAAATTGAAAATCTTGATGTGCAAATGGCTTTATTTATACATTATTTTCACACCTGAGTGCGACAAAGTGCAATTGAAATCATTTACATATGATATGATTGTAAACAAACGACTCATAAGTATTTAAAAATGAAGATCAAAGGTGAAATATTAAAAAATGAGTATCCAATAGCTTTTATCTTTTATGGCAATAGAATCAAGGGAAAATAAGAAATGAATGACAAGCCATCACCACAGTAATTCAAGTCTTATATAAGTTAAAGTCTCATCTACATTGATGCATTTTATATCCTTCACCCCTCACCTCTTTAATAATCGATGGATCTCATTTAACTATGAATACATAGAGCCGTTAAAAATAAACCTCAAACGTGAAGTTTTAAAAGGAAACATAAATAACCTTTCCTTTTAGGGAAATAGAATCAAAATATGGGAATTCCCATCTATTTTATTCTATTTCTCTAAAAGGAAAGATTATCTTATTCTCATTTTTTTGAAAATCCCCTTTTGATCGTTATCTTTAACTACTAATGGTTTGAATCCTATCCATTCAACTCCTTTATATTTTAATGCAATCAAACAACCCTTATTCTACTAGAATCCAAGAAAGGAAAAATGATCTTCATTAGTTTGCACAGGAAGTTTTACACTACAAAAAGAAACTAAGAAACCAGAATGACAGAATCATGGTCTTAGCATTGATTCATTGTTGGACGCCAATCGGACTGTATGTTTTCTTGGCAATATTGGCATTTTCATATTCTATGGTTATGATTGCTCTTGGAATTTGTAAGAAGAATCTAAGGTAGGCCCATCGAATCTAGTTGGCCAAGATTGATCACTGGGCCCTTTCCTATGTGTAGGATAATCTTGATGATCTTATTTTAACGCACTGATCAGACTGTAAAACTCTTCTCAGAGCCCTGAAGATGATTATGGATCTTGAACGGTGGATTGAAGCTAATGGACTGCCTATGTAGGCCAAGCATGCGGATTCTTTTGATCAAATAACAAGTCTGGACCACTCATCTCAGGCCACAGGCCACAATTGTACAAAAGTGAATCAATGCTAAGACCATGAATCAATGCCTCTCTGTGATCACTGTGATCCCACTTTGATGAATGTGCAATTTAGGGCCAGGTAACGTTGAGGCCTTGGCCTCCCAAGTGAGCATCTTGGATCTTTGACTAGGGCTTGTAGATTAGGGAGCTTGTGGACCAATGTTCCAAATATAGTTATCCAGGTAATATTGGCAGGAGGTAATATCAGGGTAATTTTGAGTTTTGTGTTTTTAAGGAGATATTATTGAAAAACATCATTAGAATAAAAAATAGAAGTTTAATTAAAATGATATAAAAGATATTGTCATCATCATTATTATCAAAGCATTGTCCCAACTATGTTGAGATTGGCTACGTGTGTTCTGCTTCTATTTATATAAAATATATTGTATAAATAAAAATATAAATAAAATTATCTATCCAAGATAGCTCAATAGTGAGGTATCTCCCTCTCTACATAAACAACTAAGACATCAGTGCTGAGATGCACCTATATTGGTTATGAATTACGTGGGCAGATGTGTAAGTATATATTGGAACAAAGGCCAAAAAAGAGGCCATTAGAAGAAATTGCTTTACGAAAGGTAAAGGGCCTGTTTGCTTTTATTTATATTGGATTCTTAGAAATTTACGGTAAAATGGAGGAAAATTAAAATGAGGCGCAAGGTGAAGGATATTAGATGTAGATGAGACCCTAACTTTCCTAGAATTTGATTTACTAGGGTAATGGTTGGAGAATCATTTTCCACCAAATGAAAGATTATTCGATGGCCATGCGTAGATCTTAATATTTATTTTCTTTTTGCATATACACCTCTAAGGTTTCTAGAATTTGTAAATTGGCCCCTATGATTTTAGTATTTATAAATTGGCCCCCGCCTTTTCATTTTAATATCTTTCGTATCCCAAAATCAGTTGACTTCCAAGCACCAAAAGTTTTACGGTGAAATGACACGTTTGCCCATCTCTTTATTCCTATATGCGTAAATTAAAAAACTTGAACTTCTTTTTGTCTAAAGCTTGTAACATTAATAATTGCATTTAGTGAGTGAGAAAAACCATACGTAAATATATTTTTATCAATACAGGTTCTATTTCATTAAATGCAAATCGATCATGATGACAATCAACGCATGTGCTTATAATTGGTTATAATTAATTCAATCCAAGCACGGCCCACCGCTAGATTGATGAAAGTTTTAAAGTACATGATTAGGCTTCATGTGCATTAAAGAGTTATTGAGAGAAGTTGTTGGGACTTAGAATAAAATAATAATATTTTTACAAATAATAATATACTCGTTTTTGTTTAGTGGATGCAAGAGCAATGATGTCATTTTTATAAAAGTTCAACACAAATCTCATGATGGTTATCCATTCTCATTAGGAATACTGATTTTGGGAACATGAAAGGTATTGAGATGAAAAGATAGGGGCATATTTACAAATACTAAAACCACAGATGCCTATTTACAAATAATAGAAACCTTAGGGGGGTATATACAAAAAAACCCTATTTATTTTTTTAATTTTGACAACTTTGATAGAACGGTATTTCTTAAACCACAAAAGCTAATAGATTTTCACACACTGTACTCTACTCTAGTAGTAGCAATGACTGCTTGTTAGCTAAGCTTATCCTTTCAATTTACTAATATTCCAACCGATTGTGAAAGAGTTTTTTGGTCTTTTTTTTTTTTTATATTCCCACTTAAGGTTTCAAGGATTTAAAAATAGGCCCATATGGTCTTAGTATTTATAGGGGTGTTCATGGGCCAGCCGGGCTGGGCTAGGCTAAGGCATATCCAGGCCCGGCCCGGCTTTAGAAACACCAGCCCAAGTGATAAAAATTAGGTCCGAGCCCGCCCATTTAATCAATCGGGTCGGGCTGAACCGAGCTTTTCATCACTTTTATGGGCATTAGAGCACTAATTAAATTAAATTACATACATCTATTACACAAGTCAGGCTGGGCCGGGCTATGGGCTTTCCATTACTTAATTCCAAGTCTTGGCCCAATTATTAATCGGGCCCTAATTACATATCCAAGCCCGACTCAAAGCGGGCTAGGCCCGGATTGGGCTCAAGCTGGCCCAGCCCATGAGTACCCCTAAGTATGTGTGTGTGTGTGTATATATATATATATATATATCTTCCCTTTGGCATTTTAATACCTTCTATATCCCAGATTTTGTAATCTTGACAGTATTGATCAACCATAGTAAGGTTTATACTAATTCTCTACAAAAAAAATAAAAAATAAAAAAATAACAGCTTTGCCATTACCCATTTAGTAGAAATGGGTAGTCATTATTTATTAAAACATAGTTTATTGTATATACCCTACAAAGTTTATTAGAATTAGAAATAGGCCCCCGTAGTTTCAATTCCCTATTCTGACATTTTAATACCTTTCATATCCTAGATTTTGTATGTTATGAATTATCTCTCAATATTTCTCTCATGCACATGAAGCCAAGTTTTGTAATTTGAAACTTTCATCCGACGATGCATCGTGCATGGATTGGGATTAATTATAAGTAGTAGTGTTGATTGTCATTATGATTGGATTGAATTTAATGAAATGGGCCCCATATTGATAAAGTTGGATTTCTGTATGGTTACTCTATGCCTTCTACCAAATGCACTGCAAACTGTAGTAACTGAAGTGTTACAAGCTTTAAAGAGAAAAAATTCCAATTAAGAACCAATAATCCATTCAGCTCACAAATCCAATTCATAATAGAAAATCTCGTAGCCTTATCTTTTAAAGTGGTTTTGACATATTAATCTTTCTTAAACCCGATTTTACCAATTTCATGACTAAAACTCAAATAATGTTGCTAGAATTGCTTGACTATGGTCGACATTTTATTTTTTACTTTCTTTGCCCAGGATCCCAATGTAGAAAGTAAAAAGCCCAACCAACTTTCTACAACTAGCAAGCAAATCCCTTTTTCTATTTTACAAAACATGAAAAGTGGTATTTTGTAAAAAAAATGCGCATCTGACCAACATTTCTTGTGTTGTATAGTTCTAGAAAGTTTAACTCTAGTATGTTGTAGAAAAGCCATAATATCATGGGATTATTGAGTTTTATCAATTTTTGTAACATCCACTGTTACCATGATATCATGGAATTTATCAGTTTCTATCACCAAATAAAAAAATAAAAATAAAATTATCAATCCAAGATGGCTCCGTTGTGAAGTATTTTCCTCTCTACAGAAATAATCAGGCATTACTGCTTGGATGTACCTATATTGGTGAGCGGATGTGGAAGTATAATACCGGAGCAAAAGCAAAAAAAAGAAGACCATGAGAAGAAATTGCTCTACTAAAAATAAAAGGCATATTTGCTTTTATTTATATTGGACTCTTAGATACTCATGGTAAAATGGTGGAATATTAAAAATGAGGCATAAGTCGAAGAATATTAAGAGGAGATGTTGATGAGATTTTAAATTTTTTTATAATTTAATTTACTAAGGTAATAGTTGAAAAATTATTTTCCGCGATATGAATGATCATTCAGTGGCCTTATGCACGTCTTCATCTTTATATTTTCAATTTGGCCTGCTTTGACAGGAAGGCATTTCTTTAACCCCAAAAGCTACTTTGACAGGAAGGCATTTCTTTAACCCCAAAAGCTAATAGACTCTTACAATTGTTACAATTGTACTCTAGGCAGTAGCAGCAGCAGTAACTGCTTGTTAGCTAAGCTCATCCGTGCAATTTATTAATATCTCAACCGATTGTGAAAGACTTAACCAAAAACCAAAATCATCATGAGACTCCAACTGACGCACACGGCACACTACTGCACCCAATGTTCCTCATCTAAGGCCACTAAGCGACAAGGGAAATGTCCTTGATATGGGGGTTTCATCTACTCTAGTCAAGTCGTCTCCTCATCTTATGGGGCCACATTTTGGATAAGATAGTACTGGAGTTTGTACATCCACCACTACCTGAGCCCTTCAACTTAATGTTGTGTGGGTCACTTGACTGTGAAGTAGTGCTCTAAATTAATAACTTATGGGCTTCATTTCACCTTTTGTTGCAGGTTTGTTTTTTTTTTTTTTTTTTTTTTTGGGTTAAAACCTCATGTTGTAGATGACCCACAATAAAAAACCATCTGATCAAAAGTTAAGTTTGTCACATAATGGGGGCCATATCTTTTTCCCACTTTTTCTCATTCATTATGTGAAGCCTGGTCTCACGGCAGTACCAATTTCATTCAATGTTCTATGGCACTACCAAGTTAAAATTAGCAATGTCTTGAATGCTCTGTGAGTAACAGAAGTTTGGGTTTGACAGCTCATGGGAGGTGGTGTGGGGGAGAGTCACTTAAATAATAGATACAAGTTGCCCAAAAATACAGTACACAACATTTGAAAATGATGTAAGTGTTTCTTCTATAAAAAAGAAAAAAAGAAAAAAAAAAAAAAACCTTTGGGGCTGGCTCCTCCAATCATCAATTAGGTTTACAAGAACCTTTTGTGTTTTTCTTTGGTAAAACAGTACAAAAAGTCCAAATTCAGTAGAAAGAAGAAGTGGATTTGATTAGAATGGTCCAAAATCAAAACTCCGATCCCTCAAAATAGCAATAGAATGGTCCAAAATCAAAACTCCGATCCCTCAAAATAGCAATGGCTACTGTTTTGACACGTAATGTAATGTGGAAACAACATTTGTCCCCGGATGCAGATTTTGTCGAGACAGGGTGTAGGGTACCCTTCTTGATTCGTAGACAGTACACTGACACTCTGTTTTCTAGGCTGTGGGCTCCACTTTAAGAGCAACTGTCCTTCTGCCGTAGACTTTTGCAATTCAATCCTCAATGGCTCAATGGTCATGCAATCAATAGGTGGGCTCCATACCTACCCACAAGCTACTGGGCAGGTATCAGCCACGTAGCCATTATAAACATTTTCACCTGCATTGTACTTATGTGTCCGTTTGTTTTGGACAGCAAAAACATCCAACAGAATTGGAATGGATAAATTGATGTACATGAGCCTTTTTTTTTTTTCTTTTTTCCTTTCCTTTTTGGTTTGTCAGTTAGCTAGTTTGGTTTAATACTCTAAATAATTAACTTGCAAATAAATGGTAGAATTTTAAATTTAATTAGGGAGGTATTAGCCAAGTAAGGGATTGATAGGTTATCTCCATTGTTGGGTGTGATTATGTAATTGGGTTAGGATAGTTTAACACTCTTGTACTTTCTCCCTATCTTTTCACTCTTTTATTTTTTAGCTTTGTTTTTGTTACTTCTTTTAAATAAAGTCTGGGTACCGTTTCAAAATAAAATAAAATAAAAAGAGTGTGTGTGTGTGTGTGTGTGTGGGGGGGGGGGGGGGGGGGGGGGGGGATGATGGGCTCTGCGTCTTGGAAATTAGGAGCGGGGGGGGGGGGGGGGGGGGGGGGGGGGGTACACAATGAGAGTTTTCTTTCATTAGTATAATTTTTTAGCATATATAGGCTAAGGTGATTGTGCCCTTGAGATATCCGACTGACGAGGGAGTGAGTCCCAACACACATTGGGTCGACAACCACCTTCACATATAAGAGAGAGCCTTTTGTTTATCTCCTTTTGGTTGTTCTATTTTTTTCTTCTCCTGTTCAGGGGGCTTAGCCCTTTTTCTTTAATACAAATTTATCGAATTACAAAAAATGATAACACTAGAGTGATATAACAAGAGTCTAAATCACGGCTGCCACTTTATTCTTGACTTTGAGAGTTGGTTATCCTAAAAGGTACCACTTGGTGCGGCATTTATTGAAAGTCATTTCTCATCCAATTTTTTGAACCTATGACGAGCTGAAAGCTTAGTTTAATTAGCATGGGATATTAAAGTACTCTGAGAGGAAGACAACAATACAAGATTAATCCCTACGGTGGAAGGTGTCGGCAATATACCTAAGAAGGTTAAAAAGTAAAGACAAATTTTGATTTACCTTCTAGTTATCTAATCTGCTCAATAGCAATACGATTTAGGAACAACATAATTTATTAGAGTGGAGAGTAAAAGTAATTTTGTTTTGACTCAATTTTGTTACAAGTTAGACTTTTGTGTGTTCCTTTAAACCGCATTAGAGAGAGAGCTTTGTCCGTGTTCTATAGTTTGATAAGATTTTCTTATTCTTGTTTTTTTTCTTTCTTCCTCATAATTCTCAGGGCCATGCTATACTCATAAGAAGTTACAACCCAAATGATAGCAATGAAAACTCTTTTTGTCAGACACATGCCGATTGTGGGTGAAGAATTTTAAATTCCAATCACTTGACAAGTCAAATATCCTTTACCAAAATTTCAACCCCAAGGCATTTGCAATTCTTCCCATAATGAGGAGGGTTTAGGAAATTCAACCAAGGAGATAGTTTTGGAGAATTTATACCATATATAAACTCTCTGAATTTTATTAAAGAAACATGCCCCATATGTGGGGTTGTAAACGGGTATCCGATTCTCCGATTACCCGAAAGTTCCGACCTGAAAAAATCCGAGTCTGGAATCTATTTTAGATTTATATTTTTAAACGGGTCCAAGTCTGAAACCTAATTTGGGTTTCGGTTGATAAATGGGTCCGATTTCGGGTCTATATAGGTTCCGACCCGTGGACCCAGGACCCGGGACCCGGCATAGAAATCTTTGATATTGCAAATTGTACCTCAAAATAATTTTCTTTTGACATTTTTTATGTATAAGGCTGGAAGTAGTAGACTTAATGCACTATTATAAGTTGAATGATATACTTATTTTTAAAAAATAAAAAATTGAAGAGAAGTTAGAACCAAGTTTTGAACTAGATCAAGTTCTATCGGTGGATCCGGATTCGGGTATTTCTATCGGAACTAGATTTGAAACTAACAAAATAAATTCCGAGTTAAAATTGGATTCGGAACCGAAACCGTTATTTAGAAACGGATCCGGATCCAGGATAGGTTACCTGAAATAGCTTCGTCTGCAACCCTACCTATATGCGAATTAGGTTTATATAAAAACCACTACATAAAATTGTCTCTCTCTCTCTCTCCTTCATTTTTTGCTTTTAATTTATGCAAATTTACAGTGCGAGTGTCAAACTCTGATGGGTGTCCGACATTAGGGGGTAAGGTATGTTTGGTATATAAAATCACAAAAGGTGGAGCCTACACAAGTATCCTTTCGAACTAAAGAAAAAAATTGAGGCAGTTAATAAAAATTCTTTTCTGTCGGCATGTTCAGTACGTTTCTAGATGTAAGGACAATCAGCAGGGAAGGTCATCCTCCCCACATTAACTTACCAGTACATGTCAAAGTCATTCATACTTATATTCATCCACAAGACAGGCAACTTTTTGTTCTTTGCATGTAAGAGTTTTCATCCCCAAGACAGGCAACTTTAGGCGAGCCACATCCCATGTGTAACATTAGCACCGGTATGTCTATTCGTGTAATAGACCGACAGAACCCCACTCAAGCACGTTTGCACTGGGTGACAGCTTTAGCATGCATGATGGTCAAATGTAGTTATTTTTTAACCCAGCTATGGGGGTTTTGTGCCTCCCCCTGGCTAGCCTAGTAGATCTTGGGTGAGGTTATAGAGCCAGTGAGGAAAGGAGGCATGCCTAAGGTTCAAATTATGATCTAAGGTTCAAATCCTGTGCCATAGGGCATAGAATTGATGTCCTTCTATCACTTGGTAAGAGGCCATTATCATTGTATGTTAAATGTCTCACCCTTGTTTTTGGAAAAATAAGTCTATCTTGTTGAATTAACCATTTGAACCTAGGTGTACCTCCAAATATTATTGGCTGGGCTACGGTGCAACGCGGTTGCATTACCTTCAATCGAAAGTGTCATGTGTACACCTACTTGCAACTTGGGCATGCATCTCTCTCTTTTAGTTTTCTAAAATCATCTTATCTCTTACCTCTCACCTCTCACCTCTAAAATCTAAAATCTAAACCAAATAAGATCAAGGTACTATATTGTGTATTGAAATGAGAGTTAATCCCACCATCAGATGATTACATATAAAATGAGTGACCAAAATACAAGAAGAAAAAAATGAGCTCATTTTTTGCTTACATATGGTCAATCTGACGGTGAGCCCAAGTCAATTGAAGTAAAATTTAGCCCATCACAACACAAAGTGGATAATGGTTTTGAGTGACATGGATTTAATAAGTGGAACTGAGTGATGGATTAATGAATTCTGAATTTTAGAAATCTTGACTAGCTACATGAGACGAGCTAGAGACCATGAGGTTCTTCAGTTGTATGAAACCATCTGTGGTGGAACTTCTGATGTTTTTTCTCTTCATCTTAATTTCTCAACCATCATATCAACATTAATCTGAAGGTTAAGAATTCTGAGTGGCCAGATCTTCTTTATTGGTGATGGGTTTAATCATACATTATAGTTCAAGAAAACAAGAACAAGGGTCCCATCTCACAACTTTTTTGGACCTTCCATGCATCAGAAACCACAATCATTGATCTTTCGAATGATAAATGATGGGCCATCCATTTGATGTGGGAGGAAACCATCCCTGCGCAACCCAGTGAAGAACCTTTTGGGCTAATGATTCATCTCATGCATTCAGATCTCAGAAAGTCAGAATAATCCATCAAAAATCTATCATTGGGTCCTACTGAAATTCAAAATGCTCAAAAATAATTACCCACTTTGTGTGTTGGGCTAAATCTTATACCAATTGGAACTAGGCCCACCTTCAGATTGATTGCATGTAAGCAAAGGATTTCATTCCCTTTCATCCCTTGTATACCATCGATTTATTATTATATGTGATCAATTTAAAGGCGGGGTCAACTTTGATTTCATTGAAATTTGGGCTAGCGTCAAATTTACAGGAAGTGCGAGGCCAGCATGTGAGAGATGATGAGATAAATTTGAAAAAAAACAGATAAAAGAGATATGCATACACACAACTACATGGATGATTCGGACTGATGCACGTGTGTTGCATGGACCATTAGAAAAATCATCTTGGGACCCATAGGAGTATGCCCTATGCATCTTTCTTGTGCTTCGACTTTCTAGCAATTGATAAAAATACTGGAGGTAGTTTTTTTTTTTTTATTGTATAAAAACAAATCAACTCTTTCTCAAAGAAGAAGCATTCTTTAAAATCTTGTTGAATGTCAATAACATAAACATTATATGGCATGTGGGGATAAGGGGACCTCGACGCTGCACTATATTATACATTATAGTGTCGCCACGGATGGAGACAAGTAAGGTCGAGGGGGATGATTGCCCCTCTCGTAATTTTATTACTATCAAAATATGTCCATTCTAAAATATGAAAGTTATGATAAAAATAATTAATTAATAAAAATTTATGACGAAAGTTAATGATTTAGAATTTTTTAAATATATTATTTGAATGCATTAGCTTGGACATGATGCAAATAGATAGTTTTCAAATTTAATTACAAGAACTGTAGACTAGGGAATCATGAAAAGAATTACCGGACAAAAACTCTACCCTCAATCTTCATCACCATTTTTTCGAGTACGAGGAAGCGAAAAATTTAAATATTTTCATCTTATGTAGAAGAAGAGAAGCAAGTCTTCAAATGCATAGTAGTTACATGTAGTTATATATATGAGTGACCACATGAGATGGTCAGAATTAAACCCTTTGGATTTAATATATTATAATGGGCATTTTAGTCTTTTTCTCTTTGCCCTTCAACCTTAGGACAATTTTGTCTTTTGGAGTGCAATTCTTTCTTTCATTTCTATCCAAATGACAACTCATCAGATTTCTTTCTAATGTTTTACTTTTTAATAATAAATGCATCCAAGAAGATTTCTTCCTTACACTCTCGCAATTTATAAATCTTTTGTATTTTTTTTTTTTTGTAACCCAGCCAAGCAGGCTAGGACCCAAGTGAGAGCCTGCACAAGTGGGAAGATGTGGTGTACCTAAGATTTGAATCCTGGGTAGGCAGGTGAGAACTGCTGTCACTTACTAGTGAGGTAAGTGGTTTTTTGTAGTTTTCAGAGCCATTATTAAATGCTATCGAGTGTGAAGAGCAATAAAATCGGAATGAACACATGATTGGAAATTTTGATATTATGTTAACATGTTAATTTTTAATTTTTCTATTTTTTCGTCTTTTTTTGCTAAATTATTTTGTTGATACTATTGATTGACTATCAATGCACCCTAGAGAAAACCCAGGCCCTGTCACTAAGCGTCGCTGCACTTGAGTCCCTATTGTTATTATTTCGTGAAATGACTCTAATTCGCACACTACCACCTCATAAGGTTGCTTGTACAAAGACTGGATCTTGCAAAAGTTATTTTTCATGAAGTTTATATACTATGTTGTTGTTTGGTGTAATATATTTCTCTCACAGAAAAGGGAAAAAACGAATTAGTTTTCTTTGATACATAGGATTTCAATGAATCCGGCCTTTTCTTATATAATATGGACTATATATATATATATATATTCCAACTATATTCTTATTTTGAACTACATTTTTAGCGATTCAATATTACTAGTTATTATTATTATTTCTGCCGTGTATTTCTGTTTTTGACTGACTAGGGTGTCCAGCCTCTTTGAGAACCGACTATATTTCCGGGCACGTGAAGTCCTTGCCTCCCCTACACACCGAGTAAATCAGACTTTTGTTCGGCAAGTGGGGTTTTCATGCAGGTGGAATTCGGATTTAACTCTTTTTTTGGTACCCAACTTAAGGAGTCTCCGACCGCAGCCCTCGCGAGGGAATGAAACCTCGGGTGAGGAGAGTAAGACCTCGGGTGAGGTAAAATAGCCCTCGGGCGAGGAAAGGTGGCATGCCTAGGGCTTAGGGATGGCAACGGGTCGGATCGGAGGCGAATATTGTCATATCCGCCTCCATATCCAAATCCAATTCTCCATCTCCATATCCGCTCCGATCTCCAAACAGATATCCATTCTATCCTCTATCCCCGCCTCCAAACGGATATCGGATATCCAAACGGAGAATCGGATATCCAAATCATTAAAAAAATATTAAAAAGACAATACAATTCAAAATATAATTTAAGCATTAAAAACATTAAAAAGATGATACAATTCAAAATATATCCAAAAATAAACTTCCAAAATAAAGTCATTCAAGTTTCAACACACTTACACAAGTCATACAAATCCCAATTATTGAAGTGTTCTCTGTAAAATATTAATATATATATGGTGTAATATATATATAATATTATATAAGATAAGGAGGAAAACTGCAATTAAGGGTTAAACGGATATCCAAACGGATATTCGGATCGGATATCTCCATATCCACCTCCGATCCCCGAATTTTTTTCAAAATGCATATCCGAATCCGACCCGATCTCCGAAAAGATCTCCGAAATCCATATCCAAACGGAGCGGGTATCGAATCGGATCGGATCGGACCGGACGGAATTGCCATCCCTACTAGGGCTCGAGCCGTGAATATAGCTAGGTTAGAACTGACACCTGTTACCACTATGGTAAAAGGTCGTTCTTATTCTGATTTAGGTCTTACAACAAGCAATTCGGGTTGGGCTTGTGTTAAACATATACCAGGCCTGAACTGCCGAGATGCACCCCTAATAGCTAAGGTGAAATGCCATTTGCATAATTTGGTTTAAATATAAAAAAAAGCAAAATTCTAAAAAATGCCCACTTTAAAAACGCCTTTTTTTCTGCCCCTTTCTTTTGGTTATAGGGCCTATGTTGAGTCAATCTACTCTTTACTCACACACTATCCCACCATGAATGTCATAAGTCCAAATTTGACACTTATTAAACTTTTCATCACCGTTGAATTGAAATCATGATAAAATGATGCCTCTCAACAATTTAATTTTAGGGTCATGTATCAAAAGGTTAGGATGATCTTATGGACTTAAGATTTTGTATATAGGTAGGTTTCGTATAGATCTTTCCATCCAATGATTTTTCACAATCATCATACATTCCATTAGGCCCAACTAAGGGAACGGTCCCAGGGTAGCAATATTGGGTCCATGTCTTCTTCTTCATTTTTTTTTTTTTTTTTGTAAAAGTAAAACTAAACGTCTTGAAGACTGAAGAGAGTGAAAGCTGACTTTTCTTCTTGGGCAATAGCAACATGCACAAATCAATGAGGGCAGATGATCCATGCGTGTTGCACAAGTACCTGATTCATTGATGCAATTAGTGAGCATTTAATATGCGAACTTACTTCGCATGTGAAGCTGCCCAGCGGAATGCATGCAAATCACGAGTTTAAGAGCTGCATGCGAGGTCCACTTAGATACAAACAAATCACTGCATGCAGGTCCACTTAGATACAAACAAATCATTGAAATTCTCCAACCGACAGGTCTAAATTTGTTTTAAAAGAGCATATATATAACTTCACCAAAGAAAGAAGAAGGAAGAAAGACCATATATATTACGATGCCCATCTAACTAATCCATCATAAGACCTTCCGATCTTTATTATCGAGATATCTTAATGTATTCAAGTGGATGCTACATCTAGAGCCTATTTTGTTTGTATTAAAATACATAGGAATTGAATACATAAGATTCATATTATAAATGGTTAAAAATAAAAATCAAAATTGAATTTAAAAAAAATAAGCATTAAATAACCTTTTTTTTTTGGGAAATATAATAAAAAGAAGATGGGAAATAAATACCCTGCCGCAACCCTAGTAATTTCAAGATATAAATGGTGAAGATTTTATCTGCATCTCCACCATATATAATTCATTTTCCACCTTTTTAATAAACCTTTTTATGAGCTCATGATTTCACCATAAGTTTCAACGTATTCAATTACTATGTATTTTAATACAAACAAACAAACAAACAGGCAGAAAACGTCCTAAGCGATAAGTCTTATAGGTCAATATTTGGTTGGTTGTTTTGAGACCTACTTAATTACGTATAGGGTCTTTAGTTGTGGTCTACGAAACTTTCTCTATGTTGTTTTTTGTGTTGGTTGTGGTCATTTTCTCTCCTGTTTATTGTTGGTAGTTTGTATTCCCTTTTCTAGCAAAAGGGCAAAAAAAAAAAAAAGTTTCCTAAGCGAAATGTTTCTCTAGCTTGATTCCCAAAAAGTGATGAGAGTTGCATAGCAGCCAATATTTCTCTAGCTTGATTCCCAAATTTGCTAAACACGTTTTTAGACAAATATTCATCCTTAGCGAATATATCTGATATTGATTGATATTTAGGTTATGCAGATCTTATTTTCTAAAAAGTAACTTAGAAAATATTTAAAAAATAGAAAAAAAATTGATCCTACATTTTTAAGTTCCTTTTATAGAATTTCTTAGATGTAAATGAAACAACAAAATAAAATATAAAGGTGGTGAAGCAATATTTCCAATTCAAACTACATACATTTATTATTCCCAACTAAACCCATAAAAATTGGTGTACTTGAATGGCTGAAAGTTTTACCGTTTTCTTCTTGCTGTCATCTCTATCTCTTCCTTTAGTTCCAAGCATTGACTAGCTTTATTAAATAACCCAAAACTGACTTGATGAGAGAGTGAGATGACCAATGAGTCCAGATCCTCTTATTGTCTAACTCAAGCTTTCTTCGAGGAGATTTTCTTTTTTTTTTTTTTTTTCCGAACAGAGGATTCCTAATTTTTTTAGTTGGACTAATATCTCCGGACTCAAAGAAAAGTCGGATAAACTCCCAGTAACCCCAATGTAGTAGTGTAATTTCGAACTTACAATTTTAGAGTGCAAACCGCAGTCCTAGGCGAACCGAGTTACCCTAGAGTTTAATGAGTGATTGGAGTTCCACTCCAAATAACAAGAAGCATGAAACAAGAAGGATGACCCGGAGTCAATTATATTAGACTCTAGCAAAGATGGTTGGACCCTTAAGAGACCCAACTGATGCAAGAGTGAATCCGGCTGCTTACGTAGGAAAGAAGATCTAAGGATTGAATACTCGTCGGTTGGGTGAGTTGTGTACTCCCAACCATTAGATGATCCCTTTACTCTCATTAGGGCCCTGATTTACAAACACTTGATTTTGCTCTACACAATGATTGCAAAATGTTCAAAGAATTCAATGCTCTTGATTTTTTATTCTTTTAGCTTTTATTAAAATGACAGGAGTGCCGACAGAAATTTAACTAGAGCAAAAGTTTGGTGACTTGATTAACGACTCGGAGATGAATCAGGATTTTGTAGGGTTAGGCTCCATTGAATTCTCTGAGCCAATCTATAAATCCATCAGTGGACCTTACTACCCAAGTCTGTACCACCCAAAATCACCGTCCTTCATGTATAGAAGCTGACTCGCATTTCAATTTAATCAAAGTAGAGCCCACAATTGGATTGGTCATGTCGGGAAAGTCTCGCATCCCAAATTATCCAAGTAATGAGTTTGACTTGGCTTTATATACCGGTTTGAGTCTCTCATCTATCAGCTTAAGTTTTTGAATTGATACATGATTTCTTATATGATATCAGAGCTGATTTATTTCGTTTTTGCATAGGCTTAAGCTTTTGGGTTGGTACATGGATCTCTTTAATTGTATTATTCTAAATATTATTTTTAAAAGAATTTAAAATCTTGATAAAAATGTTGTGATAGTTTCAAATTTGAAGCTTCTCAAGATATTATAAGGAAGCATAGAAGATATTTCTCAAGTAGAAATCACATCTATCCACATCATTTTTACTGAAAGCTCACTCCATGGATGTATGCAAATTTAATATTTGCGCAAGATTTTTCTGCAAATTCATTTTAAAAAGTGTAGTCCAAATTCATACTTTTAGGGCAAGTTTGTATAGCCGCTTTTTCTTGGACACATTAGGTAACCGGAGAGGAATTTGCAGGATTTATGATTCCTCTGTTCTAAGGGAGAGGTAAAATTCTTGCCACAGATTTGCATAGCTAACGATTCCTTGCATTCCATATTTGGTTGTAAGTGTGGAGCACCGAGGATTTCATCAATCCATGTTTGGTGTTGAACACCAAAATCCATGGATAATAAACAGCTCACCTACTCATTTCAACCTTATATTCAATATTTTTCTAAAGTTATTTTAATAGTAACAACATATGTCTTTCTCTAGGGTGTCTATACTCATAGGTTTTCTCCTTTCTGGATGTTTTTCAAATTGTGAATTTTTAAGTGCTATAAAATATTTTTTTTTATCACTTACGTAGCTTAAAACCATTTCAAACCGGAATCCTGATATTAAATTTTAATAAATCTTAAGAATTTTCATCTTATCTTTCCATTTTTTATTTTGATCCATTTATCTCTCCAAACATCAAATTTACCATAATAATATGTGAGTTTGCGGGAGAGATCGAGACAGTAGGAAGTGGGGGTGGGATTTTGGATTTTATATCCACCCCTTTTGCACGCAGGATTTGCATATCCGATGGGGGAGATCGGATCCCAAAATCATACCAATCGCAGATTTTAAGCGCAAAAAATCAACGATGATTTGTAGCTGCCAAACTTGGAGATTAGCATACAATAGTGGAAAGAAAAAATCTTTTCACCGCGGATTTTGTTACCAAACGTACCCTACAAGGTTTATCTCATATGAGCTTCTTCCTCCATTGGGTATAGCCCTTTTTAATTGAGGAAAACTTTGGTGTTTTTGAATTGTATTTCTCACTAGCGAAGAAATATATTCCCTGTGAATCTTTTTGATTCTCTCATATTTTTTCATTTCCAATAGAAGATCCTGTAGCTTGCAGCAGAAAATCAAGTTCAGCAAATACAGTATAATGAAGAACAGTTGGAAGACAGAAGCTAAATCTGGGAAGTTCGTCTACAATTTGTATATCTTTAAGTTCACTTTTGTATCTTTCAGGTTTTTTCGTCTTGACTTTAATTTAATTAGGGTGGGCTTAGCTGAAGATGATCTTGTTTATAAGCTTCTATACTTCACTTTTGTACCCCAAAAATTTGAGAAAGCCGCCTTGAGTTGGGGGAAATTTTATACTGTTTTTACATATGTCCTCCCAAGAAAATGGATTTTATATAGCGGCCCTCCCAAAGAAATTTTTTTTTAGTTCTGCGGAGGCAAGAGGAAAAGAGATCCCTGAGTTAAGCAGTGGAGCTCCACAGAGAGACTCACTTATTGACTATTTAAGCCACTCAAAATAGAAGGCCTCTGCATGCGCCGGATATCATCAAATTCTACTGCAAGAGGAGTTGGTCCCACCATAAGATAGACCATTGACTAATAACATGGTTAATTATTATCCTTAATAATTATTTAATTATATTATTAACCAAATGATCGATCAATATGGAGAGAGAGAGAGAGGAGTGTCTTTCCATCTTTTTTGTTGTACGTACCTTTCTTTAAGTCTTTAATATATTTTATTGTTACCGATCAAATAAGAAAAAAAAGAGAGGGGACATAGACGAATTAATGTGTCACTCTCCCTTGTTCTGCATCTCATGAAGCATTGCATCCTAATTATTTCATCGTATAGGTATCATAATTATTTCATCGTAAAGGTATCAGAGTACAGTTGTTCATGGTACGTCTCACCTTCACTTTTCACCTTTCAAAAGGTTGAAGGTCCCAACAAAAAGTAGCTTTTCACAACTTAAATAAAAGATGGCCAACCTTGGTCAGGACCACGGTTCCTCCCTCTTTCGGAGTTAGAGGTCTTGGTATCGACTCCCGATTCTCCTCTCTTCAGGAACCGAAAGTTGAGCCCACTTGTCCTACCATTTAGGGGCCTCTGGCTTCTCTTTGGGCTCGGAGGGATTAGTCCAGCTCAAAGGGTTGAAACCCTCCATTAGCAAAAAAATAAAAATAAAAATTCAAGATGGTCAAACACTTTGGTTGTTCATCATCAAATGGTTCAAACCGATTGAATGGCTTGGTTCTCCCTTACACGCAGCCAATAGCTCTTATTGGATTTTGTCTGTCTTTAAACATGAATCTCTTGCAAGATTTCTTGTCTAATACTTTGAAGATGATGGGTCAACAGCTCATCAATTTGCCATCTTTTCTTCTAAACACATCAATTTTCCATTTATTAACGGATTAAAGAAGCTTTGATGCATCACTTTGCCGCATGAGTTGGTGGGTCCATCTCTTAATTGCATGCCCAACATCATCCCTTGCTTGCAACTGCAGTCAAAGGTCTGTGAGGTCCATTTGGCCATAAAACTGATGAACCCCGTTCACACTCACAACCCTATGATCTAGCAGGAGGTCGATTATCTTGACATTCATCTCACCTTTACTCACCATTAAATTGAAATATCAAAACAATCTAATACTTGAAATGCTAAATTTAGAGAAATTGTATCTAGTGAACAACAAAATGTAAAAGTAATACAAAAGGATATTTAGGATAGAGACATCACCACATATAAATATTAATGTATTTAATATACTAAATAAAAAATGTTTAAAAAAAAATACCATATAAGGGATTTTTACAGAAAAAGATCTGTTAAATACATAAATACATTTTTTTTCTTTGTTTTTTGAAATGGGTGTTAGATACATGTTTAACGGAAAAGAACATTAAAATCTAAATATGTCAGCATCTGGCCTCGTAGCATAAAAGGGCCTTTCAACATCGATCTAGACATGATGGAGATTATGTAATAATAGCGAGTGTGACTTCCCACAGTGATATTTTTCTGCCTTCAAAAGGGCCATTCTCTATTATTCTTTTTAAGTCCCATGTTTTCACCATTAAATACATGTTTCACAGGTTCTTCTTCGGTAAAAATCCTATAAAATAATATTCTCCAAAAAGAAAATTAAGGGCATAGACATGTATATGGAAAGATTTTGGTCCACACTTTTTCAAATTAAATTGTCTGATTTGTTGCTCTTCCTGGTTTATGCCCACACTTAACTTTTTTATTTTGTATTTATAATGTGCAATATGATTTTTTATATAACTCCTAAGGTTTCTAGGAGTTATAAACTGGTTCCTTGTGATTTCATTATTTAGTAATACATCCCTATTTTATCATCTGAATACCTTTCATAATTTAAGATCTGTAATCTTGATGATAATAGGCAACAACTTCTATGAAATTTATGTTGAGTTTTATGACAATGACAACTTCACCCTTACATCCATTAAGCAAGAATGGATGTCATTCATTCATCATCATCTTCATCATTGTTAAAGCCTTGTTCCAGCAATGTTAGGGTCGTCTACACGAATTCCGTTTCTCTATTTCAATCTATTTAGAGTAAAATTCCCGGATAAGTTGTACTTCTTCAGATCTATACCAACTCTTGTAATTGTATTTTTTTCCTCCTATTTTGATTGTGGGATTTTTGTCATTTATTGGCTGTGGATATTTTCCTAGTTTTGTGATTTTACCACGTTAAAAGATCCTTGTGTTTATTGCAAAATTGGTGTGTGATAGTGATTTTATTTGCCCAATATATACTATTGTGCCTTATTTTTTGGGATCTTGGCAATACACACAGAGTTGTTTCGTTTGAAGTTTGAGCATCATTACGGACCACTACACCTAGTATAATTCTCAATGTATCATGAAGAAAGCTTTTTTTTTTTTAATATCAATAGTATTAAATGATGAAAGTAATGTGAGTAGAAGAGAAACCTAAAATGTTTATTCCATAAAAAGGAATTTCTAGGTTACCTATATTACACATTGTTGTATTTTTTTTTAATTACCTCTTTTGGTAGCAGTCAAGGTAGTTGTCGTAGGGGTGAATTTCAAAACACGCAGGGGAGGGGACCCAGGAACCAAAATACTGAGAAACCGAGTGAGAACAAAACTCCCAACCATTAGGTTATCCCTTTATTCTTTACATATTGCCAATGAGATATATCATGACATAGATAATCCTCACTAGTTAATGTTCTGTAAGTACTAGCGTGTATCTCTTTTATTCGTTAATTTTTATCAAAAGATCAACTACATCATGATTAACGAAGCCTTATTCAAATTATTTAAGGTCACCTTTGTGAGTTTTGTTTATCCATTTGGTCCCATCTAAGGCCATTCTTTCTCTTGAAAGGTGCAACTGTTGGTGCAATTGAGACACATTTTTGAGTTTTTTTTGTTAGTCTATTATTAACATGAACCCTAAGATCGAGAACAACATGATTATCGCGTGAATGATTTAATTAAAGATTACCTCCAGACATCTTGATGCAGGGAGCTTTCCGATCCTGCTGTCAGATGTTGATGTTGAGATCCGCCCAAGGAAACTTTAGGGAATAACTTCAGTTTCTCTCTCCTTGCCTATAAGCCTTAATGTGTTGAATTTTGTGAATGAATCTTTATGATGGAGGAAAGACCCTTTTTATAGGTGGAAAGAGGACCAAGTATATTCCAATTAGAATTCTATTAGTTTTAATCTCAATCGTCCATCAAGGTAGAGTTTGTTATGGAATATATCTCTTTAGGAAACCTTATATGATTAAGAGATAGCATGTATCCTATGAAAACGGAATTCCTATAATGACCACAATTTATGGAAAGGTAAGGACTTGTGGTCTAAGTAAAAGACCTAAAAGTAATTTCCTTACAGTCTCCCACTTGGTCAATAGGAAGATCCATTAATGTTTTCATTTTAGGAATCATAAGGCGCGCATTATATGCTAAATACTTCTTTAGTCGGTTATCATAAGTGTCTTAGCTAATTCGGTTGTGAATGAGAGTCATGGCGTGCACACATTATTTTGCAACATGCTTACTTCCATGTACTACGTCATTTACAACTTGCATAACTAGACCATAATAAGAGATTGACGTAATGGTCTCATAATGTCTTTGGTTAAAGACTGTTTCTGTTTATTATTCATCCAAACATAAATACGTACACAATGGAAAAAACAGAAATGGCAGATGTAGATATGCATTAAGAGCTCAACAAATGTCCAATACAAGTAGAGAAATATAAGGCAGAAAATAATAATCAAGAACTATCTACAAGACCCATGCTTTCAGTATGACCCTGAAAGGTCTTTGGAGGTAGTCCTTTCGTAAATATGTCTGCAACCATGAAATCTGTACGTATGGACTCTATTACAAATTTCTGTAATCTAACATCTTGCTTCAGTGATAGATATTTAAGGTCCATGTATTTGGCTCCCTTAGATATCCTGTCATGCTTGGAGAAGAAGGTTGCAGCTTCATTGTCACAGTAAAGAGTTAATGGCTTAGAGATAAAACTCAAAGCTCCAAACTGAGAGATAAAGTTACCAACCATGTTCCTTGAATTGCAGCCTCATAACATGCCACATACTCAGCCATCATGGTGGATGTGTAAAGTAACTCTGATTTCTGACTTTTCCATGATATTGCACCTCCACATAAAAGATACACATGACCAAGAGTGCAAAGTCTGGTGTCAGGACATCTAGCAAAATCTGAATCGGAATAACCAGTCACCTGTAGGTGACTTGATTTTCTGTATGTGAGCATATAATTTCTTGTTCCCTTGAGGTATCTCAGTACTTTCTTTGCAGCTTTCCAATGAGCGATTCCTGGGTTGCTTTGAAATCTACCCAGCATGCCAACAGCATGACTAATGTCAGGTCTTGTACAGACCTGTGCATACATCAGACTCCCTACTAGAGAAGCATAAGGATATTTTTCCATTTCTTTACGTTCCAATTCGTTCTGTGGACACTGCGTAAGGTCAAGTTTGTCTCCTTTATGCAGTGGAACAGGACTAGAGGAACATGTCATCATGCCAAATCTCTCTAGAACTTTGTCAATATATGCTTTCTGAGATAACCCCAAAATACCAAGTGACCGGTCACGGAATATTTCTATTCCTATCACATAGGAAGCCTCTCCCATATCTTTCATTTCAAAATTCTTAAAGAGATAATCCTTTGTAGCATGTAATAAACCAAGGTCGCTACTAGCCAATAGTATGTCATCAACATATAGAACCAAAAATATGAACTTACTCCCACTGATCTTGAGGTATATGCAAGGGTCAACCATGTTTTCTGTGAAATCGAAGGCAGTAATGATTTCATGAAACTTTAGGTACCATTGCCTCGAAGCTTGTTTCAGTCCATATATTGATTTCTTAAGTTTGCAGACCATGTCTTCCTGACCTTCAATTAGGAAGCCTTCAGGTTGACGCATGTAGACTTCTTCTTCTAAGTCTCCATTAAGAAAGGCAGTTTTCACATCCATTTGATGTAACTCGAGGTCATAGTGAGCTACTAATGCCATGATAATTCTAAGAGAATCCTTCCTGGACACAGGGGAAAAGGTCTCAGTATAATCAATGCCTTCTTTCTGATTAAAACCTTTGGCAACAAGCCTGGCTTTATGTCGTTCAATATTGCATTTGCAGTCGCGTTTGGTCTTGAAGACCTATTTACAGCCAACTGGTTTGTGTCCTGGAGGCAATTGAACAACTTCCCATACTTGATTTTCATCCATAGATTTCAATTCATCCGTCATGGCATCAATCCATTTACTAGAATTAACATCCTTAATGGCTTGTGAATAAGAAACCGGGTCTTTAATTGTCCCTTCTGCAGATTCTACTTGGTAAAGCATATAATCATCGGAAATAGCTGATCTCCTTTGTCTTTGAGACCTTCTTAATGTTGGTTCCTCTGGTGCTTCATCCATATGTTCATTGGCGACAATCTCATGATGGAGTTGGTGATCATTGATTGGGTTTTCCTCATTGTTAAATGGTTCAACAACGGGATGATTTCCAACATCTTTCGGAATAGAGGGTAAAGGGATAGGTACCCTTATTTCCTGAATGATCACATCTTGAGTTTTATTACTCCCACTGATTTCGCCATTCTCAAAGAATCTAGCATTACCGGTTTCAACAATTCTCGTACTATGGTTAGGGCAGTAAATCCTAAATCCTTTGGACTTTTCTGGGTAACCTATAAAGTAACCACTGATTGTTTTAAGGTCCAATTTCTTTTCATGTGGATTGTATACTCTAGCCTCAGCTAGACAACCCCAAATTTGGAGATGTCTTAAACTATATTTCCATCATTTCCACAGTTCAAAGGGTGTTTTTGGAACTGCCTTACTGGGAACCCTGTTTAAGATATAAACAGTTGTGCATAGAGCATCCATCCACAAGGATATAGGTAAGTTAGCATGACTCATCATGGATCTAACCATTTCCATATATGTACGATTTCGCCTTTCAGCTACACCATTCTGCCATGGAGAACCAGGCGTTGTGTATTGGGCAACAATTCCAAGATTTTGGAGAAGTTTTGCAAAAGGTCCAAGATGTTGTCCTGTTTCGTCATACCTACCATAAAATTCACCACCTCTATCTGACCTTATGATTTTCACTTTTTTATCTAGTTGCCTTACGACTTCAGTAATGAACACTTGTACAGCATTCACAGACTGAGATTTGTCATGCAACAAGTATAAATAACAGTAACGTGAGTAATCATCAATAAAGGTAATGAAGTACTTTTCTCCCCCAAAGGTTGGAACATCAAAGGGTCCGCAAATGTCTGTATGAATTATTTCAAGAAGCTGAGTACTTCTTGTGGCTCCTTTCTTTGTGTGTTTTGTTGATTTGCCTTTAATACAATCCACACATGCCTTAATATTAGTAAAATCTAGATCCGGAAGGGCACCATCTTTTACTAATCGTTTTGTTCTTTCACTGGATATGTGACCCAGTCTTTTATGCCACAAGAAATAAGAGTCATTTTTAGATGACTTTCGTTTGGTTTCCTTAGAATGCAGGGTAAGATGGGTTTCAGCAATTTGATCATTAAGATGAAACTTGTATAGCCCATCAAATAAAATTCCAGAACCAATACGACTAGAATTTTTAAGTAAACTGAAATTACCATTTCCTAATTCAAACGAGTAACCATCTTTATCAAGTGCGCTTACAGAAACCAAATTACGGGAAATAGACGGAACATAAAGAGTTTGACATAAGTCTAACTGATAACCGCTATCTAAAACAAGACGAAAAGTGCCAATGGCTTCAACTGGAGCTTTGTCTTTGTTGCCCATAAAAAGGAAGTTCTCACTTGGGTTTATGGTTTGGATCGTAAGGAATCCCTGCATTGAATTAGAAACATGAACATTAGCACCTGTGTCAATCCACCAAGTTTCAGAAGAAATATAAGTAAGATGTGATTCGAAATAACTTACGAAACCCAGAGGGTTACCTTTCTTTTCGAACCATTCTTTACGTTTAATGCAGTCTGCCTGAAAATGTCCAGGTTTCTTGCAAAATTTGCATAAGTTTTCCTTCTTTTTCTTCTTGGGGTTGTGACTAGCCTCATTAGATTTGGGTGGTGCCCTTTTCTGGCCTGAAATTTTCTTTTTCCCAGCTTTGTTTCCAGCTCCTTGAACGAGATGAACTACTTTAATACCTTGTTGATTCAGCCTGGCCTCCTCTTGAACCAGTTTGTTGGCCAATTCATTCACTGTCTACTTTTCCGTAATAGTGTTGTAGTGAATTTGAAAAGGCCCGTACTGAGGAGGTAAACTGTTTAGGATAAATTGGACGAGAAAAGCCTCATCCATGGATAGTCCCAAATTCTTTAGTTTAGCAGCAAGATTGGTCATCTCAATGACATGCTGATGCATTGAGCGAGTGCCATTAAACTTCATGGTTGTAAGATCTGCCATTAGTTTCCCAGCAAGGGATTTGTCTGCAGTCTTAAACCTATCTTCAATGGCTTTCATAAAGTCCTTAGCATTCTCAGGTGTAGGAAGGGATGTTTTGATGTTGGCATCAATAGTCATTCGCAAAAATATAGTGCTTAGTCTGTCAGACCTCTCCCAAGCATTAAAGAGGGTCTTTTCCTCAGCGTTACTTGTGGCATTGAGTGGAGCCGGCTTATCTTTACGAAGAGCCATATCCAGTTCAAGTGCCCCCAATGTGAACTCAACTTGCTCTTTCCATTCGGAGAAGTTGGTTCCATTGAGTTTAGTGACGGAGGTAGCATGCGAATTCAGATTAGTGGGTACAATAACTGCAATAGAGATATAACAAGAAGGCTTTAATCAAAATAAGACAACGCATGCATAATATATGAATATATATGACAAAAAGAAATTTGGGTGCTCCTGTAGGTAGTCACCATAATTTCTACACATTATACCATCTAAGGTCACCATGTTCAAGGTGGTGTAAATGAGTGATGTTACTTTTAATTAGAACAAGTAAGATATCTGTGGATATCTTGGGTCCATGTATGAACAAACACTCCTTAATATATATTCAAACGTATGATTATGATCCGCCTGTGGGCGGCTAAATTCTTCATGCGCTTGAACAATGGGAAAAGTAAATATTATGATGGTAGTATTAAGGCCAAGTATCAGTATTTAATTGTTAGGGTCACTGTGGTGAGACCTAACCTTAAGCATACAACTTTGGTGATCAAAATTAGCTTAATATGAATAGATAACATTATAAATTGCATAAAGACATAATTGATCATTCGTTATATGAAAAATACTGATAAAGATGGCCGAGCCCCTCCGATTCGTTGATTCTGGGTTGACGAACAAAACAAGCGGGGTCCGGGGCGGCAGCCCCGGATTTTTTTTTTTTTTTTTTTGTCATGCGATGAAATCAAAGACCGTGGGGCCATCATCATCGGACCGAACCTCCTATTATTAATGGATGATCATGTGTTCTCTAATAACCATGCTCTGATACCACATGTAGTCTATTATTAACATGAACCCTAAGATCGAGAACAACATGATTATCACGTGAATGATTTAATTAAAGATTACCTCCAGACATCTTGATGCAGGGAGCTTTCCGATCCTGCTGTCAGATGTTGATGTTGAGATCCGTCTAAGGAAACTTTAGGGAATAACTTCAGTTTCTCTCTCCTTGCCTATAAGCCTTAATGTGTTGAATTTTGTGAATGAATCTTTATGATGGAGGAAAGACCCTTTTTATAGGTGGAGAGATGACCAAGTATATTCCAATTAGAATTCCATTAGTTTTAATCTCAACCGTCCATCAAGGTAGAGTTTGTTATGGAATATATCTCTTTAGGAAACCTTATATGATTAAGAGATAGCATGTATCCTATGAAAACGGAATTCCTATAATGACCACAATTTATGGAAAGGTAAGGACTTGTGGTCTAAGTAAAAGACCTAAAAGTAATTTCCTTACATTTTTTTTTATCTAAATCCATCCACAATTAGCCACATCAGCAAATGGAAGTGGGACCCAATTAATAAAATTCAATTTCAAATTTAAAAAGAACTATCTCATCTTGAAATGACTCATTGAACGGATGTGTCTCCTTTCTCTCCATCTAACCTCCTCTTTATGTTTCTCTCTTTTCTTAACCTCCTCTTCCTCTCTATCGAGTTTCTTTCTCTCCCTTTCTAATCTTCAGTGAACTCTCTGAATCTCAAATATTTGGTATGTGATCTCTAATTTCAGTAAGTACAAAAGCAACTAAATAGGTATGCGAGATTCAAATTTTTTTCCAAAGTTGAGAAATTATTATTACAAACATGACAGTTCTGTTTAGATTTTTCAATGGATTAGCAAATATTTAATCCGTAAATAGCACGGGATTTAATGCTAGTGCACCCTGAAGCTTCACACTCTACACATCCCTTTTTCTCACTAATCAATATGCTTTTGGCATCTCCCATTTTCTAGTTTCTTAATTTGTCTTCAATATGCCATACATGAACTGTTTCTAATCTTGCATACGCGCCAAATTAATCATCTCATATGATATTCTTTGACTTTTTTTCTTTCTTTTATTAGCTTATTTTCGTTTAGTTACCCAATATTCGGCTCTATAACATTTTAAGTTCAATCATCTCATCTCTTTAAATTAAATAGCCCTAGAGATCTAATAATTCACCATTGGAAATGCATTGGGACAGTAATTCTTATTGTATTCTAGTAGATCATTGTGTTTGAACTATGACCCTAGCTAGCGTATTTTGGTAAAACAAGGTATCCGAACTCAGATTTCAAGATAAACATAATCCTAATCTAGTTTTTCTTAATTTAGGAGTCATAATCTTTTACCCTTCAACAGTGGTGAAGGCAATTTTTTTTTATAGAGAGGGCAAACAATAGTTGACTGATAATATTTTATATATTCTTTCTCTTTAAAGTTGAGTTTTAGTTTAAAAAAAAAAGTCTGGTTCTTGACCCTCCTTTTGCCATGTCAGCAACTCAATTCACATCAGCAATTGGTTATCCGAAAAAGAAACACACCCTCTCACCCATGAAAGGTTTCATGGGCTTTTAATCAAGAAACACATCTTAAAAGGAAACACATCTCTTCATCAAGAAACACATCTTCTAAGTAAATGACTTTTCCTCTTCCCCAAAGAAAATACTCATTTTTGAGGAAACAAATTTTCTTTTTCTCAACCACCACCTTTCCTCTATTCCATGCATGGTGTACTCCATTCCCTCTTCTCTCCCTTCTCCAATTTTAAAGGCTAAGGTTTCGGTACGTTTCCAAACCTTACAGTCTCTTCTACAAATTACCCACTTCTAAAACTTAATTAGAGCAAAGCACACTATCTGAAATCCGAGTATGGATTTTTCATGCTTTTAAGTATAGATTTTTCAAGCTTTACTCTAATAAGAGTTAATCCAACTATAAAATTAAATATATATGAATGAGAATGTCATATGCTTAATCTTATAGCAGGAACAAGTCTTACTGGCGTACAATTTCGGGCCAGCCAATAAAAAGGAAAGGCATTTATTACAGTAGTTGGGTTTTTTATAGGTAGGCCCCTTGATAGAGTTCCACACATCCTAGTATAAGGAGAGTGAAACCTCAAAGTTGAGGTGGGATAATTGGTCCCCTTGGTCCCCGTCCACGACCCCAACCTGTCAGATGTTGACCCATTCTATTTTGTTTCACCTTCATGTTGACATTTATGATCCAAATAATTAATAAGTTAAGTCCATATTTTACATTCCAACAACCACCACCCCCCCAAGATTTTCATTCAACCACCACCCCCCCAAGATTTTCATTTTCATTTTTACATTGCCCCAAAGAAAAACTTGGAAGAAAACCCCTTTTGTTAGAAAATTCTAGTTCCTTCTCACAGTGGCCCTCCCCCACCACCGGTCCACCACACACACACATACAAAAAAAAGAGAACACCATAGATAGTGAACCCAGAGGGAATTTGCTGGTTCCATCGCTACTCGGATCGTCTCCTCTATGTGTGCAGGTGGCCTTCTCTTATTTCTGTGTCAGCTGGGTCGGGTCTTTCAAAGGTCTACCAAAAAAATCTTCTAAATTTGTCTTGAACCTGACCCTACATGACCAATTGACCCCTACCCAAACCCAAATCTCTCATATAAGGAACTCGTTGGGTTCTAATTGACCCTGTCAACTTTCTTAGCAGCTCGGGTGATATCTTTCACCTTTAATCAATAGGTCGACCTTGTGCAGTGCCACAGATGTTATCTAAAGTACTCAACACAACCCAAGCTATAGTTTTGATGTCTTCCCCATCTCCCTTATATAGAGCAATCCCTAGGAGTCACGACTACAACGGACTCTACCCCTCCTGGAATCCCACATCTCCTGACCAGCGTGGGAATTCTGCCAACTAAGAGTCTGAACTTGATCCAAACTCTACCACCAAGAGTTTGATCCTTATCTGACTCACCAGATCAAGACTTGTTGGGAGTTCATCCGCGGCACACCGCCGGGCTCAATCTGGCGTGGGCCCAATGGCAGTCGGGCCACACAATTTTCCTAACAATCTCCCACTTGGCACGAATGCCATGTAAATCAAACGTGCCAATGTACATCAACATATTCTCTAGTCCCAGCATACATCTCTTAGCCAAGGAAAAGGCTTAATGAAGGAATACACATCAATTCCACCAGTGGGATCCTCGAGATTGAAATCTTAAGTATCTCTCCCACATTTTAGGTATACAGATATAACAATTTAATATCTTGAGGGATTGTGGAATTATGGTTCCATTCACCGATATGATGGCGGACTTATAACATTTGCACCGGCTCATCGGTTCTTACCAACTTCAAATATCCATGAAGAGATCCAACCTGATGGCCACTTGGTTTACTGCATCGCAGGTTGTATCCCAGCTTCTGTTCTCAACAGAGCTATCATGTTTGTTTTCTTTATATCAGAAAAATCAAGACCTTTGCCAAAGGGTTAAATATAACCAGACATGGACTCCCTCTCGTCCAAGTCATCATCCCAAGAGGCAACCATTCAACCATGCAGTTCCAAGACAACAACCGTGCCACAAAAACGGTGTAGCAAATGTTTTGATGTACCCAGATTCCTCTTATTTACTTGCCATATCAGGCACAACCGGATAACTTAGGAATCTGATTATGAGACCAACGGCTATCCATTTCCGGTCTCATAAATCCGGAATTACAGCATTTTATGCACGATGAGGATGTCATACATTATGCACCTCCCACTATCCTCGAGTAAGGCCCGTTCTCTGGTCATGAGCATGTCCTTCTCACTAATGGGATCCCGATTGTGGACAATTTCATACACAAGCAAATGGGAGTGTCGATTGGCTTGCACATCTCCATATCCAACTGTTTTAACACAGCGTCCTACTCGGACCCATATGACAAAGTCCGTACCAGATTCGGCTTACATGGTTGTTGCATATGCCCAGTACATCATGCTTTAACTCATGTTTTCCATCTCGAATCAAGACTTCAACACTTCCAACAACCAGATTGGATCTCCATGCAACAAGGACAATAATTCATATGAAAGAGGGAGTGAGATATATTACATTTTGTTTCGATTAGGCAGGTCCCTAGTCTTTCCTTCGTTTTTCATTTACTTAGTGGTTCTACCAAAATGTTTTTTTTTTTTTATTTTATTGGTAGAAGTTTTACCAATATGTCAAAGCATGGCCAACCTACTCTTCCTCCGGGCATGCCTATTAAAAAATGTGGCCGGTTCTTTTCATGTGGTGGTTTATTTGGAGAGTTAGGAGCTACTTTATCCATAGAGGTCAATCATTAGATCCTCCCAAGATCATTGGATTAGGACATAAGATGCTTGGGTTCCCACCTGTATTCATAAGGACCTTCCTTTAACGAAAGATGAGGATCCTTCTATGGTTCCTACTGCGATCAAGAAGATTTGATAATATTCTCGAATGCAGCCTACAATGCTAAGGATGGGTTCGCCTCCTTTGGCTTTGTGATGATGTTAAACGGTGTTATTGTGGATGTAAGTGCTTTCCAAGGGCCCGAAGTATGTATTTATTCAAAGGAGCCCAAGCAGTCTTACGGTCTTACCGATATTGAAAAAAATAAAGAAGAATGGTTTTGTCAGGCTTCGTGCTTGTTGGATGCTCAAGACAGTGCAAGCATTGTAGGAAAACTATTATTGGTCCATAAATCCAATTATTTTAGACATTATGGCTTTGGCTTCTCTCTTTTGTAGAATTTGATTACATCCCCATGCCCTAAATGGGAAGGCGCATAGGCTAGGTTTTTATGCTATGTTAGGCAGGATGTAGGTTGGGAATGGGCTTCTTCTATCCTTTTGGCCGGATGTTTTTCTTTGTGGTTTAATGAAATTTCTGTTCTACCATTTTTTTATTTTTATTTGTTAAAGTAATTTGTAATTGTTCATATTTCATCGTTACCAAAAAAAAAAAATGTTCATATTTCACAGTACCTTCTCTAATGTTGTTTTCATGTCTGATCTAATCCCATTATGTTTTGATTGTCACTTCAGAAAGAGAAAAATGGAAAATCCTTTCGAGCATAGTCATCTGATCAGGTGGGACAATGGGTCATTACTCATTTTCCTCTGCCCGGTGGCCCCTTCAAGAATAAATTTTAGACTCTGCACTTCGTCAAGTGGTGTCCCCGACATCAAAAGGCACAGTACACTAACATGGACAAGTCATGTTTTGACTTGGTGGGAACCTACCTCCCTGCTGATCTGTCCTAATCGAAATTTATTACAAGGCCCTTTCTGAATCCTTTGAACTTCGATTTGATGTCAATCTAATTAATCACATTCAGCCTTAAGTGATGTTCAAATCTACTTAATCACACTAATGATACTCTTGATCATTAAGTGATAGTATCACTGATACTACATGAGTACCCTCCCAAAAGAATCTAATTAATTACTCACAGCTCTGTTTATTTGTATTTGCTTGGACAAAGGAAAAAAAAAAAAACTCTCATTTACATACTCACACTATCCAAGTCACTATCCAACAAACCCAATTATTCATCCCTTTTCCCACCACGGGGCTATCGGTTATTGACGACTCTTTCAAATGCATGAACTCTTTTTTATCCCCGCCAAACCTGAGCTACCTACACCATCCACATCCAGTTGGTTTGTAAGCTAAGACTTGGTGCATGCCCTAATGGAATGTTGGGCTTACATTGTCCCAACGAGTCTGGATCCCATGTTTCGTAGAAACATGAAGATACTGTTTCATTCAATCCACAATCACCAACCGTGTAAAATCTTATGTCAGTAAATGCACCCTCTCAATTGTTGTCTTGGAATGAAAAGGTCAAGGAAGAGATTTTATACAATTGGAGATTGTTGATTGGATGAAACAGTGTCTGCCTCTTAGGACTCTATCCCAACACTCCCATTCTTTGGTCCATTGTTCGTGATCTATTATCTGAGCCAATGGTTTGGTGGGTCCCATCAATTATTCCTTAAAGGTCATAGTCTCTCATCTGGAACGCTGCAGGCAGTTTTCTTAATTGATCATACACCAAATCTTCCCTAGAAAATCTTAGGAGGATTAGCGAATGAATTGTGGGTCTCATTGGGTTGAAGATCCAATGAGAAAAGGACCCCATTGGAATACAAATGAAGTCATCAGGGCGCTGAAGAACGGCATCTTACCCCAGTGGGGTAAAACGTGCAATTCTTAATGAGAGGTCAGGGTTTCAAACCCTAGCCTCCCACCCTCCCATTGCTCATGCGAGTTTCCTTCTCCTCACTTGTACAAGTTATGCTCTCCTCACTCGTGCGAGTTTCTTATCTCTTCACATGTGTGAGTCTCTCAAGGGTCTAAGCCCCTTCGCTGGGCTACCCAAAAAAAAAAAAAAAAAAAAAATGAAAAAAGGGAAAGTTCATCAGGCCCCTGTAATTTTCCTCTATGACTCATACTGGATGGGGCTGACTCAAAGTAGGATTTGGCCAAAGAGGCTAGTGACTGATGAAATCTGATCTGATTAGGCTACCAAGGCCAGGCCCAACCAGGGGACATTCTAACTCAAAGTCTCACTAAAACTATCAAAAACCTTTTATAAGATCTTAAACATTAAACTCGGACTTTCGATATCATTGAGCCGGATAACTCGGGCAGGTCTCACTGAGTGGACTCGTTCAGACTCATTGGAATCGACTGACTTGGTGACCCACCAGGGCCGGCTCACCATATAGGCAGGTGAAGCAAGTGGTGGGGGCCTCACCATGAGAGGGCCTCATAATTTTGTTGGATTAGTAACATTCATGATAAAGCTAAAAGAGAAAATCATGGTACATTTGAAAACCAAAACGAGAAAAGATAGACGAAGAAGAAGCAGAAAACAGAATCACACTAAAAGTATAAGTATTCTAAAATAAGTACGTTTTTAAAGGTATCAAATCTCGCTAGAAATCATCTGAAATGAATTCAAATGAACTCGAGTTAGAAGAGAAAATTGATCACAATTTGACCCGTTTTCTAATGAAACTAAAATCATCGAAAAATTCCATCATTAGAAAAATTTCATAAAATCAAAATTACAAATAAGTCTTTATAAAAAAAATACCCTGTTTTTCATGAAATGGCATTTCAAATCAACCTTGACTCATAGGGTCCATTAATTAGGATACTATTGAGTCTTTTCCAAACTCATATATTGCTTATTGAATACTATTAACAGTACCTGTTACAGTTGCTTCCACCGAAATAAGTTTTTCGAAATTAAAGTTAATAAAATCTTATTTATGATCAACTATGTTAGAAGAGAGATTAAGCGGGTTAGCCATTTTATCTATTAAGAAGAAAATTTTGGAAAACCTTGAATACAAAAACTTGATCAATAAGTTTGCATCACAAAAGGCAAGAAAGGTTAAATTTTCTTAAAAAAAAATAAATCCCTCAACAAGCTCTAAAAAAAAACAAAAACCCAAAAAAAAAAAATCCAAAATTTTTTTTAAGTCCGCCAATGTACTACTCATAGTGTACATTGCTAGTCCCAAGTCCGGATTAAGGACGAGGGTTTTCTCATGTTACACATAGAAGCTAGGGATCTCGTTTATACTTTCGCCTGGGGCCACATATTGTCTTGAGACGGCCCTGTGACCCACCGAGTCAAGCTGAGTTATCCTTCTCTATCATTTGGATTCTTCGTAATGACTCCAAGCACAATAATCGAAAGTCTACTCTAAAGCGTGCAAAGGTAATATTTGAGGACCAAATCAGAGGTATGATCGCATCCCTTGCTACTTTAAAGGTTTCAATCCATCCCTATCCTCCTTTGTTTTTTTTTTTAAGGGCATGGTCTAACTGTCTGCTAATCACCTATTCATTTGGTCCAATCATGTATCAGTCATTAACAAGAAAAAGGAAAATCACATTGATGGGACAAACTATAGAAAATTAATTGCAGGACTAGCGGTACACACTAAAAGACAAGACTAAGAATGGTTCACATTTAATGAATGGAAGGCCATTGGCTGGGAGATCTTGTCTAGAGGCTCAATCACAAGTGGGGGTCTACATGAAATAGAATATTTGATTTGGATTATGATAGATGTATTCTGCCGCTCTGCCAGATATTTTAATAAACGTGGACCTGTTATTATATTGACCCCAAATTATCAATGTAAACTCTTTCACAGACCTACCAGTGAATTGATACTCATCCCAACTTGATACTGACCTAATTATCAAGTAATGAATCATGATAAATTGATAAGTACTGCACTTATAAAGACATAAAACTAAAATCCCAAAAGACAGTTGGGATCACTGTTGGATTGGAACTATTTGGGTTTTTTTCTTTGTATTTATTGGTTTTTTTTTTCTTTTTTTGCAATTATAACAACTTAGGAAACTCTCTCCCCTTTTACAATAGGTATTTTGCATTGCTTTCTTTCTCCTCTTTTTCAGAGGACCATATACTAACCTATTTAATAGATCACAGTGTTTTTGCCATCTTTGATCTCGTCACTTCAAATTTAGGGCTGTTTTATTTGAATTAAAATACATAGGAATTAAATACATATAGTGGTTAAAAATGAATTCAATACAAACATGCCTTTATAGTCTTTTACTTCTTGGTGGTGTGATTAGCGTTGTAAACGGGTAACCGATTTCCAATTATTGTATGTTTTTCCTTGAGGATCCTAATCTAAGAAGATTAAGTTCACATAAGGGCATATCAAGCTTGAGTTATATTCATGCTTGAGAGCCTACTAAGTTTTAATCATATACCATTTAATAGGATTAGTAGGAGAACGACTCATTACCTAAGTGGTAAATAGCGCAGTTCTCATTTGACTGTCCAGGGTTTGAACTAGGTATGTCATTTCTTTGACGAAACTCCCCCCCACCCACACACGCACGCACACACACGCACGCACAAACAGATTAGGATGATCTACAAACAGATTAGGATGATCTGGCTTGTCCAATAGTTGGCTCACTCCTAATCACATCACATGGTACCTTTGCAATCCCAATTCTTGGGATTGGCAGCCTCTAGCTTTTATCTGCTGCATGGCTTGGATGTGAGAACCATGTCATGCTGGCGCATGCCCTCGTGTGAAAATGCCCACACCAAATAGTAGTATATATTATAATAAATGAGTACGCATGTGAATGCATTAAAGTGGAAAAGAAGATGTGCATTGTGATAAGGTAAATCACATAAATTAATGGATAAGAAAATCTAATTGTTATTTAAAAAAGCAGATGTAATCGACTAAAGCATGATAAGGTGTGGTCCTCCTTGTGAGGCCCACAATTGGAACCATCATTGATCCTCATGCAGCGTGGGATGCTGGGGTCCTTTTGTCAGGAGGTTTTTGGTGAAAATGGCATGTTTCTTGAATGATAGTAGCCATCACCTACCTACTTTGGTGTTGGTGGAATGGCATTAGGCGTGGATTTCATCCCTATGTCTTGTATTTGGAACCGCTTAATATTGTGGGGCATACGTTTGCATGAGTTTGTATGGCTAGATTTGAAAGTCCTTTTGTAAGTGGTAATTCAACATGCCCAGACCTCTACTATGTGTCATAACGTGTACACCACTTTCACAACGTATGAGGCTTCAGGTCCTTTACATAGTAGACTTTATAGATGATTTACTTGAACATTGACCATCTGTGGTAAGGAAGAAGAGTCGGTTGCTCATGCATTATTTATGTGGGAGCATGCAAGGGCTATTTGATTTCGATACAAATTGGGTTATGCATTTCTGTGCGAAACCGAATGACTCAACAAATACAATTCTTGATTTTCATTCAAAAGTTTGGATTTTGGCTTTGTGGTGGGCCATTTAGAAAGGTAAAAATGATTTTATTTTTAGAGGAAAGGCCGGGATTCACCCCATAAACAATCTAAATTTAACTAAAAGTGTATCATGAATATCGATCCTATCTCTCCACATGCAGGGAAACATGAAAAAGATACTCAACAATATGAATTACCTTTTAGGTTGAGTGAGGGATTAGCTATTATTTTTTCCATTGCCCTTTTTTTCGTAAAATCGATGGTAAAGTAGGCTTCAGATTCTCCATTTGGTTTAATGGCTCCTTTGTGAGTGGAAGCTTATTTGGATGGGTCAAAGGTCTCTTCCTCCAAAAAAAACTAAGGCGATGGCCATTTTATCGGCCTTAAGTGAAATTAAGATGAGGGGTTTTCCGAAACTCCATCTTCTGACTGATGTACTACTTGAAATTGTATGGACAATTGAAGGAAACCCGATCGAGCCAGACTATTGACCCATTTTGGAAGGCATATCCTCTGGGGTGACATCTTTTGAACTCTTTGAAGTCTCTCACATTCCTAAAGCGCTTAATGCGGTTATGCACAGTTTTGCGGAGAAAACTTATATGAAGGATAGAAACAGGGTGTGTTTTTGGGTCCTAGTTTTGTTTTTTCCTTTTTTATTTTTATTTTTGTTCTCTTTGGATTTCTTTTTTTGTTTGGAGTTTTCTTTTAATGTCGTTCTTATGGAAGTTTCATTAAAAAGAAAAGAAAAGAAAAGGAAAAAGAAAAAAAAAAAAAAAACTGAACAATGATATCCCCGAGAAGCTATTAATATATAGGCTGTGCAATACACATTAGTAGATGAGTGTAAGAAGGTAGTATTGAACACAGGAAAATGGTGTAAGAGCCTCATACTTCTAGTTTGCTCACGTCATATAGGCCTGTTTGTTTTATGTAATAGAATTTTTAGGAATTCTGAAGACTTTTATTTTTGACAGTAATAAAAAATGAAGATGAAAAGGTGATCAATATTAAATAAATGAGCGTCAAATAACCTCCTCTCTAGCAGAAAATGAATCAAGGGACATAGAAAGTGAATATCAAGCCATCACTCTAGTAATTCACATCCTAGGAAAGTCAAGATCTTATCTACATATCTACCTTACATCATTTACCCTCGCCTCGGCTAACCTCTTTACTATTCGATGTTGGAGCTTATTTGAACAACAACAACAAATAAAATAAAATAAAAACCCATAACAGGCCCATAACTCTAATTAGCCTTTTGGCTAGCTAATGGTTCACGGAATTCATGCCAAGAAACATTTTCTCATTTTATTGAAATTCTAGAAATTCTAACCAAGCTTTCCTGTCAAAGGGAAGTAAATGTGAAAACCCAACCATTATTCTAATAAATCAAAATTTAAAAACGTGTGGTATCATCTAATAAAAATAAATAAAATCAAACCCAAAAAATCATGATATAAAAAAAAAAGATTATATGCAAAACCATTTGATATTGTGAATTCATGTGACATAGTCAAATTCCCTTGTATTAGTCAAATAGGCAATCAACAAATTCATTGTAATAAAAAATCCAAATCAAAAGTGTACGAAGGAGGCCATCTCTCCAAAATCTATGAAATGAGACTTCTTTCAAATTAAAACACTGTTTTGCTACAAGTTTGTTTCCATCTACATCCCCTTATCTCGTTCACTCCACATTAATATTAATGTTGCTATATCACAATCCATTTTATCATGGATTTCTAGAAAACTCAATACTGAACAAACAAATGCATCTTGTAGGAATGTGGTCATCATAATTCATAATCATTTTGCCTGTTCATGTCATCACTATCACAAGCAGTCACGGTTATCCCTTCTCACCCATAGTACCTAGGAGTTGGTCCCGGGCGGAGGACAACAAATGAGGAACATGCAACGCATGGAGGACCACAACGATGACCCCCAAGGCTGATAAATTAGGAAAGTTTACAATTCTATCTCATGTAATGGCAAAACAATAAGAAAAAAGGAAAAAAAAATCAAATATTTTCATCATTTCATTTTTATTTGAATTTCATTATCTTTAGTCTCTCTCTCTCATCCCTTTTTTTTTATATCCCATTTACCCTCTCTCATCCCCTTTTTTTTATAAATATATATCCCATTTACCCTATTGTGTTGGTACAAGAATATTTTGAAAAATGTAAGATCTTGACTCATGGTCATAAGGCCATCCTCTATAGTACTCTGTTGTCTTGCTCCCATCCAGGAGAAATTTAAAATATCACATAAAAATGACTACTTTGTCTTGACATTTTGCTCCTTTCCTTAACTCTAAATTTATGGTTTCTCTTTAATTGCAATTAGTTGGTGGGTTCCACCTTTGTCAGATTGACAACTGTCATTAGCTCGTTGTCTAATGTGAACCTTTGAAAGACAAATTGACCACTCTTCAATCACTTGTCAACATGCACCCATAAGTTATTGGTACCATAATCTTAATTGATTGATTAGAACAAGAAGTATCTCTTGAGTTCCTTTCTCATGCTCCATATGTCTCCAACCCATTGGCATAGGTATTGACTAAAGGCCCACCGACACAACCCAAAACCAACTCAGTAATGACGAAATCTATGTATAGGTTAATATTGTTTTGAGTTCGGGTTGAGCCCTACATGCCATTCAACCCTCAAAACCTGAGTCATTGTACTTCAAACTCACCGAACCACAATTTGACGTTAACATTTCTAACCCAATTAATATATACCTAGTATTGGGCCATTCATATTTATTTCAATTGGAGTAATATACACCATTCACTGCGATAAAAGTAATTTTGGAGGCCTAATTATACAATATGTGATATATATTAATTAGAGCAAGTAAAAATTGGGCCTCTTATCAGACAGCTGAAAAGGTGTCAGCATGGAATATCCCAGGCAACGATCGTTGCAAGTTCAATTCTTACAGGTAAGTAGGCCCATAGTTATGTCCATTTGAGTTTGTAGTCATACATGCGTCGTTTGAATGGGGGCATTTACAAAATGTGGGGTTTCGGATATATAAAGGACAAATAAATGTAGTTTCTATGAGTTTTTGCTATAAAGTAAGAAAAGCTGTCTAAAAGTAGCCCATAATTAAGGGCCGTTTGTTTATCAGAATTTCAAGAATTCATATCTAGAAGAATTTCAAATTCTCTAAAAGTTGTCTCTTTAGAAGCGGAATTTCAAATTCCTCTTTTTTATGGAGGATTTGAAATTTCAACAAATGGTATAGATCGAGAGTGAAATTCTAAGAATTCCAAAAGATCTTTTGGGTGGTTGAAATTTGAAACTCTAATGAAAGAACACAGCATTTCAAATGTCAGGGGATAAGATACCACATCATCTCAAAAATCCTAACCACCAGAAGATCATCAGTCCCAAATCAACGGCTGAAAAGGAGACGCAATTGTGGTCCGCTTCCAACTAAAGAAGCCTTATGTCTTACATATAATTATTAATCTGACAATGAATCCAATTTCAAATTGGGTGAGTTTTGGCACCGTGCAATCCACCGGGGAACATTAATTTTGAGCAATCTGAATTTTTTAAGTTGGACCCCCGCCCTCTGATGGGTTTATAGGCTTGGCCACAGATAATAATTCTCCAATATAAAGCTTGAGAGGGTTGATCTAGAATCCTAGATACAATGGTATGGATCACTAGATCCAATGTCCCCACATGGCTAGTAGCTGTTTCCTCATGCACAAGTCTAGTGCTGCAAATTGATTTGAAATCTACCAAACAGTAATGGGTAGTACAGAATTAATATTTAGAATTTTTTGCTTTGCTGATTTCATCTCATGTAGAAAAACAAAGGGTTGATCTATATATCTTTTTTTACTGCCCACCGACCATAATTTCAAGACTAAAACATACAGTAATCATATGAGTGAGATGAAGTTTGTACTTTTTGAGAACCAATGCTGATGATCCATGTGACTAAAAAGAGAAAGATAGCTGTGGAGACTCAGCTACTCAGCTGACTTTGATTGTGTGTAATTGACTATCCAAAAAAAAAAAAAGTAACAAAAAAAGACTAGCGAGTCATAGAGGTAGATGAACAGTGTAAAAGGTACCCCTTTCTCTAAGTCATCAAGTATATAAACACTCACATGTCAAGGAACTAAAGAGAGAGAACATCATAGGGAAAGCAAGGGGTTAGGAAGGTGGTAGTTTACAGTAGTCATGGGAAGGCCTCCTTGCTGTGATAAAGTTGGAATCAAGAAGGGTCCTTGGACGCCTGAAGAAGACATCATCTTGGTGTCATACATCCAAGAACATGGACCTGGAAATTGGAGATCAGTGCCTACTAACACAGGTACATCTCAAACCAAAGACCAAAACCCAAAAATCCTCATGGCCATTTGAATTTCAGATAGATAATCAATCTGGGGTACACATAAAAATATCAAATTCCATCTGGGTTTTTTTTTTTTTCTATTTTGATTGTCAGTATGTTGAATTCTATGACTCAAGCATCATAGATACAGGATACTGAAGAAAGCAAACAAATTGACTTCTTTTAAGTGAATTTTTGTAGATTCAGTACTATAGATGTTTTGAATCAGCTCAGGTTTCTAATTCATCAATTTCATTTTTCCCTTTTGACTTTACAGGATTAATGAGGTGCAGCAAAAGTTGCAGGCTGAGATGGACTAATTACCTCAGACCCGGAATAAAACGAGGGAATTTCACTCCACATGAAGAAGGGATGATAATCCATCTGCAAGCTTTGTTGGGTAACAGGTACTTATCTTGAATTACAAGTTCTTCCTCAAATACAAAGATGTAAGCATCATCTTAAATTTTCAATCCTTTACATTCATGACTACATATTCCAAAAAGACGATGTGGTTAGACGCATAGACCCCGTTGAAAAATGTTGGCTTTTGATTTAATTAAAAAAAATTCAAAGACATATCTTTCTCAAATCTTGTTTCCTTAATATTACGTCTCTTTTTCTGTTTTTATACAGATGGGCAGCTATTGCTTCCTACCTACCTCAAAGAACAGATAATGATATCAAGAATTACTGGAACACCCACCTCAAGAAGAAGATCAAGAAATTCCAGACTGCTTTAGACAATCATGTAACATCAGATTCAAGCACCCTTCAGCTTATTTCCAAAAGCTACAACAGTACTGATACAAGGAATTCAGATCTCACGGCACAGTCCTCATCGATGAGGTTCAATCAGAGCTGCTCCACATATGCTTCAAGCACTGAGAACATATCAAGACTCTTGGAAGGATGGATGAGGAATTCTCCCAAACCAGTTTTAACGAAATCATGCCAGGAAAAACAGCACGCAAGTAATGAGGAAGACGATGGTAATGCCCCAGCTTCAATCCTGTGCCACCAAATGAAAGCTGAGCAAGACAGCAGTGATATCATCTCACATGAGGAGCTTGAGTCTCTCCTCTCCTTTGAGAATTTGAGCAGCATGGGATGGAAGAAGTCCTCCTCAGATTCTACTTCAAATGGGTGTGAGAACACAACTTGTGAGAGAGAGAATTCAGTTGAGGAGGCCAAGTTGAGGTCGGACAACCAGCCTCCCTTTTCCTTCCTTGAGAAGTGGCTTTTGGAGGAAGCAGCAACTGGACAGGTAGAAGAACTCATGGGACTGTCTTCTAACATCTTCTGATCTCTCTCTCTCTCTCTCTCTCTCAATCAAGTTGTTTGCAACAAGCCATGCATGAGAGAATTACAAAAAGCATGGGACTACCTAGACTTACTTCTGATGATTAATTGTTCCTTCTTGGGTCTTTAAACTTGGAATATCTTTACCAAATGTAATATTGCAGCAAGTACTTTCGTGTGAATTAATATGAAATAAATCTTCTATGCAACCTCTCTCTCTCCATGCAAAATGGTGAGGGATGGATGCACTTGAATATTTCCATATATATATATATATATATATACCGTTATTGACTGTACCGTTGGATTGAAAAATAATTTTTTATTAAAAGTACAAAGGAATTAAACTTGGAGGCTGTGAATCAAGCAGTTAGAGGTATAAGATTGACTCCATTTTTTATATCTAGATTAATTATGATAGGATCTTCCATCCCACCATGTCACAAGACATATATATTTCGAAAACCTCCTGGAGCTCCTAAACAACTGGTGGGATCACATTATGATCCAATCGAGCGGATCGCAAGAAAGGGATCCCCAAGAATTTACGGGTCCCTGTATTTGTCACCCATCCGAATGGACTGGGCCATTGGATTGATTGCGCACTCGTTTTGAATGGTAAAAACTTATCGATTGTCAATCAAACTATGGTGATTATCCGAGCCTCCATCATCATATCAGGGTGGTGGGAGGGGAGATATTTTGGTCCCCCTTTCCCAACCCCAAGTGGGGCCCGAGGAGTGCCCCACAAGAGTTTGCGCTAAGCAAAGGGGGGGACATATAATCGATCTATCTATCTAATGGCTCTCTCTCAAGGACATCTCTAAAGGGAGACATTAATTTGCGAATTTCCTCTTCTAGTCCTGTACGCAGTGTCCAGGTGGGCCCCAAAAGGCCGTCCACATGGACCTCAATGGGAATCGTCCATGGTGAGCGCGGCCCATATAAATGTGGAAAATAATTGCCTAGGACAGTCCGCATCGGGGACATCCATGTGGACAGCCATGTGGGGCCCACCTCGGCAATGATCGGAATGGATCATGAAAACTCCCGCCCCGACTGGATTGGGCTATTGCATCGGAGAGTCAAAACTTTTATTTCTTTTACATAAAATCATTAAATTTGTGGGCCAAAAATAAAGGGAATATGATGATCTGATGGACCTACAATATTTCATATATGTAGGTCACATCTAGACCTTCCAGATATTCGGCATCACCTCCATGATTGATGGGGCCCCTGTTCAGCCTCATAAGGCCGTACGCATGAAGTTCTATGGGAACCATCCATAGGAGCAAATGTACTGTGTTTGCCGAGTGGTCAGGACCACGGTTCCTATCTCTTCCGGAGCTAGAGGTCTTGGTATCGACCCCTGATTTTCCCTTCTTCATTAATCGAAGGTTGATTCTACTAGTGCTACCACCTTGGGACCACAGGGGTGTTTACCGGCTTCCCTCTGGGCCCAGAGGGATTGGTCCAGCCCAAAGGGTTGGGAACCCTCCGATAGCAAAAAAAAAAAAAAAAGATTATGTGTGTTTGTTCATCACCATAATCATCATTACAACATTCTACCACCTATGCTAGGGTTAGCTACATGAATTTGCATGACACTTAACTTACAATTTTTATGCTAGTATTAATTAAGTTTGGGTATCCACTCAATCCATGTGTTTTTCCATAATCCAAATACTTAATTTGGGTATTAAGTTTAATTAAACTTACAAGAATTTGCATGAGATTAAACTTACAAGTTTTATGCTAGTATTAATTAAGTTTGGGTATCCTCTCAATCCATGTGTTTTTCCATAATCCAAATACTTAATTTGGGTATTAAGTTTAATTAAACTTACAAGAATTTGCATGAGATTAAACTTACAAGTTTTATGCTAGTATATGAATTTGTGTGTGTGCGCGCGCCACATTTTGCTAAGAGGTACCTCTCCCGGATTGGGTGGGAGGAAAAAATCAAGTCCCTTGCGGGGACTACTTAGATGCATGCCAATCATGGGAGGATTTTTTCATTGAAAGCTTTTATTTTGGATATATTTTTCTTAAAATTCTTTAACTAGTCATTCTACTAAAATCTCAAGGCGTTATTAGAGACAGGAGAACTACTTTTCAATGTTCCCCCTCCGGTGGAGCCCACTCCTCAATACTCCCCTTTATGTGGAACTCAGTTGGCTCACTTTTTGCGACACTGTTTTTTTTTTATTTATAGCGCTGAGTAGTTCCTCCTGGAATTCGAACGCGTGACCGGTTAGCTCTGAATACCATCTTAAACTTCCTTACCTAGTCATACCTACCAAAATCTCAAGGCAATAGTAAAGGTGGCGGAAATACTTTTCAATATCCCCCCCGGGTGGAGCCCACCCCTCAATAGCTTTTAGGCTAAAATAATCTCAATCACATCCACAGATTTAGAGGCCTTAAAGTTTAGCAATTTCTTAAAAGACGAGCATAATTCATATTAGTGTAAACTAGGGTGAGTGCAAATTACATGAGGCCTCTTGTCCCATTGAAAATATCTGGAAGATAGCCTTTTGAAAGGTCTCTAGAGTGACTACCTACCTGTCCAAAAAATGAAAACCATCTTTATTACGAAGGTACTGTTTTAAACACCTCAAAATTCTCCAATTGGAAAACCTGCAAAATTGGGCTAGCCAGGGTAGTGCATGTAAAGAGCCTAGATGTGTCACAAGAGACCAGACCATTGCAAAAGTTAGACACCACTTGACTGTTCTTGAAAATCTGTGTTATAAATATTAAATTAAGATATAGATGTGGAAATTTTCCAAAGACGGGGACATATAATCAATGTCAGAGGGCCAAGTATTCAATTTAATCACTATAAAACTCTGCCACTTATGAACCCCTTGCAATTTGGGCCCCACCAATAAAAATCCACAGGTCATTATCATGCAGCATGGGGCTGCCATTCATGGTTCATCTCAATCCACGTCAAGACCTTTCCATCCCTATGTTTCAAGTGGGCCCCACACAGGAGGTTGCATTGTTTTAAAATTAGACCCCCTAGCCACTCATATATGTATGTGGAAATAATTCTGCATGATGCTAATTCACACGAGTGACTTCCTCTTTTATGGTAAGCTCAAGTGTGTAGTGGGGTTCATTTGGGGACCCACATGGTGATGGAGGTGGGGGCATTTCAAGAACTCCATAGGATTTTCTACCCTGCAAAAAATCAACACCAACCGTAATTTATATCATCTCCATATGGGCCCAAGAGTTTAATGGTCAACAATCCATTCGGATTGATATATAATCAATCCAACGGTCCCGTAAATTCAGATCTTATCGAAAGTTGGTGGACATGTGCAATTTAAGGGGGTCATGTGTTTGGTCCATTTGGATGGACCAAAGGTGGGTTCTAGAAGAACGAGCTTACAAAATTTTCTCACTAAGCTCGAGCTTAGGGGAGCCTTGCTCATATATATATACATAATGCCAACCTATTATTGGGCCAGCCCAAATCCCGAAAATCAAAAGCCGCATGTAGATGGATAGATCTGGATGTTGATCAAGGATGTGTCCAAGATCAGGCTGATCGAATGGTCATAGCCTTTAATTTTATAGGTCCTCTAAGTGCAATAGCTATATATCATGTATATTATTTCAACAGTGATTATTGCCCGGATTAGTGTCAAAACTGAAGAACGACATTTGAAGGGGAGTGCGTCTGAGTGAAGGAATTAGATTGATCATAGGTGGAGCTCCTGTAAATGTAAATTTATAGAGAAGTAGTTATCACAATGGGGTCAAACCTAAGGGGATGCTAAATATATTTATGGCAAACTTTTGACAGGATTGATATTTGAAGGGGAGTGCGTTTGAGTGAAGGGATTAGATTAGATTGGTCCCCGGTAAATGTAGATTTAGAGAGAAGTTGTTATCACAATGGAGTCAAACCTAAAGAGATACAACATATATTAATGGCAAACCTTTCACAGGCCACAACCATTAACGTCTAACGAGCAAATTACCTACTGCCAGCTCACCAATATAAAAGTGATTGAACATGCAAAGCTGACATATTATTCAACGGAAATTGAAAGCTACATTTATTAGCAACGTTTCATTGGCCACAACCATTGAATGGCAAATAATTCACTGCCTGCCTTATAGTTTATTTATTTATTTATTTTATTTGATATCCAGCTATAGGGGATTGAGACCCACCTTCAGGTGAGGATAGGAGCCTTCGGGCGAGGTGAGAGGGCCCTTTTAGGAGAGGGAGGGTGGCATGCCCAGGGTTCAAACCCTATAGAGCACGCATCTTACCACTAAGGTAAGAGGTCATTCTCACCTTATGGTTTAAAGTTTTTAGACGGATTAATCTAGTTGTCGATCTATATAATTAGCTAGGTATGGTCGGGACCATTTGGAACTCTAGTCTAATTAGTAGGACTAATTAGATTAAGATCTAAAACTAAAGCTCTCATTAAAAAAAAAGACTCTAGTTTTTAAGTTATAATTTACAATTAATACGTTTGGTAAAGAGCTCTTATTTGATAAGGTAATTGGGGCCCACCTTTAGAAACTGTAGTGATTTGGGTCCACCTATTAAAAGGTACAATGTAGAACCTGTGGTTTGCATTATTTTGAAAGTTTTATGAGTTTATTTTCATTCTGAACACTAGGGAGTTTTGCATGCCCCACCTCCATATCCTTTAGCTAAAAAAGCTCAATAAAAAAAAAAAAAAAAACCTCCCTTAACTTATTTTTGTAGCTCTAATTTGTTAATAATCTCTAAAATTAGAAAATACAACTAGACATTACAAAATGCTCTACTTTTTTATTAATATTTAAATCACAAAATAAGAGCTTATTTTTAGAGTTATAAAACACACCCAAATGAAACCTAAGCCTGAAATGTGAATGGATAACACTGAATTAATCTTAAGCCTAAATGAAACCTAAGTTACAATTATGAAGATCCAAAATCCAAAATCCTAGCCCAAACATGAGCCAAAAATGGACTTGTTTGTTTGCACAGAATGCATAGGAAAGTTGCTCCATTGAAGGAATATTACAGTGGTGGGGTTGAATTAGATGAGCTGAGACGTGAAAATAGCGATGTAGTTAAGTCATTGACATTGCTAGGATTTGACTTATTAGGGCAATGGATGGGTATTTACTTCATGTCTCTTGTTTCAATTTTTATTAAAGAGATGGTTATTACAAATGCAAAGTCTTAGAATTGCTAGGAATTCAATTACATGAAACAAACATGCTAGGGATATTATAATTAAGTATTGGTTTTTTTATTTTGTTATTTTCTTTTAAGAGGTGCTCATAAAATGAAACCTGAGTTACAATTATGAAGATCCAAAATTCAAAATCCTAGCCCAAATATGAGCCAAAAAAAGGGCTTTTGTTTGCACAGAATGCATAGGAAAATTGCTCCATTGAAGGATTATTACAGTGGTGGGGTTGAATTATATGAGCTGAGATGTGAAAATAGCGATGTAGATAAGTCATTGACATTGCTAGGATTTGACTTATTAGGGCGATGGTTTTGACGAGCTAATTAATCCACAATGAGACCTTTTAGTTACACTGTACTTAATGATTGGCATGCATCTAGGTTTGTCCCACTAAAAGGCTTAGGATTTTACCTCTCATGCAAGCCGTAAACTAACTTTTTTTTTCTAATGAGGGTGTCCGACCTCTTCAATAATCGACTATTCCCTAGGCCTCTCTTAGCATTAGTTTATATATACATTCACAAAAAGACATAAGAGAAATTAGGTTATACATGACAAGGTTTTGTAATAAACCGATAGTTTGGATTTTATTGGCCTTAGTGCGTACCTAGAAAATGAGAAAATAAAAAAGTAGTGAATCCGACACCCAGGGGCAGAATCAGGAAGGAGGGGGCAGGGGGTGCTGGGAGGGGCCATGGCCCCTTAAATTTTAAAAAAGAAAAGAACAAACTGTTTAGATAGATGAAAATTTAAAGCGATTTTTAGCAATGGCCTGGTTCCACCCCTGAAGAAGAAGATGTCAAAGGGGTTGCTCGGTTGGCAACCCCGCCTCTCATGGTCTCACCTACGTTTATCCAATGATCGATTCCTAGGTACACTGCTCTTCTCATGTGGCTCTCGTGCCCATGTGTATGAATGACAACTCTTTTCATGTGTGTGGGATCTCTTGGTCCAAGTCCTCATCTGGGTTAAGAAAAAAAAAAAAAAAAGGGCCGGGCATGCCCCCAATCCACCCTCACCATACAATCATGTAAAAACACTAGTGTCACAGAAACCACCGGGATCATACACAAGAAGCTGGAATCCCACCAACGCTTTACAACATGGTTCAATCAAACTCTCAAAAGTACATGAATCTATGAGGAGTATATATTGTTATATCTTCAGGATCTTTAGATCAGCAACTATGATAAATCAGAAAATGTGGACCTACGAGCACTTGCAAGTGCAATCCAACACTTTTACCAAACAAACCAAAAAAGAATGCAGTCCAACACTGGGGGGCCACATGGGTCCAACTTTTATCGTTGTAGCCTCTTTGATAATCATTTTTGTCCCATGATCTGGCATCAAGCCCAATTTTACATTCACTGGATCATCTCTTGCCGTTGGATTGACTCTGATCAAGAAAATATACAGTTAGTACGCCATTAAATTGTAAGGTTGTTATATCAAGGTCTAGGATAATGTGGCAGGGCGACTCATCTCGATCCCCCTTGTCTATTAACACGTCCTTTCAATCTACCCTCTATTAAATTTCATTAGCTAAACGTTTCTACCAAAACCTTGATGTTTTAGTAAAGGCAACACAAATACTTTTCAATACTCCCCTCGGATGTAGCCCCACTCCTCAAAACTCCCCCTCATGTAGTACCTAATTGGCGCACTTTTCGGCGACACGCATTTATTTTCGCCAAGTCGTTCCTCCTAGGATTAGAACTCATGACCGGTTAATTTAATATGGTATCAGAGCCAACCGGACGCAAATTCGAATTCCAGGATGAACGACTCGACGATATAAAAAAAATATGTCGTTAAAAGTGCATCGATCGGGTTCCACCTAAGGGGGAGTGTTGAGAACTGAGCTCCAACCACAAGAGGAAGTACTGAGAAATAGTTTTGGTGCCTCTACAAACGCCTCGAGGTTTTAGTGGAAATGGTTAGTTAAGAAAACTTAATATGGTATCAAAGCCAACGCCCACTGGGTTCCACCTAAGGGGGAGTGTTGAGAAGCCTCGAGGTTATTGGTTAGCTAAAGAAACTTAATACCCTGCTCCTAATTGATATACTTATATCTAAGTGAGCCCCACAAGATGGACTGCATATAAACTATATGCAGACTGCTCCTAGGTAAACATTTCGCACAATTAATCTACTATGATGCTTTCTTTTTAGCCACATCCACTCTACACTGTGATTGGTGGTGGTTTTTGTAGTCAGCTCATATCTACCACATCAGCCCTCTAATTTATATGAGGTTCAATGGTCTGGAAATATATATGTGCAAGTAGAGAAGAGTATCTTAACTATCATAGCAATTTTAATTGTTTTCCTCCTTTGTTTTAATGAAATCTTATTTCTACCAAAAAAAAAAACTATCAAAGCAATTTTATGGGCATTTCTCTTTTTTTTTTTTTTTTTTAAGTTGCCAAGGACCCATGAGAGCACCCACACAAGCCAAGAGGGAACCCCCATAAATGTGGGGAGATAGCTTATCTGCGTAACCAAGAGTTGATTGATCCCTTGATAGATGGGCGAGAGACAAGGTTTTCCCACCAGATATGGACAACCCCTCATTCTTGATTACTTTTGAAATCTAGACATGATATTGCAAATGTTTTTTTTTTCTTTTAAGGATTTTACCGAAAAATGCACCATATTTGCTCGTTGCACGAGAAAATGAAAACTATTTCCCGCTGAACAAGATCATTCATCCCACCCGTTTTTTCCTTTTTTTTTAATTTTTTTCACCTGTAACGATAGTGTCGCCTAAAAAATTCATGCGTCGCTCTTCGCTATATATCCCTTGCCCCAAAGCTACACTTTTCCTCATTTGTTTTCCCTCATCTCTTTTCTGGCCTCCTTCTCTACTTGGAAAAGCCCACGACCTACCTTTTCTTACACATACACCCACCTTTTATTGCTCATTTAGATCCATTCCAGAGATTGTTTGCCTTTATTGAAGAAGTTGATTGTCTTCTCCAAACTAGTTGTTTCTCTATATTAAAGTAAGGGATTGATGCCAAATTTTTTATGCATATTCCTTCTTCTTTCCAATAGATAATATCCACATGCATATATGCACATCAATTGCATTTTATTCCTCATTTATTTATGTAGTTTAAGAACTGTACACATATTTCAGTTGTTTCTTGTCTCTAACTAACCTTAGGCTTTTGTATATATATTTTTTTGGATAATAAAAAATACATTTCCATGATTAGGATGTCGGGCACTGATTTAATAGTAATATTCCACTATGATGGGGATCTCAAGTTTGATATAATTCGTCCACTTTACAAAGGTGGAAAACAGAAGATGAGGTTCATTAACAGAGATATAACATTCTACTCTCCAGTAAACATAGCTCTTGAAGCATCAAATTGGGAGGAAACTTCTGATAACATAAGCATGAATTATCTCCATCACAATGGTCATGTATTCTCATTGGTAGCAATAAAAGATGATAATGATATAAGATGCATGCTGTCACTCTCATGAAATGATACAAATGGGATTTATTTATACATAAGGAGGAGACTGGTTCGTTCAGCTGAATGATTGGAAAAACAAGTAAGGTATTTACCACGAACACAAATCATTAATTCATATCAAATTTAGTCACTGACTTAGCTTTTTAATTCATATCTGATTGAGTCACTAACTTAATCAGATATGAATTAACAAAATAGGAACGGTTTAGAAACGGATTTACGGATTAGGAGATGGCGGATTAGGAACGGTAATCCGTTCCAATTTCCTGTTTTTGGTGTTGTAATTTGATTCATTGTATTTATTGAAGGTTGCATGGGATAGAGAAGCGCTTGAAAGGAGATCATGAACTTGCTGGAACAGGAAGCAGGCATAATGCCAAGCACAAAGTAACTCATGGAGGCAATGCTATGCATCCCACCGTAAACTTTGGCGAAGACAACAACGTTCATTTCTCATCCAGACCTATCCTTGGCAGTGATTAATTGGGCCAAAACAGTGGGGGAGTCCTACAAAATGGTGTTGATGAGGCAGAAACAGATGAGAAGATAATGGTCGTGGATGTAGAATCCAGGAATCCGGGCAGCAGTGTTGATGTCTGTGCACCCCATAGAGTAACTGGGCTTCAAACAATGCTTACGACATGTTTGGAAATAGGCGAGGAATCCATAGATCCGATGATTCTTCACTACCACTGGAACAAAGATTCCTTGCTGGGGATTTATATAGTTGAGAATTTCACATTGATATTGGTGTGTATCGATGCATATAATGAAGAAAAATAGGGTTAGGTGTGCAAATCCACTTAAGAAAAGATTTTCAAATCCTATGGGAGGTGGTCGGATCTAAAAATTCCAACAAATGAGGATTTTCATTCATCCAAATCCTCAAGAATTTACAATTGCCAAACATGGATCTGCCCCAACTTTATGGAAATAAAAAATCATTTCTCTAAAGATTTGGTTGCCAAATATGACCTTAATGTAGGGGGATTTTCCATTCATCGTCTTGAAGTTATTTTCGAAGACAATATGGCACCAGAGGAGTTCATTACAGACTTTGATCTTAATGGCCCTTGGGAGATGTGGTTAGGTCATGAGTTTCCGGATCGCGAGAATTTTAGAAGGCCTCTGGCCAAGTTCGCAATATACACCAACTTCACCCTCGAGCACATAAGAACAAGTCAGGTGATGGTAACTACATGCTGCAAGGATTGAGATTGTCCATGGCACATCCATCCGTTTATGATTGAGAGTGGACCGCGCTTTAAAGTCCAAAAATATAATCCAATTCATAAATGTTCGAAGCCAATGATGGGTACGGCACATCCGCAAGCATCGTCCGAGCTAATTGCAGAGTACATTTTTGATAAAGTTTGCCTAAATAATAACATTAAACCGAAAGAGATAATGGATGATTTTCAGATGGAGTTTGGAACTACAATATCACACAGGAAGGCACACATCGCCAAAGATGCTGCACTTCGCATGGTTCGAGGCTCGTATGAAGATTCCTTTATCCTCCCTTTGCATTGCGCTGAGTTGAGGATGACAAATCTAAGTACCGTGACGACCATCGGCACTACGGATGATGACAGATTCAAAAGGATTTTTGGGCATTTGGGCAAAGCATACAATCCTTCATTTCAACTCTTAGGCCAATGGTTGCAGTGGATGGATCACATATTCGCGAAAAATACCCAGGTGTCCTACTGGTGGTTGTAACACTTGATCCAAACAACAAACTTTTTCCCACTGCATTTGCATTCACAAAGGCCGAAAGACGCGACAGTTGAGAGTGGTTCCTTGCAAACTTCTCGTTATCACTTGGACCACCTACAAATCTGACCATCATTTTTTATCAACAAAAAGAGCTTGTTCATGCGCTTGCAAACATTATTCCGAGTGCAACTCATTGCTACTGTTGCCGTCATCTGGCTAAAAACATCAAGTCAGACTTTTTGTGACTCCATAATACAGTTGAAATTTTGGTGCGCAGCCAAGGCTTATAGGGCTTGCGAGCACAAAGCATTCATGGAAGATATTAAGATGGTGAATGTTGAAGCTTGTAATTATATAAATGCATTTGGTAAGCACCATTGGGTGAATGCATTCGTCGGAGGCCGTCGTTATGATATGCTAACAAGCAATGCCGCTGAAGTAACCAACAGCATGCTTAAAGACATTCGAGTTCTTCCAATTATCAAGCAAGCGGAGGAGATAAGGGCAAAGTTGATAGATTTCTTCTAAAAATGACATTTGGCGTCTCTAAACATTAATAGTCATTTGACTCCTTATGCCGAGAAGATCTTGAGCCAAGAAACAGAAGAGGCTCGTAGGCTACATGTTCGGGTGGTCGAATTAGACAAGTTCCAAGTTTAGTCAGAAAATTATGTCGGTGTTGTTCATTTAGATGCTCGTACTTGCACATGTCGTAAATGGGACGCGCTAGGAATTCCATGCTCGCATGTCATCGCGTCAATGAGAGTGAGACACTACAATCTGTATGATTTTTGTGAGAACTGGTTTCTACAGGTGTCTACCGATCCACTTATGGTGGGGTTATTCACGCCACTCGTGATAGCAAACAGTAGGAGTACACCTCCATCGAAAGGGTCTTGCATCTGATTGCCTCCAAGTAGCTAGGGAGACCGAAGAAAAATCGAATTCTTACTGAGGATCATAGGGTAATGATATGCTCTAATTGTAGGTAAAGAGGACACAATTGCCAAAGTTGTCGAAATCCGCCTCCCCAGTGAATTACATTGATGCGTTGCTATGACTTTTACCTTTTGATGTTTTTTGTTTTATATCAGTTATGAATTGTCATTTTGATATTTGATCTTTTTTTCATAGAGGGGTTGATTAAAAAAAAAGTTATGGGCTAGGCGACGCTAGCGTCGTAAATACGTTTACTCATAGGCTACGCTAGCGTTGGACATAATAGAAAGGTTTTTTTTTCCTGTGTCGCCCCATAGCCTCCCATTTCCACATGGAAACCACATGATGTATGACGTATATGTCACAATGTCTATCTTGTATTTCTTTTTTTTTTCTTTACAGGGATATTTTACACATATATAGAATACAAGCAACCCTATATTTGGCTATACAGATTTAAGGGCTATAATCATGGTTGACCCTTGATGAAAGGGATTTTACAGTTATGGCTAAAATCTCTCTGATTTGTCTCTTAATTGACAACTCACGCCAACACTCCCCCTCAAGTGGATGCATCCAAATCTTCAATGCGCAACTTGTCTAGTGAGTTGTAGAAATCCTTGCTTGATACTGCCTTTGTAAGAATATCTGCCAGTTGGTCTCTAGACTTCACGAATGGAAACCGAATTATTTTATCTTCGAGATTTTCTTTGATAAAGTGTCTGTCAACTTCCACGTGTTTGGTACGATCATGCTGGATAGGATTATGAGAAATAGCGATAGCTGCCTTGTTATCGCAAAAGAGGTCCATCTCAGAGGTAGGAGCAAACCCAAGTTCAGTTAGAAGTCTTTTGAGCCACAGAAGTTCACAAAGTCCTTTAGCCATTCCACGGAATTCTGCTTCAGCACTTGATAATGCCACCACCTTTTGTTTCTTACTTTTCCAAGTAACAAGATTCCCCCCAACAAACATGAAGTAGCCAGAGGTGGATCTTCTGTCTGTGATGTTCCCTGCCCAATCCGCGTCTGTATAACCATGAACTCTGAGATGGTTATTTTTTGAAAACATAAGTCCTTTTCCCGGAGAGGATTTTAAGTATCGTAAAATCCGGATCACTGCCTCCATATGATCCTTACTAGGTTGGTGCATAAATTGGCTTACTACACTCACTGCGTAAGCAATATCTGGACGAGTATGTGAGAGATAGATAAGTTTACCAACTAATCTCTGGTACCTTCCTATGTCCGTTGGTATTTGGCTTGGATATTCTCCGAGCTTGTGGTTCTGAATGATTGGAGTATCTGCTGGCTTACAATCCAACATTCCAACTTCACATAGTAAGTCTAATATATATTTTTGCTGGGAAAGAAATATACCTCGCCTTGATCTAGCAACTTCTATTCCCAGGAAATATTTAAGTCCTCCCAGATTTTTCATCTCAAACTCAGTTGCCAATTGTTTCTGAAGCTTAGCGATTTCCTCCGTATCATCCCCTGTGATGATCATATCATCGACATACACAATTAAAGCTGTTACCTTGTTCCGTTGGTGCTTTAGAAATAATGTATGATCTGAATCACTTTGGTGGAAGCCATACTTTTTCATTGCCAGACTGAACCTTCCAAACCATGCTCGAGGTGATTGTTTTAGTCCATACAGTGCTCGCTGTAATTTGCACACAACTTCAGCTTTTGAAGATGCTGTGTAACCTGGAGGAGTATCCATGTAGACTTCCTCTTCAAGATCACCATGGAGAAATGTGTTCTTTACGTCAAATTGGTGCAAAGGCCAGTCCAAGTTGGCTGCGAGAGACAACAGGACTCTGACTGTATTTAGCTTGGCTACCGGCGAAAAAGTTTCTTGATAATCTACGCCATATGTCTGAGAGTATCCTTTCGCGACTAGCCTTGCCTTGTATCGTTCGATAGATCCATCTGCCTTGTGTTTAACAGAGAAGACCCACTTGCATCCAACTGCTTTCTTTCCTTTGGGCAATGGAACCAGGGTCCATGTTTGGTTCTTTAGTAGTGCCCCCATTTCTTCCTCTATTGCCTGCGTCCACTTGGGATCAGCTAATGCTTCCTGAATTGTAGTGGGAATATGACATGCTGAAAGCTCATGTGAGAATGTCTTGAGCGGTTCGGGTAGCTTTTCGGTGGAAACATAGTTAGCAATTAGATACCTCGACCTTCTTTCCTCAATGTCTGGAGAGTATCTATTTGGTGGTTTGCCACGGTTATGCCTTACAGGTAAGATATACCCAGCAGACGTGTCTGTGTTATTCATAAGTGAGGGTGTAGTGAAATTGCTTACCTCAGAATTATTCTCAGGAGATGGGTCTGCAGGTACTGAGAGATGGGGTATTCGGGTTCTTCTCCTGATGATGTGAGCTCAGTTGCCGAAGGTCCTCTAGATTCAGAGGATATGTCTGGCCCTGAAGGTGTGTTTGTTGATTCCTCGCCAATTATTGGTGTGTCATTCTGATCTTCAAGCCAGTCAAAACTCAACCAATTCAACTCTTCATCTAGAGTCTCCCCCTGAAGAGAAGAAGTGGATGCTGAAGAAGGATAGAACAATTCGGACTCCAGAAAGGTGACATCCATAGTCACATAGATACGCTTGGTAGCAGGATCATAACAACGGTAGCCCTTTTGATGCGCAGCATATCCCAAGAAGAGGCACCGAAGGGCACAAGGATCAAGTTTGGTGCGCTGGTTCTTAGGGAGGTGTACATACACTACACACCCAAATATACGAGGAGGGAGCATTAGGGCAGTAGGGAGAGAGACCGAGGCTGACAAAGACTGTAATGGGGTTTTAAAATGTAATATTTTGGAAGGAAGGCGGTTGATTAAATGTACCGCAGTGGTAATAGCATCGGGCCAATGTCGTGTGGGAACATGAGCACCTAGAAGGAGAGCCCGGGTAGTCTCAAGAATATGCCTATTCTTCCGTTCAGCGACCCCATTTTGCTGAGGAGTCTAGGGACATGAGGTCTCGTGGATAAGACCATGTTGTTTAAAATAGGAATGAAAGTGGTGATTAACATATTCACCACCATTGTCAGAGCGGAGAATCCGAATCTGAGCGGAAAACTGGGTTTGAACCATAACATGAAATGACTGAAAGATACTAAACACTTCATCCTTTTGTTTCATCAAATATAGCCAAGTCATCCGGGTGCAGTCATCAACAAATATCACAAACCAACGTACACCAGATACAGTAGATAAAGGAGAGGGTCCCCAGACATCAGAATGAATTAAAGCAAAAGGTGTATCACTTTTATTCATACTTAAAGGATAGATAGCACGATGACTTTTTGGCTAAAATACAGGTATCACATTGAAATTCAGAAGTCTCCACATTGGAAAATAAATCAGGAAATAAATGCCGTAAGTACCCAAATGACGGATGTCCCAAACGACGATGCCACAACCAAATCTGTCGAGCCTTGGATCGAGGAGTAGAAGACATGTGATGTGCACTACCAAATCTGAAATCTTCCATGTAGTACAATCCCCCCCTCTTAGTACCACGCCCAATTATCTCCTTGGTGAGAATATCCTGAATAAGACAAAAATCGAAAAACATTAGTACCACACAATTTAGATCTGTAGTAACTTGGCTAACAGATAGTAATTTGTGAGATAGAGAGGGAACAAGGAGAGTGTTGGATAAATGAAGAGAGGGTGATAGGGTTGATGAGTGTTAAATATTACATATTTTACCCCTCATTAGTCCGGATTTTATCAGCATCTCATATGCATATCATTTGCTTTACACAGAGATTTTATCATTCTATCACATTAAACGGATTATCGGATTATCATGCATAAATCCGATTATTTATAGCGCATTTTTATGTAATTTCTCTTGTGTAGGTGGACCCCGCGACTACCCCAACCTTCCGGCTAGTGTCCCAAGGCATCAAGAAGTGTTGAAGAATTCCAAAATAAGATGAGAAGAAGTCATTTTCCAACACAAAGGAGTGGTTGGTGTATTGGTTGGAGCTTGAGTTGCTATGAAATAGGTTATGGGTTCAAATCCCAACAATTACATATTTTTTTTACATAGAAGATATTTCATCCAACTCTAACCTCTCCACCAATCAAAGCAAGCAAAAATTGCAACCAATCAAATGGAAGCAATCCTTGTGAATGAAAATGAGCCAATCAAATGTCTTCAATGTTTCTATAAATTGGAATGTTTTTGTAGAGAAAGGGGATCTTTTTGGCAAGTTAGTCTTTTAGAAATTTCATTTTACCTTCTCTATACTTTTAGATTGTAATTAGGAGCTTCTTTGTAACTAATCTAGAGAGAGTGTGTAATTGAAGTTCATTAATGAAGATTTGGAACTCTTTCTTGATGTTTAGTGGCTAAAGCTCTTGGATTAGGCTCTCCTTTTGAAGCTAAGTAATTTGATTAGTTCAATTCTATGCATGTTTTAGTTTAAGTTCCCTACTTGTGCCTTAATTGATTAATAGATTTTAGATCTAGTTGTGCTAATCTCTCTCATTTCTCATGCTCTATCTCTACACTTGATGCTCGGATAATCTCAATTGATGCTTTGTAGTTTGATTAAGTTCTCTCACATAGCATGCTCTAGAGCCCTTATCTTTGATCTTTTGTAGCTTGATTTTGATGATTTATTGTTAGGGTAGTTAGATGATGATCTAAGATCTTGGCATTTGATTTTCTTTTACTTTGATCTTCATTGTTATATCATCCAATCCACTTAGGCAAGAGATTGCTAATTGGATTGTAGATTTGGGAGTTGAATTAGAACATGCATTGTTTGAATTAATTACATACTTAGTGGATTTTGGATTGCCTAATCTTTTATCTTGATTGTTGTTAATTTTAATCTTTGTTTGATTTGTTATTTTCAATTCTAGATTGTTAGATCTACTCTCACATAACTTGTTTTTAAATCCTACACATTTGACACCACATCTTCACCTTAAATCTTCCATTTCCACCACCATCCACACACTAGTTTAGTGTAGCTTGTTAGATTAGCTTAGATCTAATTTACTTCATATTTTAGATTGTTAATTAATTATTTACATTGCATAGTTAATAGTGTTAATTGTTTACTTCAATTGTCCAAATTAGCTATATCTTAGTTCAATTTTACTCAAATTGGATTCATTGCTTGTTCCATCCTCTCTTCGTGGGATCGATAATCCGGACTCTTGAGTCCTTTACTACTTGACGACACCGTAGTCTTGCGGTTAAAAGTTGCACATTTAAGTGTCGATCAAGTTCTTGGCGCCGTTGCCGGGGAGAGGCATTGGAAAGCTTTGAATTTCATAGAGTTGAACTCATTTTTAGCTTAGTGTATTTTTTATCTTTCCTTTATTTTCCTTGCGGATTCTACACATTGTTTGTGTTTCTTTTGTAGGGAAATCCTCTCTTGGAGCAAAGAAAAGTGGAAAAGTGCATTGGAGAACTTGAAGATTTTACTTGCTTTCCTAGTTTAGGATTAGTTTAGACATTTTTTTTCTTTCTTAGTTGGTTGTATTAAGAATTTATCATCAAAGTTGTAATAATTTTGGTTGTGGGTCGGCCCGTGACCCATTTACTTACTTTAAGTAGTTAGTTGTTTAGTAGAATTGCAATAAATTCCTTGTAGGGAAGGAGGACGGTTGGACTATACTGTCGCTGCCCCTCACATTCGTACATGGAAATTGGTGTCCGTGGTGTGAGTCGACGACAACCAATTCGTCCCTCGAAATAAATCGGGAGGTTTGCATTTCTTAACCCCCGCAAATCCCTTGCAAGCGGGTTTACTTTGTTGATTGTTCCTTGCTTTGTAGTGTAATTGTTTTAAATACACTTGTAATTTGGTGCACTACTAGTAAAGGGCAAATTACCCCAACAAGATAAGGATTCAGATTTCATCACTATTTCCTTGCCCTTAGGATTTCATCTTAGTTCTCACTTAGTTTAGAACCAATAAACCATAATAAAACTGAGTAGAAACGTGACCTTAGGTTACGAGCTCACTAGGGAAGACCACCGCGGTTGTGCCAATTGTGTGCCTTGGCAGATTTTCTGGTGCCTAAGCAAACCTTGTCCCTTGGCTACCATCTTGCCAAATAGGGAGACAACTTTGTTGTTCGAGGAGTTGGTTTTTAAGAGGAGCCTTCGCCTAGCGCGTCGAGATCCCACCATCTACCTGGGGGTTAACTGGCTAGAATTTCTATTTCATAGGTCCAGGTTGGAGGCCAGAGTGTCCTCTTCACAGTTAGGAGCTGTCTAGAATTCTTTTAGGTAACCTTAGTTTAGATTAACTTTTCATTTAGTTTTCAAAAATTTTATTATGTTGCATTCATTTCATTGAGCAGACCATTGCATTGCTAGGATAGTCGCAATTGTATGCGAGTGTGGATACGTGATCAAGGCCGATTAGTGAGGATTGATTACCTTGCTTTACCTGCCCCACCCATAGTACCCACAATGGCTGCCCAAAACCCTCAGCAAAGGACCCTTAATGAACTATTTGTACCATTTTCATCCACTTCACCTAGTTGTATAGTTTTGCCAGAAAATAATGCGGACCAATTTGAAATTCGGCCCGCCACCATCAACATGTTACCAAAATTTCATGGATCTGAGTGTGAGCAGCCCTATATCCATTTGAACAAATTCCTGACCATCTGCCACACGTTTAGAAATCAAAATTTGAATAGTGAAGCCGTCAAGCTTAGGTTGTTTCCCCTCTCACTAGAAGATCATGCAGCCGCCTGGCTGAATTCCTTGACTCCAAACTCCATTACCACTTGGGATGAGCTTGTCAAAAAGTTTATGTCCAAATTTTTTCCAGTGAGCAAAACTGAGCAGTTTAGGAGTGCCATCAGGAACTTTAGGGGACGACTCGAGGAAGAGTTTGCCGAAACCTGTGAGAGATTCCATGACCTATTGATCAAATGCCCACATCACGGGATTAAAGGAGAGTTGATACATTTCTTTTATAGAGGTCTTACGAACCCCCAGCGTATCTTGATTGAATCAATGCACAAAGGAGAATTCATGAATCAGACTGCTGATCAAGCATATGAATTCCTTGTCAAGCTTGCGGAAAATTCACAAAATTGGGGCAGTAATAGGAAAGACTTGGAGAGAGATGAGATAGGGATCCAGAAACCTGGAATGTATAACATCAAACAGGACCCTGAGTTGAAAAATGTGATGACCAGTTTAGTTCAGGGAGTGGAAAATTTGAGTAAAAAGATAGGATCTCTGTCTGTAATGTCATGCCAACCCACCCCTCAGCACCATGAGCCTACCTTGAGAAGTATGAGTGAACCGCATCATGTTTGTGTGTTATGCGATAGTTGTGAGCATGTGGTTGAGAGTTGCCCTAGTCTACCATTTGTCAAGACCGAGCAAGCCAATGCACTGAATTCATATGGAAACTTCCGGAAACCAACTGTTAACACTTTTAGTCAGACCTACCACCCAGACAATAGGTTCCACCCCAATTTTTCATACCGTCAAGCCGAGCCTATTCAGTCCCAGGGTGGTCAACCAGGATTCCAGCCGCAGTATCCTAGGCAGCAATTCCAGCAACTTGCTCAAACCAATCATCCTATGGGTCCTTATCCTCAGCAATCCATATAGCACAATCAGTTCCAACCACAGAACCAATGTAAGGCACTAGTCCCAGATCAGATGCCTAATTACTCTGTACCAACACAAGCCCCTCAACAATCCTCTCATCTGGAGAACCTGTTATCCAAATTCATTCAAATCCAAGAGCAGACTAACCAGGCCCAGAACCAGTCCATTGCAAAACTAGAGGCCCAATTAGGTCAGCTCACCTTACAGTATCTGAGAGAGAAAATGGCCATTTCCCGAGCCAAACGGCCATTCCTAATCCGAAAGGACAGTCTAATCAGCTCAGAGGCCAGTGTTCGGTAGAGAGTAATGAGCATGTGAAGGCAATCCATACTCTAAGATCAGGAAATACTATTGACAATAGAGTTGAGATGCCTGAAGAGGATCAAAGAGAGAAGATTTATTTAGGAAAACCAGAGAGTTCGAGGAAAGTTGTCGAACCCGAGAAAGAGAAATTGAAGAAAGATTTGAAAGAGAATGCAGAAAGAGAAAAGGAGAAAGAGAGAGAAGAACCCATACCAAGAGGAGAACCACAGAGAGAGAAGATTCAGAAGCCTATTGTAGTTGAACCATCATCTTTAGAAGTGGTACCTAGAGCACCATTCCCACACCGATTGAAGGAGACTAGGAAGAATGATTACTTTGAGGGAATCTTAGAAGTTTTCAAAAATGTCCAGATAAACATACCCCTCCTTGAGGCCATAAAGCAAATCCCTTCCTACTCTAAGTTTTTGAAAGACCTGACCACTGTCAAGAGGAAAACATCAGTACCCAGAACTGCTGTGATGGCAGCCCAAGCATCAGGCTTGATCCAGCAGACCATTGCACCCAAATACAAGGACCCTGGCTGCCCTACCATTACCATTCAGATAGGAGACTCTATCATAGAGCGGTGTCTCCTTGATCTTGGGGCAAGTGTGAATTTACTGCCGTACTCCGTGTACGCGCAGTTGGGCCTGGGAGGACTGAAGAAGACTGATATTACCCTCTGTCTTGCTGATAGGTCAGTCAAGTATCCAAAAGGTGTGGTTGAAGATGTGATCGTCAAAGTTAAGGATTTTTATTTTCCAGTTGATTTTGTGGTTTTAGATACCGAACCGGTGGCAGCCCCCGACCGACATATTCCTGTCATTCTTGGTCGACCGTTCCTTGCAACATCAGATGCAGTGATTAGATGCAGGAACGGGGTTGTAACACTTAGTTTCGGGAATATGAAGTTGGAGTTGAATGTTTTTCGTAACGGACTCCAAACAACAGACCTAGATGATGATGAGGAAGTGAACATGATTGACACATTAATTGATCAAACAGTTCAATCATCATGTTACACAGATCCGCTGGAGGAATGTCTGGCTCACTTCAATGCCGACATAGACATCGTCGGGTCCATATGCGAAGTTAATGCATTATTGGATTCGACCCAGCCGATGGATGTTGGCCAATGGAAGCAGAAAATTGAGCCTATATTTACATCCACCTCTGAATCTATGGTCGCAGAGGAATCAATTATTGTTGAGCCACCCATGTTAGAATTGAAACCATTACCCGAGAATTTAAAGTATGCCTACTTAGGGCCCTCTGCTAGTAACCCAGTAATTATTGCCTCAGACCTTGAGGAAGAGCAGGAAAAAAAATTACTGGATGTGCTGAAAGACCATCAGAGTGCCCTAGGTTGGACCATCTCGGACATTAAAGGAATCAGTCCCTCTATAGTTATGCACCAAATTCATCTGGAAGAAGGTGCCAAACCATCTCGTGAACCACAGAGGCGACTGAATCCGGTCCTAAAGGAAGTAGTGAGGGGAGAAGTAATCAAGCTTTTAGACGCTGGCATTATCTATCCGATTTCTGATAGTCCATGGGTGAGTCCTGTCCAAGTAGTACCCAAGAAATCTGGCATAACCGTTGTCGCCAACAAGGACAATGAACTGGTCCCAACCCGTGTTCAAACAGGTTGGAGAGTCTGTATTGATTACAGAAAATTGAATTCAATGACCAGGAAGGACCACTTTCCATTACCCTTCATTGATCAGATGTTGGAAAGATTAGCCGGCCATGCTTTCTATTGCTTCTTGGATGGTTATTCAGGGTATAACCAGATCCATATCTCCCCCGAGGACCAAGAGAAGACAACCTTCACCTGTCCTTTTGGCACATTTGCCTACAGGCGTATGCCATTTGGCTTGTGCAACGCACCTGCAACTTTTCAAAGGTGTATGTTGAGCATTTTCTCGGACATGGTGGAGAGATTTTTGGAAGTCTTCATGGATGACTTTTCTGTTTTTGGCTCAAGTTTTGATAGTTGTCTGCACCACTTGACCCTAGTATTGCAAAGATGTAAGGAAAAGAACCTGGTTTTGAACTGGGAAAAGTGTCATTTTATGGTCAAGTCAGGCATTGTTTTGGGTCATATTGTGTCGAGTAAGGGCATTGAAGTAGATAAAGCCAAGATCAACTTGATTGTGAACCTGCCCCCTCCTAAAACTGTACGAGAGGTGAGAGCCTTTTTGGGCCACGCAGGTTTCTATCGACGCTTTATCAAGGACTTTAGCAAAATTGCTCGCCCTCTCTGTGATCTCTTGGCAAAGAATGCTAATTTTGATTTTTCTGCTACATGTTTAGAATCATTTGATTGTTTGAAGCGAGAGTTGACATCTACACCCATTATCCGTCCTCCTGATTGGATGAAACATTTTGAATTGATGTGCGATGCTTCCAATTATGCTCTCGGAGCTGTACTGGGACAGAGGATAGACAAATTGCCTCATGTAATCTACTATGCTAGTAGGACCCTTAATGATGCACATCTTAATTATACCACCACTGAAAAGGAATTGCTGGCTGTGAGGACCCGTCCCTAGACATACCTGGTGGGACCCAATTTGACCAAGTCAACCATAGGTTATCCTAATTACAGATGGGCTTCCCTTGGAGAATTGTGAATTTAACCTTAGGATGACCCAACTACCCATGGCCTAACCCATTACCCATTAATTATGAGGGCACCTTAGTCAAACCCTACCCCACCTTAATCCCATCTGAACACCACTCATCTTTTCAATCTCATCTTACCCCATCCCCTCACCCACGTGAGACCCATCTCCCCTTTTTCCCATTCCCCTCTTTTAGGTCACAAGACCATTTCCCTCTTCTCTTCTCATTCACTCCACACACAGCAGCCCCTCCTTTCTCCATTCCCTCATCTCCCTCATCCATCTCTTCTTCTCCCAACCCTTGCCGCCCACTGCCGCCGGACTTCGAGCACGGCACCATCGCCATCGCCGTCGGCGATCTCCTCGATCACCGCCGGCGCTCGGACCGGGTGTATGGATGGACGGCGATATTGATCTAGCACGGAAGTCCAATGACTGGGACTTGGCCGTGGCTATGGATATTGTTGGTTGAGATAGCACGTAAGACCAATGGCTGTGACTTCGCTGTGGCTATGGATATTGATGGATTCTTGTATGCTCCTATTCGACGTGACGGCAGCTGTGGGTGGCTATGACCCCCATGGTTGGTGTCCATCGACAGTTGTTGGGACGATGACGATGGGCTGGCCCTGACCCCCCACATCCTTTGTACTTCAACTGTGGACGTACCTTTGTGTGCTTCTATGTATGTATATTGGATGTATGAATATTATATATTATGGATATCATTGTTTATTGCCTTTAACTGCCGCCGTTGATACGGTTGGATCTGGATGCGATGGATACGACTATGGTAATGTCACTTCCTCTGTTTATTTCTGCTACTGATGACTCTGATGTGCTTGTGTGGTTTATCTGATGTTTTGATGGCTTCTCTTATCTACTTGTTAGGTTGTATCAAACATCTGTTATATAAATATCTCGATTTTCGTTTATGCACTACACTCTACACCGTTTTCTGTTGCACTCTGATATTCTATATTATTATCGAGATACTAATCATGCAGGTACAGCTGGGATCAGGTATGGTCCTCCTTCCTATCTAATTATATAATGTATTGCCATCTAAACATGCCTATTTGCCTGGCTCATCGAGCCTGACCCAATCCTTGGTGATTTCAGGTATCTTCTCTTCCGCTTTCTTGATTGGTGGTTTGTTTGGCGACTGATCCGTTGCCGCAGGGTTCAGAGAATGATGCATTTGGTGCATCGTGAGGCGTCTATCATATAGATCTCTATTCTTTCCTTTTCTTGTAGCTGGCCGTGTTGGCCTAGGACTGAATAGTTAGTTTAATTATGGAAAGTACCTTGTAATCTTTTAAAGTGAAACAAAATTTTAGGGCCTTGTCCATTTACCTGCTCATATGAGATTCACACTTGATTATATTATTGGATTTTCCGCATCTCTTAGGTACTTTCTCGTAGCGCCCCGAGATTCGAGGCGCCCGGATTTTGGGGCGTTACACTGGCTGTCGTCTTTGCATTGGATAAGTTCAGATCGTATCTCATAGGGTCAAAAGTCATTGTCTTCACTGATCATGCCGCATTGAAGTATTTGTTGAGCAAGAAAGATGCTAAAGCTCGGCTGATCAGGTGGATACTGCTTTTGCAAGAATTTGACCTAGAGGTACGGGATAAGAAGGGGTCTGAAAATGTGGTAGCTGATCATGTTTCGCGTCTGATTGTCGATTCCTCTGAAGACCATCCGATTTTAGAAACCTTCCCAGATGAGCAATTGTTATTTGTTGATAGTAAAACCCCGTGGTATGCAGATATAGTTAACTATCTGGTGACCGGGAAAACACCAAGTAATTGGTCAAAAAATGACCAATTCCGCTTCTTGTCTAGGGCTAAATACTATTTTTGGGATGATCCCTATTTGTTTAAACAATGCCCTGACCAAATCATTAGGAGGTGTATACCCGAGATGGACCAGAAGAGCATACTTGAATTCTGTCATAACCATGCTTGTGGGGGACATTTTTCTAGTAAAAAGACAGCAGCAAAGGTGTTGCAATCTGGATTTATTTGGCCTACCCTTTTCAAGGATGCACATGAGCACTGTAGGAACTGTGACCGATGTCAACGATTAGGGAGGATCTCTAAGAGGAATGAAATGCCCCAACAACCTATCTTGATCGTTGAGTTGTTTGACGTTTGGGGTATCGACTTCATGGGACCATTTCCTATTTCTTTTGGTTATCAGTATATTCTTTTTGCTGTTGATTATGTGTCTAAATGGGTAGAGGCCATTCCATGCAAAACCAATGACCACAAGGTTGTGGTTGAATTTCTGAAAAATCAAGTTTTTGCTCGCTTTGGTATACCACGCGCAATCATAAGCGACGGTGGTAAGCACTTTTGCAACCGAGTATTTGAAGCTTTAATGGGGAAGTATCACATCACGCACAAAGTTGCCACACCATACCATCCCCAGACTAGCGGGCAAGTAGAAATTTCCAATCGTGAGATCAAGAATATCCTGGAGAAGACAGTCAATCCAAATCGGAAAGACTGGTCTTTACGTTTACATGATGCACTGTGGGCATATCGGACAGCCTTCAAGACACATATCGGAATGTCTCCGTACAGGTTGGTCTTCGGCAAGGCATGCCACTTGCCGGTTGAACTAGAACATCGAGCATATTGGGCGATCAAGCGCCTAAACTTTGACTTAGAAAAGGCCGGGGTCCAACGGAAATTGCAGCTTGCTGAACTAGAGGAAATGATGAATGAATCATATGAATGTGCAAGGAGTTATAAGGCCAGGACCAAAATGTTTCATGATAAGAGAGTTCTAAGAAAAGAGTTCCATCCTGGCCAGAAAGTTTTGCTATATAACTCCAGATTGCACTTGTTCCCAGGCAAGCTGAAGTCTCGATGGTCAGGACCCTATGTCGTTCAAACAGTCCATTCCCACGGTGCAATTGAACTTTTGAATCCCAGAGATGGTAGCACCTTTCAAGTGAACGGGCATAGACTAAAAGAGTACCTTGAGTTTGTGGATCCTGAGAATGTTGTTGAGGAAGTCCTTCTTGTGGACCCAGGATAGATTGGCCTCATACACTGTTAATTGCGTCTGGCTGAAGACGTTAAACTTAGCGCTTGTTGGGAGGCAACCCAATATTCCCGTGTGTCGGCACCCCATGGTGAGAAATTTCAATTTACCTTCCTTGTCCTATTTTATTTCTGTTATGCATAAACATTGGGGACAATGTTTAGGATAAGTTTGGGGGTGAGGCACTACATTTCATGCATTGCATTTTGCATGTAGATAAGTTGTTTTTCTTTCCATTGATACCAAAAACCCTAAAAAATTTTGAAAAATTCCAAAATCACTAAAAATATGAAAAAATTTCAAAAATTGTCCATAGATTTTGCTTGAAGAGTTGACATATGTACAAGTCCTAGAAATTTTTTACACATTTGGCCACATGAATGTAGTCCAAGAGAAGAGCAAATCACTTCTGAGAGATCCGAAAGAATCATTAGTGGAGACTAAAACCCATTGAGCGATTGAGCCTATTTATATCGGTTTGGGTAAGGACTCTTCTGCGCTATTCCTGAGTAGAATGAAGAGCTACTCCTAGAGCTTCTTAGTCCAGCACTTTCGATCTCATAAGTGTAATTCCTTGTTCTAATCATAGAGGTGACATCAAAATGCGAATAAACCTTAACTTGTAGCTTATGTTGCATTTTTCCAAACTTAGGGGAAGATGATAGGCATTCTAAAAACCAATGGCTAAATTTTGAACTCACCTATTACATTTTATACCCTTAGTAGCCCTCTTGAGCCTATTTTATAAGAAACCTTCCTTCATTGTCCCAAGCCTCATCAACCTCATATATATATATAGCCTTTTTGACCTATTGTGTTTTAGAATGGTAAGGTATATGAAGAAAGGAAGGATTTGAACATTAGTGATAAAGACTTCACATGGGCTACCAAAATATAGATGTTCTACAAATGGATGACAAAGGAATAAAGGAATTTGAAAGTTGAAAAAAAAAAAACAAGAAGAAATGAGACCAAAGGAAAACAAAAGAAAAAGAAAAAAAAGATATGGGAAACCAAAGAAAAGCAAGCATCAAAAGAGATAGAGTGGAATAAAGAACACAAAGCAAAAGGAAGAAGTGAAGATAGTGGAAGATCTTCCTATGAAGACTTGAAGACCCTTACCTTCTCAAGAACACTTAGCCACATTTAACCCTTATCCTACCTATTAACCCTAACCCCATTACAACCTATGAAAGACCTATTGGATCCTAGGAAAGGTTAGGTGCTGAATGAGTGAGAAGTTTAGTGAGCATTTCCACCTTCTATTGGTTATATCTTATTCTTTGAGATCAATCATTCTATATATAAGCTCCGTTCTTCATCAATTATGTGAGTTCTTAGCCTTATTCATACTCACATACTGAGAGTTAGTCAGCAAAATCTGTGTGCTTATATTGTTGAGAGTATGACCTGTAAGGCTGTAGTCAAGGCGAAATGTATTCCGAAGGGGATTAAGGTTGTGTGAGCTTCGACTTGAAGATTGCATGTTTATTGGCTAAATACACACACATACATAGTGGGACTTAGGTATTGATTGACATATCTTCATGAGTTAGCTAGTATTCCTAACTCAGCACTCATTCTCATTAGCTTGCTAAAGACTGTTGGACATCAAAAATATTTTCTTTCCAAAATAAAAAGAATTTTGTGGGATTTATTCGCTGAAAACCCTCATGAGACAAAACTCGTCCACTAGGGGAAACCTAGGGGTTTAACGGCTTGTTGCACGAGCTAAGTGCAACCGCGATTCCTGCGAAAGTGAGTTAGGATCTTTACCGTGTTTTCTTGCATATAGTTTAGTTTTTCTTTATAGTTTTTGCTCGGGACTAGCAAAATGTAGGTTTGGGGGTGTGATGAGTGTTAAATATTACATATTTTACCCCTCATTAGTCCGGATTTTATCAGCATCTCATATGCATATCATTTGCTTTACACAGAGATTTTATCATTCTATCACATTAAACGGATTATCGGATTATCATGCATAAATCCGATTATTTATAGCGCATTTTTATGTAATTTCTCTTGTGTAGGTGGACCCCGCGACTACCCTAACCTTCCGGCTAGTGTCCCAAGGCATCAAGAAGTGTTGAAGAATTCCAAAATAAGATGAGAAGAAGTCATTTTCCAACACAAAGGAGTGGTTGGTGTATTGGTTGGAGCTTGAGTTGCTATGAAATAGGTTATGGGTTCAAATCCCAACAATTACATATTTTTTTTACATAGAAGATATTTCATCCAACTCTAACCTCTCCACCAATCAAAGCTTGTCATGGCACAAATCCATGTGAAAGGATATGAGCCAATCAAAAGCTTCCAAAATGAAGGACCACAAAAAGCAAAAATTGCAACCAATCAAATGGAAGCAATCCTTGTGAATGAAAATGAGCCAATCAAATGTCTTCAATGTTTCTATAAATTGGAATGTTTTTGTAGAGAAAGGAAGATCTTTTTGGCAAGTTAGTCTTTTAGAAATTTCATTTTACCTTCTCTATACTTTTAGATTGTAATTAGGAGCTTCTTTGTAACTAATCTAGAGAGAGTGTGTAATTGAAGTTCATTAATGAAGATTTGGAACTCTTTCTTGATGTTTAGTGGCTAAAGCTCTTGGATTAGGCTCTCCTTTTGAAGCTAAGTAATTTAATTAGTTCAATTCTATACATGTTTTAGTTTAAGTTCCCTACTTGTGCCTTAATTGATTAATAGATTTTAGATCTAGTTGTGCTAATCTCTCTCATTTCTCATGCTCTATCTCTACACTTGATGCTCGGATAATCTCAATTGATGCTTTGTAGTTTGATTAAGTTCTCTCACATAGCATGCTCTAGAGCCCTTATCTTTGATCTTTTGTAGCTTGATTTTGATGATTTATTGTTAGGGTAGTTAGATGATGATCTAAGATCTTGGCATTTGATTTTCTTTTACTTTGATCTTCATTGTTATATCATCCAATCCAATTAGGCAAGAGATTGCTAATTGGATTGTAGATTTGGGAGTTGAATTAGAACATGCATTGTTTGAATTAATTACATACTTAGTGGATTTTGGATTGCCTAATCTTTTATCTTGATTGTTGTTAATTTTAATCTTTGTTTGATTTGTTATTTTCAATTCTAGATTGTTAGATCTACTCTCACATAACTTGTTTTTAAATCCTACACATTTGACACCACATCTTCACCTTAAATCTTCCATTTCCACCACCATCCACACATTAGTTTAGTGTAGCTTGTTAGATTAGCTTAGATCTAATTTACTTCATATTTTAGATTGTTAATTAATTATTTACATTGCATAGTTAATAGTGTTAATTGTTTACTTCAATTGTCCAAATTAGCTATATCTTAGTTCAATTTTACTCAAATTGGATTCATTGCTTGTTCCATCCTCTCTTCGCGGGATCGATAATCCGGACTCTTGAGTCCTTTACTACTTGACGACACCGTAGTCTTGCGGTTAAAAGTTGCACATTTAAGTGTCGATCAAGGGTCACAGCGCCAGCCCCTGTGACAGGTGAAATCACGCCATTAGCATTCGCAATGCTGGTGCGTCTTGGAGATGAGTGGTGGGAGAAATCCGCGGGATCAAACGTCATATGATCTGTGGCCCCAGAGTCGAGGAGCCAATCACTACCGTCCACGTTGTGGCGATGACTAAGCAAGGCATGACAAATGTTACCTGGATCTACAGAAGAGAAGTCTGATTTAGGTGAGGCAGTGTGCGGGATGAGAGAGAGGTAAGGTTCGGCTGTCACCACAGCAGCCTTTCCCGTGCCTTCAACTGTAGTTTCTCGTTTCTTGCGGGCTTGAAGTTCATGCCACCAATCGGGATACCCATGCAGCTGGAAGCAATTTTCACGTGTGTGTTTTGTATTGCCACAGTGAGAGCATTTGAGACCATCAGATGAGATACGGGCCTTAGAGGAAGGTTTCCCAGTATGATGGGAATTCGATCCAGAGGAAGCAGACAATCCAAGTTTGAGACCTTTTGAAGCAAGCACTGCCCCTAGAGGTGGTTCGTGGTTGCCGGCGTTCATCACCACCTGACGAAGTGCCTCCCTGCGGACATGGGCATATGCCTGTTCCACTGTAGGAAACGGGTGCATCTGCAACACGTCGCCGCGAATATTGTCCAACTTGTCATCGAGACCATCCAAGAATACATAGACCCGATCTTCTTGGAGGAGACTATTATATCGTTGAATGTCGGCAGGACACTCCATTGGGTTAGGACGGCGAAAATCGATCTCACGCCAGAGGCCTTGCAAATCAGTGTAGTATTTTTCCAGGGAGCCACCCATTTGGCGGAGACGTGAGACACGGCGCCGGAGATCATAAACTTGAGAGGTATCGCCCCCATCAAAATAGGTGGTAGCAACGGAATCCCAAACCATTTTGGCTGTGGGAAATCGAATGAAGTTGCTGATTAACGCCAGATCCATGGAGTTAATCAGCCAGCCTTTGACATTGGCGTTGTTAGTGCGCCATTTGCGGAAGGACAGGTCGGTCGGAGATGGCGGAGGTAACTCGCCATTGATGTAGCCCAATTGGTCTTTGCCGGAGATGTACATCGCGATAACTTGGGACCATACAGCATAGTTGGAACCATCCAACTTGATGCCGATCGGGACAGCCGCAGGTTCAGGAACTTTGGACATGACGTCAGCCATCTTTGTGGTGAATAGTTCAGAGAAGATGTCAATGGGAGAGTCACCAGACTTCTTTGGAGTTTCTGTGTCTTCCATAAGTGAAGGTAACAAGTGGACGAAAAACTATGAACTAGAGATCCACGTGAATCAAGAGCCTGTGCTCTGATACCATGTCACAATGTCTATCTTGTATTTCTTTTTTTTTCTTTACAGGGATATTTTACACATATATAGAATACAAGCAACCCTATATTTGGCTATACAGATTTAAGGGCTATAATCATGGTTGACCCTTGATGAAAGGGATTTTACAGTTATGGCTAAAATCTCTCTGATTTGTCTCTTAATTGACAACTCACGCCAACAGCATATTGTCTACATTTGCTTGTAATCTTGTATGTTATGGTGTGCATGGCCATAGTGGTGTGCAAAGTTAAGAAAAAAAAACTGTGAGTATGCGACACTAGCGTCGTATACAGCATTACTGATAGACGAAGCTAGCGTCGCTTGTTACTGTGTTTTTTTTTTACATCTGCTGCTTTACATGCAGCCTACTACCATTTGGCTACACAGAGTCCAACATTATAATTTTATGTCTGTAACCCATGATTCAGCATTCAAGACGAACAAAAACCCGAAGGTTAATAATCATCATCATGAAATCAATAAAAGGCTATACAAATTAACATCCACCATCCTTGGTTTGTCTTGACCAAAAAAAAAAAAAAAACTTCAAACACACACCAACATCCACCATCCTTCAACAAAAAATAGAGGCCAAAATCCACCAGCAGACACGTTCAACATCATTCATCAACATAAAAATGGGCAGCCGATGGCTATTATTCTCCCAACTTCTACTATATATGTCTATGACAATCTTTGACCTCCAATACAGTATATCAACTTGAGTGAAATTAATTGGGCAGCCAGATGCACAGTGGTCTGGGAACGCCAATGCAAATACACCGCAATTATTTCCGTTCTCTTGGTAAGGTATCTTCGTTTTGACGAAGAGAGGCCACACGTGAGTATTATACCATCCAAGAAAAATAAGTAAACCCTGGTCTTATAGATCTCATTCTTCTTCTTCAAAGGCTTGACATTTTCTTCTGACCACTTGAACTTGATTGTAATGCCAATGGAATCTTTGTCAGGTCGTGGAGCCATACCAAGCAGCTCCATGCACACTTCTGGGACATTGATAAGCGGAAATATCCTTCTTGTTACGGGTGGACCATCAATAGAGAGTCCATAGATGTATGCAACGTCTTCCAACGTGACTGTCGCTTCGTCGGTAGGCAGAAGAAATGTGTTGGTTTCCAGCCTCCAACGTTCAACCAACCCCGTAATTAGGGTGTGGTTAGTTCTCATATAGTCTATCTCTGAAAGGTGAGATAGACCAACCTCTCTCACGATGTCCTTCTGCCTATCTGTTAGAACTCATATCTTTTTATCCAGGTTTGTATTTTTATATGCAGCAATAAGCGCCGAGTTCAATACCATTCATTATGGCCTTTGAGACATGTGAGTCTTGTTCATAATACAATTCTCCACCATCATCATTTCTATGTCCTTTAGCCATCTGCACAAGTTGGAAACATATAACAAGCACATAGAATGTATCCAGGGGCGGACGCAGGCTTTGATGACCTGGGGCGGTCGCCCCAGGTTGATTTTAAATTCTTCATTGATTTAAATGGGCTCTCCATACATATTTGTCTAAACACTACACAATCACCTCATGTCCGAAGCACATATGTCTAAATAGTAAATAATCGCCCCACCTAAACAAAAATTCTGGGCCCGCCCCTGGATGTATCTAAAAACATCCAATTAATATAACACAAGAAAAACAACTCCGGGATTGCCTTTCTATGATAGTTGAGAGAAAAACAACTCCCATTCAATATAAAGTGCAATTCAAATGTATAATTCAATGAACTCATTGCCATAGATAATATCACGGCATTGTTGATTCATAAGGACTAAATTAGCATACCACACTAAACTGAAGTTTCAGAGCATTAAGTTGAAAATTCTCATGTCAAAGGAAACAATCCCTACCAACCACAGTTTGGGAATGAAAGCAGCGGACCCTACACAAGTTTGAACTTAATACTGGGCAATGCATTAGAATCTCGACAATCACGACCAAATCAATTGGTTACTGTAAACAAGTTTAAAACAAATATAATGCTTTCATTTATTTCTGGTTTAGTAGTGGTTAATGCCCATAGGAAGAAGCAACCCTTTTTATGTTTATGTTGTTTCTCTCCCAAGAGGTGACCTAATGAGCAAGTGCTTTGAGACTAGAGATTTATTGCCTTGTGAACCAATCCAAGGTCAATGATGCAATCCAGTAGTGAGTACATATATTAAGGATTGTTATTTGAGACCACATGTTTAGTGTTTAAACACTACGCCACTCTACACTTAGCTTTAATCTACCAATAATATTTGGACTTTAGGTTCAAAACATGAATAAATCACTAGCTGAATGTGTCATTGTCACATGATCTCCTAACTACTTTCAATTTGTATATTATTTTCCTGACTCACCTCCCTTCTATTCTTTTCTAGTCACTGATAACTTTACTGCATGCCATCATCTTCTTCTTCCTATGCACGTGTCATTTGAAATTCAGAGCCACCTTCGTGATTCCAAGTCCACATTGTATGGTTGCAGCAAAGTCTTCTCATTCTGTCTTGTTACTCAGAATCTTCTGCCTTGTCCTGAAGGGTAGAAAACCAAACCAACAACTACCACCAAACTTGTAACACTTTTGCACAAAATAATGTCAAATGGCCTGTGAAGCATTATATAAGACACTTGACATGCAATTTTCATTTCAAGTGTTAATACATTACGCAATAGCTTATACCAACAATTTACAAACCGAAATGCATTTTTAACCCGTCAAGTATTAATGTAATACAGAACTTCACTTCATTAATCAAAGTAAATACAAGAAGTAGTTGTTTCTGTAGAGAGGGAGATGTTAGCACAAACAACTCGAAACCACAAACATTACAGTGTGTCATAACTCGAAATGGATTACTAGGAAGGAAAACTAGATGGCACCACCCATTTGCGTCAAACAACTTATTTGAAGCCATTAAGCCAAAAATAGACAACCAATCAATAGAGCAAAAGAAAAAAAAAAAAAAAAGGTGGATGGAACTTCCGTAAATATTGGGTACATTTGAACATACCTACTTCGAGTCGATGAGCGACATCGGAACAAGGGTAGTAGAGAAAGGAGAAGAGAGAGCACAGGAGGCAGGGGGCAGCCAGGGCCGGCTGAACCATAAGGCCAAGAAAGCAATTGCTTTAGGCCCCAAAAAATAAGCACTAAAAAAGGCCCCATAATAGCAAATGACATCTTTTAAAATTCCAAAATATAAAACTTGTTAACAACCATTCCTTTTTTTTCTCCCCAAAATATAAGGCCCCATAATAATTTGAGAATATACGATCAAGATTTTCATAGGGCCTTTAAAGTGTCATTTATGCCCATTATATTTCCAAATCTGCACCTTATATTTCTATGGCTAAGAGTCCAATTGATTTTAGCACACCATTATATTTTTAACAGTCCATGTGTATCAAATCTCAGCCATACATTTAGTAATGAACTTATTTCACAAGCGTTTCTCATTATTTTTGTGCATCCTATTTCAATAGGGGCCCATTCAGATTTGATCCATGATGTGGTTGTAATAAATCTATAGCTTGGGGTATAGATCTTAAAATTTAAGATAAACAATGGACCCCCGCCGGAATTTATTCACTTGCCCACAGTGCATATGAGTACTGTGTATCTGGAACATCCAATACGTGGGGCACACCTTTGAAGTCCATCTTGGATGGTCCTGACTCATGCTGCGCGGGGGAGGGGGAGAGCCAAATATGTAGTTGGATTTTGTGACCCAAAATTTCCATGTGAGTTTTGGGATGGGCCCAAAATTCTCATTTGGGTTTTGGAGGTGGCTTAAGATAGGTTAGCAAAACTTGAATATAAAAACTTAATTAGTAATTTCTCATCATAAAAAAGCAAGAAAAATAAAATTTTTATAATAATATTTAAACATAGAAAAGGCCTGATTTATGATCATCGCTTTAGGCCTCGAATTGTCTCGAGCCGGTCCTGGGGGCAGCGGCATCAATGTAGTGTGAGAGAAGAAGGAAGGAGAAAAGGAAAAAAATGGAAGCGAATAAGGGAAACTAGGGCTTTATGGGATTTACGAAGAGCGATGCTAGCGTCGTCTATCAAAATATGGAGCAACGCTAGCGTCGCGTGTCCCAAAGTTCACAAAAAATAAATAAATAAACCGTGCATAAAGGACCACGTTTGTGCATTAGGAAATAGTTTTTATTTTCTCGGGCAATGGGCAAATATGGTGCATTTTCCTGTAAAATCCTCTCTTTTTTTAGTTTTTAAATAAAAATGCGCCTATCTTTTTAGGAAACCTCAAAAACACTTCTATGTTATATAATTTTACTGACAATTAAACTAAAGCAAAACAGATGGCCATTCTTACTCTTCCCTTCTTCTCTTTTATTACCGATCTTACCCCTTGCATTTGTTGAAAAATAGAATGTTAGTATCCACTTTTCCCATCCTTTTTGTATTACCAGCTTTACCTCTTGTATTTGTTGGAAAATGAAAATGACTCTGTTAGTTATCACTTTTATCTCTTTTGAGTAGTCACAGTGCTACTCTTTTGTTTTTTAACCATCAAAGAGGGCCGGGGCACATGACTTTGCTACTTATTTCCATTGAAGATGTATGGAAGGATTTTTTTTTCTTTAATTTTGACATGAAAAGACAGAAAACATGGCTAAGAACTTAGCCCCCCTGAGGTCTAACCAAATTTGATTGTGGAGTTTCAAATTGAATTTTAAAAGTCTGGAAATATTGTAGTGGTGAACATGGAGATATCCACAATTAAAGGAAAACAGAAACGCACTCAAGAAATGGAGAAAAGATTTACATATTTTACTTATTTCACTTTCTTAGTACATTTGTCACATCATAGGGTGCTCCACAAATTTTTTTTTTTTTTAATCAATGAAAATTACATTGCTGGTAAAAATCTACATATTGTTACTTGTGATAAAATGTTGGAAAAACTGTTAATAATCTCACAAATATGTGTGGCATGAGGAATAAATCAATTGACTCCATATTCCACTAAGTTAAAATGGAGATGGATGTAGAAACTTGTAGAACTATCACTAGAGAGATTTCTGGAAAAAATGGATAACACTAGTTTATACAAAAAAATAATAATTCACAAATATAGACTTTATTGAAAAAATGTTAATACCTGTCATATGCTATAAAAAAAAAGTGGCTGTCCTGCACATTGGAAACATCACTGTAAAGAGTATCTGCTAAATAACAACGTCTTCATCAAGAATCATCTTATAAAAGAGTAGAAACACAAAATCAGAAAGAAGAAATACAGAATTTCCTTTATTTTCCTTTCTTTTTTCCCCATGGTGTATAAATCATTTAACATAATATTTAAATTTTATTTTACATTAGAAAAACAAAATCTTGGCAAAAACATTTACCGACATTATTTCCCCATGATATCACTATGTTCCCAAAAAAAAAAAAAAAAAAAAGGTTGATGTCTACAAAAGCTATCCAATGCCTAATTAAAAGGCCAAGAAGGCCAGACAGTGAATTTCAGTATATTTTAAGCCCCTCATTTTGCTACATGGGACAGGCATTCTCAACCCTTTACCACTTTTTTTAATAGCATCTTCTCAAAATTGCCAAAACAGAGGCTCATTGATGTTTGGGGCTAAGCAATTATTTAATACAAAAGTAGAGAAAACAATCCTCCAATTTTTTTTTTACTAAAGTGTGAGGCCCAAAAAGGACCAATAACAAACAACAGAGCCAAAAATGTCAAATACAGTGGGACAGTCATTTCAGTGGACTAGACCACAAGTAATGGGCTCATTTCCACCAACCATCATCAATCAGAGATTTAACCAAAAGTCAAATAAGGAAAAAAAGGTGATCATATTGTGTGAGTAAAATGGTTGAGACTGCCCACCATTTGATTTATGCTTAGTCGATGGGGCCACTATGCCTGAGCATTAGGGTGTTCCTATGTTCATATGTTGGAAGATGGGCCAGTTATCATCACTCCCTTGGGCGGAAAAACAGAAAAGAAAATCCAGGTCAGTTATCAAACAGAGCCAAACTTGAGTGGACCAGACTTGTGTTCCAGATTGCTTTCATGCTACAAAGAAAGACCCCTCATGTGTTTTAATTCAAACACAAAAACTTTATTCATCTACGAGCAAGATAAAATAAGAAAAAAAAAATCCCATGTTGATAGAGAGGAGAAATAACCTAGGAATAAAAAGTGTCTTTTCCATTTTGTAATGAATTCAAGGGGCTATATGGAAAAATAGAAAAAGGAAATGAGAGTAGCAAAGAAAACCTCTGTTCTTCTAGTTTGACTGTCAGTCCAGATATCTTTTTAGTAAAAACATAAAATATAGAGGTGTTTTTGAGTTTTCTAATAATATAGATGCCTTTTTTGTGTAGAACTCTTTTATCACAATCATCTTCATCATCATCCAAAGTAAGGAAGCTGATGTGCTCAAGGTCTCTACCTCAAGATCGACATGTTCTGAGCATAGTTACGACCTTGGCGTTGGGGTTTTCGAGTTCTGAGCATAGTTACCTGCAGGTTCGTTTTTGGACTAATTCACATTCGAGTTCCCAATTTGTAATTTGAAACTTAACTTTGGTTAGAAATTTTGTTAAGTTGGTTCATTTAATTTAATTGTTGACTCATCTAATTTGGAGTTCGAGCTCGAAAAGTTTGTTGAGCCAATTCGTTTATAAATCCATCAATGGGAGCCTCCAATCTAAAATTTAAACAATTTAAAATAATAGTCCTTCCTTATTTATATCTCCGCTAATCTTACTTCAATCAAAGTCAGATCCACCATTAGATTTGTCATGTGTAAAACAAAACGATTAAAATAAAATCAGAGTAAAATTCAATGTTTGTACGCGGTCAATCTTAAGATGATGTCAACTCTGATTAGAGTTGGATATGACTAGCTAATGTTAGTGAACAAGGGTGCAGTGCTTTTGAGTGGCTTGATTCCACTGATGGATTTATAGGACCCAGAGTTCAGTGCATTTTATTAGAACCATTTGCTCTTTGAAACAAACTGTGGTCATTTTGATGGCCTTATTAGCTAACAATATAACTATGGGTTTTGGCATAGTGGGCTGCAGAATTGGCCCAGTCTCCCTTCTTGTTCTTGGAGGAGATTATGCATGGTGCTGGGGGAGTAAGGCAGAAGAGGAAGAGGCAATAATGGTTGAACTTGAGGTTGTCATTGATGATTTTTTTTTTTTCCTGATGGAAGTTGAAGAATGACACACAAGATGGCCCAAAGAATAAGAAAATGAGGGTTCTAAAGGCAAGCAGAAGTTACAATTGTTAGAGTTAAGTCAATTTCTGAACAAGGTGAAATCTAACCTGCGCAGACTAAGTCAGTTGTTTTTCTGATGGGATCCAGTGCATTAGCGCTGGTATGATTGCACCCCAGTAAGTTGTTCTTCATAGTGGAAATTATTTAAGAAAACTTGCATATGACAAGTTCCTCCTTACCGGTCCTAGACTTCGACCTGGGCTGACCCAGTTATTCTATTGGGTCAATGTCAGTATTGCAGCTATTGCTTCTTATGGGCCCAGTGTCCTTCGATTGAGACAATCCTACATTCAATTGATGACCACCAATGTTTGCAGCCATCCATTCAAATGGTGCCCGGCCCTTTGACTCAACCCAAACAAACCCTCCCAATGGAGAATTTAGCTATAAAATTATAACCTCATTCCATTCCATTCTCACCTCACTTATCTCATTTTGCGACCTTCATTTGAGCTCATGTTCCATATATAGTTTTAGTGTTCTAACTGCACTTGTTGTGGCCAAGGGCAGATCCAGAAAATTCAACTTGGAGGGGTTTTATGTAAAATAAATATTGGGGGAAGGGACAAATGCAAAAGAAAACGACATATTAATTATCAAAATTTGCAGTGGGTTTTTAGAAATTTTTAACTTTTTTAAGGTATGAGTGGGGGCTTTAGCCCCATACCCTTGTACCTGGGTTCGCCCTTGGTTGTGGCATTCGATCAGAGTAGGTCTTGGGTACTAAAAACCAGAGTCCAACATACAATGGCAAACTTGCCGGTAACTCAATTGCATATATATCAAGTTAGTGTGGGCCGGGGAAATTATTCTTTAGGGCCTGTTTGGATAAATGAGGAGTGGAGTGAAATGAAGTGGATTTCACATGTGGAGTGGAGTGAAGAGAAGTAGGTTGAAATTAAAGTAGAGTACTTCACTTCACTCCATTTGGATGATTTGAAGTTAAGGTTTAGAGTAGAATTCACTTTTACTCAAGGAAATAGAAGTATTTAGAGTTGAAGTGAAATGGAGTACATGTGGCTCACAACATTACTTCATCTATTGGGCCAAACTCATCCAAACGGGGGTAAAGTTGAAATTTTAGACTGTTAGGGCCCATTTAACTTCACTCTACTCTATTTTTTGCCTATCCAAACAGGCCCTTAAGGAAATACGACCCGCATTTCATAGCAATGTGTCTTCCATTTTAATCCCAATTTTGAGTAGATTCCACTGTTAAATTTTCCACATCAAAATGAGGATAAGATTCGCAATCCCACGAAGGCTAGACAAAGCATAATCAAACGGTTGTTGTATTAATAACAACTGAGATGATTAGAGTTAACATGAATTTGGAATATTAGCATGGCACTATTGTCGCAAGTCCAACAGGCCATCTCAGATTGGATCAAGTGGCTTCGTTACTCAATTCTCACTTTGGATGATAACTGCTTATTTATTAGATAAATGTTTATGTGAGAAGGAGAAGATAATATTGACCAATGATTAAAAGAGAGGTTCTATTGGCACCGCTGTTTTGTCTCTCCGCACCGCACAAAAAAAAAAAAATTTCTTTTTTCCTAGAACTACCCCTCCTCCCTGTCCCTCATCCTCTCTCTCCCCCCACGGCCAGCAGACCAGGTCGGCAGCCCCGGTAGACCCCCCGGCCTCCCCCCCCCCCCGACAACTGGGAGGGGGAGGAAGAGGAAGAGGGGGGGGGGGGGGGGGGGGGGGGGGGGGGGGGGGGGGTTGCTAGCCGTTCTCCCTCCCTGCCATAGACTGGGTGGGTGGGGTGGAGAGAGGATGAGGGAGGGAGGGGGAGAGGGGGGAGGGTTAGTTTAGGTAAAAGAATTTTTATATTTTTTGGTGCAGTGCGGAGAGACAAAACCACAGTGCCAATAGAAGCTCTCTAATTAGAATCAAACATGAATTTGAAGAACTATCAAGTCAAGTCCTATAAATTCACTATAGATTGGATCAAGTGGCATTAAATTAAGCACTAGCTTGACCCCCCGCACTTAAGGCACAGGCATGTATATGCATAAAAACAAAGAAAGAAGTAATAAAATTATTGTTAGGGTCGAGATTTCAAAAGTACAATTGAGAAATAAGAAGTAATAAAAAGGTGAAATTGATACAAAGTTCACCTTAGATTCTATACAAAATAAGAACATAATACAAGTTTAAGGCAAAAGTTGTCAAAACTAAAATAAGAATTATTCTTTATATATTTAACAGTAGGTATAAAAATTCTTTTTTTTTCCTAAAAGGCAAATATAATAAGAAAAGAGAGAGGGGAATACATGGGCTTAAGCCCCCCAAAAAAACCACAACCCCTAAAAGAGCATAGTTACAAGCCTCATGAGGAAGACAAAATTGAGAGGAAAAAGGTTACCGGAGGTGAACTCCCAAAAAACTCAGGATAGGATCTTGAGGACGGCTTACCAATATTACTTGGCAGAGGGACGATGGAGTCAGAGAGATGTTCCATGAGGCGACTCTTCGCCCTTAATTGGTAGAGACAAAGGACTGCTATCAAATGTTAGCTCCCAATAATGATAGATTCCCAAAATATAGAAGTAAAAAGGCACAAAAAATACATGTAATAGAATTAAAAATGGACTTCTTCTATTATTAATAAAGGCCTAAAACTTAAAGGACTAATGACACATTTGTATAATAACTGTGGAAGATAGTACTCTAGGAGAAGTTTAATTTCAGTTCCTATTAGGCCCACCATTAATACAATTAAGAACTCTCTTTTCTACCAAGAGTAAATGCAATGGAAGATATGGTTTTTGGAGTAAAGTTGATAGTATTCTCTTTCTTTAGTATGTGCTCCTTCATAGAGGTTGTTAGAACCTTAATCCTACTCTAGCTTGACCAACATGAGCGTACGTGTATATGCATAAAAAGGAATAAAAGATAGTCATAGTAGTGTTGATAGGGGTCAAGTTTTCAATAACATAATTAAAAAATCAGAAATAACAAAAAAAAATAATTAAGGTGAAGTTAATATAATGATCACCTTAAATCTAATGCAAAATAAGAGATTAATACAAATTTAAGGTAGAAGTTTTCAAAAAATCTAAGAAGAAGTATTCTTATGTAATTAAAAATAGGTAACAAAAAAATAGAAAGGATCTTATTTAACTCCCAGTAATGATAGATTTCCAAAATATGGAACTAAAAAAGTAAAGAAGAAATACATATAATTAAATGAAAATTTGATGTCTATTGTTATGAAACAATATTTATATAATGTCCACAGAAAATACTTTAGGAGAAGTTTAATTTCAAATCCTATGAAGACCACCATTAATGCTGTTAATAAATTGTGTTTTTGGTCCATACAAAAGATAGATATCTAATTTTATATCTTCGATTTCAATTACTTTAGATAAATGATTGAGGTATCTTTTCCTTGGGTCGTTTCTCTTTGCAAACAATATTTAATTATATTGCATATACAGAGTGAAAGCAATTGAAGGCATGGCATTTGGAGTAAATTAAATTATCTGAGAATATTCTCTTTCTTGAGCATGTGTACCTTAATTCATAGAGGTTTAAAGAACCTTAGTCTTACACGGGTAAAATTTAATTCTTGATTTAGTACTAAACTTGCTTATGTATCGGGCTCTGGTTTCATTCATAGAATATGCCCACATCAACCTTACATTATTTTCTTGGCATTGAGGCCTATCACACCACACAAACCTTAAGACATATACATTCAAAATATAATGATGAATCTACTAACTTACAATAACTGTTTATGGAAGGCAACTAAATTGCCCTCAGTCCAACATCACCTGGATCCAAATAGAAAACAGTTCTTGATGAAGCACTTCAAAACTTAATAATCATGTGCCCCAAAATCACCAGTGTATATGAATTTATGCATCAGCCTACCACAGATCATTAGATAGTTATAAAACACATAATCCTTTTTTTTTTTTTTGCAATTTGGTAAGTATGTATTAAAGAAAAGGCAAAGCCCCTAGAAGAGAAATTACAACCAAATGGAAGATAAACAGAATGCACCCAAAACAGGAGGGGCAATGGACAAGAGAAGAGAAGCCAAAGGCTCAGGCTAAGGTAAAGCTAACCTTCCAGGAGGAACAAAAGCTGCATAGCTCCACAACACAAAAAAACAGATGAAAATAAGGCTAATCCAGCACCTCCAATATAGAGAGAAAGAGCATAGAACCAATCCCGCCAACAGTGCTTGATACTGCAGAGCCTCTTCTCCTTAAGACAAAGAGGCTACCACCTGCTGAAGTAAGAGAGCTCCCCAGAGAAGCAAAGCTCTGCCAAACCAACCAGCAACAAGGAGAGAATGGAAGAAAGCTGAAGTACCCTATAGGGATCTATCTTCTAAGCCTCCCAGAGCTGCTGGTAGGCCAGAAGAAGAGAAGGGCAGCAGCTGAGCCGAAAGAATTTCCCTGCTAGCAACCAAAGACTGGGCAGGAAATACTCCCTAGGAGGAAGGGGAGAAACCCAGAGAAAAAGGGGAAACCGCCCAGCTAGTCTCCCCACCCAAATGACCTGAAGATAGGATGAGGAGGAGGAGACTTGTCAGAAGAAGAGAAGAATCTAGAGCATTTATCAAGGAAGAGCAGCTGAGCCTTCATCAGGTTTGGCCTTTTATTACGGTGCTTGGCTTCATTACGAAGGAACCAGAGAATGTAGGTGGCTTGGAAGAAGATAGCTGCTGCAGATAATCTTCCTTTGACATCTACACCCTGGCTAAGAGCTGCCCAGACCATACTAGCTGAGAGAGGGGGGACTAAGGGAGAGCCTTGAAGACTAAGAAGCCAGGACCAGAACTGCAGAGCCAGGGGGCAGGAGAAGAAAAGATGGAAGTCAGACTCCCTTTCTCTTTTGCAAGAATAACATCTGGACGCCAAGGAGCTCCCCACTTGCATTGCCCAAGAGTCTGTGGGCGTTTTCCTAAGGAGCAGGCGCCAGCTGAAGCAGGAAAGCCTAGGATGGATGAAAGAGTTCCACACCAGACCGCTCCAAATCACTGCATCACCTCTGGACCTCAGAGAGTTCCAAGCAGATTTAAGAGAAAGATCCCCAGAAGCTGAATCTTGCCAAGTAAGTTTATCAGGACCAGACTGACCTGTGAGAGGGATAAGGTTAGTCTTTAGAAGAAGGTATGAACGAACCTCTTCTGGAACTGAGGCCGGGATGATCCAGGAATTTCCTTGAATGAGGTCTGCCACCTTATCATTGACCGAAAAAGGAAGGAGAGGGAATCTTTGGGCTATCGATTCGATGTCTATCCAATTGTCATACCATAGCTGGATGGAATAGCCATTACCTAGAACCCAGCGGCTGCCCTTCTGAAGGAGATTAGCTAATCCTTTATCTCAAGAATACATGCAATTTTTAGGATGCAAATTCGACCATCCATCTCTACATAGCTTACAACACGCGGATCTGCCAATTGGTAAAGAATCAGATGAGCATCAATCCACTAGCGTCATATATTGCATTTTTATGGGCTTTAACTTCCTTAATTTGTTGGAACTCTAAGAAGCACCCAATAATAACTTGGTCTAACGTAGAGTCTGAATAAAAAGTTTTGTTTGATGCTGCAACTAAAATTGCATGGCATTAATCACTTTTTCGTGATCTTATAGCTTTGTCCACACCACTTTTGTAGTGTGAAAATCTATGCACCACACACCAGACTACTAATCCCATCTTTCATGACTGGAAAAAACATGTGAAGATTGACTATCATTTTATGTATGAAAGGTTGTCAATCAACTTAAAGTACATTCTACAATCAGTCAGCTTGATGAAGTTATAACAAAAGGCTTAGCATCAAAAGAGGGGTAATGAAATACAAATGTTAGCTTTGTTCTAATATTTAGTCTTCTCCTAGCTAAAAGGCACGATAAATTTCAAGACATGTTTTCATGGATGATCATCCCTATATATCCATCTCCTGAAGCTTGATTTACCGACTTGATTTACTTTTAGTCATAACTCATTAATTTTTCCAATCAAGCTCAAAGCCTTCTATCATCAAGTTGTGTTCTAATCTTATTAAGTGCCATATAGTATTTGTTCCCTTCAATAACTTTTTGGAGCGCACAACCCATATACGTTTATAGGCACAGGCCCCCAGTACTCATTGGCAAAGGTAACTAGATTCATTATGGAGATTGAAGGCAAGGATTAACTTAAGTTAATAATATGGTTTTGACATTGTGCATGTCCTTCAGTAACCTAGAAGGAAAGGAGGCTTTTTGTTAATGATTTGTTACGAAGAGATGTTTCTTGATACTGCTGGATGACAGCGTTAGGGATCCTTTTGGAGTATGTTTCAACAAAGGGTTGCTGAACTAGCATATCTTTTTTATGGTTTGTTTCTTTTTAGATCTGTTTATCGACATAATTTTCACTAACTTCAATATTGAATATCCAATTGAAGTGGCCGAGTACCATCTACATCAACCATAATCAATCAAAACAAGAGACTGCAACTTTTGGCCTACATTGAGGTGGTTAAATCCGGAATTACTTTGAGTTAGACCCTATAGGGTACGTAGAATTATACTCTCATCTCATTACTTAGAGATTTAGGACCTATTTGTTTGCATGAGGGACAGAGTAAGAGTGGAGTGTCACATTATGCATAAAGTTATAGAGGAGTGGGTTAAAATAAAATGAGTAGTGGATTACTTTGCATGTATCTGGATGGTTGGTATAAAATAAAAAAACAATAGGTTTTGAATGAAGATGATGGAGTAAAAGGTACTTTATTATATATTATGGTAGTAACTCTGAGTAGAGTGAAGAAGAGTAACAGAGGAGTCCACATCAGCAAACATTCATGTTAACTCCTCCCTTCTCCTCAGAGCAATCTAAACACATTAAGAGATAGAATTTCCTGTTGTTAGGGCCAATTCCACTGCTTTTTTACTTAAGTGCAAACAAATAGGCCCTTAAATCTTAACTTTCCAAGACCCTAACCATTACAAGGAACAAAAGTGAAGTAGGGTCATACACAATTCAAATGACTTACCAAGCACATTGATTTAAGATACCGCTTGCCAAATATCGTGGAACTCAATGGGCTAATGCTTCTTACATGGTTGGATATGAGTTTAAGTTCATCTAAAATCATGGATTGGATATACTTAATAACTAGCACAATAAGTCGTGCTCAAGATGGGTATGTCTATATAACATTGCTAATTAAATATTCATACAATGAAAAACATTCATAAATTCTAGAAAGAAAACAAAAGAAGAAAAGATAATGAGAGCACCTAGTTTTGTAATTTAAGAACAAGTGGCATGGAATGGGAATATGATTATTTGAGCGGAAAGGGAATTGAAGAGGTGGGGTAGAAAGGAAGTTTTTGCATAGAAGGATAAGTGAAACTTTAAAGAGGGAAGATTAGACCTCGGTAGTTTCACGAGATAAAAAGATAAGTAGGTAATTGCACGAGTTAAGAAGTGAGGATGGAACATGTGAAAGATTTGAGCAAAGAAGGGATAACTTACAATCAAAATTGCGATCGACAGTAAAAAAACTAAAGCCAAAAGCATTTGCTTAATTATATATTAATAGAAATGCACACAAAGGTTGTTAACATATGAAATAACCATAACTGACTAAGACAGGTTTTATCTTAACGTATAATCTTACCTCATGAGCCTTAATGTTTTCCCTCATCATGCCTTTGCTTATGCAAGTAAAAGGTGATAGAAAAATGAGTAGGCTTGGAAGAAAACTAAATGGGTGACACACAACTTGGGCAAAAAAGGATGAAGAGAATTAGAATTAATCAACCCTACATCTACAAGACATATATAATGAGGTTTTTCTTCTATCACAACTTTTAAAACTTAGAACAATTTTCTTTCAGGGTTTACCTTTTAAAGTCTTACAATGAAAATTCATTGAAATAGGAGAAAGGATTTTAAATGGGTTTCTCTCTCTCTCTCTCTCTCTCTCTCTCTCTCTCTCTCTCTCTCTCTCTCAAAATAAGGGAAGAGACCATACCAAATCACATATATGCCTGTGGAGCATGGGTGTACTAAGGATGCATTGGTGCTTTAGGTGCAGTTCCCACTTATGTCATTAGTCACTTGGTGTACTTTGATTAATTAAGCCTATGACATCCAAACTTTCATTGCTTTTAAGATATTTGACCTCCGACTTTTATTGATATTCCTCATAAAATAGAGTGGAAGGAAGAGTCTGGAAACAGTAAAACACTAAACTCCATTGATCATTAAAACATGGAAAATTAGTTGAGACTCAAGTGCAATGTAACACTATGTATCAAACAATTTAAGATCGTTTTGTAGTTGGGAACCACTGAATTCACATATGGTTGGGTGAATGAGTGTTAAAGAGGTGTTTGGGAAAGGGTGCAAGTGGGACTAATGGGTTTGGAAGTGGCTCTTTTAAGGTTTTCCATGTGTGACGTGCAGATGATAGAATGATAGATGAGAAGTCAAATGGAAGTGGGTAAGCTATCATCTTTTTCTTGTAGAACAGTTGTAGAAGAGACTTGTAAATGGAACTTCTTTCTTCTCTTATACCAGAGACTTATGTGGTTTACAGTAAGGATTTAATCAGTCAAGATCCCATTACGATCAATCAAAAACAAATCAAAATTACAAAATAATCAACTAATAATATATTTTAAAATATTGGTTTGATTCCTCTATAAGAGTTTTCTTCCTTCCTGTCATTTGTCTTGGTTTAGTGTGTATTGTTTAACCTTTTTATTATATAATATGATTGATGATGATGCCCTAATACTTCAACCAATAGGCAACAAGAGGCAAACAATCAAATTCATTTCTTCTACTGTTTAGAAAACAGATAAAGATCATATACAAAAGTCACCATTAATCTATAACTGAAACCCTTATCAGGGTTACATTCCAATCAAGTCCTTAACCCAGTAAAACAGCAAACTGAATAAAATCATATACATATGAGATAATAGGCAATACCATCCTTTACCTTATCCTAACCCTAATAATTAATTAACTGAAAGATGCCCACCAAATGAATCCATACAAAGACAAATAGAAACAAAGTATACTGAGACCAACCCACATGATGATCATTGGCAAATTAGTTTTATTTGGGAGAAGATGAGGTTGAGGAGCTGTCGCAGATGTCATCCTTCTCCACCTCCCTCCTGTGGAAGCTCCTGTGGCAGCCACAAGCTGCACATTTGAGGGCATCATCAGAGCCTTCTTCCCCGGCCGCCATGAACTCTCTACACCCATCAACAGCATAACCACCTATACTGGCTGCATGGTTCTTTCTGCACTCTTTGTATCTGACCACTTTCTCTCTCTTCACCACAGAACCATTTGGGACCTTCTCAGGTCCTTTCTGGGGCCTCATTTTGTTGAGGATTATCAGTGGTTTCTTGGATCCTTATTCTAACTGATCTCTGAACACAAGAGGTAGACCGTTCTTGAGTCTTTTATTGATTTTAGAAGACATGTGAGGTCCATTTATTTAAATGGTTGATTACTTTATGAAAAAGCTTTTGGTTTGAATAAATGGGTTTTCTTTTGGAGCTAATATGCAAGTTGCCATTTTTTATGGTCCAATGTCATTTCTTATGTGAGATGATACTCTGGTGTACGGTATGACAAAAGGTAACACCTGATTTAAAATGTGTGGAAACTAGATTTTTTTTTTTTTTTAAGCTTCATTTGCTTGAACCAACTTGCTCACGTCACATGGCTCTCTAGACGCATAGGCCGGCTCGACATGGATTAGATCAGATAGCTAGTTGTTTCGACGCCATACTTACTTCAGAATAGTATAATTTCTCTTTTTAATTAATTGTAACCCATTCAAAAAGTACAATAATTAGAGGCGCGACTTGGGCCAGGCGCGACTCAAACCCAACCAATTGATATCAGGCTATGACTAGGCTGCTTTTATCTGACCAAACAAGACCACGGGCCTGATCCAATTTGAACTGGCCAACTCTAGTTTACCCAACAAGTATTGAGAAAATATCAGTTCGATCGGATTGGGTTCTGGTTAGCGAAAGTCCGAATTTGAATAGGTTTAGGTCGGCCCTTCTAAAATTAGGGTTGGGCTTACATTACCTGACTCAACCTATATACCCAAGTTGCACCACCCTAGGAATGATCCTGAGACCTTATACTCCAAAGTAAAATGCCCTACAATAGGGCAATAGGGTTTGTTGCAAACCCCATGAAGGTTGGTCTGTGGTGGGCGCAACTAACTAACACCATCTGTTGTGGTGATCATTATAGGCACTGTTCGACATCCACTCCACACATGTACTCCAACATCTTTATTGAGGTATTATATCAAAGAACATTTAAAATATAACTTAAATATTGTTTGGGTAGCTGATGGTGGACCAACAAATATAAGAAACGCTGCCCATTGTTGATACACTAAGCATGAACAAACATATAAAATGGCCTGTGCTATTTCCTATAGAGAAACCACTAATCAATAGAGCTGAGAGCTTTGGTAATGAGGATGCTTAATTTTTAATAGTGGGAGACAAGGTTGATGACATTAGTAATTAGTAGTTATCTATAAGAGATACCACCCTCCTTCAATCAGGTTAACCAAGGTTTTAGAAGTCAGTTTTGGACAGAGTGTCAATCTGTGGTGGTTTTAGAAATAAAAGAACTTGTGAGGTTTTCTCATCCTGCCAATGGAAAGCTGCCAATGGAAACCTTAAACAGAAGAGGACCTAAAACCTTTTAAAAGTGTAGAAAGCAAACTCATGCAAAAATGCAAATCTCCTAAGAATATTGCTTTGTTCATTGGATCCTCTGTCAAAAATCCATCCTCAGCAGAGGAGATTTCCAAGTGTTTGATATTTTTTTAGAAAGTCTAGCGAAATATTAAACTTTCTAAAATGGAAAAGATAAATTAATAAACTTAAAACATAATTTAAGCTATTAATACTCTAGACAAAAAAAGAGTTTTTTACCGAGAAATTATAAAGGAATCCACTAACCGCTAAATGATGATAGGGATTTAAATTTTTCCCCAAAAATAATAATCATTAACACTCATTTTTATCACAAAATTCTCCATATGACGTACGTAAACTAGGTCTGTCAATCCAGTTTTCAAACGAGGGGGCCTGTGGGTCAGTTAAGGGTTGGAACCATACTTGACTAGGAACCAGAACTATTTTTAAATGAATATTTAAAAAAAGAAATCCTTTAAAAGAATCTTAAATTCTCCAAAAAGAAGTTAAGCCCTATAGTAAAAAAAAACGTGGTTTTATACAAGTTGAACCTGTGGAGAATAATTGAAGAGTTGGATACTAGTTTTTATCTTAAGCTTAAGCTTAGGAGAGCCTTGCTCTATATCATCCACAAATTTCTATGGTGACCGTTAAAGGAGGGTGGTGGGGGTTAGATCGCATGACTGGGGCCCATAACATTCTTAAATCACTATAGAAAGAAAAAAAAATGTGGCATTTGAAATAAACAAATTTAACTATAATCCATAAAATAAATGATCAAATCCACTAATCCATCGCTTGATTCAGTTAGCGTTTTGGAGTGGGAGTTTGTCTCTCCTTGGGATTTTTAGAGCCTGTGATCAGATTAAGAGATTTGGATCCAAATTTTTAAAAAATCTGACAATAATCCAACATATAGATGATGTAACGTCCATTAATTTCATTTAATTATGGTTTGGTCCGTAGGGGAGGCAATCTCACACACACTAACTATACATACACACTTAGTCTAACTAAATGCAGGTAATCCATAATAGGGATCAATCATTTATGGAGGCGATGAATGCACAATTGGAACAGAAAACATTGTTCTTCTCTTTAATTAGGGATGTAAGTGGGTCAAATTCAAGACTAAACCATGGTAGACCAGGACCTGAGTCCAATTTTGACACAATCTTTTTTTTTTTTTTTCACTTTTGGCTTCAACTTAATAAAAATAAAGCGAAAAGTTTCAAATTCGGATCCGAAATCAAATGTATATTGCAATAGTATGATTGAATGAAAGAGCTGAAAGATAATTTTTTAGATATAAAAAAAAGACTAATAAATGGTATATGATTAAAGTTAAGTTGACTTTCAAATATGAATATTTTTAGATATAAAAATAAGACTAATAAATGGTAATGAAAGGCTATGTAGGCCCTTAAAACCTATAGAAACTTTTAGATGTTAATATAATCATCATGTCTATGATATTAAAAAGTATTTCTATTGTCTCTAGGTTTTGGTAGAATTTGTTATGGAAGGAAATTTAATATGGTATCAGATCCAACCAATCGTGAGTTTGGATCCTAAGAGAAACGACTCAGTGCTGAAATGTGCTTGGCTCTTATACCACATTATATTTGCTCCGCTAACCAGTCCTTATAACAAAGCCTCAAGGTTTTTGTAATAGGCAGCTGAAATACTTTTTAATATCCGAGAACTCGAGTCAAAACATATATGCTAAGATCTGGTTATGGATTCGAATGTTCAGGGTCCTATATGTATCGATACGGACCAAAATCCAAATTTCTCCTGGCTCTAAAAATAAATTATAGCTTTAATTAAAGACTTCGGATACTCGAATAAGCGGATACCCATTCACAATTCTACTTTAACCCATATGAGATCTGAAAAACACCCTTTATCTTTATTGTACACAACTGGGGCTATTGCATTGTGTTATAGTTCTGCAATCCATCTACCCCTTATTCTATACGGCAGGATGTTGTTTTATCATAAATGTTGTGCAACATAGAATATGAAGCAAGGAAGCATAAGGTGTCCAAATTGAAATATGTCCTCAGTGAGTTTTTTTTTGGGTAGAATGTCCTCAGTGAGTTGTGACCTATATAATGCAGCATTTGTTTTTGGTAGGTTTCTTTATGTAGTATAGAAAGCATATAATATGTTCAGGTAATGTTGGTTAACACTCGATGCTCAGTTGTATTAAAGAAAGTTTTAAAAATTGATTTTCTTGTTTTCATACCCTCAGCCCAGCCTTATCCCATGAAGGTAAACTAAGGGGGCCTAAGTAGTGCAGACCCTCTGAAGTCTTTGGCCGCCGAGAGCGGGCCCTACATATATTGAGGGCAGGTAAACTCAGTCCCGGCCCTTTGACATCCTTATTGTAGACCAATGAGGTGGCTTCGAATCCCAATATTCCTCAGACCTTCCAGCTCAAAAAGACCAAAACTCTGAAGAAAGGCACATGCAAATAAGGCAAATGATGGCCTTTATTAGTGGAGATTGGGCCCCCTGTTTAGAAACATAAGGCTTAAGTTCTTTCACAGAACTTTGAGTGGAAGAGCATAATGATCATTAGTTGAGGATTGCCCACCTACTGTAGAAACAAAAATGGAATAGATCTGATCAATATTTACTTGGATGAGAAGAAAAGGGTGGAAGAAACAGTCCACACTGTCCCTAATCACCTTATGGGTGGTGTTCAGGAACAATTATCATTAACTTATCCTTCATTGTTGGGTTTTATTTTTTTAATTGACATCCTTATTATGCTCATCCAAATATTTATAACTTGCCTTTACAAAGTCAAGTCATCAAATCAATCACTGGGGACAACTTTATTATAAATTCCACTAGGGCGGCATTCATGTTGGGGTGTGGGGAAAGAAATCTTCAATAGTTTGAGAAACCAAGGAGAATCTAGTAGAAGAAGACACCCAGCTTGAGCGTAAACCAACTTACACTTTTAACTCTTTTTATTAGGTTTTCACTGGAAAAAAAATAGAGTTTTTCATACACATATGTATTATATAGGGTAATGTTTATGTACATCAATCTCTTCCCTAGGATGAGGGACACATAGTGGAGTTGCCTTTAGTATCCATTCAAATCATCTACACACACGGGACCTCTTGAATTATACTAAATCCATCGAGTTTTCATCAATCCGAATGAACTAGACCGTTGTATCAAGGGTCATATTTTTTCTTTAATGTAAAGTCGTTAAACTTATGGACCACATATGAAGAGGTTAGAGGCATGTGATTGACCCCAACTTGATATATGGGTCCATCCAATCCCTACCCCCCTGTGTTTAGTAGGGCCTCACGTGGGCCCCATCAAGTTATTCCTCACCATAATATGATGAGGGATAGATGCACATTAAACTTGTCCTTATATATATATATGTATGTGTGTGTGTGGTTGTGTGTGTGTGTGATGTTCCTGCGCATCCCCAAGAGAGACGTAATCCAGTGCATGTGTTCACACTAAATCATTGTGCTTGCCTCATTGTGGAGCCCCATAGGATGGGACCTAGGGGGATCTGAAAATCCGGATGGCCCTACGGCCCCTACCTTCTTGTCAGGTTTAGGGCCCACCTGGTCATTTTAACCCCTTCATCAAAGGCACACAAGTTTCAACAGCTTTAAAAAGAATGTGCAATCGGTCATATAGCCTAGTCCATTCAGATTGGTGCAAACCTCATTGATCCGTTGTAATTCATGGAGGTCTTTATTTTAGATCCATTCAGATAGACCAACAGTGAGCCCTACGTTCAAGTTTGCAACCATACTCCCATGTGCACTCATCATCTATGTAAATATAAACTATAGTTAATTAAGGAGAGTACTCAACATTTATATGATGAAAAGATGTATGTTTTCCAATTCTTCTCTCTATTTCTCCACCAAAAATGCAAGCACCCCATGGCAAAGAGAATTTCTCAAGAATAAAAGGTTTTTTCCACCCCAACCTTCTCCACGCCCAAACAAGGCACTCGTGTCTTTATAACCTTAGTCAATTATGGCACCCACAATGCATATTATATTATTTCTATCAAAGTTTTATAATGGGAATGATGTGTTCAATCACACTTCCACGAGAAAGTGACAAAAGATGGAGCTTATGCAAAAGAATGCAATAAGGAAACTACTTCAAACCATTGGTACAACTTTAGTTTCAGCATGACAATGACTTTAGTTTCAGCACAATGTATAAGTGACACAAAAGTTCAATAAAGGAAAAGTAGTGATTTTGTAATCTAAGGTAGAGACTGATGGAAGTCATAATTAGAGATACGTTGGCCTGGTGGAAGGGACTTGTTTAATTAGGATTGGGTTATCATAACAGATTAGAATTTGATTTATGCATAAGTTGGTGCTTGAATCAGAAGAAGAATTATGATCAATCGGTGGGAATTTGACTCTAAAGAGGAATTTGAGTTCTATTCTAAGTATCTTTTGTTTTTATTCATGTATGGGAGTTTAATTTAGCTTGGAAGTGTCACTTTTTATGAAGTAGGTTTCTTGGATGTAATGTATGATGGTACTATAACATTGGAATAAGAAGCGTGTTGTCTTGGGTTTTCTCCATTGTTGAACATAGATGTATGTGAGATTTTGCTATGTTAGATTTGTCTCTAGTGTGCACTAGAATCAATTATATAAAGTTCTTCTAGGTGGGTCAGTATTGAATTCATACAAGTTTAAGGCCCCCTTTTTTATTGAATTAGAATATTTAAAATTGGTTAACATTGAATAAACAAGAAGTAAGATTCCAATGATCTCACCTTGGGAGAGATATAAAATTAATACCCAACTATCATTCTACAAAAAAATAAGGAGCCATTTACATCACCACCATATCTTTCGCCCCTCATCTCTTTAATCTCTACCATAAATTTTTAAAAATTCAACTTCATACAAACAAACAAGTTCTAAGTGGATGTCTTTATATTAAAAGGGCTAAAAATGAAAAAGGCAGTCACAAGTCATCATCAAATAGTCTCTCTTTAGCAGAAAAATAATTACCAAGGCATCTCACTACAGTTAGAAATCAAACCTAGGACAGCGAGGATCTTATCCACCATTCTGTCTTATATCCTTCTAAATTCTTTAATACTCTTTCATTCATTAGAACTCATTCATCATGAGTACCTTAGAATTCAATACTTAGCAGGCAAGCCGGATTTGAATAAACTAAGGGCCTGTTTGGTTAGAGGCATATTCTGACTAGGGATTGAGCTTGTTGGGAATTTCTGACATTATATGACATCTTGTCTGCATTCCAAATGCTAGAGAGGGTTGAGCATTTGGAACACAACTTCGAGGGGCAGCATTTAGAATTCTCAAAATCCTCCCAGACAATAATTCTCACAATTCTTCCAAATAAACAGGCCCTAAAGGATGCGATGTTTTTCTTCTTGTGGCACATGTTGCAGAGCGACCATTAATATATTTTGGTTTAAAATAAAAGACCCTTCATTAGAACCTCTTTTTATGTTGCTGTTTGTAAGTGCATATATAGCCATTAAGCATTGAAGCCCTCCTTTTACTTTCTTTTTTTATATTATCCCACCTGTGGGTTGCGCCAAGGAGATCCTCTGTCGCCCTACCTATTCATCTTGGCAGAAGAGGTCCTAAGCCTTCACATAGAGCATCTCAGGCTCTCCTTAAGCCTTCACATAGAGCATCTCAGGCTCTCCCGGAAAATTAAGCATATCTCTCCAGTTCCGTCTACTCCCTATCATTTGCTCTATGCAGACGATATCTTGCTCTTCTTTAAAGCTTACAAACCTGGGCTGAGACACTTACAAGCGTTGCTCCATAGATATCAAGCCTCCTCTGGCCAGAGTTTCAATCTCCTCAAGAGTAGTCTGTACATAGGCAAATGTTCAGTCAGAAAGGCAGAAATGATCTCAGAAATTCTTTCGATCACTAGGGCCAATCTCCCAGTTGTTTACCTTGGAGTCCCCATCTTCTTCGGTGCCTCAAGACATTACCACTTCAATCATCTTCTCGACTCTATTAGAGGCAGGCTAGACGGTTGGAAGGCAAATTGCCTCTCCTTTGTTGGTAGGCTTATAATGGTGAAGCATGTGCTATCTTCTCTCCCTCTTTATATCTCCCTAATGTTGCCTTTTCCCACCAAAACTTGTCTTCACATTGAAAGGTTTCTGCATAATTTTTTGTGGTCGTCTAGCTCTGACCAAAAGAAGAGAAATATGGTGTCGTGGGACAAGGTTTGTTTGCCTAAAGCTGAAGGAGGCCTAGGAATTCGTCGTATGAAGGACTTCAACAATGCTTCAATGCTTAAACTGGGATGGTCAGCAGCCACTTCTAATTCACTTTGGGCCTCTTGGTTTCGAGGGAGATACTTCAGGCATAATCCTATCTGGTTTCTAGGTAACACAAGGGCAGGCTCCTGTATCTGGAAAAGAGTTAGATCCCTTGCTAATCTCCTTCAGCAGGGCAGCTGCTAGGTTCTAGGTAATGGCTATTCCATCCAGCTGTGGTATGACAATTGGATTGACAACGAATCAATAGCCCAAGTTTCCCTCTCCTTCCTTTTTCTGTCAATGACAAGGTGGCAGACCTCGTTCAAGGAAATTCCTGGATCATCCCAGCCTCAGTTCCAGATGAGGTCCGTTCCTACCTTCTTCTAAAGACTAACCTTATCCCTCTCACAGGTCAGTCTGGTCCTGATAAACTTTCTTGGCAAGATTCAGCTTCTGGGGATCTATCTCTCAAATCTGCTTGGAACTCTCTGAGGTCCAGAGGTGACGCTGTGAATTGGAGTGGTCTAGTGTGGAACTCTTTCATCCATCCTAGGCTTTCCTGCTTCAGCTGGCGCCTGCTCCTTAGGAAAACGACCACAGACTCTTGGGCAATGTAAGTGGGGAGCTCCTTGGCTTCCAGATGTTATTCTTGCCAAAGAGAAAGGGAGTCTGACTTTCATCTTTTCTTTTCCTGCTCCCTGGCTCTTCAGTTTTGGTCCTGGCTTCTTAGTCTTCAAGGCTCTTCCTTAGTTCCCCCTCTCTCAGCTTGTATGGTCTGGGCAGCTCTTAGCCAAGGTGTAGATGTCAATGGAAGATCATCTGCAGCAGCTATCTTCTTCCAAGCCACCTACATTCTCTGGTTCCTTCGTAATGAAGCCAAGCACCGTAATAAAAGGCCAAACTTGATGAAGGCACAGCAGCTCTTCTTTGATAAATGCTCTGGATTCTTTTCTTCTTCTGACAAGTCTCTTCCTCCTCATCCTATCTTCAGGTCCTTTGGGTGGGGAGACTAGCCGGGCGGTTTTTCTTTTTTCTCTTGGTTTCTCCCCTATCTCCTTGGGAGTATTTCCTGCCCAGTCTTTGGTTGCTAGCAGGGTGTTTCTTTCTGCTCTGGCTTAGCTGCTGCCCTTCTCTTCTTCTGGCCTAGCAGCAGCTCTGGGAGGCTTAGGAGATAGATCCCTATTGGGTACTTCAGTTTTCTTCCATTCTCTCCTTGTTGCTGGTTGGTTTGGCAGAGCTTCGCTTCTCAGGGGAGCTCTCTTATTTTAGCAGCTGGTAGCCTCTTTGTCTAATGGAGAAGAGGCTCTGTAGTATCTAGTGCTGATAGCTGGTTTGGTTCTATGCTCTTTCTCTTTATATTGGAGGTGCTGGTTTAGCCATATTTTCATCTGTTATTTTGTGTTGTGGAGCTATGCAGCATTTGTTTCTCCTGGCAGGTTAGCTTTATCTTAGCCTGTGCCTTAGGCTTCTCTTCTTTTGTCCATTGCCCCTCCTGTTTTGGGTGCATTCTGTTTCTCTTCCTTTTGGTTGTAATTTCTCTTCTAGGGGCTTTGCCCTTTTCTTCAATACATACTTACCAAATTGCAAAAAAAATATTATCCCAGCTGGGTCCCCTGGAGACTCGCACATGCGAGGAAAAGAACCCACAAACATGGGGAGAGAATTTGTACATGCAAGCAATGACGAACTCACACATGTGAGGAGATAGAAACTTACATAAGCAAGAAGAAATGAGAGATCAAGGTCGAACCCTCAACGTCCCGTGAGATCTGATGTGTCTTACCTTGGGTAAGATTTAAGTCAAATGATCAAAGCCCACGTGGGTGCCTATACGGTAATCAATGATTACACCTTTTGCTCCACTTTATCATAGTAATTCGATGCATCTCCACATTCAAGGTTGTTAACTATAGGGGTTAGAACCACATTGAAGTCAAATATTACTTCATAGTAGAAGCTCCATACTTAACCCATGACCTTTTACCCATTTGAAAGAAGCGCACACTTAATTTGAATTCCTAATAATTCAATAGGGATTTGCTAAATGACCCCCTAAAATTATCAAGCATTTGTTTGTTTTGTTCTCTGTGAATGGAATTCATATCGTGGATGACTATATAAATACTTTTCAATACTCTCCTTGGTTGGAGCCCACTCCTCAACACTCATTCTTAATTATTATGTGTTATAGCAGAAGGTTTTCAAATCAATCGTAATAGCTCTATCTCAATTTTTGGTAGACTTCACATCCATCTTATTTAAATCACCTCTTTAACTATTTATGATCTTTTGAGATTAAAATTAAATCACGTGTTCTTAATCTTTTAAAATCTTTTTTCTTAATCTTAAGATAATTTATTTGTATACAGTTTTCTAATTTAAGAAAAAAAATCTCAGGGCACTGGTTAACAAAATTAAAAACGTTAAGAATTTCATAAACTTCCAAATATAAATCAAACAAATATGATCATTCAAAAAATAGATATATGAATTGAGAAAATTAGTCTAAGATATTTTCAAACATATTACCTTTTTTTTCTATTTTCTTCCGATAACCCAATAATTCTCTAATAACTTTCTGTATTTATTTATTTTGTTGTCCCCTCACTTCAAAAATCTTTGAATATGTATTTAGGAATAGAAAAGGGGAGATGTATCTTTTATAGTATTGTGTATCATTAACAAATCATGCATAAATGTATGGTCTAAGCATAACAAATTTATGACACTTCCCATGTATTATAAACCTAGTCATAAAATACTCATTTTATGAATTTTATATTATTTATTAAATATAATATAATAATCTATGTAACATCATGCATGGTACGATTGCTATAACCTATAAAACCAGATGATGCACCATGTCTTCTGTACATGGTGTAAATGCCCAGTTTTCATTGGGCTTCTTATTTTGTAATCTATTCAAAACACCTTCATTTCCATTTTGTTACTTTTGGAATGAATCCATTATGTAGAATTGGCAAGGGAAGAGAAATGTTGCATATATCCTCTTGACCGTGGATTTTTTTTCTCTACTACATAGATCCATATATGTGTGCGCACTTCACTCTGCCACATGTTTTTGTTGGTGTAATTCAATGCTAGACATCTCACCCATTAGTGTATTATGTGGGATAAGAGTAAGACAACGGGCTTTGTAAAGGTGGGGAGGGTCCCCAAGTTATTTCATTGACAATGCCCGTTGAGAAATGTATTAATAGCCAATGTATATATGTATGTAAGCCAATGCCCATTTCTATCTCACATAAAAGCAAAAGGGGATCTGAGACAATATACAAGGTTTATGATAATAAAGAAATGAAAATGGGTCCACAAGGTAAATCATACATTATAAAAATGCAAATGGAAGTTTGCAGATAAAGGAATCCAAATAAAACTTAATTGTTAGGAAACTAACAAATAAATGGATATTATGTTCTAGGGTAAAACACACATAAAAATAAAGGGGGACATAACAAAATACAAGGTTTATGAAAATAAAGAAATGAAAATGGTTCCACATGGTAAATCATACATTATAAAAATGAAAATGGAAGTTTGTAAACAAAGGAATCCTAACAAAACTTGTTAGGGAATTAACCCACAAATATATGGATATTATTTTCTAAGGTAAAACACAAATAAAACAAAGGTAATGTGCTCTACCTACCTCTTTAATGGAGTCTACACCTTCCTCTTTAATGGATCAAATAAAAGGATTCAACCAAATTAAGAGTTGGGTTGGGTTGGGTGGAAGAGAAAGTTGCAGAAAAGTCGCCCAGAACCAACATAAAACCAAAGGTAAAGGGGGTTCAAGAATGGTTTTATATTGGGGAAGGATTCAACGGTGATATCACCGTTCCGGAATAAATCAACAGTGTTATCGCCACTTAGCAAAAAAAGGTTAAAAAAATGGCGGGATGGCTTATATAAAAGTTTGAGGGCCCTTTTGGTCTCCATTGTGGGGAGGGCTTCGGGTAAAGTCCTCCATATATTATAAACCTAGTGAAAATACTCATTTTATATATGAATTTCCTATAGTTAATTAAATATAATATAATAGTATATGTAGCACGATTGCCATAACCTATAAAACCAAATAATGCACCAAGTTATTTTATTACATGGGTCACACCCCCAACTTGCAACATGTCATGGCTCCTCTAGATCCAAGTTGCCTTTTTTTTTAGTCTTCTTTAAATGTTATTCGATGTGGTCCTTCCTTCTATGAATTAGTTACGTACTATGGGGCTATGCAAAATTGATATCGATGCAAGCATGTTTGTGTAAAAAACCTACAAAAGTATAAAAACCTATTCCTTATTATGATTATAATACAGTTGGTTTACATGGAGTTTGGGGCTCAATATATATACAACTTTGTCGATCACTAATTCTTGAGCTGTGACCTCTCTAATACTAATGTAGCACAGGTTCAGGTGGAGTTGCCAGTTTAGCTCACATTTTGCCCATTCAAAGGATGAATGTGAACAATTATATAAAAATATTATATTGTGGCTAGTTTACATGGGGGTTAGTGCTTCAATTTGCCTCGGACTCATTGAGGTTCAGGTTAGGATTTTTTGACCCACTATCTATCAAAAAATAGTGTAGCTTCGAGTTTCAGGATCGCGAAATGGGCACTGATTAGAGTTCTTCGAATTTACTTTTGACAATATTTTTTTATCGAGGAGCTTGTATGGGATGTTATCCGCATAAAGAAAGGAGATTTATTCCTTTGAGCCCCCCTCTTTATGGGGTTTTAAAGTTCAATGTAGATAATGCTTCAAGGGATAGACCGGGCCTGGCGGGGATTGAAGCTGGAGTGCTTGGCAACAATAAGGGCGATGTTGTGCTTATGTTCTCCAAGCATGTTAGTGTGTACGACTCTAATGAAGCGGGATCAGGTGCTAGCCATTTGGAAGGTCTTAGATTGTTCTCAACAAGATATAGTCGTGCCCTTGTGTTAGAAAATTAATGCGATTGCATGGGTGTCTAACCGAAAGATTAATCCTTAAATCTCAAATCCTCTTCAATGATTAGGAAGATATCAGCTTGCATCAATGTTTCCTTTCATCATGAGATTAGATCCACCAACTCCATTGCGGATGTGCTAGCAAAGCAAGGGGTGGATAGGTTAATTCCTTGGGTGGGTGTCATCTTTTAATAGTGGTTGTGGCGGGTGCTTCTCTCTTGCACCTTCCAACTCTTTTTTCTTTTAAGTTTTGGTGTGTTCTATTTTTCCTTCTTTTAATGAAATATTTACTACTGTTTAAATATATATATATATATATATTCCGGAGGTTTTGGTAAAGTTATTGGTTCAAGTCATTTTATTATATATTATAGGAGAGGGTTCCAATTCAGTTTTTCTCCTCCTCTCACTCTAGGTTTCTATGATTGATGGTGATATATCTGGAAGTGGACTCCTCTATATAATGGGATGTACACTTGTTGTATAACAGATAATATTCTCCTTCACACAGACTACATGTATAGTTCAGTCTGGAGCCCCCCACTTTGAATAGCGCACCTCCTTTTACACTCTTATCCCATCATCTGGTGCCATGTCAAATTTTATGCTCATCAAACCTTTACTCACCCATGAGTTTGAATTTCAAACAAATCTAATTAAAAGACCATTTTTTTTAGGTTGTTAAATCAAAGGCGAGAAGAATTTGACTAGACTGATTTTTTATAAAATTCTTTTTTTATAAAAAGACATTTCCATCTATCTTAACCCCATTTACAGGAATACATATCCAAGTTAGCCCCATAATTTGAGCCACATAATCGTAGGTAAGATTTTTCCTTGATCTCGATCTTCTCTCTTAAATTAGATTCCTATGACACATGCCTGGCTCATAAGAGAGACTACCTACGAGAATAAGGCATGCTTTTGGATAAGACTACCATGGTGTGTAGGAGTAACGGAAAGTTGATATTATGATAACATAGGTTTGAGGAAAACTCAACCATCAAATCTTCCAAAACCCTCAAACTTCAAATTTTGAGATTCCAAAGTGTTGGGACTTGAAAACTTATTAAAATTAACATTAGGACTGTTTTCTTATTAGAGCCTCTTTTTTTTAGTTAATAAACTTTATATTTGATGAATCCAATTTTTTTTTTTTTTTCATTCTCTAGGTAGTATGGTGAGAGCTGTGGACAAAGACTCTCTAATAAATTGGGTCCAGGAGATATTGCACTCAAGCATGATGGTTAAATTTTAGTGTGGTTTTCAAAACTAAAGCAATGGAGATTCTTCTTTTCTAGCTGAGATTCTTACGGTAGAAGAGACCATGGAATTGTCTCCACAGCATGGATGGAGGAAAGTTGGCTTCTTAAGTGATTTGTTGATGTCTATAGAAGCAATTAACTCAATTGCAAATGCTCCACCTTGGTATATTTATATACGAAAGATTAGAAAGAAAGCGAAAGAATTCACAATAGTGGAGTTCAAGACAATCCACAGAAATGATAATGTTAAAGCTCATGCTTTGGTAAAAATCGCTTTAAGTTAAAATTGTGGTTCTTTGAGCATCCTGGATGATGTAAATTGTTATAATTTACTTTGAATAAAACAATTATGTTTCCAACAAAAAAAAAAAAAAAGTATGCTGAGAGCAGGAATTCTATCCACAAAGGCATCCCTATATTTTCAATCTAGTTGTTAATATGAAGGATGTTATATATATATATATATAGATAGATAGATAGATAGATTGATATACAAATTGTTTAAAATTTTTTTTTTTTTGTAGAATACAAATTGAAATTGTTGAAGCTTGAAGTTAGTCAGCATTAGAATTTTCAAGTTCGGCCAAGCTAATCATCTAAATCTAACTTCATATCCACTGTTTTTTAGTAGTACTAAGGCCATGTTTGGTATTTCTACTCTTTTTCTGACAGACCCAGTAGAAGTAGAGTCATTCAAAAAAGAGGTCAAAGCTCTATTTTTCAGTTGTTCACTTTTTGAGCATTTAGATTTTAGAGGATTTGCCTCTAAATGTCTAAAACGGACAGAGGCCAGAATGTGGTGCCAAACGCTCTTATTTTTATAACCTCTCGTCCGCTTTAGACATTTAGACAAGTAGAGGCTGGAAATAGAGGTGCCAAACATGGGCTAAGAGACTCTTTTGCAACTTGAGCATGGAGCAGAGAATCCTTTTAATCTATCCTTCACTTCCCAGTAATTAAACTTGCAAGAAAGGATTTAGGACTTTTGGAGATTTATATCCGAATTATTTCAAAAGTGGGGAGTCCTTTTTTTCTTTACTTTTTTTTTTTTTGGCAAGATTATCGTTTCAGAAAAACAAAAAAGAACTATTTAAGTACAGTAATGTTTCATCTACTTTCTCACATCTCTAGCTGCCCTTGAGCATAGGAATGGTGGTTGTGGTCAATAGATTTATTACAATAAACATGCTACGCTAATTACCATCTGATGCTTCTTTGTTTGCTGATTTGATTAAGGGAGTCTTAGTAGTGTAACATCTAGGTTACAAAACCGATCAATTGAATCAAGTTTAGATGTTTCTCTTCTTTCAAATAAGACCCATATATATGGACTTTAACCTGTATATGTCAATATCATCATAAAATAGACAATTTAATCAGGACAAGATGTTTCCAGGTGGTTTGTGTAGGACCCAAGTGCCTTAAGATTAGTTTAAGAACATTTATATATATATATATATTATAAGGACCACAATTATTTAAGTGTAGTTGATCTTTTTTCTCCCTTTTCATTTATGACCCACCTGCCTCTTTGAACATGAGACATGGTGGGGAAAGCTTTGAAAAAATATTAATTTATGGAAATGATGGGTTAATTAAAGCTCTTCCTTTTTGAAGCATTTATAATGAGTCATGACTTTTGAGTGTGACCTGCTTTGGAAATGGATCTTAATTCTGGTTTTTAAAACACTAACTTCAGAAGATACCCACAAGGGCTATTGCATTACACTTCTAATAGAACAATCCCTACTTTTTCTACAATGGATATCTCTCATGAGCAAAGAAATATCCTACTCTTTTGTGTGTTTTTTGGTGTGATGGGTGTTTTTGCCAAGCCACTATTCTCAGTAGCTTGCTTTGCTTTTGCGATTTTCATGAGGTGGATAAAGAAGGCTGCAGTGCATGGACATGAAATGATGTTTTGTGTTTAATCAGTGGGTGCCAGTCAAAGGAAGTGGATGTCCTATGCCGCTCAACAACCCTACCCCACTTAGTGATGTCAAATGAAGGATTAAGACTTTTGGCTTGAGGAGAGAAGTAAGCATCTTCAGAAAATATAGAATATTAGGATTGAATGGGCAAAAAATTAGATATCTAAGGACTTTTTTTTTTCTTCTTCTTCTTCTTCTTTTTCTATTGGGAAAGTCTCACATCCCACTTTGCTTGAGTAATTAGTTTGACAGGACATCATATACGTGTTTGGGCCTTCCACCTATCAGTTTAAGTTTTTGGATTGATATATAGTATCTTACACTAGACATATTATTTTCAGCATGTTTGCTAGCATGGAAACATATGAATTTCAAAGAAATCGATGTCATTTTTCATCTTCATTTTAACCACTTTAGGGTATGCCTGTGTTATTCATTTTCTGCGGAAAAGGAATAGAAAAGTGTTCTGATTTACCATTAACTCATTTTCCATCATTTGGTGCAGTCGGTTTTTTTTATAGCAAAGTCAACTTTTTTTACTTGATTTTTCACGAATACATGGAAAAAAATTCTGATAAAATGGGAAAAGTCCACAGAAATGGATCCACTTTTCATATTCCATCCACTTTTCATATTCCATCTCATTTGAAGGGCTTCAATTATACCCTTAGAGAATGCTTATAGAGATTCGGACAAGCTACGCAAATGTACCCTTAAAAAAATTTAAGTCGTTAGAGTTTCTTGAAATTCAATTTCACAAAACAAACAGGCCCTTTGATTTGAAATCCTCACACATGCATGGAGGGAGAGAGCAGTTGCTTTGTTCGGCTTTTGCTTCGTTGCGTTTCGTCTGAATAAATCAAATTATTGCACTTATTAACCGATTCATAAGGCATCAAATTAAAGGTGATCAATTATTTCAGTTGCTAATTACCTTCAAAGAGTGGATTCTCTCCATTAACAAGTTAGCCGGAACTAGAAAGTTTGAATTGGTTGCTTTTTGAAATTATTAAAGGACTTACTGAAATATGTAACTCAAGTACTCAACTAAATTTATTAAAAAGACTTCTTAAAATACAAAACTCACCTAAGTATATGAATTCATATGCACCTTGTAAATTGTACAGTTACCTAAGAGAAATTGTTTGTCAGTGAAATATAAGGAGTTTTTCTATTGCAAGATTTATATGTGTTTCGGATAAAAACAATCTTATAAGATTTTCAAAATGAAGCAAATGACGGATTCTACATGATAACGTATAAAGGGTGGGCCCCAAATACTACAGTTTCTAAAGGCGGCCCCTGATTACCTTATGAAAGAAGATTTTTATATAATTCTATCAAACATTCAAAGACACTAATTATAAGTTAGAACTTAAAATTAGAGCTTTTATTCTTAGACTCAATAACAAGAAATATTAAAAAGTCACTAAAGTCATACTCATGAGTATTTGAGGAGATTTATGTAGTCTTTACACGTCTCCAATTGTATCCTTCTCTGCTCAGTCTTTCATATTTCGACACAAGATTTAAACTAGGATTTAGGGGCGACTTTGTCCCCCTCAAGTTGAGTCGATTTGGTGAGTCTCATCTCACTGGATCAAGTCAGACCAAACCCACCACCACCAAACTCCCAAATAAATAAATAAATAAATAATAAAACAAAAACAAAAACCTTGCAAAGAAGCTCCCCATATTAGTACTCAACCAACTTGGACTCATTTACCAAAAAAAAAAAAAAAACCTTGGACTTGGATTCATTTGACTCAAACCTACGAGTGGGCCAAGTCACAATAAGATTGGACCGGGCCGAGTCACAATAAGACTTGGCCGAATCAAAATAGGTCGAGTCCAATGGGGCACAACTGACTCACTCTTAAAAAGGAGATCAGACCCAGGCTTGACTCGGTCGGTCAAGACCGAGTCAAGCAAGCCTTGATTTTCTGAATCTTGAAAAGTAGAAATATGTTTTTTTTTTCAAGTTTTTTGAATGTTGGAGGAGGATCACATTATTAGGAAAATATTCATAAAAAGAGAGGAGATTAAGAGGTTTTGTAAGAATGTGGAGCAATATTTTCATTATGTGATATTTGGCTTCCTCCACCACTCTTAAATCTGAAACACCAAAATGGTCTAAAAACCCTTGGAATGGTTTTCTTTCTTTCTTTCTCCGTTTAAAAACCCTATGCAATGTTAGAAACACAAACCAGCATGGCTGTCACCACTGGATCCATCATTGTAAAACGTCCCATCATTAATTTTCCTGTTAGCTGTAAGTGTAAATTATGTTTCTTATGCATGATAGATAAACAGTAAATATCTGATGCAACCAATGGGGTTGAGCCTCAAAATTGGTCCACACGGCGAGTCCAGCCAAGGCCAACCTATTATATTGGGCCCAAGATGTTGCCAATTCCCCCTGTTGCCCCTCATAATTAATTGCTAGAATCTTGGGTTTCCTTTACATTGTATCCTTCTTAATACTTTCATGTGATTGACTAAAGGGGTTTGCAAAAAATGAGCCAAAATGATGTAGGCATGAAGTAGTTGATTGGTTGGTTTGCTTAAATAGGAAGGGTTGAGAGATTCCACCTTTTATGGCATAAAGCGATTGTGCTGTCAAATTCCATGTCGATTGAATCTGCGAGGTGAGGTGATGCCACTTTTGTTACACATATTTTTTTCATGTGGCGGCCGAGCTGTGTAATCTGTTGGAGATTTCTTTTAGAAAAATCATGAAATCTAATGTTTGGGCTTTTGAAAACTTTTTCGAAAGCATGATTTTCAATGAAGATTTTGGTATGAAATCTTTTCGAAAAATATTTTGGAAGAACCTATTGGTTCTTTGAAGACTTTCCTCCTTAGATATTTGTATATGCTGAAACTTTGGTTGGTCGACTTTTTACGAGCTGAGCAGCACTGCTCGGCGATGAATAGTCGAGTAGTGTTTTTGATTTGATATGAAAATTCATGTATCTACAATAAAAGAATTGTCAGAAGAACACGATCGGATGTTCCGATCATATATTCTTCAATGATAAAGTCAGTGAGATTTTCATTGTTATCAAAATATTGTTTCTTTTTCTCTCCTATTTCATACCTCTCTCCGATCTTCCTTTCCCTTTTTATATTCTTGTCCTGATCCTTTCCTCTTCTTTTCTTACGTTCTTCCTCTTTATTCTCCATGATTTCTTTTCTTTATTTCTTCAAACTGAAACCCCCTTGAGGCTCCCATCGTGTGTTGCTTTTAATCCCTTGATTTGCTCTTGTAATTGTTGCTCTTTAATAATGTATAACTGTCACATGATCAGTTTCTGAATATTTATTGGATCCGGATAGAGGTCCAGGTCAGGTCATACTTGATTTCGGCTCGACCCGAAGAGAAATTCGAATTTCTCCCTCCACAATATTCATTCATATTTAGTCCTAAAGCAGAACCCTATTTTAAATTGTTTGGCATGGACTCATGACTTTGGCTAGTATCGCACTCAAGTAAGTGTAGCATGTTAGGTATGTTTAGCACTTAGTTATTAGCTGGGGCAGACTCAAGTACATCCGTGTGGGGGCGGTCGCACTTATTAGATCTTGGTCCACTTCTAAAACTAAATGAAATCTTTAGATTGATTTGTTTTGAAAATTCACATAAAAATCTTGCATCTACCCTTAAAATCCACATGAAAAATTCCTTGTTTGTTCCCGAGACCCAATTGCATGTTTGAGTCCACCACTGATTATTAGGCCATTAGGTCAATTCCCTACCTGTTGCGCCTATTGGCTTGTGAATGATATAAGCCCAAAGGACACCAAAAGCGGCCCTTGAACCTAATATCCACCGATAATAAGGGTTGTTCATTTGGTTGGCATTTCCGCCTCTCACCTAGCTGCATAGGAATCGATCTATGGGTGTACTTTTCTTCCTACATATGTAAGTTCTTCTTTCCACAAGTATGGAAAGCCTCCCAAAAAAAAACCTGATATCCACCAATGCAAGCCCTCCCAAGAGTCTCCCAACAACACATTGCTTACTTGGTTGAAACGGAGTGGATGATAAATAAAAAAACACACACAGGCATACATTCCAGCGAAGTCGAGGTCATTTTGCATAATGTATCATTCTTCGTTAAACTAGGACTCCAAATGGTCCATGAGATCGGGCTGGCTTTGGGCCTATTTCCTTGCTTCTAGCCAAATGAACAGTGTGGGACAGACCTATGCATACAGGCTAGATTATAGGTCTCTTTCCAATGTTTTTTATTGGTTAATTACATATAAATCTAATTACCTATAATCTTTTTCTGTAACTAATTATAGAAAAGAACAAAACAATTACTGTAACTCAAATTATCCAAACATATGAAAGTTCATTTAAATTCGGGGTATGCTGCAAAACTCTATGAGAGTTTTGCAAAGAAAAACTCCCCTTTTATAGCCTATCAAAGTTTAACACATGTCATCGTTATCATAACCTTATCTTTTCTCTCTCTATATGCATGACATGGCATAATCTAATTGGATAACTCCAAGGGGCAAAAAACGCCCCCTTTAAAATGGGGCAGATTAGAGAATATCCCTTTAAATTCATTGGAATTTGAATGTTGTTAGTTCTCATATTTAAGACCATTAAATGAGCAATTAACTTTATTTTAGACAAGTTAGATTTTAGAAGCAGCAAAGAGTTTCTTTCTCTTCTTTTTTTCTTTTTTACTCAAAAAATAAGGGATTTTTTTTAAATACAACTACCCTGACGCTAGACATTTTCCCGTTATAAGTTTGAAGTTTAATAAATTCTTGCAGAGTTGTTTGTGTGATATTTTAGGGCCATTAGATATGGCATATATCACATTACAATATTCTGCATTCATAGGATATCACACATTTGTGGTACGAATATGTCTACAGGAATTTATTAAACTTCAACGGTTGGCGGGCGACTCTCAGATCTTAGGATAGAGGTACAGTAAAAATCCCGAAAAAACAATTATGGAGGATCCAACTTAGTGATGAAATAATATCTAACAGCACTTATCCTCAAGTGCGGATTGTTGAATGATAAAGCCCTTCCATTTTCTTCTTGTTCATTATTAATGAGTGCTTCATTGTTTGCATAAAATTACGATTAAGAAAAGCTAGCATAGTGATTATTTGCCTGTAATAAAGTAAGGAATCCATCAAAAGTGGTCATGTTGCAGGTTGGTCTGACCCTACTAACCCCACCAAATACAGTGTGGCCAGTGGATTTGTTATCTTTCAAGAGTCTAATCCATTGGATGCTCAATGTTAGTAGCCCTACTTAAGGCAAATATTTTGAGCAATTTTTGGTTTTCGGCTTACAGTGATAATTTATCTGGTAATAAGGAATGATGGGAATGATTTTTGGCGCACATATGGGGCCCATTGCCTTAACCAACATGCAATGTATTTTATAGCCCAGTTGGCTGTAATCCAGTTTCTCTATCAACTGTCTAGGTTTCGATCTTTGGATTCTCTCCCTACGTGAGCAGGTTTCTCTGCCCATATTAGGTTGGTTTTCCAGACCCTTGGGTGGGTGCCCAAAAAAAAGTGCCATTTGTTTTCTTTTTCAGTGTAGCTGGTCTGATTTTTAGCAAAGAGAACAGTTGCATGATAGTAATATTGGGATCCATCATCCAAGTATTCAGGTCCAAGGATCTTGGATGTTGGCCTGAACCTTGACCAGGCCCATATGATCAAACCGGGACTCATAGTTCATACGCCTATTGTTAGGTCAATTCAAGTCTGCTTTTGGGCCCAACCTAACTATTTAGAGCTCTAATTTAGGTTGCCAAAGATCTTTATAACCCCAAACCAGGATCTGGGTCACACCAATGCAAATCATGGTTTTGTTCTGTATGGGTTACGATATGGAACTATCTACTTTCTCCTGTTCAGGATTCAATTCTGCAATGGTTGAAATTGTGATCCACAAAAATTATGACCACCTTTTCTTAATCTAATATCCAAATTGTAAATCAATTAGGATTTTGACCTGGGGTTGTCATATCTATGACTTGAAATTTTAGAATTAAAAGAAAGCCCTATTTGTAAACAAAAGGGAGTGCCATATCCTTGCCTCCATGAACACATGGCATGAAGGAAACCACAACCCACAAACCACAAAAGATTGATATTCTTATTCTGGACTTAAATGAGGTGATTTTCACTTTCCTTCCAACCTTCATTGTTTTTTTTAAGTGGAGAGTATGGGCACTGGCCATAGGATGATGGACTATAGATATGGACGTAGAAGTTTCAGATCCTACAATGGTACCCAAATAAACCCTACTTTCAGAAAACATAGCCATTTCCATTCTTAACGGCCCATCCGAGGGTCGAGAGCAAGAGGTGCTCGGTTGGTTTTTAGTAGTGGAAAATCCGCCTTTAGTGGCGATTTTTTTCCGCAGCTAAAAGTCATCTAAATTTTTTTTTAGTGGCGGAAATTGTTTTATGCCGTTAAAAGTTTTAGAAAACCTTAGACGGTACTTGCCGAGGCAAAACTGACACTTCTAGTTGCGGAAAAAAAAAAACGCCACCACAAGTCGCATTCTTTGTAATGTTGGCAACTTAGCATCTCATTCGGATGCCTAAGGTTCGATTCTTGGATATTCCACTCTTCTCACATGGGTAGGCTTTCTCTTTCCACTTGTGTGGGCTCTTTTTCCTATTCTATGGGCTTCATCTTCCCACATGTGCATATCTTGTGCCCCAACCCCCTTGGCTAGAGTAGTCATCATAATTATCATCATCAAAGCCTTGGCCCAATCATGTTGGGGTCGGCTATATGAGTTATGTTTCTCCATACCGATCTGTCTTGGGCCAAAGCCTTAAATAAGTTGCACTTCTTCAGATCTATTCTTACTATCTACATCCGCGTCCTCTTTGGTCTATTACTTCCTTTTGCTGGCCATCAACCTATATAGCCAAACTTTTCATTATTGATGTCATTGTGGGCTTGCTTTGGACATGCCCAAAGCATCTCAAATAAGTTTACCTAATTTTATCCCCCAATTGATGTTAAATATTCTCGAAAGTGCTAATTTCTAATTTTGTTCGTGTTAGTTTTACCACATCCACTTCAATATTCTCATATGTGCTACATCCATCTTATGCATATGTTGCTTCTTGATTTGCTAACATTTTATTACATAGGTCATAACAGATATAATCGTTGTCCTATGAGATATTTTTTTTCAATCTTATTGGTATTCATCAATCACAAAGCACTCTATAAGCAAGTCTCCACTTCAACCATTCCGATTTTATCCTTTGTTTGACACCTTCATCAATCTTTCCATCTTTACTAATTATATCGAGCTAAAGTAACGGAAAGAATCTCTATGTAGTATCTCCTGGGCTTCAATTATCACAATAGTTTCACCTCTTTATATATGCCCACTAAAGTTGCAATCCATATATTTCTTCTTTACGTGGCTTATTTTAAATCCTTTGGATCCTAAGGCCTATCGTTGTCTCTCAAGTTTTGCATTCACACAATCTCTTGATTCATTCACTAATAATATATTGTTTGGAAACAACATACACCAAAGTACCCCCTCCTAAATATAAGCAGTTAACTCATTCATAATCAATACGAAGATATGAGGGCTTAAGATTGACCTCTTATGCAAACCTATGATCACTAGAAATTTAGGCTAGTAGTTTAATCAAAAACGGCCGTAGATTTGCATCAAGGGCCAGTCCTAAGCCATCATATCTTTGAATTGATTATGGATGAGTTAAGTGCTCATGTTCAAGAGTATGTACCTTAGTTTATGTTGTTTGCAGATAATATAGTGTTGGAAATGAATAAAGGGATATGTGAATGCAAAAGTTGAGAAATGACGATAGGCGTTAGAGTTCAAATGCTTTAAAATAAGCCATGCAAAGACAGAATCTGTGAAAATTGAAACCCAATAGATACCACGGAGAGACTCATTCTGTTACATTCTGTTATCTTGGCTCAATTATTAGTAAAGATAAGAAAATTGATGAAGATGTCGAACATATGATAAAAGCATGATGGTTGAAGTGGAGACTTCCTTGTAGAGTGTTTTGTGACTGATGAATGCCAACAAGATTATGACCTATGGAGCCGAATGTTGGCCAATAAAAAAGAAACACATGCATAAGATGGATGTATCAGAGATGAGAATGTTGAGGTGGGTGTGTGATAAAGATATGATAGATAAAATTAGAAATGACCTCTCGAGAACATTTAGGGATAGCATCAATAGGAGATGAAGTTAGAGAGACCCATTTGAGATGGTTTGAGTATGTCCATCATAGGGCGGCAACGACACCAATAAGAAAAAGTTTGGTTAATGCATATTCATATCCCACTAAAGGAAAACAGATAGGACGAAGAGGGCGTGGATGGAAGTAGTAAAATAGACATAAAGAAGAGCAATTTATCTTAAGATTTGTCTTAAGATAGAACGGAATGGGAAAAAAAAATCTTATAGCTTACCCCAACATAGTTGGGATGATGCTTTGATGATGATGGTAGAGTGAGAATTTTGAAAGGATTGTTTCGAGTGTATTTATGCAATGAGAGGATTCTTGATCGATGCAGTGTCGATTGAAGAAGATTTAGAGCATCAGGACTCGCACCCGAAACAGCTGCGACGGTCTGACCGGGCAGTCAAGAAGCAACTCAACCCAGACTACATTTATTTTTAAATCTGAACCTTATTTCCTTTAAGTTCTTGATATTCTTGCTTCTTTAATTAGGTATTCTTTTCATTAAATCTCAGCCATAGGTTGTTTATAGATTGGGTGGCTGAGATCATTTTTTTATCATTAGGTTTTTATTTATAAGTTTCTCTATGTGAAAAGAAGAGGGGGATATTTTTGATGAAATAATTTACAGAGAACATTCTCGTTCTAGAGCCTTGAAGAGCTTACCCTTGATACCTTGAAGAGTGTCATCTTGTGCCTTGAAGAGCACCATATCAGCGTGTGTTTGTGTTTGTTACAGGTTCTCGTTCATCGCTGCGTCAGATTGGTATCAGAGCAGGGAAGTTTGAAGAAGAAAGATTGTAGAGAGTATCTGCATCAACCGATCACCGTCTCCAGTCGTCTTCTTCATCTTTTGCGAGTGACTGCAGAGATGCCGAGTACGGAACCCGAAACCCTCTTCACCCATCTTCAAACCCACCATCGTACCAGCCAAACCCCATATCCGAAACAAGCCTCTCTCTCTCTCTCTCTCTCTCTCTCTCTCTCTCTCTCTCTCTCTCTCTCTCTCTCTCTCTCTCTCTCTCTCTCTCTCTCTCTCTCTCTCTCTGTGAATCTACTTATTTCCAAAAAAAAAAAAGGCGTGAAGTTGTGAGATCTGCAGTATGCCGCCCAGACGAAGAGGAGGCCCTATTCATGGAGAACAGGAAGACCGACTCCGTGAAGAAATCAACACCTGCACCGTCAACTCATGGATTTGACACAACGATTAGAGGCATTGGAGGTTGCTGCACAGGAGGGAGAAGATGAGACGAGTTCTGCCTCGTCTCTCTCGTTTAATGTTAGGCGCCCTAATGAGTCACGGCGATGGGAGGCAGGGTTGAGATTTGACATTCCCGAGTTTTCTGGAACACTCACTCCCGATGATTTTTTGGACTAGCTGGCTTCCACAAGCGAGATCTTGGAATTCAAGGAGGTGCCTGAGGATAAACGAGTTGGGTTAGTGTCTGTCCGTTTAAGAGGACGAGCTGTGGCGTGGTGGAGGCGGCTGAAAGAAACTCGACACAATCAAGGTAAAAATCCTATTGACTCTTGGAGTAAGATGGAGAAAAAAATGAGATCCGAGTTTTTACCTTACAATTATGGGCGTGATCTGTACCAAAGATTTCAAAATTTGCGCCAAGGAACCCGTTCTGTTGAGCAGTATACGAGCGAGTTTTATCAACTCGTGGCTCGTAATAATTTAAATGAAGATGAGGAGCAATTAGTTTCTAAATATATTGGCGGACTACAATCTCATCTACTTGATGTTTGGACTGTGTCAGAAGCACACCAACGCGCATTGAAACTGGAGAAATCCAATGTGCGACGACAGAGTGCGGACACCTTTTCTCAGCAGCGATACAACCAGTCCATAGGTGGGCCTTCCAGTGGACCAACTGGTACAGGTGGTGGAGATGCAGGATATCAGAAGCCTTCCATTATTCGGCCACAGGACGGTTCATCTAGCACAATTAAGTGTTTTAAATGTGGTGAAGTGGGTCATCGGGCATCTAATTATAAATCAGCAAAAGGTCATACAGGGAAAGGCTTACTTATCGAGTCGGGTGAGCTAGCAGGAGACCCTCCCTTCGACTTGGTGGGCAATCCTATATACGATGAGTATGGGGAAGATACTCATGAGGAAGAGGTATTGTATGCTGATCAAGGTGAACTATTGGTTACCCGTAGGGTGTGTTTGGCACCTAAGCAAGAGTTAGGAGATAAGTGGCTACGGCATAATATTTTTACCTCCACTTGCACTATTGGTGGTAAGGTCTGTAAACTTATCATCGACTCTGGTTGCTGTGAGAATGTAATTTCAGAAGAAGCTGTGACGAAATTGAACTTGGAGATGAAGACTCATTCACAAGCCTTATAAAATGTCATGGTTAAAGAAAGGTGTTGAGGTAACAGTAACTAAGCGCTGCTTGATTACTTTTTCTATTGCCTCTACATATTTTGATAAGATTTGGTGTGATGTGATCCCTATGGATGCTAGCCATTTAATTTTGGGTCGACCTTGGCAATTTGATAGAAGGGTCATACATGATGGGTATCAAAACACCCATTCACTCATGTATGAGCAACGCAAGATTGTGCTTGCCCCTGCTAAGGAACCCATTAGAGCGACCACAACTGAATCAACTTCTAATTTGCTCACCTATCGTGATTTACATGGTGCTTTGGAAAATTCAGATGTGGTTTTTGTCTTGCTTAATATAGAGACGGATAAAACTGGTGTAGAAATTCTTGAGTTAGCTAAACCTTTATTGTCTAAGTTTAGTGAAGTTTTCCCGTCGGAACTCCCAACTGCACTGCCCCCACTGAGAGATATTCAGCATCATATTGACTTGGTACCAGGAGCATCTTTACCTCATTACCGCATTATCGGATGAGTCCGATGGAATATGAAGAGCTCCAGAGAGACAGGTCAGGGAGTTATTGAGTATGGGCTATATTAGAGAGAGTTTTAGCCCATGTGCAGTACCTGCTCTTCTTATCCCTAAGAAAAATGGTTCTTGGAGAATGTGTATTGACAGTCGAGCTATTAACAAAATCACTGTGAAGTACCGTTTTCCTATTCCCCGCCTAGGTGATTTGTTAGACCAACTCACAGGTGCTACAGTGTTCACCAAGTTAGATCTTAAAAGTGGCTATCACCAGATTTGTATTAGACCTGGAGATGAGTGGAAAACTGCATTTAAAACACGGGATGGGTTATACGAGTGGTTGGTTATGCCATTTGGCTTATCCAATGCTCCCTCTACATTTATGAGAGTAATGAATAAGGTGTTGCGGCCTTTCATGGGTCGGTTTGTAGTTGTCTACTTCGATGACATCCTTATCTACAGTGCTGATGTGACTACTCATCTCGATCATCTTCGAGAGGTACTCATGGTGTTACGCATGGAGAAGTTGTTTGCAGCCTCTAACAAATGTCATTTCCTTGCTGATCGGGTTTATTTCTTGGTTATATTATTTCTGGTGATGGTATTTCTGTGGATGAGTCCAAAGTGGCAGCGATTCGCGATTGGCCTCGTCCTACTACTGTTCATGAAGTTCGTAGCTTCCATGGATTGGCTTCTTTCTATCATCGATTCATTGCTCACTTTAGTAGTTTGGCTGCCCCCCTTACTGCATGTATGAAGAAGGGTCGGTTTGAGTGGACTAACAACGCGGAGGAGAGCTTTATCACTCTCAAGGACAAGCTGTGTTCCACCCCTGTGCTAGCATTGCCGAATTTCAGTTTGGCTTTTGAAGTGCATTGTGATGCTTCAAGCATCGGCATTGGTGCTGTGCTTAGTCAAGGGGGTCGCCCTCTTGCATACTTCAGTGAAAAACTCAGTGGTTCGAAGCTTCGGTACAATACCTATGACATTGAGTTTTATTCTATTGTGCGTTCTCTCATGCATTGGCGTCATTATCTCATTCATAAGGAATTTGTTTTATATACTGACCATGAGGCATTAAAGTATGTGAATGGACAACATAAATTAAATTCTCGGAGGGCCAAGTGGTCTGAACTTTTACAGGAGTATACTTTTGTCTTACAACACAATTCTGGGACTCAGAATCAAGTCGCCGATGCCCTTAGTCGGAAACTCTTTTTGTTGACAACTATGCGCACTGCCGTACTTGGGTTTGACACTTTTCAGACATTGTATTCTACAGATGGTTATTTTTGCAGGTATTATGGACGATGTGCGTTCAAACAGACGGCATGATTTTTCTCTGACCGATGGGTTTCTTTTTAAAGGAAACCAGCTTTGTGTGCCTGATTGTTCACTACGCCTTCGTATTATTTTGGATCTTCACTGAGAGGGTCATTTTGGCAGAGACAAAACATTTCAGTTAGTTTCTTCCTCTTATTATTGGCCACATATGCGCCGAGATGTTTTCCGCCTTGTTGATCGGTGCCGCACTTGCCATATCGCCAAAGGTCATGCTTCTAATGCTGGACTTTATATTCCTCTCCCTATTCCACAGTTTCCTTGGGATGATGTCAGCATGGATCTTATTCTTGGCTTGCCACGATCATCACGAGGTATGGATTCCATTTTTGTTGTTGTTGATCGGTTCTCTAAAATGGCGCATTTCATTCCGTGTCGCAAGACCATGGATGCTTCCTATATTGCTGATTTATACTTTAAGGCAGTTTACAAATTACATGGTGTTCCCAAATCTATCACTTCTTATAAGGATACCAAATTTATGAGCCATTTTTTGAAGCAGTTATGGCGCAAGTTTGGTACCTCTTTGAACTTCAGTAGCGTTCATCATCCACAATCAGATGGTCAAACAAAAGTCGTGAACCGTTCCCTTGGTAATTTATTGCGGAGTTTGATTGATGATAATCCAAAGTCATGGGAATCTCATCTCTATCAAGGGGAGTTTGCTTTCAACAGATCTGTTAACCAATCTACGGGTTATAATCCTTTTTATATCGTGTATGGACACAACCCCAATACTACGTTAGATCTCGCTCCTCTACCGACTCCGGGAAGAACGGTAAAAACAGTTGCCGAATTGGTTTCTCAGTTACAGGACGTTCACGATGTCGTTAAGCAACGACTTGCCGATAGCAATGCTCGCTACAAACAGGCTGCCGATAAGAAGCGTCGTGAAGTTATTTTTGAACCTGGTGATTTTGTGTGGGCTGTGATGACGAAGGAACGCCATCCTGTTGGCGAATATGGTAAGCTTACTGAAGGAAAATTGGTCTTCTTGAGGTGTTGGAACGCCTCAACAATAATGCTTATCGTCTCAAGTTGCCGTCCCATTTCAAGACATCAGACGTCTTCAATGTCAAGCATCTTATTCCTTATGTAAGGGACTTTTCAGACGACGACTTTGCGAATTCGAGGGCGAATTCTTTTCAACCAAGGGGGACTGATGCAGTGTCAATTGAAGAAGATTTACAACGTCAGGACTCGCACACGAAACAGCTGCGACGGTCTGACCGAGCAGTCAAGAAGCAACTCAGCCCAGACTACATTTATTTTTAAATCTGAACCTTATTTCCTTTAAGTTCTCGATATTCTTGCTTCTTTAATTAGGTATTCTTTTCATTAAATTTCAGCCATAGGTTTTTTATAGATTGGATGGCTGAGATCATTTTTTTATCATTAGGTTTTTATTTATAAGTATCTCTATGTGAAAAGAAGAGGGGGGTATTTTTTGATGAAATAATTTACAGAGAACATTCTCGTTCTAGAGCCTTGAAGAGCTTACCCTTGATACCTTGAAGAGTATCATCTTGTGCCTTGAAGAGCACCATATCTGCGTGTGTTTGTGTTTGTTACAGGTTCTCGTTCATCGTTGCGTCAATTCTACAAAAGATACAAAAATTGTTCTCATATTCCATACAGCCCACTATTCCATTATTTGGTGGAATAAAGTTTTCTTGAGAAATAAGAAAAATGGAATTGGTTTTTTCCTCAATAGAGAGAATTTCAGGTTCATGTAGCATCGGTAGGAAGGCAGATTCACTTTCATAAAAATTGAAAACTGTGGATCAAACCAATTCTCGTATATATCATTGTTATGCAATAAAATGGGATGAAATGGGTAATTCAACTTTGAAAAGACTTGAGAACGTGAAGTTGTTATGTTGGTTAGCAACCAAATTTCTCACCTAAGTACCCAAGGTTCGAACTCTCAGTATATATGCAATCTCTTCTCATTTACGTGGGCTTTCTTTCTTCCCACGTAAAAACTTGAAAAGACTTAACAACGAGAGGTTGGCAGTCTTACATGTCACACAGCTGCCAAGAGATTTCTTTCCACTTGTGTACGCTTCTTTTCGCACTTGTGTGGGCTGTTTATTTTCTTTTGTAGGCTCTCTAAGGTGATCCCATTGTCCAAGGAGGGTATACACACTAAAATAAAAATAAAAAAATAATTTTGAAAAGACTTGAGCAACTAACATAAAACCTAGGGGACAGATAATAAAGATAGGTCAACATGTCATTTGCTTGTCTCTTGCATAATCAAGGGATAGTATAGCAAGTAAAGCTCAGTTTCAAACCATACCTACCATGAATTGATTTGATAGGGAGAAAGAAAGAGAAGAAAAGGCTTGTTTGATACCATGGTACCAATTGATCGCATTTACCTAACAAAAGTAGATGGTGATATCGTATCCAATGGACAAACATGTGAATCTCATTAAATATTATAAATGTATTAAGATTATAGTTGATAATAACATCTAATCAATGGATTTGAGTGTTAGAACTTCTCCCATCTTTTTGGTCATTTTCTCTACTAATTTATTGTGACTGGAAAATATTCGCGATGGATATCAAGGAACTGTAGTTTTTTTTTCTTTTTTTTTTTTTTTTTTTTTTTTTTTTTTTTGGCTGACAAGGGCATTTCAATGTCATTTGACCGGACAGGACTAATCACCCGACGTATGCATGACCTCGCAACAAGAAAATGTAGTTGAAAGAATTATAATATATCAAACCCTAATTTTTTATTTAATCACTAAGGTTTAAGACCATGATTTTTCTTGAGTTACTAAGGTGATGGCTGGATATTGATTTCTCATATTCCTTTAATTCAGTTTCTATTAAAGGAGAAGTTATTTGATGGTCATTTTTTTATATTCACCTTTCATTTTTTATTTTGAACTACTTATATATGGAAATACAGTCCTACATATTCAATTATATCAAATAAACATACCCTAGGTGATGGCAAAGAAATCATTTTCCATAAAAATTAGAGTATTTGATGGCCCTTCGTAGATCTTCTTTCGTATTCCTAGCCCTTTGATTGGAAGCTGGCATTATTGGTTTTAATTCCTAAGAATTCAATATAGATGAAACCCATGGGCCTAAGCGTGCATTTGTGAAGCTACTTTTTCGTAGAAAAAAAGGTAAAATGTGAAAAGTGTGAAAAGTGAACATGCTTTTATGCGGCACTCAAAGTTCTACATTTGTACAGCCGTTTTTTCATAGAAAAAGCATGAAAAGTGAACATGCTTTTCTACAGCACTCAAAGTTCAAAATTGGTACAACTGCTTTTTCACAATAAAAAGTAGAAAAATAAATTAACTTTTTTGTAATTCTAGAAAAAATCAGATCCAATGAAGCACCAATTTGCCCAAGTATGTGAAGCCAATATTTAGCTCTCCGTTCTAAAATCTATGCCATGGGCCCACTTTATAATGAATTCAACCTGCTCATGTCACATCCCCCACTCCATGAATTGGCACTCAACCAAAATCCACTTCAATGAAATTGCACCCCCATTATTGGGTTGATCATACATAAAAAACACTTTCGTTTTTCCTGTTATATTTAACCACCTATTGGCCACCAACACCTCTAAATTAAGTTTATACCAAAAAAAAAAAAAAAAACCCTCTAAATTGAGGCCCGCTTGTCTCAACCTGAGAAAGTCCATATGGGCTATAAGGCCCATTTGGCCCAGGCCCACTTGAAAAAACCAAACAGAACCCCCTTTTCCCCACTCTCCCTCTCAAAAAGTCCCCAAATTCAGATGTTAGGACTCAATTGTAATGTTGAATGAAAATGGGTTTCAACTTTCAAGATTAATAAAAATGGGTTTAGGAAGAATGATATGATCCTCATAAAAAGATATGTACTCTCCTTGGGTTATCTATATCATTGATCCGATAAGGCTCAAGGTGTTGGACAATGCCAAGAGAAGTGGTAATTGATATTGGCACTCCCTTTTTTTCCCTTTTTTGATGGAGGCACTCCAAAATTTTATGAAGGAAAAGGAGTGCTTTCATAAAAAAAATGGAGTGCCAATATCACTTCTCTAAATGAAATCTCAGAAATAGAAGATCCTTGCCACCGCAGTTATGTTATCAATTAAATAAATGTGGACCTATTTTTCATATTTTTATTGTTCTTTATTGTTTCTCTCTTAATCATACAAAGCAACTTGATCATGTAAATACTTAACACATCATCACCTAATAACATATATCTGATCACGATGAATTGATGATGGACACAGACATCCACAATTGAACGATGTGGATGGACCCCACAATAGATGTGATGAAATCTTGACCATCGACAGCCCCCTCTCAAATGAAAATTCTGGGTCCGCCATTGGATAGAGGTCGGGTTGGTCAGTCATGTTGAAACGACTTGGATGGTTCAGCTTGGTGGATTGAATACTAAGTATGGACTCGGCCCATTTCTTAAGCAAAATGGAAATGTAACCCCAACCCAATCCCGAAATTACAAGGATCAACAGAACCCTGAATCACCAAGTGCTGATTGGATCAGGGTGCTGGGTCTGGTAAGGAACCACAACCCCTACCCCAATAACACCATTTGGACTGGTATCAAGTAGAAATCCCTCAAAATCCATTATTGAGCTTAGCTTGGATCCCTTGTGTTTTAGGTCCATGCAAAGAGTTTCTTTCCCTTTTGATAAATGGAGTGCGAGTTGGCCTAGTTTGGGCACAATCAAAGGCCCAGAGCAACCCAACATATATTTAACACAAAGGGACATAAAATTTAATGAGACAGAGTAAAGACCAGACTTAAATCTGAGGGCTGAAAGTTGGATCTTGGCATATTAGGCCCAACAACTAAAGAAGATGGGATTCCACAAACTTCACCCCAACCTTACCTAGCCTCTGATCAGCCCTAACCACTAAGAAGTCCATAAATGATACACAATTTAGTAGACCTGACTGGATCCTGTCCAATTAAAAAGTTGACCCAGAAACAAGTAAATCAAAATAAATCCTAACTAGTGGCTCATGATACATGGCCCAATTCTCCCTAACCAAATTTGAATTGGGTAGGCAAGTTGGCCCCCTAGCCAGCCCATCCATTCCCAACCTTGTGTAGTTTAATATGAAGTAAGTTCATACTAACTTTTTCTAAAGAAAAAAATCATATCTTAATGCAATATTAAGAGTGGCCCAACTAACTTGGGCCCAGATCCCACCCCATTTTATGTCTATGGTTTTGCTCAATTAAAATCTCTACATTCCTAAGATTTAATGTATTATATAGAAATATTCAGTCTTAGTGCAAGAGGGGTAAAATATCAAATCAGATTCCATGTCCTAATTCCAGATAGTTGGCACAATGGGCCCAAAAGCTGTACCAATCATTTCCATGTTAGACCAGACCTATGGATCAGCAGCAAGACCCTGACCCATGAACAGAGCCCCAGGCATTGTGAGTCAAGATATATAGCCTCATCATGGGCAGAGATGGACGGGCAGGAGACTCTTGGGTGACCCACATGCAGATCCAAATCATCGATCAAGTGGGCCCCACCCACTGTTCTTTTGGTCTCATGGCCCATTCAAGATGATGCATTGTAGATGAATGGTTTGAATTTCGTTTATTGCTACCACCAATATTAGCTCAAATGTGTGGCACAAAATCCCCATGCCCTCTTCCCACTTGTATGTGCCTTCTTCCCGCTTGTGCGGTCTGTCTTCTTTGGTCTGTCTTCTTGTGTGTGTGCAGGGCTCTCTCTTGAGTCTTAGCCCCCTAAGCTGGGTTACCAAAAAATACCACTGATCGTAGTTAATAATCAGCCACCTCCAGAACCACAGAGTCCAACCCAGCCAGAATCGATCTAACTCAACCCAATAAAAGACGAGATTAAACAATCTAACAACATAAATTGCGATACCGCCACTTATTAACTTGTGGTATCGCAACATAAATTGCGATATCGCAACAATTGTTGTGATATCACAAATAATAATAAAAATACATTTTGACCTGTACAGAAATATGGACGGTATGAAGAACGTGTAAGTAGTAATAATAAAGGAAAGTCATCGATGAATTTAAATTTCCATACCAAAAAAATCCTTAGATTTGTTTGACTTTTTTACAAATTTCTCAAAATCCATAGATTAGGATATAAAGTTAAAAGCCCCGATATTTACCATTATAATACAAGAGCATCGAACGATTCAGATTATGTACTCGGAACCCAAAAGAGTGCATGAGATTTGATCTATAGATTAAAACCCTTTTTCTAAATTACTCAAAAAGTCAAAACCTTCAAAAGATTTGAGATAATCAGCTTTAAAGTTTAAAATTTATTAGTCAAACAAATAAAATGAATGATTTAAATTACATATATCAAACCGCATTAAAAGTGATTGATAGGCCCCATGAGAATGCAATCCCACTATCCCAGAATGCCTTGGGCCTTTTTGGAATAAGTGTAAAATTTTTGGTGTACAAATGGTCTACTTTACACCCTATTTTTCATAGGTCAAACAAATATGATGCCTAACATGCATGGCTCATAGTCATAGGAGCTCAAATCAATAGACCCCTAATTCAAAAAAAAAAAAAAAAAAAGAACATTGGGACAGCCATATACGCCCACCTCGTATCTTGTATTTTTTTTAGGTGCAAAGTCGTATCTCTCCGATTGCAGTGTCCTGCACTAGGGAGTAGGGCACATTGTCCAAGATAACACAATAACCAGTCAAACCAGAGGCAACAGAAATTCTTAAATCTTAAAGTCTTAACCAACACATAAGCACCCATTAACCCACTCCAATTTCAGTAGCTTACAACCAAAATACCAACCATGGGCTAAATCACATGCCCATGTATGTCCTCCTCCCATACACATTACATACAGATAATAAGCCTAAATTAAGAAAGCCAAAACCAGAGTGAACAAAAAGAGACTCACCCACCCTATCATATCCTATCAATGGAAATCAGAAACAAATAGACCCACTGCTTTCAATTTGATGGTGGAGATGGTTCAAGGGCACTTGGGCCCACCTCTTTTGGTCTTCCAATTGTTGTAGCATGCACACACCTGCTTGTTGCCATAGAATCCAGGAGGCACACACAGGCACTTCCTGCAGCATTTTTGGCAGAAGAACATGCAGGGCTTGTGGTACTGCGTCTGGGAGCACCTTCTACCGCATGCATTTGGGCACTCTGTGCACCAACCCCCAGGCCCCCACAGCCACAGACAATAATAATAAATGCCACAAAAAGCAAAGGCAGAGATCAGCTTTCAAGTTATGACAATAGATTATTAAGCTAAGTGGGGACCTCCAACTATTGATCAACAAACCTACCCTTGTCGTAGGGTCCCCCTCCCTACACCGTAGGATCAACATGACCATTTATGATCACTCTAACTGCTAGTAGTACTCCCATTAAATTGAAATGTTAGCCCATAAATACAGCCCAATGAGAATGGAAATAAGGTAGTTGATCCAACAAAAAAAAAATAAGGTAGTTGATCCAACAAAGGTGGGCCCCACATGTTATGTTATGTTAGATTAGGTGTTTAAACCATCTCACCCATGGCAGCAATGCACTCATCCGGGTCATACATGAGGGTGGTGCCCACCATGTAATGACTGATTTCGATGTCAACAAGTCTATTTGGTCCACAAATGTATGTTTATTTGGACCATTAAACATGGATTTTTAGGCCATCTGTGTCCATCAGATGCATCTATGACCCACCTGATGGATGGGTCAGCTTGATTTTTCTTGTACATTGTCTAAAATGTCTTATTTTCAATGAAAATGTGGCAACTTACGAAAGCTTTTGAGGCTGCCCGGACCATATTTCCCCTGAATCAAAAGAAAACAAAGAAACAAGAAATCACTCACAGTTTTTTTCCAAAAACCCTTCTTCATTTCTCAATCATATAACATATCACATTCTAGAATACAATGTGAAGAAAACCCACCTTTTGTATCTTCTTTGTTAGCTGCTCTTGTCCTTCCAATGAGAACTACACCCATTATAAGATCATGAGACAAGAAAGAAAGGAAAAAAGAAGACCAAAACATATAGAAAAAGCATATAGAGAGAGGTGAAGATGGTGAAGACTCAAAACAGAGGAGACCTACCTCACTTGCAGCAATGGAGACTAAGATCAGTAGCAGAAATGTCCATGCAAAGAGCCTAGCCATGAGGGGCAGGACTCAGGAGAGGAGATGGTGAAGAAAAAGAAGAAATGTGAATTGAAGAGTATAAAAAGTGAGACTGGGAAAATGGAGATATAAATAAAGAGAGGGTGGGAGTAAATTTCTTCTGCTCGCCCTTTTTATTGCAATCTTTACTTTTCTTTGAAATGATGCTTGGCGAAAGCACACTCTTACATGCTCTACCAACTTTTGAATACATATCCTACTATAGTGCTCTTGTGCCCTATTACAAGCTCCTTTTGTTTTGATTGCCATGGCTCTAGTATGACAAATTAGAATTGTAGGTGCAAAAAATAACGACCCACAATAATGGGGGGTGCCTTAGAGTACTTACCCGAGTGAGATTAGGGACACCGATGCCTGCGCCTGGAGCCTGAGAAAAAGAAGGAGAAATGCAGGTCAGAGGACCCTGGCCTGGGCGGCGCAGGGCTCTCCGATGCCTAAGTTAGTATATGAACTAAGCAGAGGGAGGAGATTTTTTGGGAAGAAGATGGCATACCAGAGTGGTCATGGCGTCCTCCTCTCCTTTGGAGAGGTAGCTGTGTTTATGTAGAGGAAGAGGAGACAAAGGGGTAGTTGGCTGTCTTGTCATAGCCCACTTTATCAGGTACTAGGGAGGCGCGATCTCATCGTAGCCTGTCTGGTCCCGTCGTAGCCTGTCTTGTCCCGTTAGGCCATATCCTGGCGCCTTGGGAGCTGTGGAGGGTGATCTGTCAGGAGATACGGGCTATCCCCTTGTCTTGTCGCACGGGCCATAGCGTGCTTGAGCGTCCATGTGAGGACAGCTGTCAGTGCTCACTACTTTCATCGATATGAGGCGCTTGGCCGGGATGGAGTGTCGTGCCGGGTGAGATCTGGCGGAGATGTAGGGTCAGGGCACTGTTGCCGAAGTGGAAAGGATGGCACTGTCGCCGAGCTGGGCAGCCGAAGTGGGATGCTTTGCCGAAGTGGAGTGTCTGGTCTTGCTAAGGCGTGCATTGCCGAGGTGGGGGAGTTGCCGGGATGGACTTGCCGGGATGGATCTGCTGATGGGCCCCCCCCCCCCTCGGGATGGAGCACCTTGCCCAGGATTCTCTTGGGAATTTCCCCACACAAAGCCCCCCAGCTTCTGAGCTCATTAGACTCCTCATTGAGGTCGGAAGCTAAGTACCATGGAGGACAACACTTGTGCCTTGGAGCTGCTCATAGTTTTGAGATGACTGGCTGGCAATGGACCGGAGCTGGAGGTTGGCATCACTGTGAAGCTGTAACAAGATGCCTCTGTCGAGCTGGAGAGTGCATTGTTGCTGAAAGCCAAGAGAGATGGCTCATTTATTTAGGAGTATCTTGCTACTGCTGCTTGAGGAGGAAGCAAGCTGATGAGGAGGCTGCTAAACCGGAGACTGGCACTGCTGCCGAGCCGGAGGAAGGATTTCCTGCCGTACTGGAGTCTGGCGCTGCTGTGGAGCTGCGAACTGGCATGAGGCCGAAACCGGAGACTGGCACTGCTGCCGAGCCGGAGGAAGGATTTCCTGCCGTACTGGAAGCTGGCGCTGTTGTGGAGCTGCGAACTGGCATGAGGCCGAAACCGGAGACGCACTACTGCCGAGCCGGAGGAAGGATTTCCTGCCGTACTGGAGGCTGGCGCTGCTGTGGAGCTGCGAACTGGCATGAGGCCGAGGAGGTGATACGGAACAGTCTACTGCAATCTTGTCGAGCTGCCCTTAGCCGAAGTGGCCAGCTTTTGGCCGAGACGAACTGCCTTGCCTTTCGACACTGGATCGGAGATGAGCATGAGTTCGGCAACGGTCTTTGAGGGGTGTAAGAACCCTGATTTTAGGAATCCGGCCGAGTGTCCGAACTCGAGGCCTTTTCCAGGGCTGTTAACCCTTGAGTGTGTTCCAAACACGGGGACTTTAGGAAAGGCCGAGTGTAGGAACTCCAGGCCATTTCCAGGGCGTATGTACCCGAAGTGTGTCCAAGACACGGGGGCTTTAGGAAAGGTTGAGTGTAGGAACTCCAGGCCATTTCCAGGGCGTAGAGCCTTGAGTGTGTCCAAGACACGGGGGCTTTAGGAAAGGCTGAGTGTAGGAACTCCAGGCCATTTCCAGGGCGTAGAGCCTTGTAGATGGGTGAAGACCCTGAGTTTAGGAATTGGCCGAGTGTCCGAACTCGAGGCCTTTTCCAGGGCTGTTAACCCTTGGAGATGGGTGAAGACCCTGAGTTTAGGAATTGGCCGAGTGTCCGAACTCGAGGCCTTTTCCAGGGCTGTTAACCCTTGGAGATGGGTGAAGACCCTGAGTTTAGGAATTGGCCGAGTGTCCGAACTCGAGGCCTTTTCCAGGGCTGTTAACCCTTGTGACTTGCTTTTCTGGCATTCGCCGAGATGGAGAAGCCCGGGTGTACGAACCCGAGGGCAGTCTCGATGGCACTGGCCGAGACCAACATGAGGCCGAAACCAGCGTGAGGTGGAGACCAGCACGTGGACGGACCTGCATGAGGTCGTTAGATGCTGTCGAGACCAGCATGAGGCCGAAACCAGCGTGAGGTGGAGACCAGCACGTGGACGGACCTGCATGAGGTCGTTAGATGCTGTCGAGACCAGCATGAGGCCGAAACCAGCGTGAGGTGGAGACCAGCACGTGGACGGACCTGCATGAGGTCGTTAGATGCTGTCGAGACCAGCATGAGGCCGAAACCAGCGTGAGGTGGAGACCAGCACGTGGACGGACCAGCATGAGGTCGTTAGATGCTGTCGAGACCAGCATGAGGCCGAAACCAGCGTGAGGTGGAGACCAGCACGTGGACGGACCTGCATGAGGTCGTTAGATGCTGTCGAGACCAGCATGAGGCCGAAACCAGCGTGAGGTGGAGACCAGCACGTGGACGGACCTGCATGAGGTCGTTAGATGCTGTCGAGACCAGCATGAGGCCGAAACCAGCGTGAGGTGGAGACCAGCACGTGGACGGACCAGCATGAGGTCGTTAGATGCGGTCGAGACCATCATGAGGCCGAAACCAGCGCGAGGTGGAAACCAGCACGTGGACGGACCAGCATGAGGTCGTCAGATGCGGTCAAGACCATCATGAGGCCGAAACCAGCGTGAGGTGGAAACCAGCACGTGGACGGACCAGCATGAGGTCGTCAGATGCTGTCGAGACCAGCATGAGGTCGAAACCAGCGTGAGGTGGGGACCAGCACGTGGACGGACCAGCATGAGGTCGTCAGATGCGGTCAAGACCATCATGAGGCCGAAACCAGCGTGAGGTGGAAACCAGCACGTGGACGGACCAGCATGAGGTCGTCAGATGCTGTCGAGACCAGCATGAGGCCGAAACCAGCGTGAGGTGGAGACCAACACGTGGACGGACCTGCATGAGGTCGTTTGGAGGCCAAGGAGCCTGGGTGCGCCTACCCGAGGACTTGGTTGCTTTGGCGCCGAAGGCGAGTCACGCCTGAGTGTATAAAACGACCCCAGGGTGAGCTCGGTGGCACTGGATGACTGATGGCGGTAGAGGACCGTGCGATCAAGGCTGACAGCAGAGGACCGTGCCGTCGAAATGACGGTAGAGGTCGTACGATCGAAGCCGACAGTAGAGGGTCGTGCCGGCGTCATCAAAGCTGACGGCGCCATCGAAGCTGACAGTAGAGGACCGTGCCGCCGAAATGACGGTAGAGGGTCGTGCGATCGAAGCTGACGGGCGGTCGAAGCTAAGTGACAGAAAAGGGGGTTCGCCTAACTGGTCCCCGTGTTGGAAGAGATTTCTGCGGAGCGGGGGGCTGCTAGCGAGCTGGAGACGTCCGCCGAGCTGGAGGCGTCCGCCGAACTGGCAGAGTAGGCCGAGCTGGAAGCGTCGGTCGAGCTGGTAGGTTCGGCCGAGCTGGAAGCGATCTGGTCGCTGTCGCGGAGGTTGAACTGCTCCCGGGCTCGGGCTTCGTCCTCCTCTCGCCTGATGAATTGATTTACCCTAGTCATGAGTGCCGCCGTAGTGACCACGGGATACATGACCAGGTTGCTTCGGAGCTCGTTGCCTGGTACGAGGGCTTGCTGGAAAGACAGGACTGCTATTGCCTCTGAGGCGTTCTCGATCTGGCTGTAGATAGCCCAGAATCTTTTGGCGAACTGCGCGATGCTCTCGGTCTGCTTCATTCTGAGGGCCATCAGGTCGGCGGCTGACCTGGGGATGACCCCGAAAACTTGGAACTTCGTCAAGAATGAACTCCGGAGCTGCTGCCAACTTTTGATTGATCCCGGGGGGAGTGCGCAGAACCACCTTAGGGGGAGGTCCCCGAGGCTGGAAGAGAAGACTCTGCGGTTGAGGTGGCCTGCACTGCCCCATATCGACATCCTCTGACTGAAGTGCCGGAGGTGTGCTGCTGGGTCCGAGGTTCCATCGTAAATGACGAACCTCGGGACTTTGAAATCTTCGGGAAGGGGGAAGCTTCTGATCTCTGGAGAGAAAGGAGATGCGCCGAAAACATTAGAGTCCATCTGAACTTGAGCGTAGTCGGCCATTTCCATGTGCTGTCGTACTGCTTGCTCTATGCGTTGATCGAGCCACTCTCTGGAGTCGCGGTCGTTACCCGAGCCTTCGCCATGGGCCCGGTTGCTCCTGCTCTTCAGGGTGCGTCTTTCTGAGGGTAGAGTCGAGGTCGAGTCCTTGGAGGATGAACCCGACCGAGTATCCTGAAGCTGGTCGCCTGTTGGACCAGATTTTGCTCCTAACCTCTCTCAGGGGGCGGGGGACCGTCGGCAGCTGGGTCGACAGTGCGATAGGTTCCTTTCCCTTTCTGGTTCTTCGAGGCATGGTGTTTGGAAAGATTTGGAGAAGGTTGGGAAGGCTGGGATATTGCTTTCCCACAGACGGCGCCAATTGTAGGTGCAAAAAATAACGACCCACAATAATGGGGGGTGCCTTAGAGGACTTACCCGAGTGAGATTAGGGACACCGATGCCTGCGCCTGGAGCCTGAGAAAAGGAAGGAGAAATGCAGGTCAGAGGACCCTGGCCTGGGCGGCGCAGGGCTCTCCGATGCCTAAGTTAGTATATGAACTAAGCAGAGGGAGGAGATTTTTTGGGAAGAAGATGGCATACCAGAGTGGTCATGGCGTCCTCCTCTCCTTTGGAGAGGTAGCTGTGTTTATGTAGAGGAAGAGGAGACAAAGGGGTAGTTGGCTGTCTTGTCATAGCCCACTTTGTCAGGTACTAGGGAGGCGCGATCTCATCGTAGCCTGTCTGGTCCCGTCGTAGCCTGTCTTGTCCCGTTAGGCCATATCCTGGCGCCTTGGGAGCTGTGGAGGGTGATCTGTCAGGAGATACGGGCTATCCCCTTGTCTTGTCGCACGGGCCATAGCGTGCTTGAGCGTCCATGGGAGGACAGCTGTCAGTGCTCACTACTTTCATCGATATGAGGCGCTTGGCCGGGATGGAGTGTCGTGCCGGGTGAGATCTGGCGGAGATGTAGGGTCAGGGCACTGTTGCCGAAGTGGAAAGGATGGCACTGTCGCCGAGCTGGGCAGCCGAAGTGGGATGCTTTGCCGAAGTGGAGTGTCTGGTCTTGCTAAGGCGTGCATTGCCGAGGTGGGGGAGTTGCCGGGATGGACTTGCCGGGATGGATCTGCTGATGGCCCCCCCCCCCCCCCCCCCCCCCCCGGGATGGAGCACCTTGCCCAGGATTCTCTTGGGAATTTCCCCACACAGGAATTGATCAAGATCTCAGAGTTCAGTTCATTTTATGATAATAAATTTGAATGTCTAAGATCATTCTTACAAATATTATAGACACCTCAAATCCATATCCTAAGTTATGAATCGGAATCATCTCAGTGGCCTTATGCACAATGACCGTAAGTGGACCACTTAAGATCCATCATGTCACCGCATGTAGAGGGAAGGATGTATGACAAGCTGCCCGCGGTGATGTGATGGATCGTGAATGGTCCACTCGCAATCACTATGGGGTTTTTCCTCACCAGATCCAGACTCCCTAAAAAAGCTATATATATTTTCTTCTCTCCTTTAGTATGATGAATCTAGGTGAGGCCCACATGACTCTTAAGGAAGAAGGGTGAAATCTAAAATGCCCAAACTCAATGTCACCCTTGAATTGATTTTTGGCCCAAATTGCATTCCAATGAAAGGTGGGGGTCATTTGGAAGAGCTTGGATAGCCTATGCCATGGAGGGAGGTCTCATTTATTGGAAGGAGTACGATTAAAGAGGTGCTCCCGCGGTGTATGTTGGTAGAGAGAGGATGAAAATATCAGACATAATGGTCAAAGTGGCATGTGGCCTCTCAGACGCGCACACTGCACAAGAAGACAGGTATTTCGATTACCGTCAGGCCTTTGCTACCTACACGTGTCATCTTTCCATTGGGTTCAATAATGCAGGCATTTCTTCCCAATTTTGACTGGAAAGAGGCAAGTCAACAAAAATATGGGTCTAGGACCAAGGACCTAAAAAGGTATTGGGCCTGATTGTTTGGGTCAGATTACATATAGGAATTGAATATGTAATAATTGATGAGCTCTCTACAAGGATTTAAAGATATAAGATGTGAATGATATGATGATAGGGGCGGAGACAAAGATGGATGATATAAGGTAGGGATTTAGATGAGCTCTTGACTTTAGTTATATTTGAATTAATAGGGTTATGGTTGGGCGTTCATTTTCTATGTTTCATGGATTCACTTCACGAAAGGAATGGTTATTTGATGGCCTTTTCTATGTTCACCATGGTTCTTTATTTTAACCGGTTATGGCATGAATTTATATGTATTCTATTCAAACAAACAAGTCAATATTGACTTGACTTTGAAATACGGGTTAGGTTCAAGTTTAGGCCTAATATGCTTGGTATGATTCCCCCCCCAAATGATGGACCCAAATCCAATGTCAAACTTGTTTAGTTCTTGGATTTTTAGATCTTTCCAATAACACCAAAGTTAAGCTAGGGACAGTGTATTTACAAAACTAGATAATCTCTGTTTGGGTTAAATTTGTTCTGTTAGGATGGCCCTAAAATAGGCCCAGTCCAGCTTGTTTTGGCTATTGGGCAACAAGAACTGACCTTGACCATGTCCATGGTACTGAAAAACACACCCGAATCTAGCCAAACCAGAATCATGTTTGGTCCAGGCCTTAGCTTGATCAACCCATGACTAAACATATTAGTCAAAGACCTGTTCATCCACAATGGTGCAGTTGGCAGCTTGGGCGGGTTGGGTCATTTCTGGGCCAACCCAGCCCTATCCGAACACTATAGGGGGAACTATCAAAACCGAACTGACCCAAGCTGCCCAACCCCAAGCACTATTTTGTAAGCCCAAACTGGGTTGAGTTAGTAGGTCATTTATAGGGTTGAGTTTTGGCCAGCCTGTGTCAGACTTTAAAGTTTAAAGCACATTCATTCGACTTGAGGTCAGGTTAAGGAATTTCAGGCATAAGCCCGGCCCGAGCTTAACCAACCCTAAACCTACCAAACCCAAAGTTCAAGTTGCGTTACCCAGGTTTGAGTTTGGCCTGACCAGGTTACACCCTTATGGTGGGACCCATAATCTGGATGACTATAACACACTTAAAAACCTTTTCAAGAGCAAAAACACCAAATTATGAATGAAGGTTGCACAATAAATGGGTTCCACAAAAATAAGGTTCTCAGCAAAAAAAAAAAATGGATTCACCAAAAGACACTGGAATTGGATGGTCAAGAATTTCCCAGTGTCTTCTTTCCTATGCTAAGCTCCATCTAACATGGGGCATGATGTAGCCGGTTTATGGTAAGTTTGGTTGAGATTCTTGAAATCAAAAAGTGATTTCTTAAAAGTAACTTCTTTAAAATCAATTTTTTAAAAAATTAAGATTCTTTTGCGGGCATGAATTTATATGTGCCTTTTAACCATAAAAGCATTAGTGGTTATAACATAAAAGGAGAAAAATAGATTTTAGAATATTCTAACTAAATAATAATTTATTTTTTTTAAATAAATAAATGACAAAATATATATAAGATTCTTATAGGCGTAAATTAAGACTCTATATTATGTGGCATCAGTACTCATCTATATAATAAGGGAGAGCGGGTTTTGAATCCTAGGACATTTTGAGCCCTTGGATTTATGTACATAAATCCTAAATCCAATGGATGAGATTAAGAGATATATCCCCTCTCTCCACTATCGTCTCTCTCCACTACCCTCTTTGGAACTGCTCTCTCTAATTGAGTTTGGAACTGCTCTCTCTCCAATCTCCTAATCCAAATACAAAGAATAGGAAAAAAAATGAAAAAAGACTCAAACCAGAAGAGGAGAAGGAAAGAAAGATATAGAATGGGGAAGAAAATATAAGAAGATCCTGCCATTTCCAATCAACTGATGTCATGTTAGTTTATCTCTCACAAATTAATTTTTCTTTCATTCCTCTACATAAGACGATATTTAAAGCCCCATTCCGCGTCTCCCATTCCGGCTCTATCCCTCTCACGCGTCCTTTGTCTCCCCTCTCCGTGCCCATTTCTCTCTCTCTCTCTCTCTCTCTCTCTCTCTCTCTCTCTCTCTCTCGCAAGAAATTCCACTCAAAGGATCCGCCCAGGCTCAGCAGCACCGGGGAAGGTCAAGTTCGTTATGCGGCAGGCAAAGACGCTCAAGATCTGCGCTAATCATCTTGGTAGGAATAGGATGGTTGTCGTTTTTCCTTTTTTTTTTTTATTTTTTTTGATTTGTTCAATTCGAGTTGGGATTTTTGGTTGTGGCAGTTGTTCCATCCATATTGATTCAAGAACATGGAGGGAACGATAAGTCATGTGTATGGATTTCTCTGATGGAGAATTGAAAGAGGAACTGGTTGTGGCAGTTGTTCCATCCATATCGATTCAAATGTGTATGGATTTCTCTGACGAATAATTGAAAGAGGAGTTGTTCTGTATTAGGTTCGTGTCCATTGAAAGTGAGAATTATCAATTGAGCACTTCACTCTATCCTTTTTCCTATATATAATGGTAAGGTGACTGACTCTTCAAAGGGAAGAGAAGGTTTCGTAAATAGCTTAACATGTTGGGAACAAGATTGCAATTTATCTATTTCTGATATTAACTATGCTAATATGTAATTATTAAAAAAACAACAGACTAATGTAGTAAGATGTTCAAGGTTACTTTGCAAATTGAATAGTATTATATAAGAGTTGTTTGAAATTGTGATTTCTCTGTCCCTTACAATGAGAAATGAGAATGCACCTGCTCATGTGTGTACCAATGGATAATTGCTTTGAGTTTTGTCTATAAAATTGCTTCAATGCTTTTATTCTTTTATTCATAGATAATACAATCAGGATCAGGACATGCGCTGTAATAAACCTGAAATTGCCCTTGTTCTATACAGCTCAGAGTTGAGGTGGGGTTCCACCGTCTGGCAAATTGGTCTTGCCATGGTTGGATTCATCCCATTACAAGAGATCTCTTGGTAGGGCATCGGCTTTGATTGTTGATGTGTTCCAATCTCTTTCATTCACTAATTTTGGGACCTATTGTAATAGTATTAATCCACACGGTTTACTTGCATGGGACACTTTGCTAACATGACTAGACAAGTGTACTATTCTAACAGACTTAATTACAAGAGGACTGAATCTTTAAAGAATGGGTCATTGGAATTTAGGCTATTGAGAATTGGGTGTGGATGGATTATGGTATTGGAGGGCTGTTTTATTTTGTATAGTAATAGTAAAGTCAAGTGATTTTTTTCTCCCATCTGCATAGACATGAAAATGAAAAGCCTCTACTAGGGTATCTGATATGCAGATAAGAGGGGTACATAAGGGTGGGAGTTCTCTGCTGTTCATTTCTTCTCACCTTACTCATTTCAATATTTGTTTTTCCTATTTTTTTGGGTGGCAATGCTCTTTCTGTACGTTGCAATATGATTGGGATTGTGTGCTTTTTTTTATCGCCCTTTCTGGCACATGAATGTTTTTTTTATTTTTTCGCAAACAATTGATCTTTCCTCTACAGTCTACATTACACCCATTTGCTGGTCGTTTTTACCATCTGTGCTGGTCTTTCCATTACACTCATCTGCTGGTCGTTTAGTCTGTGCATTTTTTGTTACCGTAGTCTGTGCATAGCAAAGGGTTTTACTAGGATTTCATGGGTACCAAAAGAAAGTTATTTTTTTTTATTTTCTTTTCTCATTCCTCTCCTTTCTTCTTCCCTATCACTACTTCACCTCTCTGCCTGCACATTGTCACCACCATCACTGCACTCTCCCTACACACAACACCCGTGCACACACCTGTACACCAGCACCTCCCTCATCCATCCAGCAAATTGTAATTTTAAAATATACATGTAAATATTCTAATTTTGTACATACGTGGTGCGCCGTACCTTTGAGGCACGGGCAATGTACTAGTAAATAGATATGACATCTCAAAGCATCACAAAGTATAAATTTTCTTTCAAAACAAAGTTCTTTACTCCCAAAGTCCCAAAGTGTATAGGATAGGACATGGGGATAAGAATCAGTCTGAGAATTTTGTGGGTTGCTTTCCCTTTTTTGGATTCATGGGGGTTTTGGTTTTTAAATCTTATTGGTGTTTATTAGATTAATTATTTTTTGAATTTCGGTCTGAAGAGTTTGTGGTTGGCTTGGATCCTGGTCTGAATTAAGTTGTGTACCTTCTTTTTTTTTTCGTTTTACAGTGCCTTTGGTGTGTTGTATCTTTCTTTTCTCCTCCTCCTTTACCAAGTTCCCTGGAATTGGATTGGAACTGGAGCTAACGTGGAGTTCTCACCCGCACAAAAGCACCCTTGGTATTTGGTGTTGCTGGAAATATGGCTAATATTCCCTTCAAATATATGTTACCGAATAGGATAAAAAGGAGGTAAAACAGGACATGGCCAAATAGAAATAAGATCAATGAAAGCCAGAGGTGTTTTGGCGCAGCCGAATGGGAACTTAGCAATTCCTTTCGTGCTGTCACCTTTTTTCTTCACCTGCCCTGCCCCAAAACACTTTGTAAGTATGATGGACTGCAATGGTATCCACCCAGAATAGTCTGAATCATCCTAATGAAAGAAGGCACATACTAGAACCCCCAAAAAGAAAGGCTCAAATTGATCCAACATATATGGAAGAACAGTCTGCTATTCATTCTGTAAAGTATTTGGGGGTAACAGGGAGCTCAAAAATCACATTAGATTTTGGTTTTCCTCATATTTTTCTCCCCAAATCACTATCCACACTGATGCCAATGAGCAAAAAAGGTGGAAAAAAGAGCCATAAGGAATACAATTTCCTGCTTTTATGCAGCACCCAAATGCACAACAGAACAGGTATACATTTCTTCTGCCAAAATTCAGGAACAGCCAAACACCCATGAACAACATAAGCATTCTACCATTTCATATGGCAATGACAAGATTTCATTTTATTTTTTTTTTAAAGCAATCAATAGTCCAAATCTTTTTAATGCAGACAAACAGATATATCACAAGGCACTAAGAAACATCACAAAAGTCAAATCACACATCTGGGTCAATAGAATTCAACCCAGTAACACAAGAATCACAACTTAAAAAGAACGACATTAACTAGAAACTAGCATACCAGCATTCAAAATCAGCTCCTGCTCTCTCGAATCTCTCCTTATCCTCCCAAACCCAACCAACTAAATTCTGCGGCCACTGCACCTTCATCGAATGAAAGCTTGGAACAAAACTAAAACCTGTTACAAGGCGGTTAAATCAAGAGTTGGGATAATCTAAATGGGCTATTTTTTGCGTGATCCTTATCCACAATGAGGCCTTTACATTTCCCCCTACCCTCCACCTGATAGCCATGCTTCAAGGCAAACCCCCACTGAACATGCCACAGGTCCAGTATAAAACTTGCCATTAAAAGAAAGAAAGATGTGGAACATATAACAAGGGATTGAACTTGAAATTGGCCAAGCTTAACTGGAGTTAGCCCAACTTGAGCATAAACATGAGCAGACAAAAACAAGAATGCAGCAGCCCAGAAATTCAGAGAGCTGGAGCAGCCAAGTTAAAGTTGGGTTTCCTGGATGATCTCTTTCAATTATAAAGAAAAACCCCAGATAAAAATGGAAATGCCTGTCTGTTAACTAAGTCCATTTTAAAATTCTAAAGTGAGAAACACACTTTTTAAGCATTTATGCTTTTGAACTACTATATGATTGATGCTAACGTAAAACAAGTGTCTGTAAGGCTTATCAACTGGTGGAATTGTTCCTTTCGTTGGAGCCTCGCTCCCCACTGCAACAGTAAAAGTGAGGCAGCTTAACTCGACCGCAGCTTCTGCAATGCGATGTTGTTGTTAGAAAACCACATGATCACTCAAAAGATTATAATTTATTGTGAGAGCTTTCAAACATACTCCAGGTAGATTGTAGTTAGCAAACCCCATGATTGCTCACTTAAAGATTATAATTTGTTCTGAGAGTTTTCAAACATTCTCCAGGCAGAACAGAGAGATAGACATGCCAAATGACATTAGATTAACGTTTTTTTCTGGTAAACTAGATTAAGACATGTTGGTATCAAACATATAATCCCAAAATATGATCCAATCAAACAAACAGACAGGTAAATCCTTGTAATACGTGTGCCAGAGAGAGAGCATGGGAGAATCCTGCCTTCTTAAGAAAGCCCCACCATAAAAAGTACCAGTCCAAACGTCTAAAAGATATTTATTTCAGAGCTGGCAGGTGATCATGGTTTGACATTTTGTCCGGCACTGGGCCAAGTTGGTGCAGGTTAGTATCAGTATGTGCTTTGGGACTGGGACCCAAAGAAGCCCCTGACTTGACCGACTCAGTACCGAATGTGCAGACCAGCACTGGTTGGCACGGGACAGCATGAGACTTGCCAGGACCAGTACAAACTAGAATGAGAGTGGCACAGACTAGACATATATTCAAGGGTCACACAATAACTCAACCTAGAATGCATATAGGAACTCATTTTTTCAACTTTGAAGTGAGAGGGACAACAGTATGGTAACTGATGCAGGCCAGATTACCGGGCCCCACCCAAAGGTTTATGCCCAAACGCCCAAGTCGAGGGGATCTCCAACAACATCTTCCTATTTTGAAGAGTTCCTGATTTTCCTAGATTTCCTGATTTCTAGTATTAGCTGATATTCAGAGATAATTATTAGAAAGTTCTATCTTGAGTTGTTTCCTAAATTAGTTAGTTTGGAGTCTTTATAAAGATTGTAATGCTTCTCAATTGACACATTGCAATTGAATAGAATTACTGAGTTTCTCTCTCGTGAGTTTCATGAGCTTTTCCTATCTTTGGCGTGAGGCCTAGACAACATACCCTAAGCCCTTTGGCTTGGAGAGTAGCCCATTGGCTATTTTTCCCTACCCACACAGCGTCAATTGGTATCCGAGCAATGATCCATCTCAGAGTGCTGATAAGTGCTTAATTGTTTGCAATTAGAGCCCTAATATTTGATTGATCTTGTGCTAGTTCATAGCTGTTTTATTTGATTTTACATAGTTTTTGTTAATTTTATGAAAAGGCCAAAAGGAGCTAAAAGAGAATAACTTATGAAGAATGATGGGCGTGAATCACTAAGAAGGGCTATGGTGGGTCCCATCCAAGTTGTTTCAAATTTCAAAGACTACTTTCTAATTATTTGGACAACTTACAATTCAAATTAGAAGGAAAGAATTGGAGAAGAAGAAAGCATAATCAAATAAGGAAGATGAAACAAAGAAGGAAAAGAAGAATGCCAAGCATGTTACACGCCCAAAGGGGGCCCCACAGTCATTGCAAAAGCTGAAATTCATAAATTAGTAAGTCCTATTCAAGTTCAAGTGGAGCCCAAGAATCGAGAAGAAAAAGGAGAAAAAGAAAGAAAGTTTAAAGCAAGAATCCAAGCCAAGTTAAAAGTCCAAAAAGGGGTCCCACACTCATTGTGCACGCATCATATGGGCCCACTTCTATTATAAAAGGTTCAGATTTAATCTCTTACAATTAATTCTCAGATTTGTGGGACCATGTGAAGAATTTTCTAGAAGATACAAGTGGGACCAGATTTAGAAAGTTTTGCTAAACAAGAAAGAAGAATTCTATTTCATTCTAATTGGGAAGCCTAATTGTAAAGCAAGAAGGAGATCTAAATCTACAAGGATTCTATTCACTAAGAGGGCTGTTGCAATAATTATAAAAGGACATACAAGGGGTGGACGTCCAGCACCCACGATCATCACACCAAACAGCCACCATCATCCCATTAGCACAGCAGCCGTACAAGCCATCTTTGGAGCCACCTTTGGAGCAACTTTGGAGAGCTTTTGGAGGAGAAAAATCCAAGTAATTGCTGGCCGAATTCTTCCTTCTTCAGAGTTCTTTCTATGACTTTAGTTTTTATGTTATTTTTCATAAAAGACATGAGTAGCTAATTTTTTAAGGGCTAGGGTGTAGTTGAAACCCTAGCCTATTTCTATGTAGTCTCTTTTTGGCATCTTTTAATTAAGAATTTAGTTTTATTAGTTGAGATTCTAAACCATTTGTTTAATATATGAGTTTTGTATATGACATGCCAGCTATGTTATGTTCAATTAAATTTAAGAGCAGCTAACTTATGTTTAATTGATCTTGATAGTTAAGCATCTAGGGTTTAGAACCATGAATAATCTAAGTATATGCCATGCTTAGACTCATGCATTTATCATTCCCATTATTTTATGCATTTTGTATGTTTTGACTAGGACATATGCCATGCTTAGTTTTTGCATCATAATGAACAATTCATGTAGTATGCCACTCATGAATTAGGTGTATATGCCACTCATGAATTAGGTTTAGGGGAATAATAATCTAGATACATATGCCATGGTCTAGGTTGATAGATGTCACTAATAAATTCTGATTTTTTATTAAAGGATAATAAGGGACATGCATAGGATCGGTTAGGGGAGTAGATGAAACCCTAGTTCATTCATTATTATTGTTTTTCAATTCTAGTACTAGTTGTGTGCTTTAGGTTACTTTACATTTAGCTTTTGATAGTAGTTTAATTCAACCTTTCATCAATCAATTGTTTCTTTTAATATTCTGATTTTTAGTTGCTTTTGACATTATTTTATCACGAGTCTTCGTAGGATCGATCTCGTACTTACAATCATTATATTACATAGTGATAGGTCGCTTGGTGCATACCAATTGCCGTTCCGAGGTAACCCAGTATCCTATCTCTTTATTTATTTTTCTGTCAATCAATTATCAGCATCATCTATCCCACTCCTCCACCCTACCCAACCGATCCATCATCTCAACAACATCAACCACCTACCAGCAATCCATTCCAGATTTCCCTCCATCACAGGACACAAATTCAGCCCATCTGAACCCACACCTTCCTCTCCCAAACAAACCCTAATTAAGCCCAAATACCCAATTCGAAAATCCTCAACCCAACCCACTATTCGAAACCATAACCTGATTTGAAACACTAAACCCATTTGATCCCAAAACCCTATCCAACCAAACCCAATCCGAAACATAATCACCAACATCTAAAACCCAAATCGAAACCCTAAATTTCCCGAAATCCCCAAATCCGAAAGCCCCAACCTAACCTCCTAGACCCCAACCTACCGACATGAGACCCACCCCAAATCCCTAGACTCCGGAACCCTAATTCCCACTCACACTGAACCCTACCCTACCCATGGTCCATCTCCAGCCTCACAGACCCGACCATGATAGCCTTCAAACCCCGTTCGATATTCCCCGTCCCTAATCCCAACAGGAAAAAAAATGAGGAGTACAGAGGTAGAAAAAGAAAAAACAACGTACCTATTTTCGTAACAGCATCTAGAATCACCTTCGACACTGAGCACCGTCACCTGCCACTATCTCCACCATCGTTGGCGAATCCCAACATCACCCGACCTCAGCAGCTCATCCCTTGCCTCGCAACAAAGAAAGAAAAAAGGCATACCGGGTTTGCCTTCGTCGTCCTAATCTTCCATTGCCATAGCCAAAAGCAAGAAGCTCATCGCCTCTCCTCTCCATCTCTTCTCGTCAAGACACAGACGAAGGAAAATGGCCAATGCCCCTCCAATCTTCATATTCCTCTTCAGTAGTGATGAAGAAGCGACAAATGAATAATGTTCTGTGTCAGCTTGAAAGAAGGAATGATCTTCCTGCTCGGGTGTAGGTTCCTACTCTTCGTATGGAGTTTCAACTTTATACTCTTCATCAACAAGCTCCAAATCAGACATCATCATTGTGTATGCACCTACACAATCAGAAACATAGTGTCCTTTACCTTTGCATCGAAAGCATTCGATATCCTGCTTCTGCCACGAAGGATTGACAACATTCTTTCCTTTGTTGGCATAATTTTGTGGTGGCCTTGCTTGATTATGAGGCGGGGCTTGCTTGTTGAGATTTTATGGTGGAGCTTGTTGGATAGGATTTTGCAACGGAGTGACCCACTGATAAGTTGTATCTGAGTTTCTCCTTTGAAGAGGTTCTTCGAAGCACCTAGAATACGAAAGCTTCAACTAATCCTCGATGAGAAGTGCCATGCGATGAACTTCTTATATAATGTGAAAATTGAGTGGAATTCTCTTTGAATCTCCTGACACAGTCCTTGCTTGTACCTGAAGATACACTCAATTCTCTTTGAATCTCCTGACATAGTCCTTGCTTGTATCTGGAGATACCTTAACGATCTGCAAACGATCTGCAATTGTCCCCTCTCAACTTTTGCAATTCGTTTGAATATATGGAATAGGTTGCAAAGAATTTTATGGCATTTTTGTCCCTTACAATTTTTCCCCCCTCACTTGTTTTTCATTTACAAAAAAAGAGAAATTTAAAAAGATTCAAGGATACCTTTGTCTTTTAATTGTTTCCAAAGAAATAAGTAAATGATTCTCCAAAATTAGAGGAGAGATTGCAACTTGCAATCAATCCCTCTCTTTATCTCCAAGATGTTTATCTTCGAGGTAATTTGAGAGAAGCCTCTCTACAACTAGATTTGGGCATCTTGACCTTTTCTTAAAAAAAAAAATCGGGCCGTTAAAAATGAAGCCGCTCTCCTTTGTTGGGTTGCCCACAATTTTTACTCAATAGGAGTTGGTCCCCCCATATTGAGCACACGACTAAAAATATCATGTGCTCAACCTTATAGTTGGACTAACTCCTATTGAAGTAGAATTTAAGGAAACCAATTAAAAGGAAGAGCTTTTATTCTGAGTAGCATGGACCTTCCTACGTTATTCACCAGTTTATAATATTAGTGAATGGCTATCAATGATGTTCTCTTCAATCATCTATTTTACTACAAGCATCACGGCCCATCAAAATATTACAAGTCATTAATTTATAGAATTTCAACCATCCATGTCTATTATGGGCTCGTGGCCCATTAAACAATCACAAGTAATGAATCAATTCATAAATTAATTATGGGAGGATTGATTTACTAGTGATTAATTAGGTGGGCTCTACTTTGATTACAGTGAGATACAACTCTCTATCCTAAAATAAGGAGTAAATGATTATTTTGAGCGGTTTGGATTCATTATGGTGAGCTCTACTATTTTTGTATTGTAATTATTCTCAAAGTTTTGATAAATTGTCTTTAAATTTAATTGCTATTTTCAAATTTAAGAATTTTTCTTTGGATATTATTAAAAAACTCTAAAATAAATAAATAAATGTCTTTAAATGATAACTAAAAGAAATCCATAAATATGGAAATATTATCGATCTCATCTAAAGAAATTCTAGCTTCGCCGCTGCTAGATGAGTATCGCTTGCCCCCTCTAGAAGAAAATCCTGCCTCCGTCACTGTCAACCTATAGGTACTTATCTTCTAGGAAGCACGGACACCTCTCCGGAGCCAGAGTGTCGGTGTCCGACATGTGTCGGACACGCAAAAAAGAGTGTCATGTTTATTTTTTAATATTTTATATTTCGGACTCGTTACGGACACCTTCCGGACACGTGTCGAACACTGTTTGCCTCTTTTAATTGGAAAAAAATAAAGTTAAGTAAAAAAAGAAAAGCAAAAAGGGGTTTAGGTTTTTGTAAAAGGTCATAACTTACAGATGATGTTGATCGTGATCAAATTGATGGTGATGATGAGGCAATTGAAGTTGCATCAATTGAGTAAACTTTAGATGGAAATTGACTTCTTTTTGTATCTTTGGAATGGAGGGGAAATTGATGACCCTCCCTTCTCTTTGTATGGATTTTATGAAACTATGGATATTTCATGTTTATTGATTATTAATTATGTTTCAATTTTGTATTGCTATTTGATAATTTGATATGTTTGTTAGTAGGTACAGTGGTAATTGAATTTTTATTTATTTGATTGCTAAATTGATTACAAAGTTAAAATAATAGTATTTTTTAGTATATGATTAGATATATTATTATTATTAATTATTAACATGTCCCCGACGTGTCTGTATCCTACTTTTTTTAGAAATGTCGTGTCGGCGTGTCCGTGTCGTATCGTGTCCGTGTCCGTTTCCCGTATCCGTGACCGTGCTTCTTAGCTTATCTTCAAGTTTTTCTTTCATCTCCTCCCATGTGCTAATTGGTCCCCTGTGATTGGCATTCTTTTCATCAATACTCTGCCACCAAACACGTGATGCACTTTTCATCTTCACAAACACGTGATGCACTTTTCATCGTCATATTTATGAAGGGAACAGGCTTGTCTTCATCCATGTCACCATTCAAAATAATCTTCAAGTGCGGTAATCCAGTCGGTGAAAATCTTCACGTCCATGCACCCATGGAAATCGGGAACATCGACGTGATCAATTTCTTCAAGTATGCGTTGCATAAACTACCGACAGGCTTCTTATGGTTCACCAGTGACTGATTGTTCCATATGAGGGATAAGCTTCGCATGGTGGTCGGTTCCTCCATGTCCATTGTTACCACCAAGTACCCAGGCTTTTTTTTTCTTTTCTTTTTTTAAATGGTATACTGAAATTCATTGCTAGAAAGAAATTTTACAGTATAAGAGGGGTATAGGTACCCAGGTTGCAATTGTTCTGCATGCCATGTGGAGTTACATTCTGTAGTGCGTCATTGAGAGGCCTTTCCATTCTGTCCATCAGATTCATGATATAAGTATCAATCTGCAAATTTGCCTCTGAAGGTTGCTCTGGTGCTAGTCAACATCTTCTGCTGCTCCTACTTAAACTGCAGAGTTTTTTTTTTTTTTTTCCCCTGCTGATGCTAGTGGGTCAGGCTTGTCCCGAACTTAAGCCCTTAGCTGGGCTTAACACGCGCTACGGGTTGTAGCCACGTGTTGGAGAAAAGAAGAAAGGGGGTATCAACCCATTTTCTTTGTCTTCGTGTCTCTACAAGAAGATATGGAGAGGAGAGGCGATTCGCTTCTGGCTATGGCAATGGAAGATTGGGACGATGAAGGCAAACATGGTACGCCTTCTTTCTTTCTCTGCTGCGAGGCGAGGGATGAGCTACTGAGGTCTAGCAATGTCGGGATTCGCCGACGATAGTGGAGATGGTGGCAAGTGGGGGTGCTCGGTGTCGATGGTGATGAAAGATGTTGCTGCGAAAACATGCACGTAGTGTTTTCTTTTTCTGCCTTTGTTCTTCCTCCCTTCTCTTGTTTTTTCCCCTTGGGATTAGGGATGTGGAATATCAACGAGGTGTTTGAAGGCTATGATGGCCAGGTTTGCGAGGTTGGAGATGGACTATGGGTAAGGCTCGGTGTGAGTGGGAATTAAGTTTCTAGAGTCTGGGGATTTGGGGTGGGTCTCGCGTCAGTAGGTTGGGGTTTAGGAGGTTTGGTTAGGTAGGGTGGGTGAATCCACGTATCCCTATTAATCTGAGTCCCTAACCAGTTGAAGCCAAGCCTAGCCAAGAAGATGAGCAGTTCACATGTGTAGACGAGGTTCGCAAACAGATTGCCAAAAGTAATGAGAACTATAAACAACATGCGGACGCTCAAAGATGCCATGTCGAATTTAATTAAGGGGATATGATCATGGTACGAATGAAGCCTGAACGATTCCCTGTAGGTGCTTATAAGAAACTACACCCAAGAAGAAGCACAGGTTCATTCAAAAAACATAAAACTACAACTCCAATGCTTATGTGCTTGATCTTCTGCCAGACATGAATATCAATTCCACATTCAACGTCGATGATCTCAGAACTTATCATAGACATTATCAAGATGAATCATTTGAAGAACAAGATATCAGGCTTCCCACGATTCCACCTCCCCGAGAAGAAATTGAAGATGTCTTTGATGATCAACTAGTTTCAACAAAGAACAGATGCTTTCAAAAGTGCTTAGTCAAGTGGAAAGGAGGACCATTCTCCAAGGCTACATGGATCACCGCCACAGACTTTCAGAGACTCAATCCGGATTTGTGCAAGAGATACCAAGCTGATAACTCATCGTAGTCGAGTTTCTCCTAGCTGGGGAGAGTTGATGTATGCCATATTACTGGCCCCTGCCTAAAGGTTTATGTCCGAAGGCCCAAGTCCAACAAGGTCCAATAACGTGGCAATCTCCAACAAAATTTTCCTATTTTGAAGATTTCGTGATTTTCCTAGATTTCCCGATTTTAGAGATAATTTTTAGAAAGTTCTATCTTGAGATGTTTCCTAAATTAGTTAGTTTGGAGTCTTTATAAGGATTGTAATGCTTCTCAATCAACACATTGCAACTAAATAGAATTACCGAGTTTCTCTCGTGAGTTTCATGAGCTTTTCCTATCTTTGGTGTGGGCCTAGACAACCTACCTAAGCCCTTTGGCTTTGAGAGCAGCCCATTGGCTATTCCTTCCTACCCACGCTGTGTCAGTATCCAGAATAAATCCTTCTGCTCGTCAATATGGACAATAAGCCTATAGGTAGCATTAGTGTATCAATGAACAGTACGAACTCCATGATCAATGTTAATTGAAACTTATCAGTATAAGATGGAGCCTAAGTTGTTAGATAATTTTAGATATTCTATCTATTAGGCTTCCATAATAATCCAATAAGACGTGTAGATTCTGGTAATGATGATGGAAATAGGTTCACTGCCCCCACCCCTCAGTTGAGTTTTGGTTTACAGTTTGTTGTTTTAACATTACAATAATTGTTGAGCTAGAAATAATTATTATATATTGGTAATTTGGTGCTTTGTACTCAATTGACATACTAGCATTGTTGGGGTGTGTGCACAGGCATATGTGCATGTGGGGTGTGGGTGCGCATGCACGTGATAGTGTGGGTATGTGTGTAGGTGTGTGAGTGCCAGGTGCGTGCGCACATATGTGAATGCCTTGGTCACTGTGTGCGCATGTGTACCTAATGGTTTCGGATTGATCATAAGATATTTTGGAACTCTATTAAGCACTCTATTTTTAGCTGGGCCTGCCACTAGGGCAAACATTCGCCCAAAAAGGAAAAAGATTTAGATAAGTGGAAGCGAGTCCGCAAAGCCCGCGCAAACTCTCGAGTCTCGACAGAATTTTATCTTGTCAATCAACAATTAATTTCAACAAGCTTTTCCATACATACTTCAGTGCTTATTCACTTTAGACAAAGTACGATTGCATTACAACAAAGTAAACAAACTTCATAGATTACAAAAGCAAAGTTCTTACTTGCAGCGTACAATCACTGGAACAGGTTTCAAAGCCTTTGGACCATTCCTTATGCCTCTCTTATGGCGTGAAACCTGTACAATTGACAAATTCTCCTCTATCATTGCCACGTCAAAACTGTACCATAGATAACGAAATACTAGAGGCATGAAACATAAGTATTTAAAGTTCTTTATCAGCAACTAGGTTTTGTACATGGAAGCATGTGAAATACCCAATTTCAATGCCCATGCAGTGGGTGATACCATAGCCCCAAAAAGCACCAGTTGGAGAACCTTGAAAGGTCAGCTGGATGACTTTATTAGGAACATGAATGGATGGTTGAGGAACAGTGACCATCCATTTCTCTGAGAAAAATGTTAGGTTCTTTCAATAAAATTGGTCATAGCCTCTCCATTGAGTTAAAAGGATGAACCATTTGAATCCTTGCATACGTGATGCATAGAGAAACGTTGAACTAAATCTTGCATTTAATAGCCAAGAAAGAAATAATAAAAGAATCAAATCAACAACAACAATAACTAACCCTTTTTTTCACACAAAGGAGTTGCTTAGTTGGTTGGGAATCCCTCATGTGACCCGGCTACCCAAGTATTCATCCCCATGTATGCCACTCATACGACGTGTGAGGGCTATCATTCCCACTTTATGGGCTTCCTCTTCCAACTTGTGTGGGATCTCTTGGGTCCCAACCCCAATACACACAAAAGTTTCCCTTACCGTCTTACGTAACAAGCCACCTCGTGGGGCCACATACTGGTCCATCCGAGCGGACCATTCAAACCCACCCCTCCTATATACACGAGTCCCACCAGGTTTTGATAGATCCGAACAAAGTGAACCGTTGGATCGAGGGTCAATATTATTGTTTTATATAAAGCCGTTAAACTTGTATGGACCATGGATGAATGGGTTAAAGATATTCAAATTTCACATATAAGGAGTATTACTTACATATATATATATAGGGAGATTCATGCGCATCCATCCCTCACCATATTACGGTGAGGGACAACATAGTAAGATCGACTTAGTGATACATTCGAACCATCCAAACACATGGGACCCCCTTAAGTACACTAGATCCATTGAATTTTGACCTATCCGAGTGGATTGGACAGTTGGATCGAGGGTCAAGTTTTTTCCTTTAATATAAAGTCGTTATATTTGTGGGCCGCGAATGAAGGGGTTAGAGTAATGGGATATATGGGCTCATCCAAGATTCTCTTTCCATCCCCCACAAGTCCAATGATCAGTGGGGCCCTAGGTGGGCCCCATTAAGTTTGTCCGTCACCATATGGTGAGGGATGGATAGACATGAATATCCCCCATAAATATATATATATATATATATATAAATGGGAGATGCTCTTGTGAGAGTTACTCTAAAGTTACTATGAGAGTAAGGGGTGGGGACCCTCATATCACTCAGTTAACACCAAAAACACTCAGAATTACAATTGTCCTCGGCATAACCCAGTTACAAGGCCAAACTGTCATGATTAGCGCGCCTGATTATCATTAACGTATACTCAAAACTAGAATCCCGAAATCCATTAATTACCGCGCCTGATTATCATTAATAACTGTCCTTGGCATCACCCAGTTAACACCAAAAACACTTGGAATCCCCAAACTAAGCCTACAAAATGACAACAGATCAACAAATGATTAACAGCCTTAGCTCCTTTAAGTCCATAATACAAGCTCCCCACAATAAATCCTAACTGTAATGAGATTCCAGAACCCAGATTCCAGCATCTGTCTAAACACATTCTCATCTTTGGAAAGGGGTTTGGTGGGGGCATTTGGATTTTCTGTGTTTATACTTTTTTAGAAATAACTAGATCAGAACAATCTGTTTCTGTGTGGGCCGACTTGGTTTTTCTACTCAGGGAAAAGGGTTGTTTTAACTGTGGTTTATGCCTCTCCCACTTGGTTACGCCACAAATATTTATGGGAAGACCTGATTTTGTTTAAAAATCAATTGGTGGCCCGAGGTTATCCTTGGTTACTGTTAGGGGATTTCAATAGTATCCTTGGGCCCATGAAAAGAAAAGTGGCAGACCCAATCCCTTCTCGTTCTCTTGTAGGGATTTTAGAGACTTCATACAACAGACCTCCCTCTCAGATCTGGGCTTTAAAGGCTCGCCATTTACGAGGTGCAACAATCCAATGGGGGATGCTCAAATATTAGAACGTTTGAACAGGGGGCTTGGTAACGATAAAGGATTCGAACCCTTTGCTCATTTCTCTCTCAATCATCTCCCAAGAATAGCATCAGATCACAACCCTATCTTGCAAGTTGACCCCAGTAGGAGCATCTTATCAAGAAAACCTTTTGTGGCATGATCATCCTCAGTTTCATGAGTGGGTTCCTAGGATGTGGTTCAATCTTGGTGATTCATCAAACCCAGTCATCACTGAGAAATTGAACAAACTGGCTCCAGAATTAACTAAATGGCATTGGGAGAATTTTGGTAGGATTGCTCAAGAGATAAGGAAGCTCGAGAAAAGAAAAGACCACCTCCAACTGCACAATGTTTATCCTACCTTAATATACCTTCAGAATCTGGAAAAAAAAACCCTTGCTCAAGAGTGTACTCTACCAAGCTGAGCCAACTGGAGATATTTGGGCTCAAAGAGCAAAAAATTTCATGGCTCACATTAGGAGATAAAAATTCTAGGTTTTTCCAGTCCATGGCCAAAATTCACTTTATTTTGTGCTAGAGGTCAAACTCTGACAGAGGCCACAGAGTTCATAACCATTGTCTAGATGATCATTTCGAGGTTCTCTATAGATCAAATGAACAATTAGATTCTCAGGACCCAAGATTCCAACTAACATCCATTCTAACACGGCATTTCGATGGAATAAAATGATTCCCTTACTACTATACCTTTGGAAGCCGAAGTCAAACAGGCTGTTTTTCGATCAACCAACGTAAGGCACCGGGTCCAGATGAATTCTCTGCAAGATTTTTTCAAAAATCCTGGGAGTACATAAATGAGGATGCATTGTACATTGTTCATCAAATTTCAATCAGAAAACCTTTCCACAATCCTTAACCGAAACGACTGTAGTCCTCATCCCAAAATCTGCGTGGGCTAGGAAAATCACGAACTTTAAGCCCAATAGCCTCTGCATTTTGCAATGTGCTTTACAAGATTATTTGTAAAATCTTGGTGAGCCGATTATTATCCTGCCCAAAATTATCTCACCTATCCAAGGAGCGTTTGTCCAGGGAAGAAGGGCTACAAATCATATTTTGTTAGCTAAGGAATTGGTGCATATCATGGAACAGAAAAAAAAAAGGTAAAAACAGCTGGTGGCCATCAAGTTGGATATGGAAAAGGTCTATGACACTCTCTCTCGGGCATTCTTGAGAGCCTGCGTATAGAAACTAGGGTTCTCAGTCTGCTTGCAAAGCAAAATATTAGCCTGTGTATACAATGTTAATTTCTGTATCGAGATTAATGGCCAACTGACAGAATCCTTCAAGCCATCAGAAGGTCTTAGACAGGGTGACCACTCTTCCATAACGAAGCAGGACAAAAGGTGAACTGTTCTAAATCTCATTTGCTGTTTGAAAAATCTACCTTAGTAACAGCACAAAATCAGGCCAAGGGTAAGTTGAATATTCATAGAACGGTTGGACATCTTACCTACCTAGGTGGACCTTACACATAGGAAGACCCCACGCTTCTGTTTGGAACCCTGTCACTCGAAAGATACGGTCAAAGATAAATAATTGGAAGGGATCCTCACTATCTTATGCTCGAAGGAAAGCCTTACTACAGTCAGTGTGTGCGACCATACCCAACTACTGGCTTCCAATTCAAAACATGACCCAGAATGTTAGAACTCAAATTCAATCTCATATGAATCACTTTCTTTGGAAGAGATGCACTGCAAAAACACAAGACCTTAATGGAAGGTACGGAAAATCCTTTATGGTAGGTATGGAAAAGCCATCGGATTCCTCAGTTTGGAAAACCATGATGAAATATAAACAGGTTATTCAACAAGATGTGAGATGGGCTATAGGAAAATGGTGAAAATGTAAGTGTTCTGGATTACATACGGATCCCAGATCAAGGTAGACTTACGGATTACCCTTTCTTTACGAGACACTCAGATTAAGCCAACTCGGGTTAGGGACCTGATTAAATGTTGCCCTCATTCTTCCACCCTTCTTTGGGATGAGGAGAAAGACAGAAGCTTAGGACTAGGACGAGGTAGTCAAGGTGGAGAATGTTATAAAAGGGGAAGATCTAGTCAAGGTGGAGAATGTTATAAAAGGGGAAGATCTAGTCAAGGTGGAGAATGTTATAAAAGGGGATGATCCTGAAGTGGTTAGCTCATATTTGAGTAAGCAAACCATGGAAATCATTTGATAATCATTTTATAGACATTAGTGATATATTTTCCAGATAGCAATGCATATCCATAAATTGTGGTTTGTTTTTATTGTGAGATTCCACTTAACTTTCTCCATTCATTTTTCACTTACAAGTCGCAAAAGACCCTTGCTCATTCCAAGCATCATTGGGATTGGATTATTCGGTGTTGAGAGTCTTATATCAGTATTTAGTGTAGCTGGCTTTAAATGCCAACACTGAGCAAAATGACTCAAACAAGCATATTACTTCTCCTTAATGTTAAAAAAAAAAAAGAAAACAATGACACTCCAAAGTCCAAACAAATAACTCAAACAGCCCAAAGAATTTTATTTGAAAAGTGTAGCAGTTAAATCCTTTCAAAAACCTCAAACATTAAAAATATCTATGAACACCTGCCCATAAGAAACAATTATCATTAAAGAAGAAGCAATCACCAAAGGATCAAACACCCCCAAAAGTAAAACAACCTTCTGGGGAAAACCCACACCCCCATTTGCTAATACCACTACACCCTATACCCTTTGCAGGAATTTAGAAAAAGAAAAAAGTTTCAAACCTAAATCTCTAAAATCCCCATAATAATATGGGAAGCCAAACCCAAACTATTTAAAACACTAGTCCCAGAACAACATCAAAACCCAAGTTTTACAGGATGGGGTGAAATGAATACGTGGAGAGCGATTACCTTCTTCTTGGGAACGGCCATGAGCTCCATTGAAGCACCAGAAGGCAGATGGGGGATTACAGTTTTAGGGGTGTTTTCAAATTCGGGTAAAACCAAAGCAGCTGGAGAGTGATTCCACCTCTTCTGAATCAAACTACCCATCAAATTTCTTACTGCTTTGTGCGCCATTTTTGCAACAGCCGTTGGAACGCCAAAACCCCACACGCTCTTCTCCACTTTCGCTCGACTTGAGATTTGGGACTCTACAGGCCCATTTGGCAAATCTGGTCTGTTTGAAATTGATCTGGCTCAAATAGATCTGTGTGAAATAGATCTATTTCAAATAGGCTCATTTACAAATAGACTGTTTGGTAACACATGCATAATATCTACTTCAAATGGAGCTATTTGATAAAACTTGTTTGGTAAACATACAAAGAAGAGCTTATTACAAGGGCATTTCTTGTCTTTTCAAAAAAAAGTCAATTTATGATAGAAATTAAATATGACATCTATTATAAAATATTTTTAAATTCAAACAGGCCATGTAAGGTGTCAAAAGATGATGCCCCGGACTATAACGTTTCAACTTATTCATATTAGCCCGTCAGAAAACTAAACTATAGAAGTTTTTAGATCCCCCTATCGCTTCTAAACAGTATGCATTTGTCAACTTTGAGAACAAACCAACTTCACAAGAGTTCTCAAATTGAAGTCCCGCATGGATTCACAAGGATATGAAATGTCAAAGATGCATACAACTATGGGCCAGGAAATGCCAGTCCTTCAATTATTACTGCCAAGTTTTAACCATTGGAATGCCTTTCCCCATGAATCACTGCCAAAAAAAAAAGATATGGAAGAGGACAATGACCAATTGCATGCTTAAATCCAACGAATGGCTATTGCTCAAATCAGAGTCTATCCAGGAAAACCCACTTGGCACGAGGGAGATTGCTATCCAAGTATTTGCCTGAGACTAAAGTGGGCCCCACAGTTAAGATCCGATGCGAGTGCAGATTTTTCATTTGCCTTGGTATATAATCTGCTCCACATTTTAGATAAAACCACACCATACATCAAAATTTTATTCTACAACTATAGTATTATTGAGAAATGAAGCAGGAAGTCAGGAACATAACCCATTGTTGCGTACATATACATGAAAAAATCCTGCATACCCTGTCAATGCATTTCTCGGATATTGCTCACCCATTAACATCTGATTTAGCAGCTCACATTCTCAGAGGTGTTGAAAGCTATTTTCCGGGGCACAAGGCTATGTGAGTGTCAATAACACTAACTGGGGTATGCAATGGTACAGATGAGAGCCCCCCTTGCACCACTAGTCAGCACATCCAATCACACAAAATAACAGATAGTAGTGCAATGCCTGTGTGATAAATCAATAATGCATGGCCATTCAAAAAAAAAAAAAAACTAACCAGCTGCATAAGCCAAACCCTCAAATAAACCACAAAAGAGAAAACCCCAAATCATAAAATGCACAAAAGAAAAAACTCCAACTCACAAAATCAAACCCAAGTTCGCCAATACCATGGTTGTCAATCCTCAAAAAAAAAAAAAAAAAAAAAAAAAAAAAAAAAAAAAAAAAAAAAAAAAAAAAAAAAAAAAAAAAAAGCTCCAAACCTAATAACACAGATGAAGAGAGAAATAGAGAGAGATAACAAGAAAGTCACTCAGACAAAAAGCGCACATTAGGAGAGAAGTACCTTGTCGATCTTGATAGAGGATTGGAGAAGAGGTGGAGGAGGAAAGACGACACGCTGCTAGGGTTTTTCGCAAATGGATCGAAAGCTTGAAGAAGACACACTGCTAGGGTTTTTTGCAATGCAAATGGATCGAGAGCCCACTTTGTGCAAAAGACAAGTGTGGGTAAACTTGTAAATCCCAGGAAGATAAGAGGGCAAACTTGTCCCAAAAACATGCAAATGAATTCTACTGGCACACCATTTTTTCCCATTCCCACACAATTTCTCTCCACACACAATGCTAATATTTAAAAATTAAAGTAGTTCTTTCCACACGCATCAAAAGTTCCTAAAGTATTTATATCTTCATCCCCATTCTTCTTCTCACACACATCTCCATCCATTTCTTCCCACACACAAATCAGACACAAGACTCCACCGACGGGATTCTTGCTTTTCCGGCGATTCTCCGGCGTGCCTCCGGCGTTCCCATTCCTCTACACATTCTCCTCTTCCAAAGGTAAATGTATCCTTCCAACATTACCATTTATTCTTCTTCCCTATCAATTCTTTACCATTTTTTCAATCTTAGATTACCCTTTTTTCCATGAAAACTTGTTATTATAATAGATTTTCATTCAATGTAAGTTTTGACAAACAATGTTACTGTTTTTAATATTTTTGGGTTGCATTTCATCCCTCATCGTCGCGGTTTTAGCTTTAGAAATCGCAACTGTTCGGTCTCTGGTTCATCAAACGGATTGGTTTTGTTCGGAAATTACTGTCCGAACAAATTGGCTCTGTTCGGAAACTAATGTCCGAACAGATCAATTTTGTTTCGAAACAAAGTTCCGAACAAAAATAATATGTTCGGACACTCAGGTCCGTACATACAGAAATCCAGCAGTCAAATAAATTATTATTTTTTTTCGTATTTCATAAATGGATCGGCCAAGCTCTTCTAGGGTGTGACCTACTGCTTCAAATAGGAAGCCACGTCAACTAGTAGAAGAGGTTGTGGAAGAACCAAAGGTATCTAAGGAAGAGGTTGAAGAACAACAACAACAAGAGATAGAAGAGCAACCAGCCCCGGGGCCAGAAGATAGGTCATTATTGACTAGCTTTGATACACATATAGCTGGGTTCAAGGCCATTATTGACTAGCTTTGATACACATATAGCTGGGTTCATTTGGATTCAACAGGTGTGTTTCACTTGTTTCATATGAAAGTTTTATTCATTTGTTAATTTATTTAATAATGTATTAATGGTTGAATGCAGGATCGAGGACCACTGAAATGTCTAAGTCATGGGCAGAAAGTGTCATTATGGCAACTGAATGAGTCTGACAGGTTTAGAGATTTAGTCTCAAGGTCCAGATTGGCTCGCTTAGAGACTACATCTTACCGCTCCGTCAATAAGATTATTGTATCTGGTTTCGTGGAAAAGTGGCAACCTCACCTTTCACATGCCTTTTGGCGAGATGACTATCACCTTAGATGATGTTGCATCTATCCTAGGCATCCCAGTGATTGAGTGGATTGTCTCTTATAATGAAAGAATATCATATGAAGAAGCTCAAGCACTCCTTGTTGATGGACTAGGAGTAGAACCAGTAGAGGCACATAAAGAGCTGATGCAGGTGCGGGGCCAATCAGTTAGATTGGAGTGGTTATGTGAAAGGTTTGTCGGTGTATCTGACGACGATGGCGACGAGATGATTGACTTTGCAGTAAGAGCTTACCTTTTGTACTTACTGGGCTGTACGTTGTTCACTAACAAGAGTGGCACATGGGTGCCGATCATTTTTCTTACACAACTCATGGATGTAGAGGCCATACGTTCATATGCATGGGGTACTGCTGCACTAGCATATTTATACAGGCAGTTGGGGTTAGCAACCAGGCATGAAGTGAAACAAATAGCCAATTATTTGACTCTACTAGAAGCTTGGGTGTACGAACACTTTGATACTTGGGCTCCAACTCCAAACTTACTCTATGTATCCGATCAGCCCCGGGTCCATCGATGGGTTCCTCGTAGAGAGTCTGCTCATTTACAAGGATTATGAGAGAGACCTGATTCCATGAGTACTGGCCAGGTAATTAATTTGACTTTTCTTGTACAGATTGTATCAGATTAAGTTATTGTTCTGTATTATATACTTTCATATCTTACGCTTGGATTCACTACTTTCAGGTTACTTGGGACCCATATCATGATGTTAGACAATATCACTCTTTCAATCAAGTGGCATACTACTGTGGATGCATCAAATGCATGGATGTTGTTGAGCCTTATCATCCAGACAGGGTACTCAGACAGTTTGGGAGAGTTCAGACTATTCCTCCACCGCCATTAGCCCATATTCGCGCTACGCGTGGTTCGACTGCCTGTGACTATCAAACCGCGTATCAATATATCAATCAAGTTTAAGAGGGATGGCCTAATCACCTACTATCTGCATTGAACCGTAGCTAACCAGTTAGGCGTCCTATAGATTGCGTTCCCTAGTATATGAATTGGTATGTCCGAGGATCCTGGAGGATATTACAGCACCCAAAATTTCATTCTAATTTTGCGCCCCGTCCGGAAGAAAATCAGCCTAGCGGTAGCGGTATGATTGACTATCAGCAGCGTAATTCGGATGCACTGATCATTATTGATGAAGTGGTAGAAAAATGAGAGGACCATTGTGTTGAAGACTCACGAGGACTATATACCCATGTGAATCAAGTAGCACATGTGTTACGGGGAGTTTTAATTGACGATGTTCAACGAACCTTTCGACATCCCCACATGAGTTCACAAAGCTATTGCCGCACCAGGACTATGAGGGAAAGGGACAGTTGAAGAAGAGTAAGGACTTGTTTTAATTAACCAAAACAATTAACAATTATTATGCTTTGTGTTAAGCGGTTGAATGGTTGTTTTAAGACTATGTTGACTTTAATTTGACTATGGATGTACTTGTAGACAGTGTCCTATAATTAAATGATGTTATCTTCGATTATTTTGGATTCTGCTTGAATTGTTACATATGTACATGACAAAATGTACTAGAAGTTATGTGAAAAAAAACTTGTAAATGGTAAAACAGAACCTCCGTACGGAAACTCAGTTCCGAACGATATGCATCTGTTTGGAACTTAAGTTTCGAACAAATTCCTTATGTTCAGACAGTAAGGTCCGAACAGGCTTCATGTGTTCGGACCTGTGTATCCGTACGGAGGTTCAGTTGCGAACATTGACATTCCTGGAAATATGAAACCCTGTAAATGTATTAAACACACGATGTATGTCACGTCCTCCGAACCCGATTAAAGAATAAATCGAATCCAGAGAGTGAAATTTAGGACTAATTAAAAATTTATCCTTTGGGCCCACGGATCGTAAGTCCGCGGTGAGGATATAATATTTCAAGCCTCATGTAATACAACAAACATTGAGTTCATAGAACTCTAGGCATATGGAATATAAGTCAATGAATAATAACTTATCATTAAGTTAAAGTTGCATAAAAGAATATAACAAAATTGGTCAAAGAGTTAGTTATTACAATGGCCAACCCAAAAAACAAGGCCAATAAAAGAAACGAGTCAATAAAGTAAAGGTCCAACGAGAGAAATAATGAAAGAATAAATCTAAATGAATCCCAATGTATCTCTCTCGTGCCAGGAAGTGATGACGCTACTCTACGTCATCGGCACCCCACTCTCGTGCCTCCTCTGCTGGTTGGAGATCCTCTGGGATCTCCTCACCGGCCTACTCCTCGTAGTAATACTCACCTGAGGTGTCTGCACACCAAGGAACAGAGTTAACGACTTGTTGAGCAATAGATAAGCAAAGCATAATAAACATGATATGCATCAAATGTAGAATAATGACAAGTACATGATTATCTGAATACAAGGTAAGCGAAGCTAGACATAAAGCAAGAGTAATATATATAAACAATAATAAGAATCCTAGCAACCATCTAACAATAACCACTATCCATACAATGCAAACAAGAACAAGAGGGAGACTCCGAGGATGTCCAAAGCCACCTCCCGGGGTACCAGTAACAATCCAATCCGGACTACTGATACCAAACTCCGGCTCCAGTAGGATCATAGCTCTCGGTCCTTGGAATAGCATCACGGTCCTAGCCCGCTCCCAGTTATTCAACGCCATGGATGCCGTCGTATGCCGACTGCCCACCCCGACAACCGAGTAACCGGTTCGTCATTAAAACCCCAAACTGCAGATGGTCATGATATGCAAACAATAATAAAGTGATTCTGACACAAGGACCAACAAGACAAGCAAGTCTGGCTAGTTCCATGTACAAGACAAGATCATAGGGATTATCTCATCCAAGACAATACAAGACAAACAAACCACGTGATAATCCCCTTTCATTGCTAGCCAGTCATGTTTATCAATACAAGATACAGGTTCCTAAGGTACACTCTAAGTCAGGTCCAAGTCCTAAATTCTATAAGAACTTATGTTTCATATATAATTAAGTATTTTATGCCAAGAGAGTGTACAAGGAGTGGTAACAACGAATACAATTTACAAGTCAAGGAGATATGACTATCCAATCCTAGGTACGTGGTGTCATCCCTGTACCCCACGTGTTTTAACAGAGTACGTATGGAAATTGAATCAATGATGCTTTTAGGAAAATCCCTTGGTGTACAATCATGTTGAGCATCATTCAATTCAATTCCATATGCATTCGGTTATACTACGCGTAATACACAAATACCTAGACAACCCATCAAAGAACACCAAGCCACGTGCTTCGATTTTAATCCCCATTAATAGTCAAGTGAGAGTAAGTTTATGGTTTCCAACCTCTAAGGCTCAAACCTAGGTTAAACAGTCTCTTCCCCAAATTACAAGAGTTGAATCATTAATTCAAATAATTACATCACTTCCAGACCTCTTATCGTGATGAACCAGAACCATTAGATTCTACGTCTCAAGGGCTTTCCAACGGTATAGTATACGTAAAAATCCAACGGGCGAATTAAAAGTTACAAGTCTCTGAAGTTTCAGTGACCATGCACCCTCCGATCGATCGTACCGAAGGTAAGATCGATCGGCACTGAACACCTCTCAGTTAGTGCGCAGTGCGATCGATCGGACTGTGCGACCGATCGATCGGCACTGGGCACCTCCCAGTTAACTGAGAGTTTTCACAGAGCGATCGATCGGACTGAACGACTGATCGATCGGTCTGTAAACGCTCACAGTTAATTTGGGAACTGTTCACTGTCCGATCGTTCGCACTGGCGACCGATCGATCGAACAGCAAACCTGAAGCCCGAAAATGGGTTTATGCTCCATTTTTCCTCCGATCAATCCATGGCTAACCTGCAGAAAATGAGCCTCCATGCTCTCCCATTCATTCCATACATCATATTCACACCATTTTTAACAATTAAACAATTCTAAGATCTCCAAATTAATAATTAAACTGTCTCAAATTCCCAAAACCTAATCTAGCATATTAACCTAAATCAATAACAAATCAGGCTTGGAATTAGGGAAATCTATCAAGAATCATAGCCAGATCAATAATAAAATAACATACATGCTTATAATGAAATGCAGATCTACTTGCCTCAACCAAGAAGAAGATAGGAATTGGGTGAAACTTGAGGAGAAGTCTTTCTACCCCGAAAGTCACAATCTAACCCGAACAAATATAACCTAGAACGCAAAAGAGAAGAAAGAAAGGAAAAAGATCAAGATCAAACCTAAATCTAACCAAAAGAAAAGATGATTGAAAGATAAAGATGTGAGAAGGCTTACCAAATTAGAACCAATGGAAAGAGAAGATCGCAAGGAAGAAGTTTAACGGATCGGATCTTCAAGTAGGATCTTCTAGGGTAGAGTTCTGGCTTGAGAAAGGAAGAAGATAGAAATGGGGCTGCTGCTCTCTCTTTCGTTGCAGAAATGAGAATGCGATTAGGGTTAAACTTGTTTAAGAAGAAGATAAAGGGAAAAAGACTGAATTGCCCTTTAAGTGGGTCCGGTGAAAGAATGGACCACTTGAAGGGTTTCTGATCATCGGATTGCGACGAGTCAAGAGACAAAAATGATCAAAACGACGAGAGCTTTCCAACAAACCCAAAATCACGGCGTTTGGAATATTTTGGAAAAACACTCAAATTTTCCTAAATTGCAACTACCCCCCTGCCATGATCAAACGAACTCGGAATCGAACAAAACTTCGCAGATACTAATCTAATGCTAAAAGAAACTCTCTCAAGATCTAAACCCACTTAAATATCTAAAATATAATTAAATATAATAATAACAAATTAAACGGGTCAGGGCCTGATATTGGGCCCAACTGACCCAGTAAGGTCACGGACCTTACAATGTACGTAAATTAATATACACCCAACCATTCATAGAATGCATGTAAAATGTAAAACACATTCTTTGATTCATTAAATGTTTGAGAAAACATGTTACATTCAACATAAACATGCTTGCATTCAATTAATTACATTCAATCCAAATCAATTGTCTCAGCTGTTGATACACTTGGAGATACGAGTTCTTTGAATTGAACAATCTGATCCAAGTATGGTGTCTCCCAACCATTCGCACAAGAACGATGAAACTGTTTCCACTTATTTGCAATAGGCGGAAGTGGATGACCGGGTGTTAAGAACAATTGCACAAAATGATTTCGATTAACAAAACCTATTGTTCTCTCATTCCGAGAAGGCATCGGCAATGGCACAAATCTCAATGGAAGGAAAGTCAGACACTGGTCTATGCTCAAATGGTATAACACCAAATTATAACGGGATGCTATGAGATGTCCCATGTCAGGCATAGTTATCCAATAGTCCACCGATGGGTTGCCATCCATGTATGATAATGTTTCAACAAATTCCTCAACTTTGTTCTCCACCACAAATAATTGGTTGTAATGGTCTACATGTCCAAGTAGTTCTTGCAATAAATATTTCCTGACTTGTCTCCATTCATCCTCAGATAGGCCAACCAATCCAGCGATGGCTCTGAAACCACAATTACCATCAGTTGCAACGTCCTTTACAACTTTAATGTAAGGTTTCAACCAAAGGGAAACGAGAGCACGTAATTATTGATGTTCTTTGACCTCGTACGAATCGCCCTTATCTTTCCGATCTTCTTTGATTTGCATTCCATCCTTTCTTTATTTTTAACATCTGTCATTGCTACTGATTTAGGAGAGTAGTTATCTTGTGCAGACGGTACCAACTCAAAAGCACTTGGATCTTGTCGAGTTGATGTGTCAAGTTTCATACTTGGTTTACCTCTTGTTCTTGATATTACTTCGGTTTCTATCAAATGAGTACTGTCTGGCATAGATAGATCTCGTATCTTATTTAGAAGTTGCAGTTTTCTCGTGGAATCATACACATTGAACCGTTTTTCGAGTAACTCCAAATCTGCCTTACAATCCAAACCCACGGAAGAACTCATCATTGGTGGGTCGGCCCTGCATAAAACGATGATCCAAGCTGCCTCTTGAGCTGTGCATGTGAACTCTCGGCCCTGCATAGGATTGGTAAGAGGTGAGTCATATTAATTAATAAGCATGAATCAACAAACTAATATTTTTTTTAAAATTACCTGTTTGAAGTAGTATTCCCAAAATGAACACAATTGTCTGTCCATGCAGAGACAAATCTCTCCTTATAAGCATCCAACCAACTACCTTTCACGTAATTGAGTGCATCTGGATACGTATTGAATTCATGATTTAGCTTAAACAGTTGTTCACCAAACTCTTCTTCTATGGATGAAGACACCAACATATTCCAGCTCATAATAAACCTGTCCCATTTTTCTTTCGTTTCAAACAACTTCTTGCATCTCGCCAATACGTTTCTATTAATGTGCCATTTGCATAGTAAATGAGTAGCACCAGGAACACTCTTTTAATGGTGTTCATGAGTGACAATTCTCTATCCGTCACAATGACATCGGGAAGAATACAATCGCCAATAATAGAACGCATTATACCCAATGCCCATGCGTAACTTTCTTCACGTTCCACATGAAGGTATGCAAAGCATACGGAAAAGGTCATGTCTGTGGATGTGACTCCAACAATCTCCAATAGAGGCATGCGATAACGATTGGTCTTGTAAGTACAGTCCGTCATCAAGGCATGTGGAAATGCACGCAACAAGTCTAAACTTTTTGGGTGCGTCAAAATCAAGTCAGTTACATCTCGCTACCTTCACAATTCTTATGCCATTCAATGTAATTATGCTCAGCCAACTTACCAAGCAGTTGTTGCATCTGACTTCTTCCACCCCACTCATTGACTTTATATCTGTAGTGTGCATTGTATATTGTCTTCATTGTGGTTACGTTTAATTCACTTCTTTGTTTCAACGTTACCAAAATTTCTTTTGGTCTAACCATGCTATTGGACATATCAACCAGCAACTTTGTTTCCTTCTCTGATAATCTACTTGTAAATGAATGCCCCTCTAAATATTCCGCGGCCGAATGATTATGCACACCACATATGACCTCCAACATCCAATTATCATTTGAGTCTAACTTTTTGCCTTTTAATGCGAAAGGACATCCACATTTTTTCGAACCAGTTTGTTTGATCATTTTTCGCTTTTGGCATTCTTCATGCTTAATTGTTCACTTCTCTCACACGCAATGAGTACTCTAGCTTTGACACCTACCCGAGCAGCATTTGAAGCCTTTATGACAATAACAAATCCGTTTTTTCCTTCCTACACCACGAGCCCAACTGATCAACGAATCGCGACTGTGAAATGTCTACAATAAATGAACAAATTTAATGGGAATTTCGTAACAAATAAATGTAATTTGAGTAATAAATTCACAATTTGTCTTACCTCTTGAGTTATAAACTCACTGGTATAATCCATGACAAAATCAGATCCAACCTGACTTTCCTGCGTAGAGACCTGCATATGTAAAAATTACATATCACTGTCCGGACATAAACTTCCAAACACATGTTAATATGTTAGGACATAAACATCTGAACAAATACCATATGTTCAGATGTGAACTTCCAAACACAAACCATATGTTCGGATGTATAAATCCGAACACATTAACATGTGTTCGGTCCTGAAAGACCGTATATATCGAGAACCATTAGGTTCCAGACGACAAAAAAAAACTTAACAACAGATGCCAAAATGCAAAAAAAGAAGAAGAAGAAAATACGTACCTTTCCACTGCTGCTTTGATTAAAAGGCACCATTTGATTGTTGTTTTCTTCATTCTCTTCCTTCATTGCACAATCAAATGGAGGAAAGTGAGTGAAGATGAATTGCCCAGGAAAATGAAGGAAGTAGAGAGTGAGATGAGCTGCCAAGGAGAAGAAAATGGAAGAATGTGAATGAATTTGAGTTGTCAAGGAAGATGGAGGAAGTGGAGAGTGAGGTGGGTGGAAGAGGGTTTTGGTTGAGGAAGAAAAGAGGCTGTGTGTGAAAAGAAAAATGAGATTTGAGTTCTTATGAGATAATGACTATTTTAGTCATTTCATAAAGGGGTAAGAATGTAATAAAAAAAATATTCCTTGTGTTTGAAAAGTAAAATTTTGTGTGCCAATAGTAGCTCTCCTTTTAAATACACAACGATTTTGCCTTTCACACGGAGAATTTTTTAAAGGGAGGCCGTCCTGTAAGGACCGTCCTTATGGTTTACGGTGTGGACCGCCTATTGGGGCCCACCGTGAGACCCTACTGGTCATGGGATAAGGGGGATTGAAAGATCCAAGTGGGGCCAACTTACATATCTAATATTTCTAACCCCTTCATCCAAGGCCCACAAGTTTAATAGTTTTATATCAAAGAAGAAAAATTGACCTCAATACAACGGTCTAGTTCATCCGAATCCATGCAAATTCATGGGATTCAGTGCTATAAGGGTGTTGTGAATGAGTGGTCAATTTGGATTGGTCATGAGGTGGGCCCTAGTGGGCATTCCGAACAGTGCGGACAGTAAGGACGGTCCTTACAGGACCGCCTCCCTTTTTTTTAAACTTTTTTTATATAAATTCTCCTATATGAAATTACCAAAAAGGACAATCACCTATCACACCTGAACCTCTAATTTCTCTTTGCACGCAATCTCATTTCACTTTCATCATTCCATTCTCATTACTCTCGTTCCTCTCATTCCACCGTCTCATTCGTCACATTCACTCTCATTCCCTTTTTCCTCCAATCTCATTCTTCCCTTCACATCACTATCTCTCCATTTATCACATTCTACTCTCCATTCATATCTCACCACTGTCAAACATATTATTTCGTAGTGAAACCTCACTCTCAATATCATTTTTTTGTCTAATGGATGAGCAAACTAATAAGCAAAGTGTAGTTTCCGAACGTAACGTCACTGAGAATATGGATTGTTGTGTTGTTTATTTTGATTTCAGCCATTTCTTGAAGCTTGTAAAGCCTTTTTTAATTTCTATTGCCGCGAGACGTTCGGACTTTCAATGCAGAATAAATTACCAATGTTCAACCTCTTATAGCTGAACATATCAATTTTGTTCAGCCGTATCTGGCTGAACAAAAAGTGTATGTTCAGCCACATAGGGCTGAACATATCGATTCCTTTCTCTCTTTTTCCTTTACTTTGTAATTAACAACGAGTTTGCTGTGGGTTTTATTGTGGACTGGTTGTAAGTGCTAAAATCCATATTAGACATGGCATATCATCGTCTATGATGACCCTATGTATGACGAAGCTTAAATACACATTCAGAGATGAACATCAAATGGAGAAAATGTAGCAAACGTTACTTGATTGAAAGGGGGCAAAAGAGAATGGTAATAATAGATGGATGGATGGATGGCTAAAAAAATAGATTGAGGAGAAAGAGACGAAGAAGATGATGATCTTGAGTACACTCACCATATGACAAATAGAGAGGAATAAGAAGAAAATGAGGAGGAGGGTTTTCACCAATTGAAAGGAAGGCTCCAAATGACGGTGATAAGTTGTGTGTAGAGAGAAATGGGATAGGGCTATTTTAATTATGTTTTGAGTGTGCGGAAAGCAAAATCAGAATTTTAAATTTTTTATGCTGAGTGTGGATATAATTTGTATATAAAGGGCTAGAATCGTTGTGCATTTAGAAGCCCTCTCGGACATATTTATTTGTCCAAAAAAGCATGATTTTTGGGCATTTTATGAGAGAGAAAAAAAAATGTCTCTTATCTGGTTTAAACAGACATGTGAATTGGCATGTCCAAACAGTCTTTAATAGTTGCAGATTATGGTTGACATACCAAACGGGCCTTTAAAGTGGTTGCATGTGGAAGTATCGGAGAAAAAGAGAAGAAATTGAATAGTTGCATATAGAAGTGGGAGGAGAACATAGGTAAGTAATAGAAAAGGGATATAACTCCCCGTCAAAATAAGTAGTTATAGTCAAAATTAACTTTAAAACCCTTGTCTTTAATAAAGAATAATTCGGTCCAGTGAGCCGCATGACCGAAATATAAATTAGGGTATTTTTGTGGCAGTTGTATAGCAGATGAGTCATACACCTTTTTTTTTTTTTAATTAAATGGCAGATTATGTAGCTGCAATGTAATTAGAAGCTGACAAAGAGGTACCTCCAAGTACTTCATGGTTTTATATATTTGAATACTCACTTGGATGTGATGCGTGAGGTAGAAGATTAAACATTAACAAAGATACGGTGTGATTAATCAAAGATCCAGTGTCATTAGGGTCTCATTTTTGGGTCTTGAGTATGAGAAGATTTACAATTTCCAGCCATTAGTTCCATGATGCGGGCCATGTTTCAGCTGTCAAATTCTTGAACTTGTGGGTTCCACTACTCCATTGTCAAATCAGAAGGCTGAGAATCATGGGGAAATTAAAGTAGGAAAGATCGGATCACACGGCTGTGATTTTTTCACATTTGATATATGAAAATGTTTTAAAAATCATTCAATTTTGGAAGGAGAATCTCCAGGATTGATAGTGAAAATATTTTGTTCCACCAATTTGTAAAATTGAAATTGCACAAAATGAAGTATGAACTTTTTTTTCCTAAGAAAATGATAATGGCCTAAATAAGATGCTGCAAAAACTTTCATGCACAAATATATCCTTTGAGGGGTCCTTTTTTTTGCACCATAGTTGTCCATATTATTTCTGACCTTATTTCAGTCTGACCTCCAAAATGAAGAATTACATTTTGGAAAAATATAAGAAAATAACGTATATATATGTAGAAAATAAAAAATGAGAATCAAAACAGAAATTATGAATTTAACCCATATTAGAATTACATTTTGGGAAAATATAAGAAATACAAAGTATATCTATGTAGAAAAGGTAAAAACAACTAAAATAAAATAATTATTATGTTAAAGACCATTTCTGTCGGAAATTCTGGATTTTGGCCGAAATTCTAAACGAAAAGTTTTATGTCAAATTCTCAAAATGAAAAATTTCAGCCTTTTTGCTCGAAACGGTAGGAAATTAATAACCTTGATATGCACCCATTTACATATGTAAATTAATGTTATAGGTGTATAATATTTATGTATATGCGCGATTATCTATGATCATTTATGCATTCCATCACAAGCGTAAATGAGGTGTGAAAATAATATGTAAATAATGTCATTTTCATATAAAAGTTTTCACAGATAAAATAGCGTGAAACAATTGCACACCTCTTTGGTTAAGAAAACACTTACCAAAGATGCTTGGAAGTTGGAACATGTGGTGAGAACAAGTTGGTTTATGACCTTTTATCTTATGCACCTCTATGGGCTCCAAATTTTTAATCTGAACCGTTATTTTTTTTATTCACTCATTAAACACCACAATGTTTAGTTTCATATCTTATACATTCAGGCCTTGTTTTTTTTTTTTTTTTTTTTTTTTTTTTTTTTACATTAAAGCACACATGAATTGAATATAAAGATGAAAAATACTCTTATGAGAGTAACTCTTACACTACTGTGAGAGTAAGGGGGAGGAGGACCCTAATATTTAGGCTATTGGCATTGGATATAGATCCAATGGGTCCCCTCCTTACTCTCTTAATTATTAGTGTGAGAGTTAAACCCCGAGGGGTGGCTCAGTTGGCCTAGGACCAGTTAGTACCCGGAGGTCGGGGCTCAAAATTGTACTACCACACTGGGGCCACAGGGGAATTTTACCCGTCTCTCTCTCCTGGGTCCGTAGGGATTATTCCAGCCCAAAGGACTGAGACACCCTGCGTTATAAAAATAAATAAAAATAGTAGTGTGAGAGTTACTCTCATAGGAGCATTTTCGTATAAAGATTAATATTATAAATAGTTAAAGATGAAGACATAAGTGAGTTTCCAGCCATCTTCCTTTATTGTATTGCCATAAAAGAAAAGGGTATTTGATGCTCAGTTTTGAAAACTCACCTTTAGTTTTCATCTTTATCCAGTAATGGCATAAATCTTATCTATTAAATTAATAAATTCCTATGTATTCTAATACAACCAAATGGGCTCTTATAGATGTTGAGATATATGAAAATTTTACGTATATAATTCAAACTATTTTCAATGTTTACTTATATAATAATGGTCCTTCCAAACCAATATTGTGTCGCTTTCCATCTTTACCTCTTTTTTTTAATGTTTTTTTTAGTATTGATGAATTCAAATAAACTTGGAAGTTGTTTCACTTAGGGGATTTATGTGCATTGACAATACACTTCCATATTAATTTAATTTGATGAAAAAAATCGACACCTAAAGACTCCCTATTCTATATAGTATCAGGATTTATTTTTCTCACGGAGAAGCATTTTCATAATACAAAAAATTGTTTCTTCTACCTCTTGTATAAGACTACACAAAATAACTCTCTACTTAATTCCAAGGGGTTTTTACCCGAAAATACACTTTAAATGGCCACTACACGTAACAGTGAACTTTAACCATCGATGCCATTTTTTTTTTTTTTACCATTTTTTTGGGTGGTCGAATTCGACCTTCATTTGCAGTGTTAAAGGTCGAATTCGACCTTCATTGCAACGCTGGAGGTCGAATTCGACCTTCATCGCAGCAGCCGCATTCGACCAGGGTCGAATTCTACCATGATATAAAATTTGAAATTTGGTTATTTTACTCACAGGGTCGCATTCGACCTTGTAAATTGGCTATCAGGGTCGAATTCGACCATGATATAAATTTTGAAATTTGGTTATTTTACTCCAGCGTTGCATTCGACCTTGTAAATTGGCTATCAGGGTCGAATTCGACGCAGGTTTTAATTTCACATTTCTAGACCACCCTTCCAGTACCTAGTCTATAACCATTCTCAAACTAAATATTCTATCAAGTGAAAAATATGAGGATTACATCCATTCATACTATCAAGTAAAAAATATGAGGATTACATCCATTCATACTATCAAGTAAAAAATATGAGGATTACATCCATTCATGGAGATTTACATTAACAAAAAAGATGGAATTTGCACCACTCATGTAAAATTACATTAACAAAGAATATACAGATTATATCCATTCTTGGAGAATTACATTAACAAAAAATGAGAAGATTGCATCCATTCATTGAGAATTACATTAACAAAAAATGTGAAGATTACATCCATTCATGGAGAATTACATTAACAAAAAAGTTGGAAGTTATATCCATTCATGAAGACAGGGCCGGCTGAGCCATAAGGCCAAGAAAGCAATTGCTTTAGGCTCCAAAAAATAAGGCACAAAAAAAGGCCCCATAATAGCAAATGACATCTTTTAAAATTCCAAAATAGAAAACTTGTTAATTGCCATCCCTTTTTTTTCTCTCCAAAATATGAGGCCCCATAATAATTTGACAAAATACAACCAAGATTTTCATGGGGCCTTTGAAGTGTCATTTATGCCCATTATATTTCCAAATCTGCCCCTTATATTTCTATGGCTAGGAGTCTAATTGATTTTAGCACACCATTATATTTTTAGCAGTCCATGTGTATTAAATCCCAGCCATAGAACTTATTTCACAAGCATTTCTCATTATTTTTGTGCATCCTATTTCAAAGGGGCCCATTCAGATTTGACTCATGATGTGGTTGTAATAAATCTATAGCTTGGATTTTCAACCCTACTAATAGATCTTAAAATTTAAGATAAACAATGGGCCCCCGTCGGAATTTATTCACTTGCCTACCGTGCATATGAGTACTGTGTATCTGGAGCATCCAATACGTGGGGCACACCTCTGAAGTCCATCTTGGATAGTCCTGACTCATGCTGCGGGAGGGTTGAAGCCAAATAGGTAGTTGGACTTTGTGACCCAAATTTTTCATGTGAGTTTTGGGATGGGCCCAAAATTCTCATGTGGGTTTTGGAGGTGGCTTAAGATAGGTTAGCAAAACTTGAATATAAAAACTTAATTAGTAATTTTACATCATAAAAAAGCAAGAAAAATAAAAATTATATAAAATATTTATAATAATATTAAAATATAAAAAATGCCTAATTTATGATCGTCGCTTTAGGCCTCGAATTGTCTCGAGCCGGCCCTGCATGAAGATGCTAATTTTGAGCTGAAGCCGGTGGATTTTTGCAGCAGCCCTTGTTGTGTCCACGTTGTCTACAATTGGGCACAATTTGGAAGCTCTAGAACTGTTTCACAAGATGGTAGTTTCAGGACTTTAGCCAGACGAATTTACCACGAACCTGAGAGATGCACGTCAGGAGAAGTCAATTCATGCATGGATTAAATGGAGGGAGTTCAAAATTGCTTCCAACTTAATTATGGTTAATTATCTTTTGGATATGTGCGTGAAATTCTCAATGAACCCTCTAGCTCATTAACATGCCAAGATTTCCCAAGAATGTCTATCTTCCTCATTTCCTCAAACAACTGCAACCCATCATCTCCCTGCCCATTGGATGCAAGCCCATTTATCATCAAGTCCCAGGTATCCAAATACTTCTCAGGCATTCTATCAAACACATGGCGCGCATCTTTCATGCTACCACATTTAGCATACATTTCAATCAAGGCACAAAGCATGAAAAATAAAAGGTATAATACAATGTGATAATTAAAACCTCCGAATTCAGTGGTCCTCTCTAGATTTCCTTGACCCTTACCTGATGACTGACTTCAGTTAAGAATGGCAAATAGGTAGGATGAAGTTTAGATTAGCTGCTTTGAGCCATCTAATAAGGAGCAATTTTTCTTTTCTTTCATTTTTTAGGATCATGAGCAGATGATCGAACTTTTGGTCATTTCTATAAGCAGGGAGGTACCCGAGCTAACAATTGAATCTCAAATGTGAGAAGATTAGATTGACCAAAAGGTGAGAACCCACTTTTTTCACTTGATAAAACTATACATTTCAATCTATACTTCAATGTCTCCATATATTTTTCTATCCAACTATGCTTACAAAAATCTAAAAAGCCTGAATCTGTCAATGACAGTTTATTCACTCATCCGAACGCAGAAGGGGCGGCTGACCATTGGACACGAAAAGCCCTTGCTTTAGCCCCCCCAAAAAATAAGGCCCCATAAAAATTATCTTTTCAAATTCTAAAAAAGCACTCAAGCAACTATCATAGTTTTTTTTTTCTCCCAAAGCCCCATAATAGTAATTAGTATCACATCTCATTAAAGCCATCTTTTCACATTTAAACAAAGCATTAAAGCAAGTGTCATCCTTCTTTTTCTCTACATAGTGTCTTTTTAAATCCCAACAAATCTCAACCCAACCTCCTTTCCACCTTACCAGTGAGGTTTTTCAAATAAACGTTTCTCCACCAACGCTTTTCCTTCTCACGCACTCTTTACTCTCTCATAGACTTTCTCTATGATTACTTTTTTTTTATTTCTAAAGCAATCTTCTTTAAAGATTAATTGATCTGGTTTTGTCTTCTTTTTAAATAATATATGTGGATATTTTCTGGTAATATATGTGGATATATTCTGATAATATATGTGAGTCTTTTTTATAATATATGTTAATCATAACCCACTAACTGCAATATAATCTATTTTTTTCATAATGAAAAAGTTGGATCAAATTCGAAATTCATCTGCATTTACAATCTTTATGGTCAATAATGATAAATCACTAAATCAGGTTCTATTGTTTTATGATTTTAAGATTATTTTAATTCCATGCTCGTATTGTATGTTTATTATAGTAAGTGTTCATTTTATTTATAAATATTATTAGTTATAATTTATAAATGATAAATGTATCTATTAGAAAGTACGAATCCAGAAGCTCAAAACTTATAAGAGAGAGAGAGAAGAATAGATAATTTAAGGCCTCATTTAGGATTGTCGCTTTAGGTCTTAAATTGTCTCGAGCCGGCTCTGCTATATGCCTCAATGGGTGAGAGATTTCAGTACCCCCTGCATGCTTCACGAACTCCGCTGGGGTGAATGAGCTTCCATGGCATACACAGACAATGCTAACCTCCCCCTTTATGTACCTGTACAAGAACCTAGTTATGGTTTTCCCATTTGGGCCATTTCCAGTAGTCGACACGCATGGCATATGAGGTAGGGAGGCTTTAGGAGGTTTATGATTCTTGTCATCAAGAGGGTCTCCTCCCACTTTAGGAGGAAGAGGACTCATTGATGCACTCCGATCTGTGGAGGATTGAAGAATTAGGGCTTTGGAAGGGTTGATTGGATCGAAGAATTAGATGAACTCGTCTTTATTGCACACGAAATTAACACCCTAATAGTCAACTTACAAAGAATGTACGAATGGATGAAGGGATTGGATATATAATGAATTATATCTAACGGTCGAATTCGACCTCCAGCGCTGCAATGAAGATCGAATTCGACCTTTAACACTGCAAATGAAGGTCGAATTCGACCACCCAAAAAAATTGTTTAAAAAAAATGAGAATCCTGTACGGATTCCCTGTTAGGTGCATAGATGGCTAAAGTTCACTGTTAATTGTAGTGGCCATTTAAAGTGTATTTTCGGGTAAAAACTCCTAATTCCAAACTTGCTTATGGCAAAAAAATTATAAAAGATGCCGCAGATTTAAAATTAAAACAAAAAAAACTAAGGGCCTGTTTGTTCGCATTAAAAATACATATGAAATTAATGCATAAAATTCACACCATTAGTAGTTAAAAATGAAGATCAAATGTGAATTTTTAAAAATGAGCATCAAATAATTTAAGAAAAATAGAATAAAAAGAAGATCCATATGTATTATACGGCAAACGAGAAGGCCCTAAAATATTAACAAACGAAAAAGAAAAATCATCATCCTCTGACAGTTATGTTTTATGCAAAAGAAAATTTGCATTAAGCTGCCCTTAAATTCAAAGGGGTATGATTCAACATTCAACTTTCAGATCCATACAATCTCCTTCATATTTTAACCAGGCAAGACTTTACTAGTTTGGGCTGTACCTGGTGAAGAAATAACTATTTCTGCCTCTAGAATTAAATAATCTCGCACGGCAAGAGCGCTCCCTGTCCCCCCACTCTTGAATGAGGACATAAAAAGGGCACGTGGAACCCACCCCCTGGGCTGGTGTACCAACAAAAAAGTCAATGTTGTGTGAAAACTCATGGCAAAATCATGCTCTAACCTGTCTCTCCTGACATTTGTGAATGCCCTATCTAAAATGGCCATCCTTTGGAATTCATAAAATTAGTCACTTTATTTTTTTAATAGAGGTCCACAATGCTAAACTGCACTTGCAAAAAAATGAATGAAGGTAATGGTATTGGTTGTGGTCTCGAACGGTCCAAAAAATTGATACCATTGCGACATTGGTCTTAATGCTTCCGGGTTGTAATGGCCAGGGCCGGACCCAGGAGTTTTTTCTTGGGGAGGCCACTGTGTAGAAATAAAATCTTGAGAGGGCCACATATAAAAAATTGCATGTAATTTTAAAAACATATAAGGATTTTTTTTAAAAACTTTGGGGGGAGGGGGCATGAGTAAAAGAATCACAGAATTCTTTAAAACCTCGTGGGGTTTTCTACAAATTTTGGGGGACTGCAGGGAGCGAATAACTTTTTTATCTTAAAAAATTGAAAAAAAATTCCAAAAGACAGGGAATATTATTTTATTCACATTCTATACGTGACCAATATGACATTGGGTCATTTATTCACATTCTATACGTGACCAATATGACATTAGGTCAACCTTATACTACAATAAAATCTGTTGAGCACCTAGTAGGGAGGCTTTTTTCTTACTAATTTGGTGTTTCCATGAGTGGACCCAAGAAGAGGGGTACACAAGTCTAAGGGGGAAAAATGAGTTCAAGATACTCCAAGGAATTGTGCTCATTATTGCATTGAATGATATAAAACATAAGGGTTTTTAATAGTTATTCACATGAATTAGACTATTGGACGGCGGGCCCAATTCTAATTTGGTTGTTGATTTGGTAGTCCTCACAATCATGGCACTATATGCCTATTAAAAGTGCATTTAATGTCTAGTGGCAGTACCTAGAATTTTCATTTTGATCGGACAGGTCACGGGTGATAGTTAATTAAAAAATTTGATCATTTATATGCTCAATCGGATAGTGGGCCCCACTTTTATTGTTATGAAATTTTAGCATGTATTCCTAAAGGATATGGGATTATCTTGAACTGTTTAGATTATCTAAATGGGCCCCACGATGGAGTCATGGGCTCATTCATTCATTCCTAGCTTGGAGTGAATCACATTTTTATCACGCACTTAATAAAATGGTGGGACGTACTTTTATTGAAATGAAATTCTACAATATATCTTTTGACGGATTGATATTCATTTTGAATGGTTTGAATTATCATTTTGTAAGTCTTTCCTCTTCTCCGATAATTTAAACTATTTGTAATTTGTATTTACCCTTTTGGAAAATATTTTTCTCCTCCTATTTCTCCCAATTGAATATAAAAGAAGCCTATACATACCATCTACCATTTAAAAATACGTAGTCCGCAGGAGCACCTAAATTTTTAGGGCTCATATGTAAAACAATTGAAAAGGGAGGCCAACAATCAAGCTCACGACCATGTATTGGAGAGAGACAGATGCCCGAGTCCCTGGCATTATGGCATCTTGAAAATCTTGGAGAGAGACCGAAAGAGTTCTTCCATCGACCATGTCCAATCCCACCCTTTTCTCCTACGGTAAGAATGAACAAGTCATTCCACACATACCAATGTATTATCCAAACATTAGAATGCATTTCATCATCTTCTCAACATTTTTTTTTGGTTTTCCTATAATGGGTTTTTTCATATTTCATTAGCCTTTTCGCTGTGGATGTGTTTCGGTTTGCATTGATGTCTTCTGCTTTTTTGTACTAATTTTTATTCTGTTCTTATGCTGTTATTTTGTAATACCTGCAATGTGGCAACAAACCCTGAATTAATTTCATCATTTTCTCCACTTCTTGATTGATTTAATCTGATGGGTTGGTGAGAATTGGCCTGGATTGTGTTGGGTTTATTTCATTTTGAGTTGGGTGTTTCTGGTTTGCATTCTCTTTGTTCTGTTTTGGCTCTGTTTTGAATTTCTTGAAATGTAGATTGTTTTGCTCATAAGCTGACTTGTTTTAAAACCTGTTTGGGCCTGTTTTTTTGGGATGCAGATCGGGTTTGGAGACTGGTATCAGGAAAGTGATTGAAGGGATTTATTTGCTTTGATTATGGGGATTCTGGTTGTTAGTTATTGTGCTTCAGTTCAATGAGCAAATGCTGATATGAGATGGGTTAGTTTTTCCAAATGAGATTGATGGTATTAGAGTGATATTGATGTCAATTCATGATTTGAGACAGAAGGGCTTTTTATTTAATTGTGAGTAGGAAATGAGGCGATATGGAATGATTTTGGTTCCTACATATATTGTTGATGTCAAGTTCCCTTCTTCTTATTTGAATATACCAGCTAATGTCAGCTATTCGCAGAATTAGAAGAGAAATGGCAGATAGGAACACACAGTCCATTGGATCTGCATCGCAGAGGACTTTATTTTGTGTGATCACAAGCACAACATTTCTGCTCATTTCCTCTTGGTCCTTCTTTTTGCACTCCTCATCACACCCGTGTTTCATCAACAATAGCTTGTTGCCCAGCGCCAAACTCTTTTCTGTAATTGACACAGAAAATCCTTCTTTCCATTACCAACACACGAGTCACCCTTCAATTCACGAAGGAGATATCTCTATTGAAGAAAAATTTAGTAACTGCAATCCAAAGAAAGCCCTTAAAGTTTTTATGTATGATTTGCCACCTATATTCCATTTTGGTCTGGTTGGTTGGAAAAGCAAATCGCGTAGTGTCTGGCCAGATGTCCTCTCCGAAGTTCCTGAGTACGCAAGTGGATTGAATTTACAACATAGCATAGAGTACTGGCTTACATTGGACCTTCTCTCGTCGAGATACCCCAACCGTCCTGGCCCTTGTAATGCTATTAGAGTTGACAACTCTAGGGAAGCTGATGTTATATTTGTACCATTCTTTGCATCGTTGAGTGTGAATAGGTATTCAAAGGTAATCCAATTCCAAAACATGAGCACAAACAAATTTCTACAGGCAAAGTTGGTGGAAATTTTGACTACTCAAGAGGAGTGGAAGAGATCAGGGGGGCGGGATCATGTCATCGTAGCTCACCATCCAAATAGCATGCAGGATGCGAGGAGGATGTTGTGGCCTGCCATGTTCATTCTCGCAGATTTTGGGAGGTATCCTCCAAGCATAGCCAATGTGGAGAAAGATGTTATTGCACCTTACAGGCATGTAATCAATAGATTTGTCAACGACGCTTTGGGTTTTGACAGCCGTCCAACGCTGCTATACTTCCAAGGAGCTATCTACAGGAAAGATGTATGTGTTTCTGTTCAATTCCCTTGTAACCCATTATTTGCTTTTGTTTGTTTGTTTGTTTCTTTTTCTTTTTTCTTTTTTTGAAAAGTAATCCATTGCTTCCTTAACCTTGATGTTTTTTTTAGTTTATTTTTACCCTCTTGTTAAAGTTACAGAGGCTTGTTCAGATGTTCTCTGAATTGAGTTTGGCATGTCAATTTACTACGAAGTGGATGTTTATTCCTTGCCCAATTGTTTTGCATGACTCAAAATTCTAAAAGCAGCTGAATAGAGTATTGCTTTCGTAGATTTTCTGCAAAATTAGCTGTCTATGCATTTCAATTTTAGGAGTACCTCAATGCATTGACAGCTGATTTCTATTCTTCAAAATGCGTTGAAAGTTGATTGGGACGGGAGCCAGCTCGGTCGAATCAATTCCTTCCATTCATTGGCTCTTTGGTTTTGTGCAAACCATTTTCGTCGAACCATTAAATCCAAAGAGGAGGAATATCGTCAAATTTTTAATGAACCAGGAAATCACAGAATCAATCTAGTTTATCTACTAAATGAGAGAACAAAAGTACAAAGAATCTGCTTAACTATATGCTGGCAATATCAAGGTCCTTGTCATCCTTTTGTAACAAGGTTTAAGTATTTGAATAACCTCTGCAAGGCTCACACTCAAAATGATTAAAAAAAAGCTCATAAAATTAATATTTTCTATTACTAAGAACTGAAGTCCATCCTTCTTGTGCATTCATCCTCACTTATAAAACTGAAATCATCTCAAACCTAATAGATCTAGATTTCTTATCTAAAAGGAAACTAAAAATTTCCTAATTAAATCTAATCTACTAAACCCGACCCATCACGATCCTTAGTTTTAGTTTTGAAAAAAATAATCTGCGACAATATCTTGTATCTAAATTTCTTTTCTAAAAGGAAACTAAAAACTCCTAATTTAATCTAATCTAGTAGATTAGATTTCTAATCAAATCCCAAAGTTTTGGAAGTTCTGAAAAAAAAAAAAAATCTGCAACAATATCTTGTATCTTGATTTCTTGTCTGAAACTAAGGGGCTGTTTGGAAACTCTAGTCTAATTAATAAGAGTTAATTAGTTTAAGGTCAAGGATAGAAGTTTTAATTTTTAAGTGTTTTTTTTTTCTAACAAAGGATATATCATATATTTTGACGAGAACAAAACTACAAAACAACAGAAACTCCAGCCAGCCTTACAAGAGGATTAGCCTGGATCATGGTCTCAAGAGCTATCTAAGTATGTACACCCATTAGCCATATTTACATCAGAAGAGTTGTTCAAAAACAAAAACTTCCTATTGAGTGGTAGCTCTGGTTGAGAAAGTTCTTGCAGTCTGCTGCTGCTACTTGAAACCCATTGGTCCACAAAAGTCACAAAACCAGCTTATGACCCTTTGCTAGCAGAATTCTCCTGAAAATGGGTAGCACTGCCACCCTGAGATATTCTTTCTGGATCATATATCTGTTGAATGTAACGAGGTAGTGAGTCTCTAAAAAGAACAAGAAAAGGCAGCCTTAATTTGCTAGCTGATCAGCTAGTGAGTTGCATTGACATCGGGAGAATCGTAGCTTCCCATTGGAAGTGAGCCTTTAGAAAGTTTAAAATTGTCTTCCATAGTTTCATGAAGTTTCAGGGTAGGTTACAGGCCAGGTCTAGTCATATAGTAGTTGAATCACCTTCCACTATCACACTGTGAATGCCTTCTTTATGGCATATTGTAAGCCCCTCATGTAACACCTTTAATTCAGCCTCTAGAGGATGATTAGCTGATTTTGATTAAGTGTAGGCTAAAATCATCTGTCCATTTATATCGCGGATTATTCTCCCAATACCTGCTGAATGATCCTCATGGATGAAAGACCCATCAAAGTTGAGTTTGAAAACGTTTTGGGGAGGAGGGGTCCAAGAAGGTGATGCTGATGGTTTGGAATTTGGGATAAGGTTCAGATCATTTGCAATGTGCCAATATTGTTGGAGATGAAATGCTTTGGATAGGAATCCTGCTGGATTAATGGGGGTGCATAGTAAATGTATATTCATTACGAGCTTTCCACCTGGACCAGACCATCAGCGAACCAATGGTGCAGTACTAGTTTTGATTCACTCCAAAACCTGCCTCCTATCGAGTCAGTTGTGAAAGGTGATTTTGATAAAAGGGTTTTGGTATGGAGTTTTCACCAAAGTAGAACTGCCAAAGAAGTGGTCTATGGTTTCCTCGGAAGATCTACAACAAACACAGAGATTTGTAAGAGTAATTTTGATTAGATCGAGGAAATCATTCATCATTAGCCTCCCTTGGAGCAAATGCCAAATAAAGAACTTTACTTTACATGGAAGAGGAAGGGCCTACACTTTTCCCCAGGGCATGTGAGGACCCATTGGGTTATTCTGCAGACTATTATGCACATCTTTTATATTACACTTGCCCACTTGGTTCTGCTGCCAGCATGGAACATCCGAGCCTCTGAGAGGGGATTGAAGTGGTGAGCTGTCCCAGAGACGCATAAGGAAGTCAGTTTCCCAGACAAGAGCATCTTTAGACAAATCCTTTTTAATAATGTTTTCCACCATAGTGGGAATAAGGATTCCCTCTGCCTCCCTTCTCAAAGAAATGTCACGAAGGTACCCTAATCCTATTCCTGTGACCCACTGATCGTGTAAAAGTAAAACACTAACTTTAGACCCATTTCCTATCACCCAATGTATATTTGGATCGATCCAACTATCCAAGACCTGTGTTGGATGAAAGTTTTTCAAAGGGTGAGTCATTTGGCTTAATTGTGCAAGAGGAGAATGTTGTGTGATTCAGATATTTGTGAGAGAGAATTCTGAGTTCTGACTGACCAATAATCTCCCGGAGGAATCTCCAGAGTAAGTGACCTTGGAAAGCTTTAGATTGAGAGTCAAGATTTCTCAGATCTAACCCTCCAACGGCTTTAGGAGTAGTGACTTTATGCTGGGCTAATGGGATGAGACCACCACAAGTGCAAGTTCCACAGAAAGTTGCTGAGATGGGATTGGATAATTTGAGGGATTTTTCGTGGCATGTTCAGAGTTGTAAGCCACTAATTCGCAATGACTGAAGCAACTGATTGGATAAGGACTTTCTGACCAGCATAAGATAAGAGTAGATCCTTTCCTAGTAGAGGTTTTTTTTTTTTTTAAGTTCTTATTTACAATTAGTCTATTTGGTAAAATTGTAGTTATTTCATATTTTCATGAGGTAATTGGGGCCCATCTTTAGGAAGTGGTAACTGTGGCCCACCTTTTAAACATTACAATGTAGAACAAACCATTTGCAACAATTTGAAAATTTTATGATGTCATTTTCATTCAAAACACCTGTAAGTTTTTTACTGTCCACCTACATCCACTTTAGCTAAAAAAGCCCTAAGAAAGCAGCCCTTCTTAGCTTATTTTTTTAAGAGGGGCTGTAAAAATAGAAAATTCAATTAGAGGTTTACCAAACACTCAAATATGTAAATAAGTCTAAATCATAAAATAAGAGCTTATTTTTAGAGTTTCAAAACACCCCCTAAGAACTCCTAATAATTTTTTTTTTGAATGTTAATGACACAGAAAATAATAAACAATTCCCAAGAGAGAAACTCTCTAAATTTAAACTTAAAGCTTTTAATTTATTAACCAATATGTGGACCCATGTGGTTCCCTTATCCAAGGGCTGCATGTTTCCCTCCTAGTTGGAGAAAACTTGATCAAGTTTGTAGTGGCACTGTTGTCCTCCTGGATCAAACACTACACTCTATCAACAAAATTCACACTTTTTGCCCTTTTATATCTTTCACTCTATAGATAGACGAGAGTCGGATCCTCTTTTCTTTGGCTAGATCTAGTTGTAATCTATGTTTCACGGTTAGATCTTTCTGCTGATGCCATTGAACAATTGTGGCCAATGGGCATCCTTGATCTGGCCGCTTAGATTTCTTTGATTATCAACTATGATATCATTGTTGATTGGATGCTAGATTTGTTACTCAATCTCCAACAATAATATCAATTCCTTTCAGATTTCGTGATGTCATATGGAGTCTCAGTATACTGATGATTACTGATGATATGGTGGACTTCCATCAGATGCTGAAATTTCATGGATAGATCACCACTCACATGATCCTTCGTAGAATCCTCTATAGTGTCTTCGGAGAGATCATCTCTTGATTTTTCTTCTGATGAGTATTTCACTTTCTTTTCTTTTGTTATGTGATCTACCCATTTTAGATCCTCCAATGCAAAATTCAACAACACATGAACATCGTTTGAACGATTATCTGAAATTTCGCACTGTCGCATGGCTGTAGTTTGGAAACTATCAATTCATTGAATTTGTTTATGCATTGAAAACATCTCATCTTGACTCGCCACAATTCGATGAACAGTTTCTTGGAAACATTTAGCTTGTCACTTTATTGATTCTAAGAATTGATCTAGGGATAGATTTGTTTTATAACCCATTTTTCTTTTATCACCTTTGTGGGATTAGAACTTGTTTTGTTACCAAATGATATAGGCAAAACCAAGGTCTTTGCAATGCTCTGGAGCAAGGTTCACGTTCTTGCACAAACTTTGCAAGGATTCACTCAAAATGATAAAATGAACTCATAATAATAGTAGTTGCGATTACTAAGATATATATATATATATAGGGATATGCTCCTATGAGAGCATCTGTCACCTTATTATGAGAGATAAGGTGGGGGCCCTCACATCCATATCCAATACCAACAACTTAATATTTGTGGGCCCCCACCTTATCTCTCATAGTAGGGTGGGAGGGGATCTCCTAAGCTGAAATCGTCTGCAAAATCATCTCTATCATAACTGCCTCAAATCATCATCTCCAGAATCAAGATCCAATAAGAACTGGATTTTCCAGTTCCATCATGCCAAAAATAGAGATAGTTCACTTTGATTTGTGCGACCAGACCATTAAAAAAAAATAAAAATAAAAAGAAATTGTGAGACTAGTGCTGTTTTAGCTTAGGATAACATAAGTTGCAGCTTAGGAGAGCCTGCACATCGTTGCTCTTCATCATGTGGGAAGCGTTTGGTGGTTGGGTGGGTCTCAACTTTGGTGACTGTCCGGGTGTGCGCTCCCACAAAGCTTGTGCAGAGGAGAAAATTTTCCTATATATTGATTTTTTTTTTTTGATTAGTGAATGGTGATATGACTTGAACCTGCAGCCTCAAGGTTGCAATAGTGAGCACCTTCCACCATGCTGTGGGCTCTTGTCCTACCAAGAACTAATATTCCTGTCGTGCATGCATCCTCATATATAAAATTAAATCAATTCAATTCAATTCGTAATAGATCTAGATTTCTTATCTAAAAAGAATCAAGAGACTCCTAATTTATTCTAGAGGTTAGATTTCTATCCTAGTTTCACAAGTATTGGCAGGCATTATCACAACTTATCATTAAGGACTCCTAATCTCATTTCACAAAATAATAAAATATTCTTAAGAGAGAAAATCCCACTTTAAACTTGAATAATTCTAGAGAGTTCAAATTACTGATTGATTGACTGATTTGGTGGACCTCATTTGGGCTCCATGTCCAATTGCCGCGTCATTAAGCTACTCCATAATCATCAATATTGATTATTTATAATGCCACGTCCACAATGTAAAGTCCTAGTACGTCTCCAAGATTGACTCGTCATTGAAACCTTATCCCATCTATTTGTGGTCAGCTTCGCTAGTGTTACCTTTTCTCTCAACCCTGTTTGAAGCTTTGTTCTCAATAACTCCTTAATTGACCATAATTCATATCTTTCATCACTACTTCATTCAAGGCCTTTAATTGTCTTCCCCTTTTCTTGGCTCCTCGAACCTTGTAGCCGTTCAACATCAGACATGAGTTGTCTGTCATTTCTATCTACAACCCAAACCATCTCATGTGACGTTCCTTGGTTTTGTCTACAATTGGAGTAACTTATATTTCCTCTTATCTGAAAAATTGAGTGTATGTATGTATGCCAAATTGCCAACCAATCCCCATTTGGATGGCCATTTTGTGAATCTTTAGCACATTTGGAAATTTTCTTCTGAATTCCTTGAGAATGGCCTTTTTTATCAAAGTGGTTAAGATGACCTGATCAAGAGTTGCATGTATAATGGTTTAATAATGCTCTCCTTGTTTTATTCTTCTCTTTTGATTAGACATACCCGCCACCTTTTGAAAATGAATCCAAGTTATTTGATGGTCCCTTGTGGACCTCCACCTTTTAGCCTTTCATGCTTTGTCCCCTTTAATTAAAGTCACTCACTTTCTTTGGAGCTTGGAAGGAATTTGCATAGCCCTCCCCAAGGGAATGTTGTGTGCTATAGTTTTTAGCGACATTTTATTTCTGTAGTGATTTCCTTTCTGCAGTAGATGGAAACACTGGACTTCATTTTCTACAGTTTCATTTTCTTTCATTTTGTGTGGTGAAACTTTTTTTTTTTTGCAATGAAATGTGACTACCTCTTGTGAGACTGCAAAAAATGATTCTGTATCTCTTGGGTCTAAATCTACTTTCCACAAAAAAAAATGTTGAGATGGAGCAGTGAAAAATCATTCCTTCATGCAAACCATTTTCATTTTCTGCGGAAAATGCTCCTCATGAACAGAACCATACGGGGCTGCAACTGCTCAGGTTCCTGGTACGCAATTCAGAATTGCAATGGCCATAGAGGGATTGCCATTTTGGCACGGGATGAGCAATTGCAGGAAGATATTTTTGGAAAACGCTGATGCCCTTTACAATATTCTGAATCCTTGAAGTTACTGTTAAACAGGCCCAAGGCCCGGCTCATCTGTAGGCCCATACATCTCATGTAGAATTACATTGGGTCAACTTGACAGTTGTACATATATCTTTCTCTGATTGCTTTCCTAACTTAAAGATACTAATTGATGTAATTAGTTTACTTTCTTAACTTAGATATTCTAATTGATGTAATTAGTTTACTTTCCTGTGTTAGGACCTTGATTAAAGGCATTGTAATCCTATATATATGATAGACGATCTCCAAAGGAGACTCATCAAGTTAATACAAGATATATCAAAATTCTGTGATCATAGTTTTGTCATGGTATCAGAGCGGTTCTAGTATAATCCTTATCAATCAATCAAGGAGTCCATCAGAGAGGAATCTCTCTTTCTTGTGAAGAAAAACAAACAGATAGAGGATCTGTTTCAAGGGATCGTCCATTCAGGATCTGCGATAAGCTCAGATCCACTGTGGCCCATCTGCGATCATCACAGCACCATCAAGGAACACTCCAGCCAAGTTCGCCCAGGTCTTCTGAGTTTTTTGGTGATTTTTCCAAAATTTTTCGACACTGTCAGGTAACGTTTGTGATTATTCTCGTGATTTGTCAAAATTTCCACAAGTTTTGATCAACACCGTACAGAAATTTGGATTTTCAACGGAATAAGTCCAAACTTGTTCCAGTAGGTGCGAATTTTGTCTACTTTTATAGATCAGGAGTCTGATCTGTGTCCAGCATCATTTGTGGGGCCCACGTTGGGGATCTAGGCCTCAAATCAAGGAAGTCTGGGGTCTTTTTTCTGTTTTTTTGATGTTCTGTTAGCCCCATATTTTCTCTGATTGATCTGATTGGTTGCCACTTGCCTCCTGCATTCACACATAATCTTTTATACACAGTAGTGTTGGATTTGATCTCTTCTCTTTCACAAAATCCAGTCGAGATGGAAAAATCTGAGGTCACTTTGATTAAATTTACGGGACAGAATTATCCTGCCTGGTCCTTCCAATTTCAAACATATCTCGAAGCTAAGGAATTGTGGGGATTTGTTTCTGGCACTGACCCTACACCCACTGAGGATGAGAAGAAGATCTCCTCTTGGCATACTAAAGATGCCAAAATCAAATCCTGGATTCTGGGATCCGTCGAGCCTCATCTGATAATGAATCTCAAGCCTTACTCTACCTCTAAAGCCATGTGGGGGTACCTGAAGAAAGTATACCACCAAACTAACTCTGCACGTCAGTTTCATCTTGAATGTGCGATTGCTGAGTATGCTCAAGGGACAATGTCGGTACAAGACTATTATTCCGGCTTTCGTACACTGTGGTCGGAATATGATAGTATTAAGTATGCGGCTGTGGCTGACAATGTTTTAACAGTGATCCAAGACCTCCAGGCCTCTAGTCAGCGTGATCAGTTTTTGATGAAACTGCGGAACGAATATGAAAGTGTCCGATCTGCCCTGATGAATCGGACACCCTTACCTTCATTGGATGTCTGCTTGAATGAGCTCTTACGTGAAGAACAACGGCTTACGACCTCGGCTCATATTGCTCAACAAAAAACTGAGACCTATTCAGTCGCGTTCTCGGCAAATAAAGCTTCTCAGCCTCCGACTCATGACTTGAGCAAAACACAATGTTATAGCTGTCAAAAATTTGGGCATCTTGCATCTCAATGCAACCAGAAGGTCTGCCGTTACTGTAAAAGGTCGGGACATATCATCTCTGAATGTCGCCGCCGCCCACAATGTCCATCTCCGCAGTATCAGACTCCACATGCCTATGTTGCGTCTTCGGTTATGCCTGCTCCTACATCTGCACCTTCACAGCCTGGGCCCTCATCGTCTCTCACTCCTGAATTGGTCCAACAAATGATTGTCAATGCCCTTTCTGCGGTTGGTCTATCAGGTATATCCCCTCCATCATCTACTTGGTTCCTTGATTCCGGAGCGTCTAATCATATGACGTCTTCCCGTGCCCCACTCTCAAATGTGCAAAAATACAATGGCCATCTTCAAATACAAACTGCTAACGGGGGCCATGTTCCCATCACTGCTGTCGGTGACATCCCTGGTCCCATTCCGTTGACAAATGTTTATCTGTGTCCCAATTTAACTTCAAACCTTTTGTCAGTCGGGCAGCTTGTTGAAAATAATTGTAACATCTCTTTTTCTTCTTCTGGTTGTGTTGTGCAGGACCAGATGACAGGGAAGGAGATCGCGAGGGGGCCTAAATGTGGACGCTTGTTTCCACTGGATTTTTCTAAATTTTCTAGGACTCAATTTGACAATAATGTGTTTTGTTTTTCTCTTAGAGATAATTGCCGCTTGTGGCATAATAGACTCGGACATCCTAATTCCAAGGCTTTGCCCCTTATGTTAAATTCTGGTTTATTAAATAAATCTATTGGTTTATCTTCTTGTGTGCCTTTTGATTGTGCTACTTGTAAAGTGGGAAAGAGCAAAACTCTTCCGTTTCCTCATTCCACTTCCCACACCACTCAGTGTTTTGATTTAGTTCATAGTGATGTATGGGGAATTGCTCCAGCTCTTTCCCATGCTCACTATAAATATTTTGTGACTTTCATTGATTATTTCAGTCGGTTCACATGGGTCTACTTTCTACATTCAAAATCTGATGTCTTTAATGTTTTTAAAATTTTTCTTGCCTATGTTGAGAATCAATTTTCCACTTGCATTAAAATCTTGCGATCTGATTCCGGCGGGGAATATGTATCCTCAGATTTTCAATGGTTTTTGCAAAATAAAGGCATTATTTCTCAAAAAACTTGTCCTTATACTCCCTAGCAGAATGGAATCGCTGAAAGGAAAAATAGACATCTCCTTGATGTCACTCGTTCCCTCCTTCTTGAATCATCGGTTCCCTCCCGCTTTTGGGTTGAGGCACTGGCTACGGCGGCTCATCTGATCAATCGTATGCCATCAACCTCCATTGAGAATCAAAGCCCATATTACCGATTGTACAAGACCTTTCCATCCTATGATGATCTTCATGTTTTTGGCTCCATTTGCTTTGTGCACTTACCTCCTTCTGAGAGAACAAAACTAACCGCACAATCAGCTCAGTGTGTGTTTTTAGGTTATGCACCCTTCCAGAAAGAGTTCCTTTGATATGATCCTCACATTCGTCGTTTACGTACCTCTAGGAATGTCGTTTTCTTTGAAAAACAATATTTTTTTCAAAAACACATTGATCCTCCTGCCTCCTCCTCTTTCGTGTCTTTACCTGGTTTTTCTGACAACCCATCGGTTGTTCGATTTAATCAAAATTTTGTGTATCACAGACGGAACAGAGAAGCGCCTACCAGGGATCCCCCTCCTGATCTTCCTCCGGCATCTGGTCCACCCCCGGCACTTGATACATCTGGACATCCTTCATTGCGTCGCTCCACTCGTCTTTCGGTACCACCAGCCCGTTATGGGTTCTCACATACTTCTTTAATGGCCACTTTGTCTTCCTCTTCCATTCCCCAATCCTATTCTCAGGCTGTGTGATGCAGCACGGGCTACTATTCCACTACTGGTCCCACCCAACATAGTTTAGAGGATATTTATTTTTTAGTAGCTTCCTAATTTTATTGTAATTAGGATTAGCATTATGATTTATTTGGTTTCCTAGTTTGATTAGGATAGTTTCTATTATTAGATTAGGTTGTCTTAGGCCCTAAGTTTACTTTGCCTATTTATATTGCATTGTAGAGATGATAATCTCATATTGGAATTAAGTAAAATTGGGATTTTTCCCTTGGAGAGGTTGTTCCTCGTGTTAGAAATCTCTGCGGAGATAATTTGAGGTGTCTTTGACACGTGCTTCGGCATCTACGCAAGCTCTAACCCTAGGGCCTGCATCAATTTGGTATCAGAGCGAAGATCCACAACGCTCCGATCACCCTCCGGTCACCGATCGGAGCCTATCCATCCACTACCAAAACCCCTTCGTCAGTCCTCTGCTACAATCATCCCAACCCACGACTCCCTGCCGAACCACCTTGAGGCCCTGACATCTAACCTACCACTCCACTCCCTGCTCCCTGACTGCATCAACCAATCCCTCCGCTGCCAATCCCAAATCTGTTCCCAGAACCCTCGCCCCAAACCCCCTCTTCATCGAAAACCCTGCCACCCCAACATCCAAAACTCTAGTCCCTCCCAACCCCAAACCCCACAGCCGACCCACAACCCAACCCTAGCTGCCAAACCCCACCCGCTACTCAGATCCCTCACACAATCCACAAAACCCCAAATCCCTAGCCTAAAAAAAAAAAAACCTCAAACCGAATATAACCCCCATCGCCCACTCTCTCCCAGAACCCCAATTTTCCCCAGCAGAGAGAGAAGAAAGAAAATCAAAGAAGAAAAGAAAGAAGAAGAACAGCGGAGAGAGGGAATAGAAGAAAAAGGAGAGTACCGTGCACCAGTGCTGTAGCCATCTCCATCGCAGTCGACATCCGTTTCCCAATCTCCATCGTCAGCCATCAGCCACACGCAGCAACAGCGCCAATCTCCTTTCTCTTTCCCGTTTCTTTGGTTCGACGAAGCAGGACAGCCAGGCGTCTCCATCTTGCACTGTGCACCACCATCGCCCCGCACCAGCAGCGCCGTCGCCAGGCTCCTCCATCGTTGCACACCGCCAGCTCCATCTTCGCTCCCTCTTCGTAGCGTGTAAGCAGCAATAGGAGAATAAAGGGTTTTGAAACCCCTTATTCTCATTCTCTGAAGGCACGAAGACTGAGGCACTGATTGGGCCTGATTTCTAGTTCGGCCCACAGGTTGATCCGACCCGTTGAAGAAGCCCACAAGGAGAAGATACATACCTTCCAGCAAACTTCTGATCAATAGCAAATTTTGACAAGATCAACGGTTGAGACTTCTTATTGGGATATCCAGCTCATCCACCGTACGATTTCAGATCCGTCTTCGCCAGAGTGATCGTGGTGCGCAGATCTACACATCAGGTCAGTCAAAAAAAAAAAAAATTAAATTTACATTAAACAAACATGCCTCCCAAGAAGCAGATTGATGCGGAGTCTTCCTCTCACAATGATGATGATTTGAGGGGAACCGTTGCACAATTATCGGTAACTGTTAATCAACTATCTGCAACGATGGTTCAAATGCAAGTTCAAATGCAAGCGACTCTGGAAAGGATTGAAACCCGATTAACCAATTTGGAAACTAATCGGCGTGAGGAAAATCATCATGATGATGGACGACATGTTCGGAATCAACGAGATCCACATGTCGTAAATGTTGATCGTGATTTGGTTATTAAACTCGTGATTCCTGAATATAATGGGAAATTGAAACCGGATGAATTCATAGATTGGAATTAAGTAAAATTGGGATTTTTCCCTTGGAGAGGTTGTTCCTCGTGTTAGAAATCTCTGCGGAGATAATTTGAGGTGTCTTTGACACGTGCTTCGGCATCTACGCAAGCTCTAACCCTAGGGCCTGCATCAATTAATGATGCAGCACGGGCTACTATTCCACTACTGGTCCCACCCAACATAGTTTAGAGGATATTTATTATTTATTTTTTAGTAGCTTCCAATTTTATTGTAATTAGGATTAGCATTATGATTTATTTGGTTTCCTAGTTTGATTAGGATAGTTTCTATTATTAGATTAGGTTGTCTTAGGCCCTAAGTTTACTTTGCCTATTTATATTGCATTGTAGAGATGATAATCTCAGATTGGAATTAAGTAAAATTGGGATTTTTCCCTTGGAGAGGTTGTTCCTCGTGTTAGAAATCTCTGCGGAGAATAGCGGAGAGAGGGAATAGAAGAAAAAGGAGTACCGTGCACCAGTGCTGTAGCCATCTCCATCGCAGTCGACATCCGTCTCCCAATCTCCATCGTCAACCATCAGCCACACGCAGCTACAGCGCCAATCTCCTTTCTCTTTCCCGTTTCTTTGGTTCGACGAAGCAGGACAGCCAGGCGTCTCCATCTTGCACTGTGCACCACCATCGCCCCGCACCTGCAGCGCCGTCGCCAGGCTCCTCCATCGTTGCACACCGCCAGCTCCATCTTCGCTCCCTCTTCGTAGCGTGTAAGCAGCAATAGGAGAATAAAGGGTTTTGAAACCCCTTATTCTCATTCTCTGAAGGCACGAAGACTGAGGCACTGATTGGGCCTGATTTCTAGTTCGGCCCACAGGTTGATCCGACCCGTTGAAGAAGCCCACAAGGAGAAGATACATACCTTCCAGCAAACTTCTGATCAATAGCAAATTTTGACAAGATCAACGGTTGAGACTTCTTATTGGGATATCCAGTTCATCCACCGTACGATTTCAGATCCGTCTTCGCCAGAGTGATCGTGGTGCGCAGATCTACACATCAGGTCAGTAAAAAAAAAAAAAATAAAATAAAATAAATTTACATTAAACAAACATGCCTCCCAAGAAGCAGATTGATGCGGAGTCTTCCTCTCACAATGATGATGATTTGAGGGGAACCGTTGCACAATTATCGGTAACTGTTAATCAACTATCTGCAACGATGGTTCAAATGCAAGCGACTCTGGAAAGGATTGAAACCCGATTAACCAATTTGGAAACTAATCGGCGTGAGGAAAATCATCATGATGATGGACGACATGTTCGGAATCAACGAGATCCACATGTCGTAAATGTTGATCGTGATTTGGGTATTAAACTCGTGATTCCTGAATATAATGGGAAATTGAAACCGGATGAATTCATAGATTGGTTAGTGTGTGTTGAAAATATTTTTGCACACAAGCCAATGACGGATGGTCATAAAATTACGCTGGTGGCAACTCGATTTCGTAATTATGCTGCAATATGGTGGGCCGAGTTGCAAAAGAAGAGAAGAAACCAACAAATTGACCCCGTTGACACATGGACTGAGATGAAAAATCTGTTGAAGCAAAAATTTCTTCCTGTCAATTACTCCAGAGATCTGCGTTCAAGTTTTCAGGATTTGAAACAAGGATCTAAGACGGTTGTTGAGTATTCAGAGGAGTTTATGACCATGCAAGCTCGTTGTGGTTTGAATGAAGATGATGATGTGTTAGTTGACAGATACTTTAATGGGCTTACACTTGATATACAACATATCCTCACATTCAAGCATTTTGACAATGTTGATGAGATTGTTCAGCATGCTATTAAAGCTGAGGGGATTGCAAATCATCAAGCCAGAAAACTTAATGCGTCTAAATGGTCTGCGCAAAAGACTCCATCAAAGTTAGATTTTAATCCAAATGCTAATTCCTCAGAAAAGTTTTCTTCCAAGTCTGAAGATCCAAACAGATTCACATGTTTTCATTGTAAGCAAAAGGGTCACCGTGCGTTTGAATGCCCTAAAAGAATCAATTTAATGGGAAGTGCACATGAAGAACCGGAAACAGAAGATGATCCTAAAAGTGAAGAATCCGATGAAGCGGAGGAAATAGCAGCTGAAACAGGTGGCGAACTTCTCTTGGTGCAACAAGAGTCTATACCCACTGTTGAAAAGAAATGGTTGCGGAAAAGTATTTTTCGTTCCACAGGTACAATACATGGGCAAAATTGTACAGTTGTTATTGATGGTGGAAGTTGTGAGAATATTATCTCTCAAACTCTTGTTGATCGCTTGAAATTGAAGATTTACAAGCACAATCGTCCCTACTTTGTTAGATGGCTCATGACAGGTGATGAAGCGCAAGTTCGACATACATGTCAGGTTACTTTTGCAGTTGGTAATGATTACAAAGATACAATTTGGTGCGATGTGCTACCAATGGACAGTGGAGATATTCTATTGGGTCGCCCATGGCTGTATGACAAGAATGGCACTCATGGGATGCGCGACAACACGTACACATTCAGGCACGGCGAGAAGGAAGTTACGCTCTATCCAAAGAAGCCCGAATCGCCGAAGAAGAAATCAAGGGTTCATGCTACAAAGGAAGTGCTTCACGTACATCATATATATAGAGGCAACTTGAAGAAGACCCGAGTTCGAGGTCGAACTCTTCTTTCAACCTGGGGGGAATGATGCAGCACGGGCTACTATTCCACTACTGGTCCCACCCAACATAGTTTAGAGGATATTTATTTTTTAGTAGCTTCCTAATTTTATTGTAATTAGGATTAGCATTATGATTTATTTGGTTTCCTAGTTTGATTAGGATAGTTTCTATTATTAGATTAGGTTGTCTTAGGCCCTAAGTTTACTTTGCCTATTTATATTGCATTGTAGAGATGATAATCTCAGATTGGAATTAAGTAAAATTGGGATTTTTCCCTTGGAGAGGTTGTTCCTCGTGTTAGAAATCTCTGCGGAGATAATTTGAGGTGTCTTTGACACGTGCTTCGGCATCTACGCAAGCTCTAACCCTAGGGCCTGCATCACTGTGCAAGATAAATGTTGGAATAAGGCTATGCAAGATGAACTATATGCGTTATAGCAAAATCATACGTGGGATGTTGTCCCGTCTCCTGTGGGTGTCAAACCTATTGGCTGTAAGTGGGTTTTTTCTCTCAAGCTAAAATCTGATTGTACTTTAGATCGATATAAGGCGCGTCTGGTCGCTCTTGGAAATCGGCAGGAATAAGGCATTGATTATGATGAAACTTTTGCTCCGGTTGCCAAAATGACCACCGTACGCACAATTCTTGTTGTTGCTGCATCCCAGTCTTGGCCTCTATATCAAATGGATGTCAAGAATGCGTTTCTACATGGGATCTCAAAGAAGATGTCTATATGCGACTGCCTCAGGGATGCTCATCCGGGAAGGGAATGATTGCCAAACTTCGTCGCTCCCTCTATGGTCTGAAACAAGCTCCTCGTGCATGGTTTGAGAAATTTCAAGCTGCTCTTCTACGCTTGGATTTTCATCCAAGCCCGTATGATCCTTCTATGTTTCTACATCATGCTCCATCCGGGATCACTGTACTACTTGTATATGTTGATGACATCGTCATTACTGGTCCTAATGCCAAAATGATTCAGGAGCTCCAAGCTTCTCTTAGTGAGACATTTCACATGAAGGATCTCGGCCCCCTACACTATTTCCTCGGTCTTGAAGTCCATCAATCGACTACAGGTATAGTTCTCAATCAGCACAAATACACTGTTGATCTCATTGACTTGGCTGGCCTTACTGCTTCCGCTCCAGTAGATACACCGGTCGAACTGAATGTCAAACTCAGTCGAGAGGAGGGTGATCTTCTTCTCGATCCTACTGCATATCGCCAGTTAGTTGGTAGCTTGATCTACCTCACGATCACTCGTCCTGATATATCTTATGCGGTCAACCTGATGAGCCAGTTCATGACTGCTCCTCGTCACCTTCATCTGGCTGCTGTTCGCCGCATCATTCGGTACCTTATTCGCACGCCAACTCGTGGGTTGTTTTTTCCATCCAACAATAATCTCTCTCTCAAAGCTTATTCAGATGCTGATTGGGCTGGTTGTCCGGATACTCGCAGATCGACGACAGGATGGTGCATGTTTTTGGGTGATAGTCTCATATCATGGAAATGCAAGAAACAGGGAACAGTTTCCAAATCCTCTACTGAGGCTGAGTACCGAGCCATGTCTGCTGCATGCTCTGAAATTCTTTGGCTCCGCGGTCTGCTCTCTAACATTGGTTTTCCCGCAAATGGCGCTACTCCCCTCTATGCAGATAATACAAGTGCAATTCGGATTACTGAAAATTCAGTTTTTCATGAACGCACTAAACACATCGAGGTTGATTGTCACTTCATACGTGATGAGTTTAAACGTGATGTCATCAGCCTTCCGCATGTCTCCACTGATCTTCAAATCGCTGATATTTTCACCAAAGGTCTTCCACGACCACGCCATCAGTTCTTGGTTAGCAAATTGATGCTTGTTGATTCTCCCGCATCAATTTGAGGGGGGGTGTTAAACAGGCCCAAGGCCCGGCTCATCTGTAGGCCCATACATCTCATGTAGAATTACATTGGGTCAACTTGACAGTTGTACATATATCTTTCTCTGATTGCTTTCCTAACTTAAAGATACTAATTGATGTAATTAGTTTACTTTCTTAACTTAGATATTATAATTGATGTAATTAGTTTACTTTCCTGTGTTAGGACCTTGATTAAAGGCATTGTAATCCTATATATATGATAGACGATCTCCAAAGGAGACTCATCAAGTTAATACAAGATATATCAAAATTCTGTGATCATAGTTTTGTCAGTTACATGGAGTCAAATTCATGTTTATGACTCAAAATATCAAATAACAAATTTCATAAGTTAGAACAAACATATTGATCTTCAACTCCAATTATAGGAGACTGAACAGCATTAAACTTTTCTTTCTGTTTACAATATTATCCCACTTCATTTTACAGAGCAGAGACTAGATGTATTATTGTCACGACCCAAATTCTGGGGCCCTGTCAGATCTCTGGATCGTGATAACTTGGTAATATTTACCAAATATTCATCAAATAATTCACAGAAGCATTTGACATTTAAATCAATAATAATTTCATTTAATCAAATAGTTGTAACTACTCAAACTTTACTATGTTATGTCTGCATCAATAATGTACTAAAACATTAAATAATATTCCTAAGCAAGGCTAATCCCTTTATCTACTAAATTATCTTTTCTCGTGCTCTCTTGTCAGCCACGCATATTGAAATTTACGTGCTGATCATCGTTCCGCTCTGTCCCGCCCGCAGCATGATTACCTGAAGGGGGTAACGCAACATCAGTACAACTGGTGAATGAATATTCGTAATTACACAAATCACATAAAATATCACATAATTCATCAGGTCTGAATCAATAATCAAATTCTTTCACATACAAATCCGTGCCCATGCACATTACCACGCCTCAAAGGCCTTATCGTATACATGTATACCGGTCACCATGACCCTGTCTCAACAGGCACGTCCACTAAGGACCAGCCATCAAAGTGGCCCATCACGTCCATTAAGGACCCACCGCTATAACGGCCACCATGGCCCGAAGCCATCTATCATCCGGACACAAGTCCAACATCCCAAATCTGGGACCCAGTGCACAATATCTTATAAACACACATTAACCATAACTCAGTAGTAATAATGCATACAATCAGTAGTGTGGATCTAACCCATACACAATTCATTAATTGTTACCCACTTCTAGTCAATTGGTATTGAGTGGTGTAGGGGTGGCCCACATTATATATTATGAACTCAACCTTACACTATATTAATTAATCACATATCCATATAGTTAAACACAGTTAATTGATCGTTAAAAACTTAAGTAGTCTAGATGCAAGGGTTATATGGTCATTACCTACCAAGCCTAGGGCTAACCCCAATTACATATTCCATCCGGCCATATTTATTCATACAGAGACTAGTACAGTAACTAGTTCACGCCTGAAATCCTCTTGGCCTAAAGCATAGTGGGTCCCACTGATCTAATGCATGATCAGACACCTAGGCCATGGTTGCCCAGGACTAATGCATCATTTCAACGAATCTGATTCATCATGGAATCATTCACTGGGGTCCACAACATCAAAACATAATACACAGCAGTTCACGCCTGCAACTATATGGAGTTCACTGTACAGTGGGTCCCACTGGTTCAAACCCTAGATCTTCAACTACACCATGGTCGACCAGAGGCTCCTTACAAGATATGGGGTTCTGATCCTTGATCAGATCATGTAGTGGGTCCCACAACTACAAACTATCAATACAGTGAATTTTGCAATTTTGATGCCTGAAATCTCTTGAACACATTGATCAGTGGGTCCCACTGATTCAACTATCAGATGTCCATCTACTCCTTGGTCGACCAAGTGTCCCTCACAAGATGTGGGGTTCTGATCTTTGATCAGGCCCACTAATGGGTCCCACAATCCTCAAACGGCATTCTGTTCATTGACGATTTGCTTCTGATCTATTTGATGAATTTCCCTGGATTTTGCATTCTACTATCATTCATATCATTCCAATAGCCATATAACATACTTCCATTGATCAAAAATAGAACTCACCCAAATTAATAGGTTTAACTCAAAATTACCAATCGTTTGGGACATCAATAAAGAGTAATTAAGAAGATTCACTCACCTCTGATACACGATCGTTGTCTTTGACATCAGTCGCTTTCTCCTTCTCCTAAATTGAAAACCACAATGGTTTGCTCTCAGAGACTTTCTCCAATGAGGATGAACATGATATAACTATGGTCGTTGGTTCTCTATATATAGAGGAAAGATAGAAACTCCTTATTCCTTTCAAACTTCCTTCTTAGAGTTGTTTTACAACTCTCTTCTTTCCCAAACTCACTCACGTGGGATACTTGCTAAGTTTACTAAAAGTATGGACTTCTATTTCCATTAAAACTTGGGTCAGACTATGACTAAGATACTACCTGGGCCAGACCAATCTTAGGCCCAAGTACTCAGGATATTACAATTATTGCACATTCTTCCAATAATCTTTTAAATTCACTTCCATTTTCCCCACCTTTGCTATCTGATTAAATCAAGAGCTGTACTTCTGGCTACTTGAAGGCAATTATACTCTATACTGATATCTACCATATGTGGGCAGCATGATACAATTCAGCCATTCCCCAAAGTATAGGATGAAGATACAAATAATGGTGTCATTTACAGGAAGGTTGTGGTTGTTAGTTATGTTAGGATCTTTTTTGATAAATTAGGATATTATCATTAGCACTGTGATTAGTATGATTAAGTTAGATTGATAGATAAAATCTCATTATTATGATTAGATTAAAATTAATATTATGATGTGGTTAAGTTTCCTGAGTTATCTTCTTGTACTCTATAAAAAAGTCTTATAATTCTCAATAAATTTAGGATGATTTAGATGTATTCTTTGATGATTTCCAGTACCCTAGCTTAAATGACACTGTAGAAGAAGATAATTGTTTGAATGACATGAAAGAACTAACAAAGAGAATGATCAATGCCTTTGCTGTTTTAAATACTGATTTTCAACAATTTCTCACACCCAAAAATATGTATTTACAAAATATATATTCAAATATAAACCCTCAAGTTTCTTATCTTAAATTTCAAAAAAAAAAAAAAAGAAAAATATTAAACATCCACGATTGCATTCAATAAGATTTCTGACTGTTCGCCTACTCTGATCTTTCCCTCCCTTACTGCTTGTGTTTCTATGGCTGATTAGTTACTCATCTGGGTTGTTTTCAGGGTGGGATCTTTCGACAGGAGCTGTTTTATCTTCTTAAAGATGAAAAAGATGTGCACTTCTCTTTCGGAACTGCCAAGGGGGATGGTGTCAACAAAGCAAGCCAAGGGATGCATTCGTCAAAATTCTGCCTCAACATCGCTGGTGACACCCCGTCTTCCAACAGACTGTTTGATGCCATCGCCAGCCACTGTGTCCCTGTCATAGTTAGTGATGAAATTGAGCTCCCCTTTGAAGATGTCATCGACTACTCTGAATTCTGTATCTTTGTTCGTACAGCGGATGCTATCAAAGATGGGTTCCTTATAAACTTGATTAGAAGTATTGGAAGGGATGAATGGACCCAGATGTGGAGAAGGCTGAAGGAGATTGAGCATCATTTTGAATTTCACTATCCTTCACAAAAGGATGATGCCGTTCAGATGATTTGGCAGGCGGTGGCTCGCAAGGCGTCGGCAATCCGGTTGAAGGTACACAAGTCGAGGAGATTCTCTTGGTATGATACCACAAATGACAGGCCTAAGCCTTTTACATTGCCGAAAGAGTTTGATTTGTAGATGATTTCTATTTTTTTTCATCACTGATTGTTTAGATGGTTTTGGTCCCATGTAAACTCCCACTAACAGCATCTTCAGCATCTTCCTAAAAGTTTAAAAGTATTAACCAAAGGAAGATGAGAACTCAATTCCTCATTCCTTTTGCTGTACTTCTAGCTTGTTAACTAGTGAGTTTCACGCCAGAGCAATTTTGCAGCTTAGGAGGGTGAGATATTCCTTGCTCCCTTGTGTCACATTTTATGTATTGTAACAGAACTTTTTTTCCCCTTTCTTTCCAGGCAAGATTTTGTCCACATGAATTTGAGAATTTTTTAAATGTGACTTTTCTTCTACTACTACTACTCATCGTCATCAAAGCCCTGCCCTATCCCAACTATGTTTATTAGGGCAGCCCAGTACACGAGGTTCCCACCGCTGCAGGTCTGGGGAGGGTCGGATGTACGCAGCCTTACCCCCGCAAGCAGAGCGGGTGTTTCCGTTGAACTCATGCTGCCTAGGTCGCCATCAAGCAACCTTACTGTTGCGCCAAGGCCCGCCCTCTATTACTTTTCTACTATGATAGAAAAATATGAAAAAAATATATTTGCAGTAACTTGAAATGGGGAAGTTTTCACCAATGAATACAAAGAATAAGTAGGAAAGAACATAGATCGTCTGCAATTTCAAGTTACTTGTAAATGAATACAACCAAAACTGTACACCCCTCCCCATTAAAGTTAAAATGTGGGATAAAATCATGTTACTTGACATGTTTTTTTTTTCATATGTAGAAAACTTAAAACATCATTTACAGATCATAGCTGTTAATCTTAGTACTTTGAATATGTTTATATGTATGCATGTAGATGTTGTCAGCCTATGAAACCAAAGCGGCCATTCATTGGTTGCTTCAACTGATTTTGATTCCATGATTCTAATAGAAGACCAAGTTCTTGCCGGAGATTCTATTAAAAGATCAGAACTTAAAAGTGGGAGCAGAGACTTAGAAAATACGTTACCACGCATGATAGCGATAGGATGATTCTCATGTGAAAATATGAAATGTTGTACCCAAGTGGAATTTGCCCTTTTTATCCAACCGCATTTTTAGGGCAAAAGGACTGGTCCGATGTAACCCCTTATCCTACCCTTCACGTACGTAGGCGGGGCCTAGGTTGAGCCACAACCCTTGGTGCCCTCTGTGGTCCTACCCTCAAGGGACAGGGCCGAGCCAAGGCCAAAAGAAAAGAAAATTATGAATATATTTATATGCAGCATTTTCATATATATATATATATATATTGGTAAGAATAAATACCATTGAAAAAAAAAAAAGTCAAAACAACAACCAGAGAGGAGGCAACCAAGATCTGACCACTCTGAGCAACACCATCCCCACAAAAACTACTACGAAGCCTAGAACAATGCTAGGCCAAAACACGAGTAGCCTTATTCAAAGTTTTAGAAATAAAAAATAATATGTTCTAGAAATAAAAAAGAATATGTTCTAGAAATAAAAAAGAATCTTACTAAGGAAAAATCACTACAATGACTTTTAAAGTCCAGAATAATTGGATTAATGGCCCAATCCTCTTGCCCATAGATAGAGTCAATCATTTCTTTAGCATCTGAGAAAAGAGCAATCCTAGAGAAGCCCCCTGGAAGAAGCTACCTTTAGCGCAAAAAGAATAACCCTTGCCTTTGCTTCTTTAGAGGAAGGGAGGTTTGGCCCAATGACCTCTTGTACAAACAAATGAATTATTCAACATCATTAGATAACCAAAAGAAGATTTTCCATCTTTAGGTTTATGTGTTGCATATGTGAAAATCAATAAGGTGTTATTTGAATAGCTCCCTGGCATAAATTTAAATAAATAAATAAATATATATTTATATATATTTTGCAGATGACATTGTTTAAGTGGATGAGACGAGAGAAGGAGTGGTTGCTAAACTAGAATTGTGGCGGAAAACATTAGAGACAAAAGGGTTTAGGCTAAGTCGATGCAAAACGGAATATATGGAATGCAAGTTTAGTCAAAGTAGGACACCTGGTAACATAAAAGTAAGTTTGGGCACACAAAAGATTGTAGAGAAAGAAAACTTTAGGCACCTTGGATCTATGGTGCAACAAGATGGAGGGATTGATACTGATGTAAGTCATATGATTCAGGCCGATTGGATCAAATGGAGGAGTGCTTCGGGGGTCTTGTGTGATCGGAAAGTCCCCCTCAAGGTTAAAGGAAAGTATTATAAGGTAGCGGTATGATCAGCGTTGTTATATGGATCAGAGTGTTGGGCAGTAAAGCATAATCATGTCAAGAAGATGGAAGTTGCGGAGATGAGAATGTTAAGATGGATGTGCGGGATGACAAGGAAAGATATGATTAGGAATGAGGAGATTAGGGGCAAAGTAGGAATAGCACGGATTAGAGATAAAATGAGAAAAAATCGACTGAGATGGTTCGGCCATGTTAGAAGGCGTCCAACGGAGGTACCTGTTAAAATGTGTGAAAGCATGGAGATTGCCAGGAGTAGGAGAGGGAGTGGGAGAGGGAGACCCAAGAGAAGTTGGAAAGAAACTATTAAACATGACCTTGCCTACATGGATCTAACGGAGGACATGACCCTAAACAGATTTGATTGGCGTCGATATAGCCGACCCCACCTAGTGGGAAAATGCTTGGTTTGGTTAATATAGTAGTGCTTTCCTAAGCTGCAGCTTATGTTATTCTAAGATGAAAATGTGCTGGTCCCACAATTCAAAGTCGATTATCTCTGTTTTTGGCATGATGGAATTGAAAAATTCAGTTCTGATTGAATTTATCTTGATTTTAGAGACAATGATTTAAGGCGGTTTATGATGGAGATGACTTTGCAGACCATTTCAGCCTAGGACAACATAAGCTGCAGCTTAGGAGAGTTCCTCACACGCACACACATACACACACATATATATATGGAGTGCTATTAAGTGCCGGGCGTTTTCTCCTAGTTGAGCCCATTGGAATGCATGATGATCATGGAAGTTTATTGGATGGAAAGAAACATATGAGGCCTACCTATATTCAAAATCTTGAGTCCATAAGATCATCATAACCTTTTGATCCATGACCCTAAAATCTAATGGTTAACATTCATCATTTTATTATGATTTCAATCTAATAGTGAGGAAAAGTTGGATGAGTGTCAAATTTAGACTTGTGACTATTCATGGGAGGGTAGTGTGTGTGAAAAAACTGGACTAACTCAACATGGGCCTCATGAAAAAAAAGGGGGGGGGGGGGGGGGGGCATTTTCGAGGAATTTTCCTACATTTAAAATTTAAAGAAACCATTGTTATTTATATATTATTCACAACAAATATGTGTAAAATATAATAGAATAGAATATAACTCGGCTGTCAAAGTTGAGGGTTTTTGTAAATTAGGCCCTATCCAACCCTCAGGCTCTAGGACAAAAATAAAAATCCCCCATTTTAGAGGCTTTTACGGCTGAACTAAACTAGCTCCCCCTCATCAAAGGGCTAGATCGACAACCCTAATTAAGGCTCCACCTTTAATCAATCTAATCCTTCCAAACATGCTAGATTTGAATTAGCTGAATCCCAAAATTCCACAATTAAACCCAATTCACCTCTATAAATTTTTATCTAAAAAGATTTGCCCGGTCTACAGCCATTTCATAATCACATGCATCAACGTGGCCCACTGAAAGGGATCGTCTTCTGATTTTCCGTTTTTAACAAAAACGTCACATGTATATATACACACACATTACATACGCATACCGCCTTCTAAAAACCGAGAAGGTCGTCAGTCGTCACCCAAACGCGCCCAAAACCCCAAATTCTCTAAAAATCAAAACCTCTCTCTGACAACCATTTCTCTCCATACTACTTGAGCATTAGAAATTCCAACTTCCAAACAAACGTGATCATGTGAGTAAAAATCCCAACTTTTTCTTCTTCTTGTCTTCTGTTTTCTACATAAAGTGAATTGATTCTTCTCTTTATCGATTCTGTTACAGTTCTTGTATGTTCGATTTTGGGGTGTCTGTAAAGATCGCTCCTTTCTTTCTAGGGTTTCCCATTTCTCGTTGTTTCTTCTTTAGGTGTAGGAGAATCGTTCGTATTTCCCTCTTCTTTCTTTCTTTGTTTTCTTTTTGAAAGTGGAGCTACTTGGTGGATTTGGCTTGAAAATTGTTATTTTTAGGGTTTTAGGTTGTGTTCTGTGTCTCAATATTCAAATAGCCAACTGTTATCATTTTGTTAGCTGTCCAGACGCAAAGACAGAGATTGGGGAGTGTCCAAACATTGCAGTATAGGTAGTTTATTTGAGATTTTTTTTCGTTTACAGCATCTTTGTTCATCTGGGGTTTTGTTATGGTCCTAAATAGTTAATAGGTGGATTTGATTTGACGTTTAGGTCCATAACATTTGGTATCAGAGCTGGCTTCACCTCGAGTAGAGTTAGAGTGGTATCAAAAAAATAGAGAAAAGGGCTACCTACCTGATGCACGGGCGGTGGACCGAGATGCGGGGTGGGTAGGTCAGCCTCACACCTGAAATTGGCCTCATGCCAAAATCCAATCATTGGAGGCTAAGAATGCTTTACAATCAGGAGAGCAGGAGAGAGTTAATACTCACTTTTGTTTTTCATTAATCAAGTCTGAACTCTGAATAGCCAATGGCGCTTACAAAGCTTTAAATAGAGAAAAGACTAATAACCATATAACTAATTATTTTGACCATCCAAACACATCGACGATTAGGATTACAGCATCCACTAATTTAAACATAAACCATAAATAAAATAAAACTCTAAATAAAATAAAATAAAATAAAATGGCTGGGCACAAAGGCTTGGTGGAGAATCAAGATGGATGGGCTGGGCCCATTGTCTGGTCAACCCATGGCGACCATGGATCTGTCCTGCATCATTGAATGGGTGCCTCTTTCTACAAGACAAAAGGTGACATTCAGAATTGTGCAAACTATTGAGCATTCAAACTTGTAAGCTGCGTCATGAAATTGTAGGAGAGACCAATGGAGCAATGCCTATGTAGAAGTCAAATACAATTCATTTGAATTTTTGTGAAGATGATCTAACGCAAACCATTTTCCAAATAACTGATGCACAACTTCAGGGAGGAGAATGCACTTCCAAATGGTTTTTATGGATTTATCGTAGACTTACAATAGTGTGGTGAGGTAGTTAATTTTGTGAATATTAAGAACTTTAGAAGACATCTTTAAGGGGTATATGGATTTTCTATAAGAACTCTATGAAGGGGCAGTTATGAGTGTGAAATATTTGCAGGTGGATGAATGAGTTCGTAGTTAGAGCTGGATTGCACCAAGAGCCTCCATTGATTTCTTATTTATTTGTTTTGAGTATGGATTACTTAATGACAAATACCCAAGATGAAGTCTTGGAGTGTATATTGTTTGCACATGATGAAGTACTCATTAATTCAACCAACCAGTGGTAGCTCAGTTGGCCAAGGACTCTACGCCTTAAGAAGCGGAGAGGTCTTGTGTTCGACACCTACCTCTGTTGGCCACCTCCCATAGTTTTACCCTGTGCATGTGGATATGAGGGTTTGCATGTGCCCCTAGGGATTAGTTCTCGGCTGTCCATAATCGAGTGTCCCTCATGCTCAGGGCCAAAGGCTCCTAGGCTGAGCTGGGCAGGAGATACCATGGGTTATAAAAAAAAGTACTCATTAATTCATTATTCACACAACAAAGCAAGTAAATTATAACTTAGACTTCAGAGAAAAGTGTTTGAATGTATTTGAGTCAAATGAGTGGAAAATTAGCAGAGAAAAAGACAGAATATATCAGTTTTAGCAGATTTAGGAGTTAACGTGTTCATCTCAATTGAAAATGACTTAGTTCTACAGTGTGATGGATTGTACTATCTAGGAGGACTTGTGGAACTAAATGGTCTGAATTAGAATTTAGTAGTAAATAGGATAGGTGCATAGTGATGAAGCGGAGAAAGTTAACAGGGTATTATGTAGTTGTCAAGTGCCACTTTAATTAATTGGGCATTTTTAAGGAACTTGGGGAAGGGGACACGGAGAAGACTTCGAATGGAGCAGTGAGGAGAGATATGTCAGAACATGGAGTTACATAGTTGTTTCTAATGAGGCTAGGGCTACTAATGTTAGAACATGAAGTTATTAATGTTAGAACACTCCATAGTTAGAGCATGGAGTTACTAATGTTTAATGGGCTAGGGCTATGTGAATGGTGAAGCTCATGATTTCTTGTTGTAGAAGTGACTAGTTCTGAAAGAAGCATTCTAATGGCTAATAAACATTCATTAAGTATATTATTAACACGGTGATGTGCTTTATAAATATATGTTACTTATTCCATTTTGTTCTGAACAAAGTCAATGGTTTGTGCTCTTCATCAGTGATGGATTTTTAGCAAAAAGAAACCTATTAAGATAAGAATCTGTGAGATTTTTTGGATGTTCTAGAGAGAGTGGATAAGATATGTTCGTGCGATTGGAGTGTGGTGCAGGCCCTAGGGTTTGGGCTTGCGTGGAGTGCCGAAGCACGTGTCCACAGACACTTCAACATGTCTCCGCAAAGACTTCAACTCGAACGATGGATCTCCAAGGGATAGAAACCCACGATAATTCTATTCAATAATCAAAATCTGAGATTTTCATCTCAACAATGTAAAATAAAATAAATAGGAAATGCAAACTTAGGTCTAGAAACAATAAAACTTGGGTGGTCCCATTTGGGATGAGTATCTGTTCTGCATCAGAGTGTTTCGGCAGAGGTACAGTTTTTCACTCTACATATTTTATTGAGTTGTTTTCATGGATTATTTATTTGGATTTTCTTTCTATCTTTTCCATTTTAAAGAGCACAGATAACCACTGGTTTTTGTGTTTTGGTCGACTGTAGAAAATCTTCTTATGCGTGATTTTGATTCTTGTGTAGGAATTATGAGTTAATAGATCAATAGATGTTACCTTACCTTACAAACAGGAGAAGAAGAAAGAAAAAAGAAAAGAAAAAGATGTTACTTCCATCGTTCAAGAAATTAGCCGATACATTGCCTGATAAATCAGCCGTATCGGCCGCCATCACTTTGATAAAACCAAATTATCGCCATTCACTATTTTGTCTGTGCGGATTGGCCGATTTATTGTTTATTTGATTTCTTAAATATATCTAACTATTCATATATATATAATGTCAATCATGTTATTCCTATGATTCTATCGTAGTCTTATTAGTCATTGTGTTGATGCTGTGATGGATGGAAAGTAGATAAACTACAGATGACTTCTATTTTTCTTTTTAAAACTTTTCTAGATTTTGTTTTACAAAAGAAAGAAAAAATCTATGATGTTCGATAAATTCATGATTTGGTTCGATTCAATTCAACCCCTTGAAAACATTGCTATATGGTTTCAATTTTCAGAAAACTGGTCGCAACCATACTTCTTTCAGTTCATTATGAATTTTCTTGCATATTCAGCTGTTAAATTTGTTGCAGTCCTGCTTGGAATTCTGCCAAATCTGCATGTGGATGAATGTCTGAAACAGCAGAAAATTGCAACCCTTACTTTGAAGTACATTTTCATAAGTCAGAAAGTTATCAGACTACCCACACCCCATACCCCCTCCCTCAGTAGTTGTTATTAATATGCATCAGTTACTTTTTTCTTTGCTGTTTATTTGCTGCTCTGGAAGAGCTTGCATTGAATGTCTGCTAAAGGTTCATGTGATTCATGTCCACCTACAGTTTATCTTTTCGAAAATGACCAAGTTTTTTTTTAAATAAAATTTTAGAATTTATGCCCAAACACGGATGGCCCTCTTCCTGACATCATGGGATGGTCTTAATTGGAGGTGAATTTTAAGTGGTTCTAGTGCAACAGATGCGAGTTCATGCTTCTTTTTTTTTTTTTTCTTAATTTTTTCTTATTCTATTTTTATGTATTTTTATTAGCTTCTGCTTGAAATATTGATGAGGCTGACTCCTAATCATATTATGATAGTTTGATAATTTCCTTATATTTTTTGTTTGGCTACTTGACCAATAGCATCTACTTTTTGCTGTTATTTAGTGAAAATACCATGTCTGCACCTGAGGAAAATTTTGAGGAACATGATTTAACTGGAGTGCCAGAGGATTTGCAATTTCAAGAAAAAGGACACAATGATGAGCTAGTTGTTGGAGCTGTAGGAAAGAGGTGGCCTGGATGGCCTGGTGAGACTGTTTTTCGAATATTAGTACCTGCAGAGAAGATTGGTGGCATTATCGGCCGCAAAGGGGAATTCATTAAAAAAATGTGTGAGGAGTCAAGAGCTCGCATTAAGATTCTTGATGGTCCTCCAGGATTGCCGGAAAAAGTTGTAAGTTGTTTTTGGTGGAGTTCTTAATTCTTTTACTTGAAAATAAGTTGCTTATCTTCGTGTTTTGCTAATCCTACTTGCATCTCCCGTTTCTATACCTGCTCATAGGCACCTGTCCTAATGTTTTATAAGGCATGATGTTAAGTAGTGAAACCTCTGGTAAGGTGAGGCAAAGGCCTCCAAGTTTTGTTCTTTTTTTTTTTTTTTCATTTCTAGTGAGAAAATTGCAAAAAAACATATCAAATGTCGAAGGTATTTTCAAATCAGTGAACCGAAAAAGGCGCTGCTACAGTGCCAAAACTTGTAACTTAGAGTTTACCTTTTTGCCTGTTTGGGGTCCCACAATCAAGATCTGAACCATTAATCATGATTAGAAGGTCCAAACTTGCTATTATCTCAAATTTCAGTTGTTGATCCGTCATGGATTTTGAGATATTTGCGAATAAGTCCACAATATCAAAGTTTCGTTCATGTGGGCCCCCATTTGCAAGACCCGAACTATTCAAATTCTCTAGAGAGGCAAGGATGGCTATGGGGTGAAACTCAGCCCTTGATTTTTCATGGATTTTGAGAAAATTGTAAAATAACTATAACTGTCGGAACACACATCCCATAGATGGTAGGAATCCTCTTTATTTACCAAACCTGGAACTCTCCTTGGAAATTCTCTTTGTGGATATGTTGGATCCAGGAGAACGAGGGAAACCTCTAAGTAGAGGATTCCTCTAATCCTCTCTGTTTACCAAACACCCTTATAGTCTGCCAGAGTTTTGGAAGAAGAGAGGAATTAATGTACCGACTTGAATGCTATGCTGGCCATATGGGCTCTTATTGCATGGGATTAATTTGAGCACAGTAAGATTGGTCCTTGAAAAATTGTGGGGACTCGAGCATGATAAGATTTGTCGATTATAGTGAACTAATGCCTTGCTTCTCAATGTAAGATTTTTACTTAGATCAATAATCAAGAAGGCTTGTTGCACTTAGATCCCTTATTACTTTGATTAATAATCAAGAGGCTTGTTGCAATTAGATTTCTTAATTCTTATCACTACTTCAGACTCATTTAGAGGAGTTTCAGAGGTAGTTGTCACTTTGTCTAAGCTTCCAATCAGATCCTAATTCGTTTGACCTTTGATAGTGTATCTTTTGTGTCCTCTTCATTCTTAATTTTCATTTTGGAATATGTTGCTTGAGAATATTAAAGTTCGTGGAGTCTGTGGCAGTGTGTGGTGGGAGGATCTTATTTCATCTGAATGTTTTTTGGGAAGAAACACTGTTCCTTAAAATGAAAATGAAGAATGGATTTGAAGATCTCTGGCATGATAGAGGAGGATTTGAGATCTTTTCAAAACCATTGGATCTTGACATGGTGAAGGATTTTGGCCCTTTGATTAATTGAAATGTTTAAAATGAAACACAGAGGAATTTCAAGAAGACGAATTGTTTTGGAAGCAAAGTCAAGATCACTATGACCTTAGAGAAGGCAATAAGAGAACTTTTTTTTAATTGGCAACAGAGGAATTTTATTAATGAAAGAGACAATTACAACACATTTACAGCAGCCAGAAGAACAACTTTCAAAATATTAATGATACAAGAGAAAGGTACCAGCCACAAACTGCAAAATAGATGCACTCAAATTACAAGATCTATGTACCCCTTGCTTAGCTAAACAATCTGCCATCCCATTTGCAGATCTACTAGTGTGCTGAAACGTGACCTGCATGTTAGAAATAAGATGACTAATTTCGTTGAAAAAGAATTGCATTTTCCATGGCCCCCTCAGTGATTTCACACAAGATATAGCATTAGCCGAGCCACTCTTCACAATAAGATATTGATGGAATGAGGTATGATAAATGCGTAGAGCTTCCAAAATTGAAAGGGGGCTGACTGTAAAAAAATGAATTGTCCTTTTAAATCCCCTTTCCATTCATTCTCGACAAAAACAGAAACAAATTGCTGAGAGAAAAGAAAGGAGCTGATTGGAAGAGGAAGGAACCTCCATATCATCTTCGTTAACTCCTCCTACCGCGCCCACATCATCACCCGTGTCTCCGCCTTTGCCCTTCGCCTCTCCAAGACTGAGACTGGATCGTCGCCCTTAGTCGAGCAGCAACAATCTATTACGGAGGTTAGCCTCCTCCTCCTCCTAATCCTTCTTTATATGTTTATTTTCTTTTTCTTGGTCGTAGGAAAGGGGGAAATGGGTTAGTTTTTTTTTTCCCTTTTGAAGTCATAATAAAATCATAAGGAGATTAACAAAAAACTTGAATAATTTTTTCTTTTTCTTCAAATTTCATTTTTTTTTTCCATAAAATACGAGATAGCCATATCCTAAATGTTTGCGCCGTATCCCAACCATATCTTACTGTATCCCATACCCATAGCCATATCGGACCGTATCACACTGGTACCATGGGTGAAATGCCTTATCCATCATAGCATGTAGTTTGCATCTTCATAGATGTGTTTATTTCACCAAGGTCGTCTTCGAGATAGTGCTCTCATGGCTACTGCCCTAACCTGATCAAGTTAGAAATCAATGCTCTAGGAGTAAAAATAGACCTTGGACCAATGGAAGGGTCCCTTTCCAGTGGTCATTTTTCATTATAAGATTAATTATTTTTCATAATTACAAATCTCTTGTAGTAAATTTGACACCTCATACCAATGATGTGCTCTGCGGAATTTTTAAAAGGAGGTGTTCTTGTGTACTTGGCAGTGGTTTTCTCTCAACAAAATTGTAGAGTGATGGAAATCTATCATTTTCAGTGTGCTGCATTTTTGTTATTTTTTTATGAAACTTAAGTTGATGTGAAATTCTCCCAAAAAGAGAGGAGTTAAGAGATATGATGCCATGCGATTGCATGGTATTTATCTTGATAAATTATCTTTGTTTATTATTTTCTCTTTTTTGAACCATTCCAGAAAACTCCCACATGGACCTTGTTGTATGTGAGCCTACCTTCTATTTCTACACATTTAAAGAAGAAAAGGTACCCTATAAGGTTGGTCATTAAGGAATGCTTTGTGGAGACATGGTTTTCATGTGAAATTAACTTACTTGTTTGAGAGTTATGCACGAATCTATCCAAAAAGTGAACATATTGGCCCCATTTGATGAGGGGAAAGGAGAAAGAAGGGTGGAAGGTTGGGGTAGGTGTTTTTAGTGGGTGGGTAGGTTGGGTTTCTTTTTTTTTCTTTGTTTTGTTGGTTGCGTAGGTTGGATGAGCCATGTGCCTAAAATCACTTCCATTTGGGAGATGTGGATGACCCATTTACCTAAAACTACTTCCATTGTCCATTGCTAGACATCTAAACTGAGGAGATGGTATTGATCTTTCCACTTATATTTGTTTTCTTTCTGTTTATATTCTCTGGATTTGGATCAGCTGGCTATGTCCAAAACCTCCATTGTACCTTGGTGGAACTGTTGGACCCCACCAACAAGCCACATGTCCACTGTGACAGACTAGATCCTTTGTCTTGGGCAAGTGCTTATCTTCCTAGTAGTACTCAAAATATACATTCGTGGTATTTATTAATGGAAAAATACAAAAGGTGGAGGCTGTTACTTCTCATTTATCTCAATGTTACTTTTCAGTTGCTTTATTAGCATTCTATTTGTTTGCATGTTGTGTTGTCACTTTGTCATCCTTTTGGTTGTCTATGCGTCTCAGTCTGGGAAACTAGATTTTGGATATTCTTACATCTGTTATTGTTTTATTTCAGTTTCTCTAGGGCACTGCTTTTTTCCCCTGTTTTCGTCATAATTTGATCTTTCTACAGGTAATGGTTTCAGCGAAAGAAGAGAAGGATGCTTCCATTCCTCCTGCTGTTGATGGTTTGCTGAGGGTTCATAAACGCATGGTTGATGGTTTAGATAATAATTCTGCTCATGCTCCACCTAGCGTTGGTGGTTTGATCTCAACAAAACTTCTGGTACCTGCTTCACGCACAGGAACCCTTATCGGAAAGCAGGGAGCAGTTGTAAAATCTATCCAGGAGGCTTCTAATGTTATTATTAGTGTTCACGCACCAGGTGATTTTCCATTTTATTCTATAATGGTTTTAGCCAACCCTAGATAGATGGTATAAGTCTCTGGTGGTGGTGATTTTATAATGCTTGCTTCACTCTTCTTGAATTAGAGGTTTGTTTGTTTGTTTTTTTTTTTTTTTTCTGTGGCCTTAGGGCTTCATGTTGGTGCTTAGTATCATTGCTGATACCCTCTTGTTCTAAATAATTCATCCTAATACTCAAATATTGGAGTTACCATCATTAGCCCGTCTTTTCTTTTGGTTTGATTGAAGGTATAATGCGGCAGCAGCTGGTGAGTTTGCTAGACTTCTGTGTTTTTTCAACTGAGCAAATTAAACTGATTCACAGTTTGTTGCAAATTTACGTGCCATTTACTGCAAGTTTCAAGGAAGTGAATTGTTATAAATCTGATGAAATGTGTTTATGGGGTCTCATTATCTTTGCTAGTGTTGTATATTCTTCAAAATACTTATTCCCATTATGATTCAGAATTTAAGAACTTTGTTAATTTGATGAAAAGATGAACTTGATAATAGAAAAATATTCAGGAAAAGTAGATGAATCAGGTTTGCATTCATTGAGAATGATTGGCAGTAATTGAACTTTTGAACCGAAGGTGAACCAAATTAATTCTCTTGAACTTAATGAAAATATTCACTACAAATCCTGGATTGACCACTCTTCAAATCAAGAAGCTATCAACGACACTTGAAAATCTCTTACGAGGAAAAATTCTCACCCTTTACGAACTCATGACTACACAATAAGTCGGTGAAGGGGAAAAGTAAAGAAGAAAAAAATATGAAACCCCCTGGAGAGGGTAGGACCAGCATGGGTCACTTTCACTCATGATGCATTTGTCTCAAATGAAATTGCCAGCCTAAGTCCCAGGATTATAGTTTTAAAAATTGACTTGAGGCTGAGACCTTGGCACCTTCCGAGTCATATCAATAAATTTTATTTATTTTTTGGGTGAGAAGATGTTGGATACTTTGAGAATCCATTTTCACTCATCTTAGAAAATCAAAACCACTTTATGGAAGATCGAACCAGTCAAAGGTAATGTCACATCTACATGAGGATGGATATCTAAGGGAAATTGATTCTGGCATTCTGCTCTTTGTGAAATATATTGTATGGATAGAGAAATGGGCATCCTGTTAGGTACTACCCTAATTCCAGGACAACACTCGGGAGTTTATGAATTGCACACCTTATACCATGGCTTACTGTTTAAACTTTAAATTGCGTTTGCAAGTTTCTATTTAAATTGGCTTCGGTATCAATACTAACATGATACAGCAGCGGTTTGGTGTGTAATTTGGCTCCTTTTTTTTTTTTTTTTATATCACAGGAAGTCCCATAATATCCCTTCTTCATGGAATTGGATACAATCTGACTGGTTCATATATTTTCCTTTATACAATTGTTAACTAACTATTGGATGAGACTTGAAAGGTGAATAGCTGAATAGAACTGATGGATGAAAGGTCCATCTTTCGATTACTTTTTCCTTGGTGACATTTACCTTTTGCATGTGATCAGATGACTGTTATCTAGATCTCATATGCTGCTCGTGGATATTTCTGCAGAAGATCTTTCCGTTTTTGCTCTGCACGATGACAAAGTTGTTGAGGTACAAGGGGAACCCAAAGGAGTGCATAAAGCAATTGAGCTGATTGCATCTCGTTTGAGAAAGTTTTTGGTTGATCGCAGTGTACTTCCTCTATTTGAAATGAATGTAAGTAGTTTTTCCCCTTCTTTCTCTTTTCTAAGTGGAGTTTAGTACTTTTTTTAGGTAATCTGTTTGAGTATAGAAAGTTTTGTTTTGAGCCTGTTATGATGTACCTGAATTTGAGGGATCGTAGATGCTTGGTTAGAAAGTCTGGTTTTCCATTACACCTGCGGTGTGGGCTGGGCACAATATAATATTGCATGAGATCAGTTTCTTGCATTTGTTTTATGATTTTGGGCTGCAAAGTTCAAAGAGTCTCACGAGTCTGCTTTGTCGGGATATCAAAATCTAATCTTATTTTACATTTAAACCATCTTTGCAGATGTGCGTGCCAAATTCACATATGGAACCTAGCATGCCACACCCATCTTGGGGTGGTGATACTCAAGGTTTTCCAAATGCTGGAGGTTCTGGTTTTGGGGATAATTCTCACTTCATGCCTCCACGGCAACATGATAACTATTATCCTCTTGATTTTCCTTCTCTAGACAAACAGCCTCATCAGGGTCCACCTTCATTTGGAAGAGATGCGCCCACGGGGATACATCCTTCAACAAATGCACAGCTACCGGCACCAATCATCAAACAGGTAGTTCATTTTTTTTTTGGTAAACAGGTAGTTCATTGATTCTTGATTTTCTTATGGTGGGAGATCTCACTATATGTTTTTGACGATGAGGCAAAACCAATGTGATGACATGAATCTTCCTTGCATTATTTGCGTGGGTTTCTGTACTCTTGTATTAATAGGGTTCTGTTATTATTGTATTTTATATAAGAACATTTGTATTTATCTCGTTATGCTAAACCTTTATTTATTGTTTTGAGTGAGATTTAAGGTTTTAAACTGAGTTTTCGATCATATTTGATGTTTTTAATTTAAACCGATTTCATTTGTTTCAAGAATTCCCTACAAACCGGACCACCCCATTGGGTTCTTACTTGAGGTGGACCTTATCTACAGGTTACACAGCACATGCAAATTCCACTAGCATATGCTGATGCTGTAATTGGAACAGCTGGTGCAAATATTAGCTACATTCGTCGAGCCAGTGGGGCAACCATTACAATACAAGAGTCTAAGGGCAAGCCTGGAGAAATGACTGTCGAAATAAATGGAACTGCCACAGAAGTACAGACTGCTCAACAGTTGATACAGGCAAGTTTCTTGAGCTTTCATAGTCACTCATCTCTTCAGATTGTCATGGAAAAAATCTGAAGTTTTCCAGTCAACCATGTTTGAATGTTACTCTTCTATCTTTATTTATTAGTGCATGTCGATTTTGGTACTTTTTATCACTGTCCAGCTTTGGAGCACCATGATTTAGGCCTCATTGGATGGCTTGGAATCCTGGTCCACATGGAATCCTAGAGGATTGCCTCCTTTATATGACAGGAGGATTACTCAAAGAGGAGCCTAGTTTGAAGGAGTTCTTTCTAGAATTTCATGGCTCAACCAATTGTAGAATTGCCATTGTTTACTTGCTACTTTCAACCAATGATGATGGTGATGATTGGATTCAGGATGCAACTTATTCCATTGTCTATCAGTAGTAGCCAAGTGTGCTTTGTTTGAGGAGTTGTGATGCCTTTATTGCATCCCCTTTTCTTAACTGGCTCTCTATATGGTCACATCGTAGTTTTCTTCTCATGTTATATATATATATTTTATGTTGGAGATTGACCCTTGCAATCAGATCTGGGTCTTAATATCATCACTTATCTGATTATTCAAAACAACTGTCACAGAATTTCATGGCCCAAGCTGCGGGATCAACTCAGAACCCAACAGTCTCAGAGCATCCAGGGCAACTTTCGTACCAGTCTAATGGTTCTATGTACACATCTCCCCCGTCTAATGCTGGAAATGCAGCAGGCCATGCTGGAGGAGGCTATGGGCCAGTCTATGGAACTAACTATGGGTATTAGGCATATGAAGGAGATCCAATTGGTAGGCCTTGGTGAGAGCTATAGCACGTATTCTCTCTTATAAAGAAAAGATTATTTCTGCAGAGGCAGTTGTGACACTAATGTATGAAATATTATTTAAGGCCGCGTACCTGTCCTGTACATTATTGCCCTACTGGGGGATTAGTTAATTTAAGTTTTCTTCCCTTCTTTCATTCGCGTACAGTTGTGTACTGTTTATTTGGGCACTGCTCCCTATTTTGGAGGTCATTTTCCCCCTTCCTCATTTTCATTGTCATTCGAGCTTTATCCCATCAACTAGGGGTTTACTTGAAGTGTTCAATTATATCACTATAGAAATACTGTCACTTTATCCTAAGGTGCAGTTGACACTCTCTCTCTTTCTCTCTGTGCGTGTTTGTGTGTTTTTTATGTTTTTTTCAAGGCTTCTTCTATGTGGCAGGTCATACGATCGAGTGCCCACATCATTCTACCCCTACTTTCAAATGCTAGATGGTGCGATCTGTATTCATGTGGATGTTTGCATTTTGTTCACCAGATGGTATAAATGATCCTGTGGGCAAACCATCTTATCTAGTTTGTGCAGCGCACATCTGTTTTATAGTTATAGGACCCATGCATGTATCTGTAGGACTTGGTTGAAATTTCAATCCCTAATGAGAGTGTTATACATTGTTGGATTGTTCACATGAAACATTTTTACATTCCTCACATGATCAATTAATTTAATTTAAACCAAATATGGATCAATTATAGTTGGTAATCAGAGTATGCTGTTACCTTCTGAGTCGAGTCAAATTCTAGTTCCATCATGTGAAGAATCTAGTCTCCCTAATCTTATACCATAAAGCTATACTTTTTGGTGGGAAAGGCACTTACTCTCCTCGAATTATTATTTGTCACCTCCACTTAAATGTGATCATTTCACGTATAATAATAGTACTTATAATATATATATTTTATGTACTAATAATAATAATCAATATAAATTAGTAAGTTTATTACATTTCAATCAATCATTTTTAAATTGTAACTCGAAAACTTAGGAGCAATTGCTTATATTTGACTCGGCTGAATTTATTCTATACTTGACTCGGTCTTTTGTCAAAACAAGGTGAGAGTCGACTCACTGAGTTTTCCAACCTTTGTTTCCCTCATAACATTGAGCATTATCATATTTTAAATGTATGTTCAAATATGGTAGGACCAACTCTTATTTGAATCCAAAGGAAAGCCAAGATGCCCAAATCCAACTAGTTAAAAAAAATGCTTTTCTCGAAGTGCCATGGAGGATAAATGTCTCCTTAAAACTTGGAAAATGATTTACTTAACCTTTTGAAAGCAAGTAAAAGACAAAAGTAATCTCAATTTTTTTTTTTAAAATTCTCTCCTTTTATCAAAGAAAAAAACAGAGGAGAAGGGGCAAAATCGCAAGAGGTTTAAACACTCCTCGAAAATTAATAAATTTATCCCATGTAGTCTTTAAGGAACAAAAAAAGGTTGGAGGGATTTTTGGATTTAGGATTAGGGGCTGATCTTTGAACAGTTGATGTATGAGTTTGCCTGCCCCCACATACAATTCGGGTCAAGCTTGGGTTGGGCCAATACCTGACCCAACCAACACAAGCTGCACCTCTAATGTTCCCTATAGAGGTCAAGTCAACCCCCGGCCCTGAACCATGTAAAAGATGCCAACTTTAATGATAAGAACAATGGAAAAGCAAGATGAGAGTAAACCAATAGAATGTACTTCGTGGAAAATGCACATGGAAGTTAACCTTTATCACTTGTCCATTATTGGCTGTCCTTCGGCACTATCTATCCTATGCATTTACTTTTACTGAAAAATGAAGTGCACAACTTGATCACTCCCATCATTTGCAAAGCCAAGAGGCAAAACAATTTCATCAGAGTATTTTGGTTGTTTCAGCCATCTTTATTCCTGCAAGTAGGCATGGCTGAAGCAATCCTTAGTCCTCTGGTTGAGATGATGATGAAGAAGTTGGCAACCCTTGCCCAAGATCAGGTAACTTCAGCTTGGGGAATCGACAAGGAGCTCGAAAAGCTCTCCGATACGCTGTCTACAATTCAAGCTGTACTGAAAGAAGCTGAAAACAAGCAGGAAAAGGAGAAGTCTGAAGCAGTAGGAATTTGGCTTCGAAAGCTCAAAGAGGTTGCGTTTGATGCAGATGATGTATTGGATGAGTTTGCCACAAAGGCTCTCCAGCGCAGAATTCAAACAAGCAAGAGAAAGCAGGTGCATAAATTCTTGACTTGTTCTCCTTGTAATGCAGTTTTGTTCAGATTGAAGATGTCAAATAAGGTGAAGGAGATATGGGAGAGGTTGGATCTAATAGCCAAGGACAGGCACAACCTTCATCTCACACATGGAGATGTGGATGGAGGGATGCAGCACGAAAGCAAAGAGCGAAGAGAAACCAGCTCTTTGGTAGAAGAAGCATGTGTGTTTGGGAGAGGGGAAGTGAGAAGGGAATTGACAGAATTTTTGGTGTCTGATGAAGTTCGTGCGAGAAATCTTTCGGTCATTTCCATAGTTGGGATGGGTGGCATGGGAAAAACGACTCTTGCTCAACTTGTGTACAATGATGATATAGTAAAGAGGGGGTTTGATCTGAAAATGTGGATCTGCGTGTCACAAGATTTTGTCGTTAAGAAGCTTACAAAGGCTATGATAAATTCTGCCACTTCTTCAAGAAGTTATAATTTAGAAGAACAAGATCTGATAATATTTGTGAATGAGCTTGATCTAATTCAGACAAAGCTCAAAGATATATTGAGTGAGAAGAGATTTTTACTTGTGCTAGATGATGTGTGGAATGAGGAACAATCCAAGTGGGACAGTTTGCGGATTCCCTTAACTGCTGGGGCAGAAGGAAGCACTGTTTTGGTTACCACAAGGAGTGAAGCAGTTTCGCGGCTCATGGGCGCAGTACGTACTCATCAATTGGAGGGTTTATCAGAATCTGATTGTTGGTCATTGTTCAAGCAACGAGCATTTGGAGAAGAGAGTTTGGAAGCACATTCAAGATTAGCTGAAATTGGAGGAGAAGTTGTGAAGAAATGTCAAGGTTTGCCTTTGGCAGCAAAAACACTTGGGGGGATTTTAGCCTTCAAGAGAGACGAACGCGACTGGAAAAATATCTTGGAAAGTGAATTGTGGGATTTGCCCAAAAACAGTGATGGAATTTTGCCAGTTCTCAAACTGAGTTATAATCATTTGCCATCTCATCTGAAGCAATGCTTTGCATATTGTTCTCTGTTTCCCAAACATTATGAATTTAAGAAGATTGAACTGATCCACTTATGGATAGGGGAAGGTTTTATTCAACCTGAAGGAAGAAAACAACTAGAAGACATAGGTCTTGAGTATTTTGATGATTTGTTGCTGACTTCTTTCTTTCAATATTCACAACAAAATGATGGAGAGCCAATATACAAAATGCACAATATGATACATGATTTAGCACAATCGATTTCAGATGGTGTTTGTTTTAGGATGGACCGTCATCAATTGTCCGACTCCGACATCTCTCGGAAGGCTCGCCATTTTTCAGTAACACGGACTCACAGCAAGCCAATTGTTTTCGAGTCCATTTACAAATCTAGTATGCTACGCACATTTCTATTGCCAGATGGGTTTAATAGAGGGATCAAAAAAATCCCCCCTGATTTGTTCCTCCATTTGAGATGCTTGCGCGTGCTAGATTTGAGCAATACTACTATTGAAAAGTTGCCAGATTCAGTTGGCAATTTGAAGCATTTGCGTTACCTGAATCTTTCTTCAACCGATATTAAAAGGTTGCCCAAATCAGCGAGCACTCTCTATAGTCTGCAGACACTGAAACTCAACAGATGCCACCAGCTTCTTCATTTACCCAAATATATGAAGAATCTGATCAACCTTCATCATCTTGCTCTGGACGAAAGCTACATGTTGGTTACTATGCCAGTTAGAATGGGGAAATTGACAAGCCTTCAGACACTAACCAAATTTATCGTGGGAAAAAAAACTGGTTATGGGATTGAAGAGTTGAAGGACATGATAAACCTCCGTGGAGAAATTCGTATACTAAATCTTGAGAATGTGGTAAAAGTGGAGGCTGCAAGAGAAGCAAACCTGAAGAATAAGCAACTCCAAAAGATGGGATTGGAGTGGAGTGTCAGCAGAGACAATTTGCGTCATGATGAAAGAGATGAGGAAGGCATACTGGAAGGTCTCCAACCCCATACCACCCTCAAACAGCTATACATAGAAAATTACAATGGTGTTAGTTTTCCAAGTTGGATGAGTGACTCATCACTACTCTCCAACCTTGCAAGTCTAAGTCTGCAAGGTTGTAGAAGATGCAAATTCCTCCCATCTCTGGGGAAACTACCCTTGCTCAAACATTTGGTCATAGATTCATTCAATGAACTAGTGTGTGTGGGTCATGAGTTTTGTGGTGATGGAAGCATCAAGGGGTTTCCAGCACTAGAGGTACTGTATTTTACAAGCATGGAAAATGTGGAGGAATGGTCTGATGTTCGTGAAGGTGAATTCCCAAGCCTACGTAAACTAGTCTTATTGGATTGGCCCAAGTTGAAGGGATTGCCCAATGGACTACAAAACCTCACCTCCCTCAAACAATTGTTGATTATGGGTTTTCATCAACTAGAGTTGTTGCCTGGTCATGGCCTGCCCCTTGCACTTGAAAGCCTTGAGATCACCTTTTGTCACAGTCTCACATCCTTGCCCATGGGAATGCAAAACCTCACCTCCCTCCAACGCTTGGAAATCAGATCTTGCTCAAAACTCGCATCATTGCCCGATGACGGGTTGCCCAACAAATTGCAAAATCTTTGGATTTCTGGATGTCCCTCGTTAGAAGGCCGGTGCAAGAATGGAGGTGAAGATTGGCTCAAGATAGCACACATTCCCACTGTAAACATGTAGAGCAAACATTGGCTCAAGATTGGCACATCAACATGTAATCCTTTCAATTCTCTCTTTATATATATATTTTGTATTATTTTTGTTTTGATCAATAAACTGGCCATCCAGTTCTAGAATCACACGCGAGTATCTTTATTGTCATCTCTTTCAGCTCCATGAGCAAACCATCCCAAGGGTTAATGGGCTGGATCTACTCTCAAGTTAGGCCTTATAGATATCTTCATGTTACATGAACATTTCTTTCATTCAACATTCACATAATTGAGATTATCCTAATCTAAGCATGATTAAGAGACTTCATCCTGTCTTGATGTGGTAAATTTGTCGGAGACTTTGTTTACAGTAGGAATGCTAAAGGGAACTATAAAAGCCATATAATTATCAATTGAAAAGTGGGATTAAGGTCTGCAATCTCCACACATAGTTAGAAAATCCATCGCTGGTCTACATCTGCGGTGAACCCTCTGGTCTTGATCTTTCACTCATCTTCAAGTTGGGCATGACAAAGTTTATACACCACACCTGTATTCTAGATAGGGCACAGTTAGGCTTAAGCAAATATAGATGAATACCATTCAAGTTCAATCTCAGCCAAGGCAACTGCTTCCTTTTCTTTTCATTTGTTTTTTCCTTTTTTATTTTAATTCTTTTTTAAACAGGTTAATTTGTTGCTGAATTGCGGTAATTTTTGTTGTTTCTGAATTTGATATTTGACTAGTTTAATTTGTTGTTATTGCTTCTGAGTTTGATATTTAATTGCTTTATTTTGTTACTCGATATGATGCTTGGGTTCTTCAATGTTTTGTAATTGAAGAATCTAATCCTAAAATTGGATAAGAACAATAATTTTTGAAAGAAGATCTTTGAGAATAACATACTTTGAAGATGGGTTTTGACTTTAAGGTTGCTTATGGAAGATTATGTTTGCCTCTCTCTTGCTTATGGAAGATTATGTTTGCCTCTCTCTTGCTTATGGAAGATTATGTTTGCCTCTCTCTCTCTCTCTCTCCAATTTAGGTCAGACCTAGGTGGGATGGTTCATCCTGGGTTCCTTATCATACTGTAATCTGGGTAATTTTAAGTTGGCTCAATAACTGGCCCAACCCACCTTGGTCGGCGGTCGCACCCCTGATAACCAAGCGAACTCACAAGGGAGCAGCTTGGCTCAATTGGGCTCAAGCTTGAGCTTACTTCCTGTTTCATGAGCCAACTCAAGAAATGATCAAAAAGTATAAGCAGTTACTTTTGGCTTGATCATTTGCTCTGTTCTGGCAAGCTCAGTGATAAAATTCTAAGAAGAGAAATTTTGAGTAGTGGATGCAATTTGTCGTGCGTCTTTTCAGATATCACCTCCAATGACAGCTAGAATTGGGACAGATATTGAGCCCTTAGCATACCCTCCATTGAGGCAGAAATTCAAGATATATATATATATATTTTTTTTTTCGATGGCCTAGATGAAATTGTATGGAGGCCGGATAATAGAGGTACCTTATCAAGGTGGGACCCCTGAATGGTGCAGTTGGATATGGTTTGAAGGTCATATTGCCAAGCATTCTTTCTTAGCTTGGCTGAGTCTTCATAAAAGGTTAAAAACAAAGATTTTGAGAAGGAGGGAACTGAGAATGAGAAAAGAACAAGCAGAGACAGAAGAAGAATAAAAGAAAGAACCAGAATTGCTACAACACGCCGCTATTTTGAACAATGAATGTCACTGAGTTTTGGTGACAGCAGAATTTCTGAACTGAGCTAAAGAGTAACTAACTTAACTGTCATTGTTTCAGTTAGACTGAAACTGTCCCTGTGGGCTGAACTTAGTTTGTTACAGAACTTGTCTTATCATTACTTTGTTTATCTTGTATTCTTTGGTTAATATCCCCCCTCAAGTGAATGGAGATCTCCCAAGTGTTTCATTTCAAAGATAGAGTGAGAAAGGGAAGGTGAAAGGACAAACAAAGAGATAAGTGTGGTTGAGAGATACCTCCTGCTGCAACTGGAGGAAGACCGAACCAACCCCTATGCGTAAAAGAGGGAGCAATTTCTTCATTTTGAAGATCTGGAAGAGGAGGAGAAGAAGATCATTTGTGTGATTTTCAAGCAGAATCTATAAAATCTAGTGGGCAGATTTCTCCATCACCAGCATTTCCGCAGGTCCAGAACTGGGAGGTTTGGATTTTATTAGCATGTACCCGGATCCTTGACAGGCTATGATCCATGTGAAATCAGTAGGACCCATTTTGGGCCCATTTTTAGAAAATCAAAACCTTATCAATATAACATTTTCCATCTTTAATGTGTCCTAATCAAATTTCACTTTTGTGACAATCATGCAGAATCTGGATTTAGATTTAAATTTACTCTAAACGGAACACATGACTGTCCTATTATCTATTGATGATACTGGTCATTGTAGCTTGTTCTGTCATTTGATCCACGAGTCAAGATCTATGATACATAGCTACTTTAAAATGGGCAACGTATCATGTCGTATCGTATCCGATACTTCACTTTTCATGTGTAAAATCCGTGTCCTTGCCGTGTCCATGACGTATCTGTGCATCATAGGTCAAGATTATCTGATCAAGGTGGCCTTTTATGCTCAATATCTATGGAATGGATTGAAAGACCTGTGCATGTGCAAGATTCGGAGAGGTTGGTGATTGCCGGCGAGATGGTTTTGATCATGAACCTTTTGATTACGATAAAACATGTGCGACATTAAGTGGCTTTAATTTGATGCAATACACCAAAAACAACAAATAGGAACGGCCCAGAACCCCACCTACCAACATGGATATGATGGTTGGTCCTCAGTTACTAATTCTTGACAACCAGAATGCTATGGGGTTTTTGAGTTTAGACTTTCCCATGATTTAATATCATGCCTCCTCTGTTTGAAATAATGGGGCTGCTCACTCAACACAACCCACAACTCAAAGACACCGCAACTCATAACAATTCACTGGCTCACAACATTTGATTTTATTCAAGTGAACTGGATTATAAAGAGAGTTCCATGCATACATATAGTGGTTCCTACAGAGAGCTTATTCATGACATGTGCCTTACTTTTTCATTCATGACATATAATTGAATTTAGGGATCATATTCATCTCTATTTATTTCTTTTGATGAGGGTGCTGATTTTCTAAAGGTTTGTTACAAGGATCTTTACCTTTGAAATATTGAAGCGACCCATTAAAATGTCATATACAAATAAAATTAGTTGGACCATCATGATTATGCAAAAGAGACCTGAGGACTGAATAGGCCTACCACCAAATTTGATAAGAGTTTCCAATTGACAGGCTTGAAATAAAAGAATCCAGTTTTTTTTCCCTAAAAGGCAAAGCGTTTACTAAAAGGAAAGGAAAAATAGTGGGCTAAGAGCTCCCCAGAAGCCATTATAAAACAGCTATACAAATTACAAACTCTCCAAGGAGCCAAAAGAGAAAAGCTAAATGCAAAGCAGAGAGAAAAAGATATGGAAAAAAGGAAGAAGAGGATCTATAAATTAACAATTAAGTCACTAATTAAGTGGAGCTTGGACTCCCAAAAAATTGAGAATAGGATGCAGTGACAGTCCCAGAATCTTGCTTGGAAGAAGGCTGATGGAGTCAGCAAAGTGATCCATAAAATGTCCTTTTGCTTTCTCCACAGAAGCCTTAGAAGCCTTAATGTTGTTGAATGTAAGATCATCTATAGATGATAGTGATGATGTTGAATACTCTATAATAAGAGCCTTGTGAAAATTTCTGGAAGGTCATATGCTAATGTGTGGGGATAATCCCGAACTCGCCGGGATCCCTGTCAGATGTAGCATCCGGGACTCCCGCACCAGCTAGTCCATCTCGGCAGAGCTCAGTCTCGGCAACGGTGCCAGCATCCAGCTCGGCCAAGTGATTCCACTTCGGCTATACGCTCATTAGCTCCACCTCGGCTCACCGACCTCAGCTCCCCGACCTCGGCGACACACCTTGACCTCGGTCAGGGGTGCCAGAACTAGCCAAGGCAAGGGCTGACAGCTGTCATCCCTTGGACGCTCATGCACGCTACAGCACGTGCGACAAGACAAGGGCACCGTCCATACTCTCTGACAGAGCCTCCCATACCGCCCATGCTTCCTGACAGATCGGTGTCCACAGACGCTACGATGGGACTATACCTCCCTAGTGCCTGACAGAGTGGGCTATGATGGGACGGCTAACCACCTCAAAGTCAACTCTCTCCCTCTCCCTATCCATATAAAGAGCAGTAGGCGCAGAGAGCAAGGGATGATCAGATCCAACCCACCATACACAAAACCATATGCCAGATCTCTCCCTTCGGAGAGAACCACACGCTGGTATTATCTTCTTCCCCAAAATCTCTATCCTTAGTCCAGTTCTCATACTGACTTAGGCATCGGAGAGCCCTGCGCAGCCCACAACCAGGGTCCTCTGATCTACTGTTCTTCCTCCCCTTCTCAGGTTTCAGGCAGGCATCGGTGTTCAACCAAAGAGCTCCGGCTACACCCCCTATATTTGTGAGTGACATTTTATGCGCTTACAGCTAATAAAATGTTGGAATTGATATTCTAGTCCTTGTATTGTAAACTCATATGAGTTATGGATTCCGGGTACTATGTGTGCGGCCATGTATATGCCCCACCCAAATATAGTCCTTGCTTGTTAGAATCGGGTAATCCCTAGGCCGGAGGCCAAATGCATGAAGGCTGAGCTGGCGAGGGATACCCTGGGTCTAAACAAAATAAAAAATAAGGTTATATATATATAGATTAGGAGATTTTACATTGGGCTACAGTTTTCTAAATCAAAGTTCACGTGCATTAGACTTTGCAATATGGAACATTAAGATTTGGTTACTCGACCTTAATGCATGGGAAACTTAACAAGTAGTAGAGCTCTGACTAATTTTCAAAGGCAATGGAGAAAGACAGGTAGTTCAACCATGTTGGCAATAGGTAACATTATAATCGAAGAAAATCGTCGAAATACAATATTTCCCTACGAGCAGACTGCAGTTTAGCTAACAGAGTCCAGGTCACGGGGCCCGCTTAGATGCCATCTAATTAGTGGGGATGAAATACATAAAAAGTTCTTATGGATTAGGGTCAATAAATAAATAAATAAATCGGTTATATCATCCTAGCCACCCTTGGTTTAATAGCCTTCATGTTTTGTGGTATTTTAACCATATATTTCTTTGAGATTCAGTCCAACAATGAATGAAGATTTGATGAAGTGAAAGTGGGCCTGGTGCAAGGGGGCGGGGGCGAGGATGAGAGTATGAAAGGGTCTATGCTGATCAAAGGTGGGCCCAAGTGGCCCCCATAGAGCTTGATTGCATATGTTGTAGCTCGTAGGAGAATATTTCTCCGTCAAATAAATATCTTTAAAGAAAGATTTTTCCCGCTTTTATTTCGGTGAATACTTATACACCCACACACACTTGCTACTCAAGTCCGCTCACCATAGCGCTACAACCAACCAGAGGAGATACAACATAAATAGTCTCAAAATAAAATTTTAAAGTGCTCATCTTTTTGAAAAATGTAGGAAAATTTATGATGCATGGCTATTTCCAACACAACCATAAATGGCCCTACTTTATTTATACATTAAGCACTATAAGGTTAGGCTTCCCCTTAAAAAAAACCTTAAATTTCAAGTTTTATCAATTCATAAATAAGTTTGTTTCATACACCTAACATATTTGATAATTTAGGAAACTTTAATCTTAATTATGAAAACAATCAATTGGCTTCTTTTAGCTACCTCAACTCAGCAGTAAAAAAAATCCATCATAAGATGGGTTCTTTATTCTTCTTTTATTACGAGATAGGGTTTATGTAATCTTATATTGATTAATAAGATATACATAAATTGAGTGAAGGATGAACATATTGTGTAATCATAAGAACATAAATTTGTTTCATAATATGATTAATTAAAAAGTCCTTATATAGACCTTTAACTATATGTGAGCATGCACCCATCAACTTGTAACTCAATGATGACTGCCACCCCTCCACAAAAAAAAAAAAAAAAAAACAACTAAAGAATAATAGTTGATTGTAATGCTAATGGTGAGGAACTTAAGTAGGGTGTTTATGTGGGTGTGTCAATATGTACAAAAGCAAAAGGAAAAGAAAAATCAGACCAACTTGGTCAAGCTTTTGAGATCCACATCTAGTGGGTTCCATTTAAATGAATGTATGCCAATTGACCTAAATAGATGCATGGGTTGGATCAAGTGAGAACACTATCGTTTGAGTATTTGAGATATTTATTTTAGAGAAGTGATATTGGCACTCCCTTTTTTTATGGAGGCACTCCTTTTCCTTCACAAAATTTTAGAGTTATTGTGTTTCACGTGGATGCTTGGTTAAATGGATGTGTTAGATATAGCTGGTTTTACATACATAATGGGCTGATAAATAGAAAATATATCTAGTAGTTCTCACCTATATGGGTGCATGGATTATAGCAAGTGGGATCCATGTACAAAATATTGAAGTCATCGCTGACTCAGTACGCTCACGGGAGGAATTGGGTCAGTGACGCTCGGTACGTTAGGATATTATTTCTTAATTTGGTTATAATTTATGTTTCCTATTTCAGTTAATTAGGACTCTTGTTTAGGGTTTACTTTGTTATTATATATTTGGTAGATGTAATTAAGTTTAGTATTACAAGGTGTTCTCCTTTCCTGATCTCCTCGCTTCTCAAAGAAAACTTAGTCCGTTTTTGTGCTTTTCCGCACGGAAAAACGACACCACCATACACGGATTTTATTATTTTTCTTATAACCCAGAGCTTCTCCCGCCAAGTCCGGCCCATGAGCTTTGGCCCTGAGCCCAATGGACACTCGATTCTGGACAGCTGATAATTAATTCCTAAGATACATGCAAACCCTCTTATCTACATGCACCGGATAAAACTATGAGAGGTGACCAATGAAGGTAGGTATTAAACACAAGACGTCTCTGCTGCTCGAGTACGTAGATTTTATAGTATAGCGCTATTTTTGTAATCCTTATCTACAAAAAGAAACAAGTTATACCGAGGCACAAGAGATACTAGGGAGCATAGATGCACAATGCTAAGTATGATACGCACCCTGCGCTGGATGAATTTTTTGTATTTTTGGTAAAACCATTTCTTGGATGTTGAATCATGGTGTACACTACTATTTAAGTGTAAGGGCAAGGGAGAAGACAGAGACAAGACACTACAAATGGTAAATGAACTAAATTGATGGGGCAGCAGAATGAAGGAAAAGTATTCTTGGGCATTTTTTGTTGAAGTTGGTCTTCAATGGCAACCTGCCACCAGCCTACAGCAGGTGCATCGTGTAAGCCATTTGGTAGTCATCAAATCTGAAACAAGGAGTAATGATAGACCCATATCCTATTTTAAGTGCCTTTTTAATTTCTTGGTACCCCAGCTAAGGGATTGGGGACCCATCGAACCCATGCCGGTGGGAGAGCCCTTGGGTGAGGTAAGGGGTCCTCGGATGAGAAAATGAGCCTTCAAATGAGGAAAGTAGGCATGCCCAAGGTTTGAATCCTGGGCATCCAGGTGAGAACTGCCGCACCTTACCACTGGGTCATGTTCTATTCTCTTTTAAGTGGGGTTTTGTATTCCTTTTGGGTGGGTCTGCTTGATGCATTGCCCGGGTAAGGCGGGTAATTTTTATTTAATTTTCTTTCTTTTTATTGTATTTTGGTTTTAGTGTTGAATGAAATATCCTGCCCTTTTTGAAAAACAAAAGGAAAAAAGAGTAACAAGTGAGGAACCCTTTCCCACTGTTCTTCTAAATGTGAAGCACTGATTAAGGCTACCAATGGATCTGAAACATGGTCTGGGTCTAGCCCGAATCTTGATCTGTTTAGGCGGGCTGGACTTGCGCGTAGGTCCAACAGCTTGAACTTGGATTCTTTTATTGAGATCCATTTATATTTTATATGTATATATGAGAAGGAGAAATTTCTCTGATGAGATCGAGCACACATCCGGACCATCGCCAAAGGGTGTCCGAACCTACATTGGGTCTTGGACCTGCTTATTAAAATTTGAACCATTCAAAATAAACTCCCTCTAATCATATAAGGTATCCCAATTAAAGTTTTACATCAGTTTGAGTTTTTCTACCATTGGATAGACTATTTTATGAAAAACGTGATAGTGAATATGCATAAAATTGTGTTAATCATGTTTTTCATACGACAGTCAATTTAATGGTGAAACAAACTCGGATTCATGTGAAACTCTAGGATACTCCATGTAATCCAAGTGGTAGCTCAGTTGGCTTAGGATCACGGTTTGTATCCGGAGGTTATAGGTTGAAAACTGCACTACTACACTGGGGCTATATGAGAGTTTACTCGACTTCCCTATGGGGTCCGAGGGATTAGTACAGCTCAAAGGGTTGGGAACCCTCCGATAAAAAAAAAAAAGAAAGAGAGAAGTTATTTATCACCTAAGGTTTAAATCTCAATGGGTGGGGCGGCCCATGTTAGAGTTCCAACTCTTCAACTCAAGATTTCTCTTGGTTAAATTAAGCCATTGAGGACCTGATTTCTTTTCTAGGATCATGGGAGAGAGAGTCCTGCGGGATTTGAGTGACTCCTCTTGGTTGGTCATGCTCCTAGCACAACAAAAAGTAAAATTTTTTATTGACATCATCTATTAAAATCCTAAACTGCTGTGATAGAAGTTGGCGAAGCATACATACACTACTAGAAAACAGGCTTTTAGCGGCCGCCATTAGCCGTCGCTAATAGTCAAGTGGCGGTCGCTAATACTCTTTAGCGACCGCGTAACGACCGCCAATTAACTGCCGCGGAAACGTCGTCGCTAAAAGTATTAGCGACCGCGCGACCGCTTTTAGCGGCCGCCATAAGCCGTCGCTAAAGGTATACATGGCGGTCGCTAATCTAATTTTTTTAATTTTCTAAATACTGAAAATCACTTTTAGCGACCGCCAGTGGCGGTCGCAAATGGTTCAAATAGCGGCCGCTAATACTGTTTTGATTATATTTTTAAATTTTTTCCCTCATTTTTTTTTATTTTTTGCGGCCGCCCATTAAACTTTTAGCGACCGCCATGAGCGGTCGCTAATACTCCTTTTGCGACCGCCATGGCGGTCGCTAATGCCAATATTTTTTTTAAAATAAATTTTTTTATATTTTTCTATTTTTATCCTGCTGTTTGTACCTGTATTATGTTTGTACCTGTATTTGTACCTGAACAGTTTATATATCTACAACTATAACATTCAATTAAAAATACAAATAACAAAACAAAGTCTTATATTAAAAACATTTATAACATTACAAATGTTTAAACAAATTATAATCGTTACAAATAAACTTTAAAAAAAAAAGAAAAAGAAATATATTTGCTGGGAAGGGTGCCGTGATCGATCCGATGCTCTGAAACCTGAAGACAAAAAACGAAAACAAATAGTAAAAGTTAATTATAAAAATTATGAATATACAGTAAATATAAATAAAATCAAGTATTAAGAGCAAAATTTGAAAGTTAAACCTAAGTGTTGGAAATCCGATGTTTTCGCTCGTAATTCTCTAACCGGGAGTCCTATTTGCGAGCCGTCAGTTCCTACAGGTCACTCTACCCTCGAGCGAAGTGCTCGTGCCGGTTTCGAAATTTTCCGGGGGCCGTATCCCGTTCCGGACCCCCGGCGGGCCGTTTTCGAGCCTAAGTGTTGGAAAATCCGATGTTTTCGCTCGTAATTCTCTAACCGGGAGTCCTAGTTGCGAGCCGTCAGTTCCTACAGGTCACTCTACCTCGAGCGAAGTGCTCGTGCCGGTTTCGGAACATTCCGGGGGCCGTATCCCGTTCCGGACCCCCGGCGGGCCGTTTTCGAGCCTAAGTGTTGGAAAATCCGATGTTTTCGCTCGTAATTCTCTAACCGGGAGTCCTATTTGCGAGCCGTCAGTTCCTACAGGTCACTCTACCCTCGAGCGAAGTGCTCGTGCCGGTTTCGAAATTTTCCGGGGGCCGTATCCCGTTCCGGACCCCCGGCGGGCCGTTTTCCGAGCCTAAGTGTTGGAAAAATCCGATGTTTTCGCTCGTAATTCTCTAACCGGGAGTCCTAGTTGCGAGCCGTCAGTTCCTACAGGTCACTCTACCCTCGAGCGAAGTGCTCGTGCCGGTTTCGGAATTTCCGGGGGCCGTATCCCGTTCCGGACCCCCGGCGGGCCGTTTTCGAGCCTAAGTGTTGGAAAATCCGATGTTTTCGCTCGTAATTCTCTAACCGGGAGTCCTAGTTGCGAGCCGTCAGTTCCTACAGGTCACTCTACCCTCGAGCGAAGTGCTCGTGCCGGTTTCGGAACATTCCGGGGGCCGTATCCCGTTCCGGACCCCCGGCGGGCCGTTTTCCGAGCCTAAGTGTTGGAAAATCCGATGTTTTCGCTCGTAATTCTCTAACCGGGAGTCCTAGTTGCGAGCCGTCAGTTCCTACAGGTCACTCTACCCTCGAGCGAAGTGCTCGTGCCGGTTTCGGAACATTCCGGGGGCCGTATCCCGTTCCGACCCCCGGCGGGCCGTTTTCCCGAGCCTAAGTGTTGGAAAATCCGATGTTTTTCGCTCGTAATTCTCTAACCGGGAGTCCTATTTGCGAGCCGTCAGTTCCTACAGGTCACTCTACCCTCGAGCGAAGTGCTCGTGCCGGTTTTCGAAATTTTCCGGGGGCCGTATCCCGTTCCGGACCCCCGGCGGGGCCGTTTTCGAGCCTAAGTGTTGAAAATCCGATGTTTTCGCTCGTAATTCTCTAACCGGGAGTCCTAGTTGCGAGCCGTCAGTTCCTACAGGTCACTCTACCCTCGAGCGAAGTGCTCGTGCCGGTTTCGGAATTTTCCGGGGGCCGTATCCCGTTCCGGACCCCCGGCGGGCCGTTTTTCCGAGCCTAAGTGTTGGAAAATCCGATGTTTTCGCTCGTAATTCTCTAACCGGGAGTCCTAGTTGCGAGCCGTCAGTTCCTACAGGTCACTCTACCCTCGAGCGAAGTGCTCGTGCCGGTTTCGGAACATTCCGGGGGCCGTATCCCGTTCCGGACCCCCGGCGGGCCGTTTTCGAGCCTAAGTGTTGGAAAATCCGATGTTTTCGCTCGTAATTCTCTAACCGGGAGTCCTAGTTGCGAGCCGTCAGTTCCTACAGGTCACTCTACCCTCGAGCGAAGTGCTCGTGCCGGTTTCGGAACATTCCGGGGGCCGTATCCCGTTCCGGACCCCCGGCGGGCCGTTTTCGAGCCTAAGTGTTGGAAAATCCGATGTTTTCGCTCGTAATTCTCTAACCGGGAGTCCTATTTGCGAGCCGTCAGTTCCTACAGGTCACTCTACCCTCGAGCGAAGTGCTCGTGCCGGTTTCGAAATTTCCGGGGGCCGTTTCCCGTTCCGGACCCCCGGCGGGCCGTTTTCGAGCCTAAGTGTTGGAAAATCCGATGTTTTCGCTCGTAATTCTCTAACCGGGAGTCCTAGTTGCGAGCCGTCAGTTCCTACAGGTCACTCTACCCTCGAGCGAAGTGCTCGTGCCGGTTTCGAATTTTTCCGGGGGCCGTATCCCGTTCCGGACCCCCGGCGGGCCGTTTTCGAGCCTAAGTGTTGGAAAATCCGATGTTTTCGCTCGTAATTCTCTAACCGGGAGTCCTAGTTGCGAGCCGTCAGTTCCTACAGGTCACTCTACCCTCGAGCGAAGTGCTCGTGCCGGTTTCGGAACATTCCGGGGGCCGTATCCCGTTCCGGACCCCCGGCGGGCCGTTTTCGAGCCTAAGTGTTGGAAAATCCGATGTTTTCGCTCGTAATTCTCTAACCGGAGTCCTAGTTGCGAGCCGTCAGTTCCTACAGGTCACTCTACCCTCGAGCGAAGTGCTCGTGCCGGTTTCGGAACATTCCGGGGGCCGTATCCCGTTCCGGACCCCCGGCGGGCCGTTTTCGAGCCTAAGTGTTGGAAAATCCGATGTTTTCGCTCGTAATTCTCTAACCGGGAGTCCTAGTTGCGAGCCGTCAGTTCCTACAGGTCACTCTACCCTCGAGCGAAGTGCTCGTGCCGGTTTCGGAACATTCCGGGGGCCGTATCCCGTTCCGGACCCCCGGCGGGCCGTTTTCGAGCCTAAGTGTTGGAAAATCCGATGTTTTCGCTCGTAATTCTCTAACCGGGAGTCCTAGTTGCGAGCCGTCAGTTCCTACAGGTCACTCTACCCCTCGAGCGAAGTGCTCGTGCCGGTTTCGGAACATTCCGGGGGCCGTATCCCGTTCCGGACCCCCGGCGGGCCGTTTTCGAGCCTAAGTGTTGGAAAATCCGATGTTTTCGCTCGTAATTCTCTAACCGGGAGTCCTAGTTGCGAGCCGTCAGTTCCTACAGGTCACTCTACCCTCGAGCGAAGTGCTCGTGCCGGTTTCGGAATTTTCCGGGGGCCGTATCCCGTTCCGGACCCCCGGCGGGCCGTTTTCGAGCCTAAGTGTTGGAAAATCCGATGTTTTCGCTCGTAATTCTCTAACCGGGAGTCCTAGTTGCGAGCCGTCAGTTCCTACAGGTCACTCTACCCTCGAGCGAAGTGCTCGTGCCGGTTTCGGAACATTCCGGGGGCCGTATCCCGTTCCGGACCCCCGGCGGGCCGTTTTCGAGCCTAAGTGTTGGAAAATCCGATGTTTTCGCTCGTAATTCTCTAACCGGGAGTCCTATTTGCGAGCCGTCAGTTCCTACAGGTCACTCTACCCTCGAGCGAAGTGCTCGTGCCGGTTTCGGAATTTTCCGGGGGCCGTATCCCGTTCCGGACCCCCGGCGGGCCGTTTTCGAGCCTAATTGTTTTCACAAAGATAGTATATAGAGTTAAAGGCAAATGGATTGTCTAACCTGCAAATAATGGCGTTTTCCAATGAGCAACCTTGAATGAGTCCATCCTTACGCAACTTATCCACTTGCACAACCTTGGATGACACAATTGACAACTAATCAAATACAGATGAATAATACTAGTGGTCAGATTAAAATAAAAAAACATTTAAAAAACTAAGTACAATGAAACAGTACGAAAACATTGCAACCAGAATAGCTCAACAGTGCAGGATGAATCTTAGGCTCAAATGCATCATTAACGGATGAATGTCTCTCACCGGAGCCCGTTTGCTCAGTGATTGTATACAGAGGCTAATTAAAATCTTGAATTAAAAAAAAATAATTGTACCGAGTCAGAATCAGTCTAGCGTGCGGGATCATGACTGCCCTCTCCAACCGAGTCATGTCTCGCTCTATAGCCGCTGCCAGCGTCTGGGTGCCTGTACTTGTTTAATATATAGTTAAAAACATGTTAAAAAAAAAATAACATAAATATTTTGATACATCAATGACATAATTAACAATTTAAATGTACAAATTTATTTGTTACTAACCTGAGTAGTGGGTGATGGGTCTGAAGTGGGCGGGCCGCGACTCTGTGATAGACGAGCCTCCAGCGCTGCCAACTCCGCCCTCATCTCCTCCCTCATCTCTGCCTGACTGCTGCTAACCGGGACTGCATCATCTCCTCAACCTCCTCATCTGTACGGAGGCGAAGTCCCTGGGAGGAGCTAGCACCGGATGACTCCGCCCGTGCGATGTGCGATCGTGGAATGCCCGACCCATACGTGAGCGTGTATCCGTGCCCGTCCCGGCCAACGACGGACTGGAATATCTCATCCCTCCGTGATGGCAAACTACGCTCCTCCTCGGGCAACTCCTCCAGGCGTGACTGATACTGGGCCTGCGTAGTTAATTTATTTAATATTATCATGCATAACAGGACATAGTAACAACGAATAATTTATGTGGTTTAATATAAGAACTTACGAGGATGGCTGCAACCTCTGGATGACGAGGATCTCGAGAATGCATCCAAACGGACATCCTGTCGCTCGGATCGCCCTTCGAACGCAGCTGTTTCATTGAGAGTTAGTTTATTAGTATAATAGCATACAAAAATGACAAAAATTATAATTACATATACGATCTAACTTTTTCACCTCGTGGCGGACTTGCGTGATGTGTCGAGTCCCCAACCTGTGTGCGGGACCCTGCAGTGCGCGGTTCCGCGCATTTGTATCCGCCACTCTCTGTTTCAATATTTATCAGTTAATTTTTGTTAGTTACGATAGTCATAATAAATCGATAAAATGCACGTTAGAAAATATATATATATACAACTTATCACCTGAGCCTCCTCGCTCGTCCAGTACCGGACGAGCTGAGTCCACTGATCCGGGAGAATGCCCCTCGGAACTCGATCAAGTATGTCAGGGGCATCCTGGTGCGGCTTCCAATGTTGCATTTTCATCTTATTTTGTGATCTTTCCACATCTTCCGGCACTTCGACATGCAAACTGGCCGGAAGAGCTCAGGACAAGCCCTCAATTGTCCTGCAAAGGACAAGTAATGCTTCATTTAGTTATGCTTAAATTGCCTTCATATATGCGGAGAAATGTTAAATTATTACCTTGACCTGACTCCAGATACGATCCAGTGCCTCCACAGGGAATGCATCCCAATCAAGTGGTGGTCAAAGGAAATGCATGTGGATCCCGGACACATATGTCCCAGCTGGCTGATAAGCTTGCCGAGCATGCGGACCCACTGGGTGGTACGTCTCATCGAAGGACACGTCAATGGGATGACCGGAATTCCAAGCCCGGATCCCTCTAGCAGGGCCTCTACCCCTGCTGGTAGATGGGCCCGTGCTACAGAATCTGTTTAAATTACAGATATATAATTAAAATTTGAAATAATATAATTTGTTAGAAATAAAATATTTTTAATTAAACAAACTTATACCAATATGGTGTATCGGCCTCTTTAGTCTGGGAGGTAGAAGCCGGCGCAGTAGCTAGCACCGGATGAGAGCTCGATGGCATACTCGATGGGCCATCGAACTGGAACTGGGCAGAACCCGATGTAGGTATAGGGTCCCCGATGACGTACTGGCCTGGGCCGTCCGCAGTAGCTCGTCAATCGTCCCCGGACGATCTCTCCTCTTTCTTCCTGACATATCTGTTCAAAATGTTTTTAAACCATTCAAAGATCAGGTAAGTCAAATGAAATTAACATATAGTTAACGTGATAATTGAAATTAACATTTAAAAACTATTTACACTGAAGTTTACATTGATGAATTAGTTTCCCTACCATTCAAAGATCATGTAAGTCAACTGTATCTCCGTCGATGGTATCCCGAACCCAATAAACATCTTCATCACGTTGAATGACTGCATTCTGGTCAAGAACTTGTTGGGCGAATGCATCAATATCTGGCTCATCACATTCATACTGATACACTCCCCTCCTTGACATTTTAACCGCCACCTGCAGTTAGGATCTTTCGGATCTCTGACATAGTAAACTTGCTCCGCCATTGAAGACATTATGTAGGGTTCGGCTCTTAATTGATCATCACGATATAACAAATTGTTAAAAATTTACCAATGTAAAACCGGTAATTATCTAGTTTCACTCCTCGGACGGGATCCACCCAATCACACTTAAACAATATAAATTTTAACCCGTGATTGTAAACAACTTCAACAATATCTTTCAACCGGCATAGTAGTAACCAGCCATCGACGGATGGACAACCGAGCCCACTATTTTGCGTAGCTCGTTTCTCATCTACATCCTTGATGCGAAATCGAAAGCCGTTGACATCACAATTGTGTAACGTCGGGCCGTCATAAAAGGGAACCATCAGCTAACTGGTTCATTTTCATCGGTCAAGTTAGGATCGTTGGTTCTTCGTAAGTTACACACCTACGCAATGCATGTAATCAAAGAATATCACTACATGAAAATAATATGACAGTAGCAAGTGACACTACTCATAATGAATGAATACGTACATGGTTCTTGAACCAATCGTGAAATGACCGATAATGGGACTGATGAATTTGATTCTCTGTAGCACGAGGCATGTCCCGTTTAAGGTCATCGATGTGTGCCCTGCGATGCATAACACGTGTTTAATGACGAGTATGATAATTTAAACAATAGAATTGACAATTTAGTATTACGGATGAGTGATAACTTACTGAGCCCAAAGCAGCAACAGATGGGACGTTGAACAACACCCACCGGTGAGCTTGAATCCACTCAATATTGTTAAGATCAAATGGCGTGCCCTCTCCAACTGGGCCATCATTAATCCGCGAGGGCCTAGTTAACTTTGTTTCATATTATCATTAAGATATGTTGCGCAAGAAATTGGTACAACTCATCCACAAATACCCCTTAGCTATTGATGCCTCTGGACGAGCTCTATTACGAACATACCTCTTCAATGTATTCATGTACCTCTCGATCGGATACATCCATCTGAATTGGACAGGGCCTCCAAGTAGGCTTCACTGGTTAGTGTATGGTCAAGTGAAACCATGACATCGAAAAATGCAGGTGGAAAATTCTTTTCTAGATGACACAATGTCACAGCAATCCTCTCTTGCAGACTATTCAAATTCATCAATCCGTATAACTCTAGAAGTCAGTTGTCTGAAGAAAGTTACTAACTTCAATCAACGGCGCTACAACATTCTTAGGCAAACAATTCCGTATGGAGATAGGCAATAACTGCTGAATAAGAATATGATTGTCATGACTCTTTAAACCCTGTAATGTTCTTTCGTTCATGTTCACACGCTTAGCGATATTTGAACAGTACCCGTCCGGAACCTTGACACCCTTCAGAACGGAGAGGAAGACATCTTTCTCATCTTTACTCATCGTGTAACTGTGCAGGAGGCATGTATGCCTTGTTGGACTCTCTCAGCTGCAAAGGCAACGGTTTTCTCAAGCCAATTTCTTCCAAGTCACGGCGTGCATTGACACCATCCTTCGACTTCCCCTGGACTCCGAGGATGGTCCACAATATATTGTCGCAGACATTCTTCTCGATGTGCATGACATCTAAGTGGTGCCTCAGTAAGTTATCTTTCCAGTACGGTAGCTCGTAGAAAATACTTTTTTTTTTCCAATTGTGACTTCGCCTTCTATTTGCACCGGGAATAGAAGGGAGCGGGGGGGCCAGTAAGTCTTGGAAATCGTAAACAGTACGTATTTTCTCTTGCTCGAGCTGTGACAACAATTCAACTCCCGTCATTGTTCGAGGTGCTGGACCATATTCCCGAGTGCCATCAAATGACACTTTGTCCCTCCTGAACCTATGCAATGGAGGTAGAAAACGTCTATGACCCGTGTATGCCCATTTTCTGCCGTGCTTCAACCAAGTTGACCTCTCTCCTTATTGCAGCAAGGACATGCAAACTCTCCTTTTGTGCTCCAACATGACAGAGTTAGCGTACGCAGGGAAGTCGTTGATTGTCCACAATAATGCGGCACGGAGTTTAAAACATTTCAATTGCTTTCGCATCAAATGTCATCAGACCATCAGCCCATAATTCATTTCAATTCATCGATCAAAGGTTGCATATATACATCAATCTTGTCCCCTGGACCTCTTGGTCCATCAATAAGTGTGGATAGTAATCAGAAAAGGTTGTTTCATACACATCCACGGCGGAGATTATAAGGTAACAAAACAACTGGCCACGTACTATTGATTTGCCCCAGTCATGGATCTGAATGGACTAAAACCATCCGCAGCCAAACCAAGCCGAACATTGCGACAATCGCAGGCAAAGTCTGGATTCATCCGATCAAAGTCTTTCCACGCCGGAGAATCTGCTGGATGGTTAACTTACCATCGTCCCTGCTATTCTCGCATGCCATCTCATCAGTTTTGAAATATTTGATGACAAAAAAAACCTCTTCAGCCTTGGCTTAAGTGGGAAATATCTCGCTTGCTTTGCTGCCACGAGTTTGCCACGATTTGTAACAGTTGTAGAATCATTCTGACGATTGTAACAACCCCGTCATCCTTCCATCTCGAAGTCTGACACACAATGCACGTATCAAGATTGGCATTCTCTTTCCTAAACAAACATACAATTGTTTGGACATGCATCCAGAGTCTCATATGTGAAGCCCAAATTTTCAGTTAACTTGCGAGCCTGATAGTAAGACTCGGCAAGTT